>JAESUZ010003487.1:1730000-2330000 GCA_017311185.1 Proteles cristata cristata
AACACGTATTATGCAAAGAAAGTCCTAAAACCTATTAAAAGAATTCAATAAAATTACAGGCTGCAGAATTAATACACAGAAATCTGTTGTGTAGATTACACTAATATTGAAATAGCAAAAAGAGAAGTTAAGGGGAAAAAATAATTTATAATAGTACTACAGAGACTAAAATATCTAGGAATAGGGGTGCCTGGGTGGCTCAGTCAGTTAAGTGTCCGACTTCAGCTCAGGTCATGATATCATGCTTCGTGGGTTCGAGCTCTGCGTCAGCTTTGTGCTGACAGTCAGCTCAGAGCCTGGAGCCTGTTTCAGATTCTGTATCTCCTTCTCTCTCTGACCCTCCCCTGCTCACGCTCTCTCTCACTCTCTCTCAGAAATAAAACATTAAAAAAATTAAAATACCTAGGAATAAACTTAACCAAGAAGGTGAAACACTTGTACTCTGAAAACTATAAAACGTTGATGAAAAAACTAGAAGTTGCACAAAGATATTCTATGCACATGAATTGAAAGAATTAATATTGTTAAAAAGTCCATTCTACCCAAAGACATCTATGGAATCAATGCCATCAAATTAAAACACCAATAGCATTTTTCACACCATCACAGATTCAATATAATTCCTATCAAAATACCAATAGCATTTTTCATAGAACTAGAACAAATAATACAAAATTTGTATGGAACCACAATATAGTGAATGAATAATAAAAACAGTCTAGTGAAAGAAGAACAAAACTGGAAGCATCAGTCTCCTAATTTCAACTATATTACAAAACTATAGTAATCCAAGCAGTATGATATAAGAAAAACAAACACAGAAATCAATAGAACAGAATAGAAACCTCAGAAACGTATGCAAAATGGTCAATTAATTTATAACAGAAGAGTGGAGAATATACAGTGGGGAAAGGATACTCTCTTCAATAAATGTTGGGAATACTGGATGGCCACAATCAAAAGAATGAAACTAGATCACCATCTTATACTGTACACAAAAAATTAACTCAAAATTGACTAAACACTTGCATGTAAGCTCTAAAGCCATAAAACTCCTAGTAGAAAACAAGTTGTAAGCTTCTTGACACCACTCTTGATGACTATTTTTTTGCATTTGACACCAAAAACAAAGGCAACAAAATAAGAAATAAACAAGACGCACCTGATCAAACTAAAAAGCTTCTGCATGACAAAGGAATTTAAACGGAATGAAAACACAACCTACTGAATAAAAGACAATATGAAATCATATATCTGATAAGGGGTTACTATCCAAAGTTTATAAAGAACTCATACAATTCAATAGCAAAAAGCTAGCAATCAGATTTCCAAAATAAGCAGAGGACCTGAACAGGAGTTTTCCAAAGAAGATATACAGATGGCCAAAAGTTACAGAAAAAGGTGCTCAACATCATTAATCATTACAGATATGCAATCAAAACAATAAGCTATCAACTCATACCTGCTAGAGAGGTTAGTATCAAAAAGACAAGAAATAAACTTCCTGGGAAGATGGTAGAATATGAGGACCCTACGTTCACCTCATCCCAGGGATACATGTAGGTAACATCCACATCATCCTAAATAAACCTGAAACAACCTGAAAACTGGCAGAAAAGTCTCTCCACATTCCATTGTAGAGAAGACACCACACTGAAAATGGTAGGAAAGGAGGAGACATAGTCAGGAACCAAACAGATGAATGAAGCTGCCTATGAGAGGGACAGACACTGCAAGCACAGAGAAGGGAGATGAGCAGAACATACACCAGGGACCCCAGGCACAGGGGACCCTCACTAGGATGGCAAACCGCCATAACATTTGGTTTTGAAAACCAGAGGGGCTCAACTTCATGAGTTTCTTACAGTCAGTGAGGCCCAACACCTGGAACTTTATTTATTTTTTAATTTTTTTATGTTTTATGTAATTTTGAGAGAGCTAGCATGAGCAGGAAAGGGTCAGAGAGAGAGGGAGACACAGAATTCAAAGATAGGCTTTAGGCTCTGAGCTAGCTGTCAACAGAGACCAACGCAGGGCTCAAACCCACGAACCGCAAGATCAAGACCTGAGCCGAAGTTGGACGCTTAACTGACTGAGCCACCCAGGCACCCCTGGAACTTTAAAAACCAGCACACTCAGCTCTGGGAGAGCCAGGAGGGTGATAGGAATCTGAACCCCAACCCTTAAAGAGCCAGAAAAACAAACAAGAGCAGAGATACAGCATAGTAACAGCAGTTTGAAAAATGCCTGGGGTATATGGGGATAAGATTTATTTACTAAACTCAGAACATCCACTGGAGGGAAGGGCAGGAATCTTTAGGAAACTTCAAGAACAAAAGTGGTGGTGGGGGCCATTTCTCACTGAAGCCCCCGCCTAGATACCCAGATATCTGCAGTAAGAAGCACAAACACTCTCCACTTAGCTTGCTAACAATGTGCCCTGCCCCATGCTCCCCTCCTGCAGACCTGCCCCCTCCAAACCCACCTCGCCGGGAGTTCTCCATAGCCATTCCAGGTCCTTTCCCACAACAGGCTAGTGAAAACCTTACCAACAGTGCACCCCCCCACCACATTCTTCTGTGGACCCGCCTTCAGCTGTTGTCCAAAACTGCTCTAGATCCCTTCTGACAGTAAACCAAGCACAGAGGTTACTGGTGCTGCACGCCCTGCTTCTGTGTCCTCCTGTGGGTGCACCCAGCCAACCCGCCCTCAAAGGGAATCCATCCAAAACAGCACCACAGACATGACAGCATGCAACACCCCTGACAGGGACCAACACCACTCCAAAGGGACTCATGCCCAGGGAAAAAGGGAGATAACTGTACACACCAGTTCAAATGCAGCATCAGCAGTGGGCCAGGAGCACATATTTGGTCTGACTGTGGACCCTGCCTCTCACAGGACAACACAGAGAGAGCACCTTTCAGTTCAGTGTAACCTCAACTCTGGAAGATACTGGGTATGATCCAACCCAAGCCCTGGGTGGCCCCAGACTGGCCCATTAACAACACAAGGACCAAACCCTGCCCAGGATTTGGCAAAGAGAGCCATTGCAGATGAGTAAACTCAAGGCAAATGTGGCTCAGCAACAGCAGTAGGGTACATGCAACACACATATGAGACACCCCTGAAACACCAGCTTCTAGGAAGTAGGGGACATTGGACTTCAGGACACTACAGGACCTCTTTTCATAAGGCCACTACTTTCAAGAAAAGGACATATAGCTAGCTTTCCTCACACATAAAAACAAACACAGAGTTACATAAAATGAAGAGACAGGCATATGTCCCAAATGAAAGAACAGGACAAAAATCACACCAAGAAAGCTAAACAAAACAAGGTAAGTGACATCCCTGATAGAGAATTTAATGTCACAAAGATACTCACTGGACTTGAGAAAAGAGTGGAAGATCTCAACAAGACCCTCAACAAAGAGATAGAAAATATAAAATAGAACCAATCAAAAATACAAAGAATGCAACAACTGAAATGAAAAATACATTAGAGGGAATAAGAAGTAGATTAGAGGAAGCACGAGAACAGATCAGGACCCTGGAGGACAGAGTAATGGAAAGCAATTAAGCTGAACAGGAGAAAGAAATAAGAATAATAAAAAATGAGAAATGCTTAAGAGAACTCAGCAACACCATCAAGTATAACAATATTTCCTTGTTATAGAGATCCTAGATGGAGAAGAGAGGGAAAAGGGGGAAGAAAATTTATTAGAAAAAATTAATAGCTGAAAGCCTCCCTAATTTAAAGAAGAACACAGAAATTCAGATCCAGAAAGCACAGAGAACCCCCAACAAAGTCAATGCAAGGTGTTCCACATCAAGATACATAGTAATTAAAATGGCAAAAAGTAATAATAAAGAGATAATTTTAAAAGCAGAAAGAGAAAAGAGAGCAGTTACATACAAGGGAAACCCTATAAGGCTATCAGCTGATTTTTCAGCAAAATCTGTACAGGCCAGAAGGGAGGAGCATGATATATTCAAAGTGCTGAAAAAAAAAAGTCTGCAGCAAAAGTACTCTATCTAGCAAAGCTATAATTCAGACTAGAAGGAGAGATAAAGAGTTTCCCAAACTAATGTTTGGAATTCATCATCACTAACCCAGGTTTACCAGAAATGTTAAAAGAGACTCTGAGTGGAAAGAGAAGACCATAACCAGGATTAAGAAAAATAGGTTGCACAAAAGCAGTAAATTAAGAATATCTGTAAGAATCAGTCAAGGAATTAACAAAATAAAAGGATATAAAGCATGACACCATATACCTATAACTGGGGAGTAAGGGGGAAAAGTGGAATAAAAATTTAGTGCTTCTACTTTTTTAAACGTGTATTTATTTGTCTTGAGACAGAGAGAGAGAGAGAGAGAGAGAGAATAGGAGTGGGGGAGGGGCAGAGAGAGGGAGAGGGAGTCTCAAGCAGGCTTCTCACTGTCGATGAAGAGCCTGGCACAGGGAAAATTTAGTGCTTTTAGAATGGGTTCAACTTTAAGTGACTATCAACTTAATATGGACTGCTATATGCATACAATGCTAAATATCAACTTAAAGGTTGTGACAAACCAAAAACAAGTAATAGATATGCAAAAAATGAAATGAAAGGAATATCACTAAAGAAAGCTTCAAGCCACGAGAGAAGAGAAATAGAGGAGAAAGGAAGATAAGAACTACAAAAACAATCTTAAAACAAGTAACAAAATGGCAATAAGTATATAGCTATCAATAATTACTAATTAATTTCAATATAAATGGACTAAAAGTCCCAATAAAAAGAGTAACAGAAAGGATTTTTTCAAAAGCAAAATTCATCTATATGCTGCCTATAAGAGACTCATTTCAGACTTAAAGACAGATATAAATTGAAAGTGAAGGAATGGAAAAACATTGATCACATAATTAGAAGGAATGTTTGATGATAAATATGGAGGTACTATAAATGATACTTAAAAGTGCCAAAAAGCCAGAGACTTCTGGCTCTGTCTCCCCCACATCACATTTAACATACTTTGTGTTGGTTAATTGCCTCAAGCCCCCTGCTGACTCTTAGTTCTAAGAGGGCAAGTACCAAATATGTTTTGTCCATGCTGCCTGCAATACAGAGCACGTGTGAGAATCCAGTGCACCAATTTGAGGGAATACTGTGCAGCCATTACAGAAATGATAGAGAAATGAAAGTACTACACCTATAGTCACAAAAAAACTGCCCACCGTATATTATTTAGTCAAAGAGAAAAAAAAAACACATAGATTTGATGAGCATATACCAATATATTCAGTGATAAATCTCAGAATGGTGAAATGTTGAATGGTTTTAACTTTTTGATTATGTCTTTATTTTCTGAAGCTACCAATGAGCAGATGATATAGCTAAACTATTTTTAAACTAATTTAAAAGCTATTTTGATTTTTAAATAAATTTTTCTCGGCATTCTAATCCCCATGTTTAGCAAGATTTAGCTCAAATACAGTATCTTCTGCGGAGAGGTAATTTCTTCCCTGAAGCTAGGTGTTTTGAGGATCCACACCCTGTCCAAGAGGTGAGGTGTTCCATGATCTCCTTCCATGATCTCCTCCATCTTCCCAGTCTGTGGGGTGGGAAAGTGCTGGATCACCCAGCAGCCCAGTCCCCTGCCACTACAGCCATGGCTTGAACCTTTCTTTCCACCACCAATACCATTTACATTTTCACCATGTATTCAGTGAATATCTATTCACGTAAGCCCCGAATATCTATGCTAGATTCTGAACTAGACAGAAGGAAAGCGTCTGGCAAAGAGTTCATGCCCTCAAGGAGGTCACAAACTCCCTGGGAGACAAGGTACACACACATGCCTATGTGCACACACCCCCACACGGGAGACAGGAGTACTACATCCCGCCTCCTCCAGGCCACAGTATGTGCACAGCTCTGGTGATTGTTAGCTACCCCCAGAAGCCAGTATTGTCTTTACAGAATAAATCTATTGAAATGTAAAAAAAAAAAAAAAAGAAAAAAAGAAAAACAGCCAGTGTGCCAATGACAGGAGACACATTGACTATTGTTCCTGTTCTCAGCTTATTTAACTGCATTTTACGATTTTCCATTAGAAAAAGTACTGGTGATGGTTTTGAAAAGTACTCAAAAATATGAACAATAAGCTCATGCATGATTTTTCCATGTAAGGCATGAGCACTGTTAATATTTTAACAAGTTTCCTTTTAACTCCTTTATTCTTTATTCTTACATAGTTGAGATCAAATTGCATATTTGGCTCTTGTCTTGGTTTTCCAGACAGTTTATAATTAGTATTTACCCACATCATTAAACCCACTTCCTAAATGCCATTGTTTAGGGAAGCATGGTAATTCCTTATATGAGTACATGGTATTTGCCAGGTGCTGTACTGAGTACTGGAGCAGCTGTAATAACTAACACTGGGGAGGGCTAACCACTTTTCTAAGAGCGGGATAAGACGATAGTTTCATTTCATCCTTACAACTTGAGGAGATATTGTTCAGAATTTAAAAAAAAAAAAAAGGTCCTCAATTACAGAAATGTAAAGCATTTGATCAAAATCACAGACATAGGAAAGGGTAGAACTAAGATATAAATGTAGAAAATCTGACTCCAACAACTACCTACAGAACTATTATGCTGCCCTCTGCTCTCATCCCCTGAATGGATAGTAATGGCTCTTAGTAACCCATATGCCAGGCACTGAGCTAAGTCCTTTACATGCATTAATTTAAGTAATTCCCATGATCATTCTCTTATTCTTCTTTTTACAGATGAGAAACAGAGACCTAGAGAAGATAGATAATGTGCGTAAGATCATATGGGCAGGGATTGGTGGTCTTGAGTTTGAACCAGGGTCTCTGACTCTAGGCCCCAACTTGATTGCTTTTCTCCACTAGCACATAAAACACAGTCTCATTGCCAGGTCCAACCTCATGAAGTTTTTCCTTCTTCTAAGTTTTCTATTTAGAGTTTTATAGTTTAAGCTTTTAACATTGAAGTCTTTGATCTATTTTGAGTTAATTTTGTATATGGTGTCAGGTAAGAGTCCAACTTCATTCTTTTGTGATGTAGATATCCAGTTTCCCCAACACCATTTGTTAAAAAAGACTGTCCATTCTCTACTGAATGGTCTTGGCACCCTTGTTGAAAGTCACTGGACCACACATGTGAGCATTTATTTCTGGGCTCTCTTCTATTCCATTGGTTTCTATTTCTGTCTTTATGTTTTGATTACTTTAGCTTTGTATTAAGTTTTGAAATCAGGAAGTGTAAGACCTCCAATTTTTTTTTCGAGGTTGTTTTTGTTTTTTGCAATTTGGGACCCCTTTGAGACTCCATATGGATTTTAGGGTGGATTTCCCTATTTCTGTAAAAAAAAAAAGTTGCTGGGATTTTGAAAGGGTCCAATAAAGACATGCAAATCGATAATCATAATAATATGTTGTGAGTGTTGAGAGTCACTCATCTTCCCCACTAAAATTTAAGCATCAAAGGGTAATCATTTCATATTTGTAATAAATATGTGGAATTGAATTATGTGCTGGGTAGAACCCAGTTAATGCCCCTGAATGAATCAGGATTATAGAGCATCAAATACATATTTCCTTATTTGATCAGAACCAAGATGGCTTAAGAACTGAACAAACTGAAGATACACAGATGGCTTCTTTACAATCAGACTTCTAATTTCTCAGTAAAGTAAAACAAAGTTGAGGCCTGGCTGGTACAACACATCATAATTTCCATTATATAAGAATTTGGACAGATGCAAAAAAAGTGTGGCTTTTTATTTCCAACAGTTTAGAACAAGTAGAAGCTCTTCCTAACGGTCCCCCCACCCCCAGTCAGCTATAGCTTAATAAAATCTAAAGGTGATATACACACACACACACACACACACACACACATGCACACACGCACATGCCTAACTATCAGAAGAGGTTTATTATTTCAGGGGCTGTATTACTGGCTGCATGCTTATTGTAAGTGCTCAGAATTGGACATGGTTTATTCTATTTATAGCATTAGTGCTATTTTTTAAGTTTAAATAAACTAAACAGATTGAAGAATTGAAGTTCGCATAGTAATGTTGTTATATAATATAAAAGGTATGAAACATAAACCTCTTCCTTCCTTCTTCTGCAGAGTCTAATGAAACTGCCAGTTGTTTATTTTAGCACAAGAAACTCTTGGCCTGCAAAGCCCAGGAAAGACAGAAGAAACGCTTGCTTTGATTCTTCTAGAATTAACCCAAGAGGCCTTGTAAACCAAGATAGCAAAAGTGCCCTTACACTGCCAGCCCAGACACTGTCTCCCCTGCGGCCCCTTCTCTTGGCAAACAAAACTCCTAGGGCTCACAAAGGAATAGTCCAGTGTCCAGCAGTGGTGGTGTGCAGGAAGAGAATTCACATTTGGCTAGTCAACCTTTTATAGGATATGGCCTCTTCCAAATCTGAAGAAATATAGGAACTCTGACCCCCAACCAAACTCAAATGAAAACACCCTTGCAAACTTTTGCATATGATTTCAGGAGATTCACAGACTAGATAGAACTCCTGGTCCATTGAATCCCAACTCTATGTTACATACCATTAGGTAAATTAATCCAATGTTATGGTTTGGGCCCAAGGGTTCAAGGAAGGTGTTGTAGAGTGACAAGTTTGCTAGTTTCTTTTAATGGATTTGCCAAGAAGAGAGATACAGGCGTGGAGACCTGAGGACAGTGAAGACTTGCTAAGCCACCATATAGTAAAGAATTTGGCTTTGTATGGAGAGGTTTGCCATTTGCCCTCAACTTCTGGGATGTAATCTACGTGATATTGATAGGAGTGTCGTTAGGGAAGAGGTTGGCCGCACTGGATCTGAGGGTGGGGCCCACCCTCTGAGATAGTCAGAGAAGGGCAACTGACCACTGCAGAAGACTCCGTGTGTGCTTTAGGGTGATGGCTTTGGGTCATGCAGTTGACCTGGAGGCTAATATCAATCAGTCACACCCATGTAATGAAACCCCAATAAAAACCTTGGATCCTAAAGCTGGGGTGAGCCTCCCTGACTGGGAATACTCCATGTATGTTCTCACATACTGATACCTGGAGGGTAACATGTTCCTGAAGACAATGGAAGTTTTGTGCTTGTACCTTTCCTGACTATGTCATATGCTTCTTTTCCTTAAACTAAATTTGATCTGTGTCCTCTACCTGTAAAGAACCACAGCTGTGAGTATAACAACTTTCAATGAGTTCAGTGGCTTCTTCCAGTGAATTATCAAACCTGATACTTTGAGGAACTCGCCTTCACTTGGCGGTTGGTGTCAGAAGTGAGGCAGCGCTGGGATTGTGACCTCCAACTTTGTTGTTGGATGCTAACTCCTTCTAGTTGGTTTCGGAAGTCTTGGGCAGAGTTGGGGCTCTGGAGGAACCCTTAACCTCAGTTTGGCTAACTTTCAAGCAGAGTTCGGTAGCACCCAGAGCGCTCGGCAATCAGCTCCCTCAAGACTGGCTGGCACATCATCAGAGGATTTCTAGACTTCCTGCCCCTGGGCAAGCCTGCCTATGAAAAGCCACCTGACTGGATACGGAATGGACACTTGAATCAAGATTAGTCTATACCTAAGTTAACCTTTCCCATGGTAGAGCCACTCATTTAGCCTTTCTTACCCAAGTTCACCCTAGCAAGAGTGGAGAAAAACTTAGTCAAAATGGAAGTGCAGGTGAAGCAGAAGCCTGTTCTCTAGAGCATGCTTAAAATAGCTTCATAGTTTCTAGAGCCAAGGAAATGCTTTCCTAGGTGAACCACAAGACTTATATATAAGGAAATCCCATCAATATTTGATTCTGAATATTTACTGACACACTTGATCTTTAAAGGAACACATGGAACCCACTGCTAAGGGGTGTTGGCCTTTTTTTATAGGTACATCCATTTTTATTACTTATTGCAGAAGAAACCCAGGTGACAGACACGTAGTACATAAGATAAGCAAATGAAATAAGCTCATAAAAAGCCTTTGAATGGTTGAAAGGCAGATAATTGCCCAACACTTTCCAAATCTTTCATTCCTTCTCCCAAACTAGTGGGAGCAGCAAAGCTAGAGATTAAATGGAAATCAATACCACTCGGCTCCTAAGTTGTCCTCGAGGACTCATGGACTTATTACTGAATGTGCATTGAGTACTTTGTGTGCTTGGAATACTATACTGAGCATTATGAGGTGGATGAAAGCTTCCATTCAAAACTTTAAGATAGGACCCTTTCCTGAGGGACTGATGGTCCAGGAAGAGAAAAAGGCTAGTGTCACCTGGGATATAAGAAAAGCAAGATAGGGGCACCTGGGTGGCTCATTTGGTTAAGAGTCCAACTCTTGATTTTAGCTCAGGTCGTGATCCCTTGTTTTGTGAGTTCAAACTCCACATGCAGCATCCATCAGGCTTTGCGCTGATAGTATGGAAGCCTGCTTAGGATTTTCCCTCCCCCTTTCTCTGTCCCTCCCCTGCTTGTGCTCCCTTCCTCTCTCTCAAAATAAATAAACATTTAAAATAAGAAGCAAGATAGAGCGAAGACCATATGGAATGCACCAAAAACAAATTCAAAGAAGGGAGATTTTGCTTCCTTCTGGGATAAATGTAGAAAAGCCTGGGTTTAAATGGAGCAATTTGTGTTTTAGGTCATGTAAATAAAATCATGGTCACTACAAAGAAAGCATTAGTGAGATAAGAAGGGACTTAGGATACTGGTACTCTGGAGTATTTTTTATCTGGAGAGAGAAACTGCAAAAAGGGCAGAAAGTAGCTTTATTTATAAGTTTTATTTACCGCTAAGACTGTGGAGACTAAAAACTAGGAAGGACTAGCTGTCCTAACACAGAGGACTTGACCTGGTCTCCCTGGGTCTATTATCAGAAGTGCCTGCAAGCGCACAGCGTGACCAGACTGGCTGGGCAGCTTGTGCACGATCCTACAGGGAGTAAGTGGCTGAGGGGAGTCAAACCCAGGACTGTTTGATGCCAAGGCTCGCAGCAAGCCAGAGGCGTAACTTACCATAGCACCGCAGCAATCTCACGCGGGGTTCGGGGGCCCGGAGAGCCACGGGCCGGGCTCTGAGAGGGGAAATGACCGCATCAGTGGAGACGTTCCAGATGCGGCGCCCAAGCCGCACATCAGGCCAGGCAGACATCGGCATCGTGATTTCAAACAAACCACCTGTTCTTGGGGGGGCGGGGGGGGTGAGCGCATCACTAAGGGTGGGACTGGGTGGGCTTGCCTCTGGGAGAGATGGAATGCGGGGCCAGATGAACAGAAGTAAAGCACGGGTTTTTATGGGTATATAAAATGTTTCCTGTGTTTTTCTTTGATCTCATTACCCAACCAAGGTAAGGGAACCAGCAAGGGATTCACCTGGACTCTCGCTGTTACCTGAAAGGAAGTTATATTTTCTGGACTCAAACTAGTGAAAACACAGTTTAAAAACTCTGTCCTTGCTATGCACCTGAACTAGTTTCTGGCTTCAAAACTGCAGGCTTATCTCTATTTAAAATGACAGAGAAATAAACCTGTTCTGTTTATCTCCTTACTAGCAGCTTTCCCTTCTCAGACACAGAGTCAAAGAACTCTAGTCATAGAGCATCCAGGAGAATTCTAGAAACTACCATAGACATCAGTGAGATCTCACCTCCAGGCTCTAGGACTCACTGCACAATTTCTGGGATTCTGCCACTCGTTACTCTGAAATAATTCAGAAATAATTCAGAAAAAAAGCTACAAAGATAAGTAATACGAATGCAACACTATCAGAACTCTGATCTGAAATTCTGCTTAGGTGCAACTAGGATAAAACAGTAAGGTAGAAAGGAAGACACGCCTTTTTTTGGAAACACATAGATGTAGAGGTAACATGATCTCAGTTCCAGGATTTGCTTTACAGTATCTTACCAACCAGGAAGGGAGGGAAGGAAGGTGTAAATAGGAGTTCTAATTTTCAAAGGCTTCTTTTCACTCCACCCAGCTGTAAACAGCCAACTCATTCAAACTCTCCTTATTGCCACATTGAAAACCCAAACCTTCCTAAAACATTCTAGAATACGAGCCACACAAGATGCTGGCTCCTAGTGGGGGCTACCTGTAGGTATTACATATTCTCAAATCAATCGCTTGACATTTTTATGGCATCACAAAATCTACACCTTTGCTCCAGCCTAAATCAACAACAAAAGCGTCAGCCAAGACTGCATATATTACAGAATCCTTGTAAATCAGCAGTTGCCTTTAGGCTCGAGGGGCCTCCAAACTCGACCAGCTGTTCAAAACAGTAAAATCTCATTAGCTCAATGTCCAGCCACTCAACAGTGAGGCTTACTTCAAAGTCATGTTCTGCAACCAAGAGAATAACCAGGAAACTTTTGTATTTGTAAGCTAATTAACAAGCTGAAAACCTGATTTCTTGTCAATAGGAAAAAAGAGATCATAGGCTAGTTCAAGGGTTTTTTCTTTTAATTACCCTTCCTCTTCCCTTTTATAAGAAGATAATTTTTCTCTAGTGGAGAAAAATTGGTAGAACTTTGCTTTCCTATGATTAAGGTGGAAAATTACATGTCAAAAGCCATTAACACAAGCTTGATGTTGACATTTTTGATGTACTGAAAAATTTCACTTAGTGATCATGTTGACTTGGGCACTAGGCTGCAAAAAGATGGCCTTAACTTTCATCTCGGCTGAACAATGTTATGGAAAAAGATGGGTCTTATCTATTGGTATTTAAGTGAAATCCATTATATACCAGTAATCTTTCTTAATCTCATCCTGGCACCGAAATGGTTGGTTGGCAAGTATATCAGATACCAATTCCATCCCCAAATCTATCAGATGGTGAATAAAAAAGGAAAAGATGGTGAGCATGGTGTAGGTATATTTATTAATTTGGGGACATGGAGATGGGGATGTGGAAGGAAGCTAATTACTCTGATCCCTGGCAAGCTAAAGCAAATTACGCCACTCATATTGATTTCCAGCACAAGATCCATCTTCGTCAGTGGTCTACACACACCTACAGTGTCGTAGAAGTCTCCACGTTTTGATTGTTTTGATGCAGAATTTATGGGGAATATGACAGAGGGCATGGAGAGAAGAAAGGAGGTGGGAGATAGTGAACTTGACTGTGCATCCCCCACCTTTTCCAGTGAAGCTTTTGTGTGGAGCAGCTCTGTCAGTATAGCAAAGATGACTGATTTGAACCAAACCCTTGGAGCCAAGATTTGGTAAGAGGGGTCCAGTTGGCATAGTAGGGTATGGAAGGCCACACCTGGCTGGGCCAATAAATCTTTCCCCAAAAGCGTGCTTGCTATCATGCTAGCAGATGTACAAACCTGTTCTTACATTGTGTCTCTTGAACACTTCAGGGGGTTTTTGGTTTGTTTTTAAATTTTTTTAACCTTTATTTATTTTTGAGAGCGAGAGAGAGTGTGCACACACAAACAAGGGAGGGGCAGAGAAAGAGGGAGACACAGAATCCAAAGAAGGCTCCAGGCCTCTGAGCTGTTAGCACAGAGCCTGACACAGGGCTCGAACTCATGAACTACGAGACCATGACCTGAACCAAAGTCAGACTCTTACCGACTGAGCCAGCCAGGAGCCCCATGAACACTTTGTGTTTATCATCATGGTGCATTCCACCTCATCTAGGAGCTATTCTGGAAGAGCTCCGCTTTAAAGCTGAAGAGAAAAAAGGAAAACCAGGAACCATGTCATTCTCATAATTTCTTTTTAAAGAACCACATTGCTCTAGATTATTTTCATGGGGGTTTTTCAAAAGGAAGCTTAGCGGCAAGAACAGGTTTCTATTCCAAGGCAGCACTGCTTTATGATCCCAGGATTTCGCTGAAGACAAAGCTTCATGTCAGCAGTAGTTTAACTTCCAGATCAGTGTAAGAATGCTGCCATCACACAGTGGGTGCTCAAGAGATACTTGTTCGATGAACGAATAAATGCAGTCTATTTTACCTGTGGTTTGGTGGCAAAGGAAAAGCTAGCTCACACTGGATTCATGAAGTTATGTCTGAGAAGGAACTTCGTTGAGACTTTCTTCATTCCTTTTCATGTTTCTCTTATACCATGACACTCCCATGTTTTCTAAAGGTATTACTTATTTGTCACACAGATACCAAATACATTTGCCAAAGAAGAGGCAACAGGAATCTTGATATGCATCTTTTGTATTCCTTATTTAATTTTTTTTAATGTTTGTTTATTTCTGAGAGAGAGAGAAATAGAGCGAACAAGAGAGAGAATGAACAGGGGAGGGTAGAAAGAGGGGGTGAGGACAGAGTGTCCGAATCAGGCTCCAGACTCTGAGCTGACAGCACAGAGCCCAATGCAAGGCTCGAACCCACGAACCATGAAATCATGACCTGAGCCGAAGTCAGATGCTCAACCGACTGAGCCACCCAGGGGCCATTAAAAAAAAAAAAAACACCAAACCAACCATGGAGGGTCACTGTCTAAGAATTAAACTGGCTACTCCTGTTGAATAATTGGCTCTTGCTGGCAAGGTTTCCAAATTGCCAGAATGGTCTTAGAAACCGGACCAGGAACAACATTAAAGTACAAAACCCTGCCAGATTCTCACACAAGTTTTTAACATCACCCTCCAGAGTTTGGTACAGATGAAAGGGTAATTGGAAGCCTCTGGAAAGTATGAGTAGTGGGGTCACAGATTTTTCTTTGCTTCTCACATTCTAGAGGGGCAGGAAATGACTTATGCAACGTTATGATAGTATTAAGTGACTATTGTTTCGATGTTCGTGCTAACCACCTAAGGCAGGTCAGGGTGTGGAGTCGGGCTCTGCAGCGAGGGGACCACAAAAGTCATGAGTGCCTTTTGGTTCCTTTCTCCTGTAGTATCCAATCTGACTTGAGCAGCAGGCACACACCACAAAAACTTCCAAAAATCCGAGGCGCTCCTCTTCTAGCCCAGTGATGTACTTAACAGGAAAAGGGAAATGAAATTAAATGAAAACAGGTTTCCAAAAACAGTGCAGTTACCAGCCAAATCAAAGTCCAAAAAAATGTTAACAGCCCATGATTATATCCTTGGTAAAGGATGATCCAAAACATAATCCATGAGGAAAAAGCCAGTTTAGTCCAAGATATTCCTTGAAAGGGAATCCCAGTAGTATATGAAGTAGCTCCAGCCTCCCTCACAGTGGGAGAGAGCGGCCTGTCTCTCCTCCCTGATCTGGTACAAGACTCCTCCATGCCAGAAACCTATTACAAAGCGGACTCCCTGGCCTAGTAAGATGAGAAGGGCCCCAGCAAAGCAGGCGGCAAAGCTCTATGTTCCAACTGTGTCCCTACAGCCATCTAAGGAAAATGAAAAATTCGGTTATTGAGTTTCGTACAAGCATGCTTCCAGGGTGGTGAGGAGCGCCAGAAAGTGAATGGACATTTTTTCTAGCACGCTCACTCTAGTATGGCTAATGTCATATCATCGCCTGACACTTAGGCTCTGGAATTTTTCTGGTTATTGCCAGTGATTAGCATCTTTGGCTATGCCTATCTTTATATGCCCGTCTCAGCTTTTCTGCTTCTTACCTATAATTTTGTGACGCCCACTGTTCTTTGGGTCTTTTCAATGTTGTACACAAATTCTCCTCCAAGCCCACATAGATCCAGGTTAACTCATGTAGCACCAAAGATTACCAGTAGGAAGTAGTCCCAGCCCCCTTTCCTGACACTAACTGAGCACAGGGGAGAATATTGGGAGTAAGTTTTTCTTTTCTTCAGTTTGTCATATTAATGAAAGAACCACTGAAATCTCTCCCTCTCTCTCTCCCTCTCTCCCTCCCTCTCCCTCCCTCTCCCTCCCTCTCTCTCCCCCTCCTCTCTCTCTCTCTCTCTCACGCACACACACACACACACACACACACACACACACACACACTGAGTTTATGTTTGAGCTTTGAAGGATTCAGGAATCCCAGCCCTGTTCAATTTATCTACTGAAATCAAATCGTAAGAACAAAAATCCATCTTAAACAGTTGTGTTGACCTTTGAACAACACGGGCTTGAGCTTCATGGGTCCACTTAAATCCAATTTTATTATAACTGCATTCTAGTTCTGTAAATGTATCTTCTCTTTCTTATGATTTTCTTAACATTTTCTTTTCTCTAGCTTACCTTACTGTAAAAATATAGTATAATACATAAAAGATACAAAATATGTGTTTATCGACGGTTTATGTACTAGAGAAGACTTCTGGTTAATAGCTATTAGCGGTGAAGATTTTGAGGGGTCAAAAGTTATACATGGATTTTGACTATTTGAGGGTTGGCGCCCCTAACCCCCTGCCTTGTTCAAGGGTCAATTATACTACTTTATTTAACATTCTCATTAATATAGTTGAGAACTGCCTTTAGATGTTAAGATCTTACATACTTAGAGCTCCTTGCTTCCCTCTTTCCTTCCCGTTCCCTCCTTCCCTTCACACACTTGACCAGCAACTACTGATATTTATGGCCCAAAGACTTTAATTGCTCGGTCTTAAAGCATAATATCTCTTATGTTATTGGCTAAATTTTGACTTGTTCATTCACTCACTCAAATAACATTTGTTAAATACCTGTCTGTGCTAGATGCTCAGAATACAAACATACATCAGAAACTTTACACTCAAGAGACTTAGAGATCACTAAGGAGAAATAATGCATGTGTATAGCCATAAAACAAGGTAAGAAGAGGAAAACACATAAAGAGAGTACAAATATAATGCAGAGAAATAATTTTAGGCTCAGGAAGGTCAGGGAAAGCTTCCTGAAAGCAGACATTTTTTTTTTTCAAGTTGAAGAATGAGCTCACAACAAATTGTATGCAGTGTGGGTATGTGTATTGCCTCCTGATATTTTAAGAACTTGTCTCTTTGTCTCTCTCAGTTATTATACAGCAAGTTCCTTAAGGGCCAGGGCACTGTTTTGTCCACATTTATGGTTTGTTTTCTAATACCTATGATAGTGCCTGGAATGTACTCGGTCAATGTTTATTGAATGAATAGCTTTATTAATAATTAATTTGGTCATGGGGAGAATTCCAGACAAAGGCCACGGAGAACAGTTGATTATAGACAGATTCTTTTGATTCCATTGTTTGGCAAATACAGACTCTTTGAGCTATGAAAAATAAAGCAATATGTTTCTTGTTCCATTTGAAAGTTTATTTTGATTTGGAACAAACTTCCTTGTCTTCTCCCCAAGTCCTGCTCCATGAATTTGCTGGGTGTGCCTGTATGTGCTGAGAGACAACGGAGCTCAGGGTAGACATTTCCTTTTCTCACCCAGGTTCCTGAGCAGCTTCCTGGCTGAGTGGGGGCCTTCACCCAAGGCCCCGGCATAATGTGGGAATGTTTCACCATGGCTACTCTGAGGATTAACCAAACGCGGCAAAGTGTTTAGAGAGACTTAGATGAAGGTCCCCATAGACCCACAAGGTATTAATGTGATGGAATGTTTAGAAAATCATGCAGCTTGGCTCAATTTTTCAAGCTTGTGAGGCTCTGTGTTGGAGTTATTGCTATGTTCCCATTTCCAAAAGATCAGAGCCCATTACCATCCACAGCATGGGGAAAGATTTAGGGAAGGGAGAAAGAGAAACAAAGTCTGAAGCCTGGATCACTTCAAAATGTGTGTGTGTGTGTGTGTGTGTGTGTGTGCGCACGCGTGCACGCGCATCTGTGTGTATAAAAGGAGGGTCCAGTGGGAAGAGACTGGGAAAAGAGTATGGTAAATAACTCGACGAAAAGTGTGATCCAAAGATGTTCCATGTGGAACGAAGAACAGTTCCTTCCCCGTTTCACAGAGTACTTGGAGGGGGCTGAATCCTTTGTGGCTCCTTTATTCTCAGTATTGTTTATAGAAGTTAAATGATAAGAGAAGGTCCTTTTAGTTTAAAAAGGTACTTAAGAGTAAATTCATTTGATTATGTTTGAGAGGTGATTAAAGACAGGACAAAGCTTGTGATGTCCAAGTCACTTTATTTGAAGATCCTCATTTTGCTTTGCTTAGAATAAGGGAAAGTGCCCAGGAGGGACATTTGCTTGGCAACCCTTAGCAGAGGCTTGGGATACAGCACCTTTACATTCCAGGATGTTGGCAACTTAGTATGTTCGTATTTGTTACTCTTTTGGATTGTAACACCCTAGGAGAGTCTTAAGCCAGAACTTTTCCGCCCCATTTCACAAAGAAACAGATACAAGTTAAATGCATTTATTTCCATGGAACTGCCAATTAATAATAGAGCCACCATAAGTATCTCTTCATTTAATTCTTACACCAGCCCTCAGGGCACCTGGGTGCTCAGTCAGTTAAGTGTCTGACCCTTGGTCTCAGCTCAGGTCACAATCTCAAAGTTCCTGAGATTCACATCACGCCCTGCACTGACAGGTGGAGCCTGCTTGGGATTCTCTCTCCCTCTCTCCTTGCCCCTCCGCCACTTGTGCTTTCATGCTCTCTCTCTCGCTCTCTCACTCTGTCTCAAAGTGAATAAACTTAAAAAAAATTCTTACACCAATCCTACGAGAGAACTGCTAATATTCCTTATTAGAGAGGAAGATTTCTAGCACACTAGGTTAATATCACCATTAGAGCATCCACTCTGTTCTTTAATCACACCCCTTTATGTATTTGACTGTCTGTGCATTGAGTGCCTGCTGTGTGTTCAAGCACTCTGCTAAGTACTCCAGATATATCAGCGTCTTGTGATGGTTACATGTTCAAAATGGAGCTAAGTGAATGACCACAATTCTGTGTGCATATACCTACTGAGGCTCTCTTGGAAACAGCTTG
This sequence comes from Proteles cristata cristata, assembly GCA_017311185.1. Taxonomy (NCBI): domain Eukaryota; kingdom Metazoa; phylum Chordata; class Mammalia; order Carnivora; family Hyaenidae; genus Proteles; species Proteles cristata. Next base: position 1,748,835 of record JAESUZ010003487.1, read on the forward strand.
AACTATTTGAAGTGAATTTACCAGAACTTAATTTCACAAGTGGAAACAGCTTCTATGTTTTCAGTGCCTCAAGCACTGCTCAAGTAGCTGCAGTGACCACTGCCAAGACTTCCCTGCGCTGTGTAGCCAGAATCCACTAGATCTTGAAAGAACCACCCCCAAGGGCCTTAAAGGTTAAATGTAATTTCTCAGCCCACAACCTTAGTCTTAGACCCCACTGCCAGACAGAGGCTACATCAGTGGCAAGGTTGAGGGTATTCATATTAAATAATGTCTATTTAGGTTTTGTTGACCAGCCAAAGAATCTGGTGGCCCTGATCTAAATTTGAAAATCAAATGGTTAAGCATAAGTTGTGTCATAGAGAAGTGATTGGTTATAAAGTTTTGTGCAAGTCAGTCATCAACTATCTCTCAGGGAATTTGGAGAGTGTGGTGCTACCATTGAAATATTTTCTTTCTTTCTCTCGGCCCTGACTTTTTAAGTGTTAATTGATTTGCTCCACGAAACGCCCTGTAAAGGGGCCAGATGTTGTAAGAGAATCTTGATAGTATGGGAATCCAGCAGGAGACTTCGGCAGCATAAAATGATTCTCAAATGTCCCCAGCTCTCAACTTAGCAAAAACAAAGGCTCCCACTCTAAGTGGGATTATAAAGAATCTCCTGGATTTCACTGGTCAATGTCTAAAGAAAGAAAAATGGGCCCACTACCCAGATCACTAAATACAGCAAACAGGATTTTGGAAACATGGAGGAAATTAGCCTGCACTAGTAGCCAGGAGAACTTGGTTAATTCTTATCCCTGCCGTTGTCTAACTGTGTGACCCTGAACAGATCATACATTCCCCGAGTTCCACGTTCTCAGTTTTTAAAATGAATGTTGATCATCAATGTGCTTCCATTGGGAATGAACATGGTGCTGGGGACAGGGGTCACTGGCTGGCTCAGTAGGAATGCACAAAGTACTGTGGGGAATTACAGGAGCAAGTAACTCTCTCAGAGGAAGCCAGGGAAGGCTTCACAGAGGAGGTGACATCTAGCCTAATCTCTGAAAGATGAGTACAGTTTGCCTGCTGAAAAGCCAGGAACAGGAATGTGAGGTTAGGAGAAGGTGGGGTGACTGCAGTCAAAATCAAGAGCTATTTGCAGACACAGTCACAGAAGGGGATGTTGTGACCGTGTATTCAGGGACTAGGGGAAAACAGTGACGAACTGCACAAAGGGTGCATAGGCAAGGCTGGGAGAGGAGTTCCATCCAGATTTCAGGGCCCTCCATCCTTCATTCACTTTAGATTCTCTCCAGAAGGCAACAAGCAGCCAACAGGAAGCTTTGTTTGTTTGATTACTTCTGTTTAGCAACAGGACATGATTTTCAATGCAGGAAGAGGACTCTGTTGGCTGTTCGTGGGGGAAATAGATGGGAAAGTAGATGATGGTAAGAGACCAACGAGAAAGTTACATCAGATAAGACAGAAGGGTATGAATTTAAAACCTAGCAGATTCTCATGCAGAAGAAATGTCTGAATTTAAAACTTGGCAGAAGGAATTTCTTAGGGAGAATTGGCAAGACTTTGTGACTGGGGAAGAGAAAGGAATACCAATATGGGGAACTTTGGAGTTTCTAATTTGAGAGGCTATATGGGGATTCCATGTAGATAGGGCTTCTCAAACTTAGGCAAGCCTCAGAAGCAGCCGGAGGGCTTGCTGAAACACAGATTACTGGGCTCCATTCCCCTAAGTTTCTATTCAGTAGATCTGATGGGCTCAAGAGTAGGCATTTCTTTCTTTAATTTTTTTAATGTTTAATTTTTGAGAGAGAGAGAGAGAGAGAGTGAGCCTGAGGGAGAACACAAGTGGGGGAAGGACCAGAGAGAAAGGGAGACACAGAACCCAAAGCAGGCTCCAGGCTCTGAGCTGTCAACACAGAGCCCGACGTGGGGCTCGAATCCACAAACTGTGAGATCATGACCTGAGCTGAAGTTGAAATCGGACACATGGCACCTGGGTTGCTCAGTCCGTTAAGTGTGTGACTTCTGCTCATGTTCATGGTTTTATAGCTCGTGAGCTCGAGCCCTGCATCAGGCTCTGTGCTGACAGCTCAGAGCCTAGAGCCTGCTTCGCATTCTGTGTCTCCCTCTCTTCTGCCCCTCTTCTGCTCATACTCTGGCTTTCTCTACTTCAAAAATAAACAAACATTTAAAAAAAGTTTCTTAAAAGGGAGTTAAAATGAACTGATGGGTTAATCTTAAGCATAACTGATGAAGGAACATATAGGACATGCCATATATTTCTCAATGATTCATCACCCCACTAGATATAAACTCCAAAACATCAAGGGTATTGTTCCTTCACATCTGTACCACCAGTGCTTAACATAATGCCTGGAAAGTATCCACTGCTCAAAAAAGATTTCCTAAATGAACAAAGGATGTTAAATGAATCCAGGTAGAGAAATCCAGAAGGCACTTGGAAATATGGGTCCATGAATGTTGGAGAAATCTTGTCTCTTGACATGGATTGGACTACATAGATTGAAGAAGGATGATTATGAATAAGGCAGTTAAGGCCCACATTGAGCTCTGTGCTGACAGCTCAGAGCCTGGAGCCTGCTTTGGATTCTGTATCTTCCTCTCTCTCTCTCCCCCTCCCCTGCTTGTGCTCTTTCTAAGATACATAAACATAAAAATGTTTAAATAAAGCAGCTGAAATCATTAGGACTGACATTTTCCAAATCCTTAAGAAGTCTAGCAAAATTAGGTAGAAGAAATTCCACTGAGTTCACCAACGTTACAGGTCAATGCCAACGGAGAGGTGACGATGCAGTCCGTGCTTACAACCTCTCCCAGTTTGAACAAGACGTATACAACCTGCAAAGTTGAAAATGCCTTGTTCCTAAAATCATGGAAACAATATTGAAGGGGCATCCATGTGGAGTGTTAAAGGAGGCATCTCTGTACTTGAAGGGAAGCCAGACTAGATAATCTCTCAGTTTCCTTCTAATTCTCTAATATATATCATAATCCTATGACTTAAGTAGGGAATAGGGAACAATGGTAGATTCATGTAAAAATGAAATGAGGAACACAGTAGTGGATGCAGCAACAGAGCCAACCAAAATTTATTTCAGAGTGGGAAAGACAAGCATAATAAAAATATAAGAGAGAGCTAAGATACTCTAGGGAGAAGAAACACATGTGAGCCAGGGAACTGGTGAAGCGCTGGCCATGACCCCACCCTATCTTGCTAGAAAGAATGGATGGACCATTTCACCTCCTAAACAAGACCATGCCACACACAGCATAACAAGACTGTACACTAGACAACTACTCTTCTGTCTCCTTTGCCTCGTTATTCAGACGTTAATAGATTACAAGAAAGTAAAGCTCGTGTTTATCAGAAAGTCCTAGGCAATTCTTGTGCTGAAAAGTCACCATTTCAGTTTCAGAGACATCAAGAAAAGACACGTATATTCTAGCCCCGGCACTTAGATCTCACAAAGGATTATTTTTTTGAAAGAAAGCATATAAATCAGGCAACATTTTGCTGAGAAGTAAATTCTTTTTATCAGTAAAGGAAATTTGTGGCCTGATAGTGACAGAACATGGCCCTCTCAACTTAGAATATGCTTTTACCTCTGCTACTGGTTTAGAAATACTTTAGAAATACACAAAGGATTAAAAAAAAATGGGAGTTTGGTGCCTTAGGGAGTACCGCTAGTTTAAATAACACATGAAAAGTATTTATGAGCCCTTTTTTATGAGGTGGTCAAAGAAAAGACCATCCAGCATGTAACATAAGACTGGCTGAAGAAGAAAGCATTTCCAAACCACATTGGAGAGTTAAGCATGAATGGAATTTTATTTTAGTCTCTATTGCTTATTTAAATGAATGGCGTTTTCAGATGGGGCCTAAATGATAATGCAGATCAAGGTGAGGCTTGCCAGGAAGAATATATACTAGTCTATTATTCAAAGGATGTTACTAGGTAATGTTGGAACAATCGAAAATACACGGGGTTAGCAAAAGGAGGCTTCTGGACAGGGTGAGTGGTTGTAATGCGCCTGAGTCCATTTTGAATTCTGTGGGTTGAGCGTTTGCTACAGTCAGTGCTTTGGAATTACTCCACGTTCAGCAAATGTGGCTCGGTTGTCTATACCCAGTTCTGCCAGGACACCACACACCCAGAACCGCAGCGAGCTCTAGCGCTCGGCCCAGTCGGCTCCAAACCATACTGGTCTTCATTCACTCCGTTGTTGCAACTGACCTCTCCAGAGAGTGCATGCCTTTAGCTTGATTTCTCCTAAGTGGTAATGGGTCTGAGCTAATCTCCTCACAATCTCCTTTCTGGATCTCTGTGTGACAAAGAGCATGCCCTAGTGTGTGACAGCTGGCAAAGGTTATGGGCTGTGGATGCAGCCATGGAACAGAACAAAAATAACTGGCCCCTGGAGGCATTAAACGGAGATCCTAGGCCTCATTAATTTTCTGTCTTATAATGAGCATCTGCCGTGCAAGTTGTATCAATAACAAATTGTAATGGTAAAGTGTTCCCTCAGGCCACCAATTGATGGAATTCCATAGCTGTGTCAGGAGTATTGATGTGTTCAGCCCTTAAATGAAAGCTAAATGCTCCTAGCTATTCACTCACTTATTTCACCAACATTGATTGAGCTCCAACTATACTCTAGGCACTGTGCTAGGCTGTAATTTAACTTGTGTGATTTTCCACCGACCTCCTTTTGGATACTACAAACATAACGTGGTGTATTAAATCTTAAGCTAGCATTTTTAGATTGGAAAAGAAAACCTGGGGGACCTGGCTGGCTCAGTAGATAGAACATGTGATTTTTACTCTCAGGGTCTTGAGTTCAAGCCCCACGTTGGGCATGGGGCCTACATAAAAAATTAAATAAAAAATTTCTTGTTTAAGAATTGGACGTAGAATCCATTGGATCATTAACATAACATTCCTCCTCAAAAAGCCCATGTTTCAAGCTCAGAAGCATCAAGCGTGGGACATAATTTATAAATCTCACCTTTAGTAGAGGCATTATACTTAGAAAAACAGATACACTCTTAGGCAACTTGTCATTTGTATGTCTTAGGTGTTAGGAAATGAAGCTTTCAGGAAATTCAGCAAAACCATTTCTAATCCCTTTTATAGAATCAAGTCAGTTTTGTTATCAATGTTCCTTTAAACATTCACTCTTTCCATTCCTTGCTCATCTACCTTCCTTACCCCCAAACTTTTTGTTTGCAGTGGATGGACGGTGATAAAACTGATTCGCGCAAAGCTGGGATCCTTATCCTGCGCATTTAGAAGGGATAACATCCGCCTTGCCCAGAGCAGCTTGGCACACATAGAGCCCCCCTCCCTGATGCCCATCCTCCACTCCCCTTTCTTTCCCTCTATCCTTTTTGCCAGATGGAATAGTAGTTTACCAGCAGGAGGGAACTCCAGCCTGCTGCCGCCTCTATGTGAGGCCCCTGGATGTGGAACCAGAAGGTGTCTCCCCTTCAGTGGCTGTCAAGCCAGGACCGAGGTGAATGATCACTCCTTTGTCTAGTGGTGGGGGCCCTTCCCGGGGAGGTAAAGGTGAAGTTTAATGAGATTCTAATAAGAGTTAATCCACGATACCTCACTTTTCACTCCCGCAAAGTGATTTTTAGAATCGATCTTGCCATAGCAAATGCAGAGTAAATAAAAACAGGATGCTGCCTCCATGTGTTTGGCTGCTATCTTTGCCTTACCTGGTGGAGGCCAGGGACTCCGGGTTTTGTGCCTCATCTCGCCCCAGGTTTACCAGCTCAGGGCCATGTGGCGGACAGGACTCTCAGTCTCATTATGGGTTTCCAGCCATATTTGAAAGGCAAGAATCTAGGATTCTTTTTTTCAAATAATCTGTCTTACAGCTTAGCAAATAACAACTGCGGCAAGCCCCTAGTTGTCTGATTTTTCTTTTCCTCTAAAATAAACAGTGCAGTTTCTCAAGCCTACCTGATTGATTAGAGGTCACTCTGTTAGACTTTATGCTCAAATTCTTCCCCAGAGGCAGGAATATTTTTAGTTTTAACGTGAAAAGATATAACAGCTGAATGCAACTCAGCCCCAGTTTCTTCAAGAATATTCTGAAATCTCTAATGATAACTTACTTTATTTAGATTGTTCCAGCAGCTTACAAGTCTTGAGCATGAAATCTGATGGGTGTTTTCCCAGGAAGCCACTTCAGTGCATCCTCATAAGGAGGTGGTAGGAAACTCTTCACAAAACAAAGCTCCCAGAAGACTCAACTGGGTAATCATTGTAAATATGAAGGCCACATATTACCAATCTGGGATAAACACTAAATCTAAAAAAACACTTTAACTGATTTACAGAACTCTATATTTTTCTCCTTTTTTCTTTTTTAGCGAAGTATAGTTGACACACAAAGTTACATTAGTTTCAGGTGCACAACATAGTGATCTGACAAGTCCATACATTATGCTATGCTCACCACAAGCGTAGCTCCCGTCTGTGATGGTACAACACACTTATAACACCACTGACTATTCCCTGTGCTGTTCCTTTCATCCCAGTGACTTATTCATTCCATAACTGGAAGCCTGTACCTCCCACACCTCTTCACCTATCTTGTACATACACCCACCTCCCTGGCAACCATTAGTTTTAAAACAATATTTTTACAATGATATTTTTTAATAAGCCATGGTTCAGCCACTGCACTGTCACCTGTATATTGAATGTAAGGACCGTTCTAGGTGCTGGAATATTTTGGCTTCATAGGGGGCAAGCTCACTGCAGCATCCAGGGACCTCTGAAAACAGCACTACCTCTGACTACTACCAACAAGGGATTAAAGAAGATCCTTCTCTGCCTTGGGCATCACATCCACCAGTTTATGAAATGCTACAATAGCTGGTTGACTTTTCTATAATAGATTTTAAATGAGAGTCATTATGTCCTTAATCCACTCATTTACTCAACAATATTGAGTACCAACTTTGGATTAGGTACTCTTCTAGCTTCTAGAGCCCCCCCATTCCTCTTACAGGAACTGCACTCCACATTCTTACATTTATAAGCACTTTATCGAGATCATTTTCCAGACTGAACAGGGGTTGGGATGTCTGAAAAGGCTTTGGGTTGTCTCGAGCCAGCAACCGCCATTTTATACTGAGTCCATTAGTAATGCCTGTCGACATGTGTGGGATAGGGAGAAATCACGTACGAAGCTTTCCCTTGGTTTCACAGACACGTGGAGATATGGTTCCATCGACCAGGGCTTGGTTATATTAGAAATATGACACCTGAAGATTGAGTCAAGTCATGCAGATCACTGGGGGGCGTCCTCATGACCGAGGCACAAGACTGCTTATGGCAGTGTCTCCACATGGCCTCAAACTACTCCCATCTACGCATGCCCCCAAAGGCACACAGCTGCCCGGCATTGACACACAGGCTGGGGAGTGAAGGCAAAGGCAGTAGGGCATTTACCATGGTAGTTAACACTTCTAAATGTCTCTTAAACAGTGGAGAGCTTGGAGCTAATGAGAAAGGATTTTAGTTAAATTTCACCAATCATTCTGAGGAAAATGAAGAGTAATATGAGAAGCCATGATTTATAAAGAGACTTTAGAGTCACACTGGCCTGAGTTCTAATTCTAACTACACTGCTTGCCACCTGACTTCTTGAGCAAGCTCCTCAATTCGAGTCTCAGTTCTCCCATCTGTGACATGAAGGTTATGCTGCCTATGATCTCTTGCTCTTCCTTTTTTTTTTTTTTTTTTTTTTATTTCTAGGAGAGAGAGAGAGACAGCGTGAGCAGGGGAGGGTCAGAGAGAGAGGGAGTCACAGACTGAAACAGGCTCCAGGCTCTGAGCTGGCAGTCAGCACAGAGCCCGACGCGGGGCTCGAACCCACGAACCGCGAGATCATGACCTAAGCGAAAGTCGGACGCTTAACCGACTAAGCCACCCAGGCGCCCCGATCTCTTGCTCTTCTGATGGTTAAGTAAGATAATGTGTCTATCAGGGAGCCCAGTACCAAACAGAGACCAAACAGTGTTAGAAATCTGCTTCTTATGGGGCACTTGGGTGGCTCGGTCGGTTAAGCATCTGACTTTGGCTCGGGTCATGATAACATGGTGTGTGGGTTCGAGCCCCGCGTCGGGCTCTGTGCTGACAGCTAGCTCTGAGCCTGGAGCCTGCTTCAGATTCTGTGTCTCCCTCTCTCTCTGACCACCTCCCTCCCCCCCCCCATTCATGCTGTTTCTCTCTCTTTCTCTCCCAGAAATAAATTTTAAAAATATTAAAAAGAAAAGAAAAGAAAAGAAAGAAATCTGCTTCTTTCTCACTTCCTAGAGCAAAACCTTCTGCCTTCATTTATTGACTGGAAAGAAACACAGGAGACCCAGCTCAGAGTTCTGTTGTCTAAGGCAAAAGGAAAAGTCTCAATAGAATCTTTCAACCCATTTGCTTATTCTACTATCTGTTGGTCCCATTCCATGTGAATGGCACAGTCTCCAGAAGGACAACGGTCGTCGAGCTCTTTATTATTACATCATGCTTTAATCTCACATCCGTAGATTTTAGGTAAAGCCTACCAAGAACATTTGGAGAAGAAAATGTTTTTGCACTTCCTAAGTGTGTCCAATTTTTTTTAAAGGCAGAATTCCAATCTCACAGTCAGAAAATGTGGTGTTTAGGGTGGCAGTTATAATACTGTGACTATATTTCTCAAACCATAAATTGACATGTGGTCGGACAAGCATAAAGTGTACTTTTGGAGACAGTGGGATAGAATATTTGAAATCAGAACTGGAAAATTTGGGACATATGAAGGCTATAAATAGTGGGCAGAGGCTGGGCTGGTTCCAACAGAGACTTGATTCCTACTAAGAACCACATAATTAGCCAGCCCCCATTTGTTATACATATAAATACTGGTACATAAGAAAGGCAATTGAAACCAGAATGGTAAACAAGCCAAGCCTGTGCCAGAGGGCTGCCTGGCACACACATTCTCTGTTCCCAGAGCTCCGTACGGGAGAAGGCTGTCCCGGAGAAACTGACAGCAGAGCTGGGAAAGAAAACATGAAAACCCAAACATTCCCAAAGCAGTGTGTTCACGGACATGAAACGGTCATCTTCTGTTATCCTTCGGGAGGAAGGTAGAATGATTTTATAGAGGAAGTTTTAACACATCCATGCCTTTTCCCAGGAGGAGAAGACCCATTAGGAAGTTCCTCCTGCGTAGACTGACAAAACAATGCTGTGGTCAGAGTAAGACAGAAGAGGGCTGGGGCAAAGAGTAGAAGCAGGCAGCATGCATTTCACAGAGCACACCTGAGGGGAGCTATGGGTTGTTGTTTTTTATTATTATTACTTTCACACTGTGTTTTAGAAATAAGGTATAGCACTCTCTGCAAAACATAATCAGGATCTCGATACCAGACTTGGACGACTCCAACACAATGGCAGTGATAAGATGTGTGGGGCATAAACTAATCAGCATAACAACAGAAACGCCCTATTTGATGAGCATGATTCATGGCTGGTACATACCAGACACACTGCTAAGGGCCTCGCAAATATCCTCTCTTCATCTCTACAGCCCCTATTATCATCTCACTTTTAACAGGTAAGGCCATCGGGGCTGAAAAACATGCAGAGAAACCCTCCCACATTCACAAAACTTCTACTAAATTATACTGTCTGAAACTGATTCTATGTCTTCAAATTCTGTGATTCCCAGGATAACATCACAGCAAGAGGAAATATATTTCAGGAAGGACCAGAATGGAGACTATTCTCCCGCCCTTCTGACTCCTCACAGCAAAAGCATCAGAACCACAAAGGAATGCTTTGAAAATATAGGTGCTTGGGCTCCAGCCTGCAATTTCTGATCTAGGGGGCCTGGATCTCTGTATTTTGAAGCTACCCACCCCCCCATCCTGCCCTGATGATCCTCATACACACTTCCCATGAAGAACTTCCTGACAAACTCTGCTATATCTGGCTAAGCTGCTACTTATTTCTTAGTGAGGAGGGATTAGAAATCAACACTGAATGTTACCAGTAAGCCTCTGTTGTCTACTCAATGTAAATCCGCCCCGGATGAACATACAGTCGTGGCTACAGCCTTACATCCAGCGGCTCAGGCATTTTCTAAGCACCTCTCAAGATTTTTGTATTCACTCTGTCCACTCTGGGTGACACATTATGGACTATTGCAATAAGCCAAAGTCAGATTAAGCCAAATTCCAGGTGAAGGAGCACCCCTTCTGGAATGCTCTGAAGATGACCAAGTTATGAAAAATGGTGGGGACGCAGCAGCAAGAGGTGCAGGTGTACCAACGCGAGCACAACTCAAGTGGCTTTTGGAAAATGGAATGTGTACATTTTAAAATATGGAACACATACTTGGATTAAAAGGGAAAATTTTAAAAAGATGAATCCTTACAAAATGCTCAAAATAGGAAGGCAGAAAGGACGAAGAAAATAGATCCATTTCCAAAATCTTCATTTGAAAGTGTTTAGTGCTGCCACCATGGAGATGTGTGTGAAAAGGAAATGGGACCAAAATATCCAAGGTCGTATTTCTGTATAACTCAAGTCTCAGAGGTTATCCATTGCTTACTCTCTTGAATGTGCAGAACAATGGAATTAAACGCGTTACACTGGGCTCTTGATGATAGAAAAGAACATGATGCCAGAAAAGAACATGGTGCCAAGGGCAATTTATACTCCTAACTGGTCTCTGCTACTCAGTGACTTAGGCAAAAGACGTAACTCCAATGCCTCGATTTCTCAGTCTGAAAATTTGGGGAGAGAGGAAGAGGGGGAATATTGGTAGATGAGAGACACCACATTTGTACTATACTTATGCTCTAATTGCAAACTACCCGCAGTTATGTACATTCTGTTTTATGTGCTTTATAAGAGTCAGATGTGGAATTCCCTGTGGTGGTGGTTGTTTTAACTCTCTAGAAACTTGAAGGGAAGTTAGAACTAAAAGGAAACGAAAGAAATAGAACTTAAGAATTAATGTTTTGAATATTTTCCTTCCTAATTTGTTTTGCAGAAAAATGGAATACAGACTATCATCAATGGAGTGCTTTCAAGTGAATCACAATCACATGCATGCGCAAAACCATCAGTGAAGTCTAGATGTGCAATTAAATGCCTAATTATGCTTAAAGAGCCCCTGCATTCTTTACTCCCTGACTATACCCTCAGGAAAACACACAGTGGCCTTCTGTCTCGAGTACGGGTTCTTTAAAGTGTTTAAATGCCATGAAAGTGCAACTGTGTGCCCAATTAGGGGTGCAATTGCTGGGTCAAAGCATGAAACTCCACCTATCCTCTGCCATGCTGGGTTAATGCTCCCGATTCTAGTTACCAACCCAAAGGGCAATATTAATCAGCTTTCTGTCATCATGGGGCTCGGTGAGAAGCATTGGATGCTTATTCACTGCCAGTTTTAGAGACAGTCCAATGGAGGGGGCAGGGGGGAGTCAAACTTTGGTGTTTCCTTCAAGGGCTTTTAATTACTTCCTCAACTAAGTGACTGAAAATTATCCTCAGACACTGCTCTGTTGCATGGCGTCAGGTATTAGGCCAAAGGAAGACAAAAGGCTAGGAACTTCTCCTTCATTCCAGCTCTCAGTGCTAATCCTGATCATGCCCTTTTGCAGCCCATTGCAGACAAACTGTGGATGACTGAGACAGACTCACTTCTAAGGACCTCTGGTGCATATTCTGAAAAGTTTGTAGTAAGGATTTAAAATAGTGTAGCCTCTAATTTGGAAGTCACAGATAAATCTTTTCCATCAAAAGGCCTTACACTGGTTGGTCATCCACTTCCCTAGTTCCAACTGCTTTTCACAGATTTTTTTAAAGTAATTGCCAAGTCAGGTCATGGTCAGTAAGGGGATGGGCTAGATGGAAAAGTCCAGAGCCAACAGTTAGAGAGCCACACGTTGTAGGGCAGCTAAGAAAAGGACGTCTCACTGGTGGGGAAGACATGTGTGGAGGGACGTGGGGAACAGTCAGGGAGAGGAGGACTGATGTCAGGTAACACGTGACCGTCGCAGGAGAGGTCTTTCAGAGGCAAAACTTCAAGCTTTGGAATAAAAGCACTGGAGTCCCAAAGAAAGAGGTAAATATAAGGAATCAAAGAGCGAGCGGTCCAAAGCAAAGCAAAAGAAAGAAGCCAGAGAACTCAATGCCTGATCAGAGTATGAGGACAGGGTTTGGCCATGAGAATCAAGACAAGAGGCCAGACATTGAAACGTTTCACTTAAAAACCTTTGACTGGACACTTACCATGCGTCATGTGGTGATTATAATGGTCAGTGTTGATAATACAATGGTAAACTGGTTTACAAAAGTAATGGTCAGGAGGAGACCTGACAAGAGGCTTAGGATACTGAACACACGGCAATGGACTGAGGGAATTCTTTAGCTCTCTTTACAGCTTCCAAAGTCTGGGATAATATGCAAGTGGTTTATGCCAGAGGTATCCTGGAGCCACTGAATCAGGGCTGAAGTAGGTCCCTGACTTTCTGGTACATGTCTATTCTTCCCTCTTATTTGTCCAGGCTGCTGCTTGTCTACATTCCCAGTCTTGTGTTAAAAAGTAAAAGAAAAGCAAGCAAGAAAAAAAAAACAAAAAACAAAAAACAAAAAAACCCTGTCTTAACATGCCTTACCTCCTTCCTAGTTGGCTTAGGAACAAAAATTCCAGCTGTTGGTATTTCATGCCTCATCATGAAACAGAACCTGACCTCTCACTGGCAAAGTCGTCCCCCACAGTACGGTGGGCACACAGAGCTCTCTGGGCCCATCCCACAAACCTCCTCCTCGCTTTTGCCTAAAGAGCTCTGTGTGGCTGAGTCATAATCAAAACAGTTGCAGGGCTGAGAGGACAGTCCTCATCTCAAAAAGAAAAGCCGTGGCCATGCATCAACAGAAATGACAAACATGCATTTGTAAGGTAAATCTAAACAATTATGTAGAATTTATTCTTATCATCAAAATATCCAGACCTGATGGATAGCACTAATTCTATTGCCTCTCCTCTGATACTTGGAATTGCACATGACAGATAACATATATGGGTTTCTATTGATGTATAGAATGGGAAGGGACAGTCTAGACTGTAACTTGGCTATATGGAAAGTGGTGCGGTGGTAGGTAAGCCTTTTTTTTTTTTTTTGCAGATATCCACTTGGTCATAGTTATTGCTTATTAGTGGGTCTAACATATTCACATGATTTTCCCCAACTATAACCAATGAGTCATGATAATTATGTGGTTTCCACTGCATTGGAGAAAACACAGAACTGGGAGAACCCCACACAGCTGAAGCTTCATTAGCCTAATGGGAAATCTGTCCCATGATAGATACAAGGCAGGATGCTAAAGTGGAGGCATTCAATGCCTGGGAAATCAGAATCATCTAGAACTAGATTCTGCCTTGAAACTTTACTTTTGTAAACATCCAATGGGTTCAAAAGAACTGAGAAAATTGGGGGAGGGGTGCCCTGACACACCATTACACAGGGGCTTCCTGGGCTTATTTTTGATCACAATAAGCAGCCAACAGCACTGCCCTGCCTCCAACATGTCAAGGGTCTCACATCTGTCACCTTCCTTCAGATTCTCATTCTTTCTCCCTTGTATGGCTCAGAGGTTTTCCACTGATCTCCCTCCCCACTTAGAGCAACTCCTCTTCATCACAGACACATGTGTCAGAGTAATACTCTAAAAGCCAGACTCTGTTCATACTACCCACTTGTCCACAGCCTCAAGGACTCATCTTTACCTAATATAACAACTGTCACTGCCATTTTCTGACTGCTGATTTCAGTGCTTCGCCTTGATTATTGTCATTCTCACGATAATAATATAAGGCAGGGGGTAGCCCCGTCAACCCTTCAATAAGCAAACATGAACAAATCCTCACTGAAGTAATCAGTGAGATGTGGGTCATGGAATGGGATGAACTCAGAGGTCTGATGGACCAGGCTTCAATTCTTACCTTCACTTACTGCTTAAACCCTACGAACTTAGTCTCTCTATGCCATAGGCTGAATCTCAGAATTCAGTTAGGTAACAAACACAAAAGTGCTCAACATAGCCTACCGAGGGACAAATTTTCAAAGGCCTATAATTATTAAGATGATTTATAGTCATGCATTACCCTGTAATATATATATATTAATACATATATAATACATATATAATATATGTATTTATATATATATATACTTCTAGGTTATAGTTTTGTCCATTTAGAGGAGTAGAATCCAGGGTCTATAAGGCCACAGCCACAATTAAAGGAGAGGGAAAAAATGCTCAAAACACACCTCCTATCCCCCATTCGTGAAGAAGCACTCACAGTGCTTGGGGAGAACAGCGCAGTAGCAGAAGTCTCTTTGTAGTGGTAGGAATGGATAAGCACATTTATCAGGCACTTGGGTACCGAACACTATTTGAAATGCTTCACGTATGTTAGTGCATTCATTTTTATGACAATAAGTATAAGGTGCTTCTATTCTTTCCGCTTTTTGATGAGGACACTAATGTACAGAAAAAATAAGGAACTTCTAAGGTCTCACAGGAGATGGTGAAACAGATTCAAACCAGAGCCCACACATCCTACATATGACAAAACAGCAATGGTGTGGATGCTGTGCTCTGTCCGCATCATAAGGATATCAATCCAGGCAGACCTCAGAAAAAGTCCCTGTGCCTGATCCCCCAGTGCCTAGACTAATCAGCTGCCTCCTTCAGGACACCCAATGCTGTTAGAACCTGTGTTTGTACAGAGGGGCAGGAGGAGATTATTGGCATTAGAGATTAATGTATCTCTTTAAAAGCCTATGATCCTGTGTTTGCAAAGATCGTTCCAGGTGCATGAAGATGTCTTTTGGTAAAATGAGCCCCATGGATGCAACTCAAGAGTATAGGTGAAGACCCCATGAAGCCCCGGAGAGCAAGCATTCTGACGAGGTCATGGTGTGTGAGGAAGTAGATATAAGCTAAGGTAAAAGAAGAAGGAGAAGTAGCCTCACTCCTAGATTAGTTCCTTCAGGAAAATGGATACAAGAGATTTGATGAAAATATTTTTAAAATCCCACATCACTTTAGTTATTAACTATCCATAGTTTGGGCAATGGGGATCATTTGATGTTGGAGAGTTACTATGGAGATTGCTGCCTAAGCTAGATAAACATCATGAGAGCCTTCCTGATGGGCTTCTCCCTGAGGAAAACAATAGGCCCACATAAGTGATGCCCAGAAAGGCAGTGACCATTCATTAGCATTGCTCTCATACAAACCACCCCATTTCTCAAGGCCAGAGGCTACCATCCTCTGGGACACGAAGCTAGTCATTTTCTGAAAAATGAATTTTGTAAACTGTTCTTGAGGATGTGGCATCCTGGACCATGGCAAATCCCTGCTCTATGTCACTAAATACAGGAAAGAAAGGTGGCATTCTCCTGCTCCAGTGCAGGGCCATGGTTTTGAGTGTTCAGCTAGCGTCTCAGCACGCAGAAAAAGGCACGGAACAGGCAGCTTGACTCGCTAATTTAGATCAATTCCTGGACAAGCTTCTATTTTTTTTCATTTTTTAATATTTTTTTTTTGAGACACAGAGACAGAGTGAGCAGGGGAGGGAAAGAGAAAGAGAGACACAGAATCTGAAGCAGGCTCCAGGCTCTGAGTTGTCAGTACAGAGCCCGACGCGGGGCTCGAACACATAAGCCGTGAGATCATGACCTGAGCCAAAATCGGATGCTTAACTGACTGAGCCACTCAGGTGCCCCCCTGGACAAGCTTTCTTTCATCCAGTTGACTCTAGAACATGCATCCTTAACAGGGATGGTAAAGAAAGCAAAAACTGGTTCTTGGGAGATGAAAAAATTTTTGTATAAACCACAGGTATACATGAGGCACCTACACATATATATAGTATATTTGTGGTACTAAAATTCCATGGTGAGGGAACCACAAGGTAAGAAATAAACCTCTCTGTGGGAGAGAGACAGGAATGAGCCCAGGTTTGGAGCACTGGGAGAGAGATTCACAAGAAAATTAGAAAAGATTGTTGGGAAGAGCAGTTGAGAGACAATATTATCCAGTCTTCAGTTTTGGCCCACACCCACCCATGGTCTCTAAGGACATGACTGGGGCCTCGATCCAGGTTATTCTTTAGCGTAGTTTAGTCAAGTCAGCCATCATCAATTAACATAATGAAGGAATGTCACCAGTACAAATGAGGACAAACCCAAAAGTCAGCTGTTTCTTGCAACTTAGGAAAAAGATGAGGAGGCCTCAAGGAGAAAATAAACCTGAAAATAAACCTTGGCCTTGGACTTCGAGCCTCAATAACTGTGGAAAAAATTAATTTCCATTGTTTAAGCCACACGGTCTACGGTATATTAGTCTGTTAGAGCTGCCATAACAAAATACTAGGCATACTATGGCTATGGCATACATGGTAGGTATTATTTCAGTACAGGGCTTGTTCACATCTGGTCCTCCTCATCTGGGCACAGAGGACAACTCCCTCAGATCTAAACAGTAAGTTGTAAGCAGAAGTGACATTATTTTACTTCTGAGCCAAAGCATTAAATTGCTGGGTCAAGATACACGTAGCTCTCTTCCATGCCACGGTGATTAGAGAATACATGGAGACGCAGGTGCCAGAAGACTGAAGTAGCCCAGAATTCTAAGCCAGCACCTCCCTGGAGAATTGGCCTGGATCTGCAAAGGCTATTGTATGAAAGAGAAATACAGCTTTGTTCTATTAAGCCATTGAGATCTCTAATGTTATTTTTTTACACCGCAGGACTTAGCCTATCCTTACTGATGTACCCACCCTACATAAATTTGGGAGAAGGCCACCTGGTGGTCCTGGGGGGTCTCCTTATGGGCCATCTGTGAAGTGAGAAGTCTCTCCTCTAACAAAGTCCTGAGAGAATGAAAAACTGACAATGAAAGGAAGAGTTCAAACATAGTGGCTGATCTCTGTGGCGCCTTTACAAACCAGAGCTGAAGGAAAAGAGTCAGTCAATGTTTCTCTGTGCTTTCCAAGTCAGGCTGGAAGACAATCTTAAGGATATGAGCAGTCAGTGGAAAAAAGTGCATGTTTTGGCATAAGGTGGGCACAAGTCAATGGGTTCTATTGTGACATTTAGGAAATGTCCTTCAAGACCTTCTCTGGTTCCATTCTCACCAGGAAGGCCCTTTGATTCTGAGAGTTTGATTTCCTGGATACTCAACAAGAATATCTGTTCCCATAAAAATATATACCCAGCATGGAAAACTATAAATAGAGTTCCCTGCACATGTCAGTTAAGTGTGTATTTGGCTAGTAGATTTCTGACAAATACCCCAAGACGTCAGGACCCCAAAGTGCATAGATCACTGATTTCCAAACCTCCGTGAAGAAACCTCCCTGGAGGAAACCACCAGTGTTGTCCATTTTTATTATGCAAATAGAGGAAGGAGAGTCCCTTACCTTGTTGACAGAATTCATTAAACTTACCCTCTTTTCCCTGAAAATTTTTCCTCATTTCCCACTCCCTTTAACACTCACCAGTCCCCTTATCCAGGCTGTGGTTAACTTTACCAGAAGGGCATCAAGCTGCCTGTGACACCCCGGAGCAGGCCCTTTCGTTTCATTCACACCAGGGTCCCACAAGTTGGCAATAGCTCTGACCCGCTTCACACACCCCTTTTCCAACTCCTGAGTAGCTCTCCATGTCCCTCAGAGCTACACCCGCGCTCTTAAATACGCCCTTCACAGCAGGCAGTCTGCTTAACAGGGTTGTCCCATTATCACTGGGTTAAGGCATCATTTCTATGAGTGGGGTTTCCCTGGCATCTGACGGACAGACACCATACCCACATCGTTACTTAATGCTGCGGTTCGCAACAGTACCATTCAAAGGGGCAATCTGGAAATTTGTGGTGGCGGCTTTTTGGGCTCTCACAATAATTAGAAGCACTAGTGGCTCTAGTGAGTAAGGGCAATGGATACTAGCCATTGTGCAAGGTCAGAGGTAGTCCCATACAATGGAGATAGTCCTATACAATGGAGGATTGTACTGCATCCCGCAGGGCTTCCAATGTCCCACCAATTTCACAGAGATGAAAAACTTCCATACATTCATACAGATATTAAATAAATGCCTGCCACATGCTAACCACTCTTCCAGGGGTTCTGGGTGAATGAACTTCTCTGCTCTCTGGCACTTATGAAAACCTATTTTAATTTTCTGAGCCTGGAACCTAACTCAATTTTGCATAGAAACAGAAAGTACTTTTGTACTGTCTTAAGATACCGTCTGTTTCCTGAAATGCAACCACCATGCAAATCAAGGGGAAACTATAATTAATTTTGTTATGAGTCCACTTGAGTTATTTACTGCATCAGAAAACCACATCACTAATTGTGTGACTCCTCATGGTATCTAAGCCACCAGTACAACTTGTCTATCCAGTCCACATTTGGAGCCGTGCCATTGACAGGGACTCTGATGAGGCAAACATCTGAGTCCTTCATTACCTGTTCTCATACACCCACACCCAAACATTGATATTTGGAAATAAGTGGTTTTCTTTTTTACTGTAAATTGCTTTACTTTCATTTTAGCTATATTCTACTTAGGGTATTACATTGTTGTTGTTGTTTAATGGGTGTGTGTGGTTGGTTATCAATGATTCTCATTCCAAGATGGCAAATGTAATGTAAAAAAAAAAAAAAAAAAATGCCTTCCTGGGGCACCTGGGTGGCTCAGTTGGTTAAGTGTCTGACTTCAGCTCAGGTCATGATCTCACAGTTGAGCCCCGCATCAGGCTCTGTGCTGTCAGCTCAGAGCCTGGAGCCTGCTTTGGATTCTGTGTCTCCCTCTCTCTCTGTCCCTCCCCCACTCATTCTCTCTCTCTCTCTCTCCTCTCTCTCCTCTCTTCTCTCTCTCTCTCTCAAAAATAAGCAAACATTAAGAAAAAAGTTGTAGGTGCCTTTCTAATAAAGAGGGACACTGCATCTGATAAGGAATTGATTCTTAACCATCAAGTACTTAGCCACCAGCTTTCAGTGAAAACTCTTCCCCGATAATTTTCCAAAGAAAATCTCAAGTTCCCCCCTTTTAAAACACAGTCCCCATAAGTCTAACAAACTTGAGGAACACTTCCTCAAGGAACCATGTCCAATGAAAAGTCTTACCACATAAGGTAGAACATCTTGTATGGTTATTTACAGTGAGGTTAATGAAAACCAGTTGAATTCCTCACACATTAGTAACTAATTTCAAGATAAGTAAGATTATGAAAATCCCATATTCTCTACTTCAATGCAATAAATTACAAAAATTAATAAAATAGTCATTAACTAGTCATTGAATAAAGTGAAAAGCATAAGCTATCTCTAAGCTATTTGGGAAGATATCTGTATTTCATACAAACACATGATAAACAATACACTTCTCAACAAAGAATAAATGTGAGGCAGGACATGAAGCAAGACCTAAGCCAGGGGTTAGGGAGGAGAACACCGACAGAGGCAGAAGGCATCTAGGAATTCTGATAGCAGGAACCAAGGCAGTACCGTGTGCTTACTAGCTATCTGGCTGTGGCTGAGTTTCTTTTTCCCTTTATTTGTCACAGTTCGACTGGAAATTAATCAGTTGATGTATCTTAAGAGATTTATTGCAAGGAATTGGCTGAAACCGTGGCATGGGCCGGCTAAGCACATCTGAAATCCATAGGGCAAGAAATCAGAAAGGGAACCTGAAAGTATTGAACGTGGGCTATCACTCTGGCCATAGGCCGAATTTCTCCTTTGAAGAGGTCTCAGCTCTGCTCTGAAAGCCTTTTGGCTGATTGAGTCAGGCCCACCCTGACTACTGAGAACAATCTCCCTTAATAAAGTCAACTTATTATGTCCAAAAAACATCTTCACGGCAATGCCCAGATCAGTGTTTGATTGAATAATAAGGCAATAAATTGACAAGCCGACGTATCAAAAAACTATCATAGACCACCCCTTGTCAACTTGGCACCTATGCCTATCTCCTAAAAAAATGCTTAATCTCTAAATAAAAAGGACAACAAAGTCATACTTCTGCCTACCGTGGTGTGACTATACTTGATACAATTGAAAACACATTAGCCTTTTCTCCAGAAGAGAATGCAAAGCTCTCAGCTACAGTTCACATGTTTCCAACGACATCCTGTTACTTAAATACTGTGCTTCAAAGTACACTATTAATAAATTTTATGGTAGATAAGTAGATAAGAGATAGAAAAAACAAAACTATTTAATATGTACTCAAACATATCAACAGCAAAATAAATACTTATAATATTACCAGCTGTAGTATTCTCAACTCCAAAATGAGAACGGCAGGGACCATCTTCACAGGTTGCTAAGGAATTAATGTGATATGTTATAAGCACTGTATTCTAAATATCAGCCCCATTGGAGCCCCATTGGATGGCTCAGTCAGTTAAGCATAGGGTTCTTTTTTTTTTAATTTTTTTAAATGTATTATTTATTTCGGAGAGAGACAGAGAGTAAGAGACAGAAAGAGAGAGAGAGAGCACATGAGCAGGGGAGGGTCAGAGAGAGAGGGAGACACAGAATCTGAAACAGGCTCCAGGCTCTGAGTTGTCAGCACAGAGCTCGATGCGGGGCTCGAACCCACGAACCGTGCGACTGTGACCTGAGCTGAAGTCAGACGCTCAACTGACTGAGCCACCCAGGTGCCCCAAACTTAGGATTCTTGATTTCAGCTCCAGTTATGATCTCCCGGTTCATGAGATTGAGCCCCGCTTCAGGCTCCATGAGGACAGCTCAGGGGCCTGTTTGGGATTCCCTCTCTCCCTCTCTCCCCACCACTCCACAACTCACACACACATGCATGCACGCGCGCGCGCGCACACACACACACACACAAACACACGGGTGCGCTCTCTCAAAATAAAGTAATACATATTTGAATATCACCACTATTATCAGTACTAGTATAGTTACTGGATACGCATTTATGACGGTATTAAGGTGAAAACTATGACTCAGAAGAGGGCACTGTAATGTAAGAGTTCAAGGGAAGTAAGAAGCCGCCGTTTCTGGGAGAAAGAAACAACAGAAGTAAAACCACAGTCAAACATACCAGGGTCTTGGGTGGAAAGACTAAAGAGTTTACTAGATTATTTTCATAGTGTGTGCAGGAAAGTGGCAGCCTTCCTCTTTGGGAGCAAAACTGTTGATAAGCAAACTACTACACAACCTCTGCAGTTGTAAATAAAAAAGCTTCTTTCCTCTCCCTCTCCACAGCCCCCACCCCCACCGGCCCACCTAGAAAGAAATCTGGGTTAAAATAGTGGATGGAGAGAGGTGTCGGTGATTTCCTATCAGGAAGACTTTAACAATCTCGAGGACTGGGGACCACAAGAGACCAACAGACAGACCGAGAGACACAGCCCAAGACGAGACAAAACGAAAGGAGATGAGGAAATACACGCAAAGCGTTCTGGGGCAATACACGCAAAGCATTCTGGGGCAGCACCGCTGTGTGCAGGACCCACACGGGGTCTGTGGAGACAAAAAGGGCGGGGGGAGGGGTGGGGGGCAGGGGCTTGTAACTGTACTTACCAGACCGTCAAAGTACTCCCTGAAAATGGATTTATTTTAGCCTATGTAAACTATAACCCAACAAAGCTGATTTTAAAAAATTACATACCTGTCATGATCTAAATTTTTATAAGACAATATGTTCAAAAAATCTGGAAGGAAAGATCAAAATATTAGCAGTGGTTATCCCTCAGTAGTAGGAATAATGCTGCTTATTGTAAACAGTCTTGTATTTCCCACTCCCTCCAGTAAGTATGTTTCCTTCAGAGCCAGAAAACATAACAGCTTCCTGGTAAAGAGCCATTTTGCACTGAGCCCATGCTCAGCTCCAAACAGTGCTGACCGCTTCCGGTTTCGTAGTAGTAACCATTCATGTGGAATTCTGCATCCGTTGTTTTGATGCTAGAGTGGTTCCAGGTTTTTTTTGTTTTTTTTTTTTCCAGAACCTCTACTTGCTTTTGAATTTTAAAAGCAAATAAAGTGAATGAGTAAGTATCAACAATAGCCCGGGCTTGTCTTGAAGTGGAAAGGGCAAAAAATGGAAAGACTCGAGCGTCAGATTTCCAGACGGCTCTGCTAAAGAATTCACCGCGTGGCCTGTGGTGACACACTTGCCCTCCAGGCTGCGGCTTCTTCAGCTATAAAACAAGGGCCATGAACGAGATCGTCTCCAAGGGCCCATCTAGCATTGACATCCCACCATTTTATGGGCCCCTTTGGGGAGGAACAGAAAGCAAAGCGGAGATCCATTGCTGAGTCATCATCTCACAGCATTGTGATAGAAATCACACCTCGGGCACCCCGCTTTTCTCTGTATTTCTCCGTATCATCCTACACACCCAGCCTTCTTTTTCTCGCCAATCATGTAGCTGTAAAACTGAGTTTTCACTCCCAACACTTCAGCGAGGCTGGCTGTTACTCAGCGAGCTCGATCCTTACTGGTATCTGATTTTGCTCTGGCAATCGCTGTGGGTCTGAATAGTTCCTCCTCTCATTCCAGCTCATTCCAACGAAACTTCACACCCTCTCCTTTGTTGAAAGCTTAGTCTGCCCCTCCCCACCGTCCACCTTCCACTATTAACCCAGGCATGTGGGGTGGCATCCATGCGGGTCCCATTTCAGCTCTCACAAAATGATACTGGCTGTTAAGAAAACTCTGGGTGAGTGCAGGGCGGGGGGAGATGGAGACCCCGAGATTCTTTTTTTTTTTTTTTTTTTTAATGTTTTATTTATTTCTAGGAGAGAGAGAGACAGCGTGAGCAGGGGAGGGTCAGAGAGAGAGAGTCACAGACTGAAACAGGCTCCAGGCTCTGAGCTGGCAGTCAGCACAGAGCCCGACGCGGGGCTCGAACCCACGAACCGCGAGATCATGACCTAAGCGAAAGTCGGACGCTTAACCGGCTAAGCCACCCAGGCGCCCCTGGAGACCCCGAGATTCTAATATAATCATGTTCATTTTAAGATCTACAGTCGTTTGTCCTTGGCTCAATCTCCCCAGAAATGACTGGTATAGGAAGCCTTTCCGAAGGGCAGTTGGCTGCAGTCTGCTTGGCGAGTCTTAGGGGATCACTTCAGCTAGTTTCATCTGCCAAGTCTGTACTCCCTGCTGACCCAGTAGGGATTTTAAGTTTCCATCGAGACCACCTGCCTGGCGTTAATCAGTTATGGTTTCTTACTGGAGATGCAAACTTGTTAACGCGCAAGAGCTGGCGCAGTGTCTGGGCCTCACCCCTGGTTCTACTGTACGTGCAGCATTCTTATCTGTACTTGAGTAACACGACGTAGCCAGGATGGGAAACTACCCAGCAAACATGTGAGGATGGAAATTGCAAAATCCAAGTAAATCCCAAGTCATATTTTCCTTCTACTCATTGTTTTGCAAAAATCTTGAACTTAAAATTTGAGAATTTTTTTTACACAACCCCCCCAATTCCACACATGTGCTCTCTACTCCCTATTGATATACTTAGTAAGAAAATCTTACGATGAAACACAAACCTATTGATTTTTTTTTCAACGTTTATTCATTTTTGAGAGAGAGAGAGCGTGAGTAGGGGAGGGGCAGAGGGAGAGGCGAACAGAGGAGCCAAGCAGGCTCTGTGCTGAGAGCAGCAAGCCCAATGCGTGGCTCAAACTCAAACCGTGAGCTCATGACCTGAGCTGAAATTGGACACTCAACCAACTGAACTACCCAGTTGCCCCATAAACCTATTGTTTTTAATCCCACTCTTCACAGCTCTTGTCATTTTTACCCATTTGTGATATATTTACCAATTGCCAATTGTTAAATCGAATCAACTGACTTCCTCTTTAACCAGGAAGTGGGAGGAGGAAACGATCATTGTATATCTACAGGCCTTCTCTTACCACGAAAAATCCAAATTTAAGGGTTACTTTCCTCCATTAGCGTGAGCATGCTCTCAGAAGACATGCTCTGCCCAGATAAGTTTCAGAAATTCATCCTAATCTTTTTCAATTCATGGTGTGTAAGTAAACATGAGCACATCAGAATGGTGGATATACAGCCTATAGTAAAAGGATGTGGCACTGACATATAAGTGAGGTGAGCCAAGAAATTTGGAAGGTGTAAAATCCCTTTTTTCTCCCAGGGGTCAAAAATGAAAATTGCACCTGAAGACAAAGTCAGGAGGCATTGGCTATCAAAGAAGATCTTTTGCCCAGAATTTTGGTTTTAAATCCATTAATTTTCACATAATGGTGGAACAACATTAAATGATGGAAAAAGTTAACTTCTATCATTGTTGTTATTTTACATCTACCTGAGTTGCCTGCCATAGAGATTTCCTTATCATGTTTAAAAAAAAAAAAGTCGATCTCAAGAAATGACAAAGAGAGGCATCTTCACAGAAGGGCTGCTGTTTTCCATGGATCCTAGAAGATCTGATTTTATGTTCTATTCTGCCAATGACCAAATCCATGGAGTTACTTTTCTGCCATAATTTAATGGACAATTTTCTGGGTGCTAAGTATTAAATGGTTTTAGGAGATGATGAATAACACCAGTCTCGGAAATTAGAAGGATTCCATTTCTCCAGTGGCTTTCTTTTGGATCCATAAATAATCTGGGATTAGCTGGCAACAGGAAAAACCATCCCCCACATCCAGGTTATCTTCCCCTCCGGGCTTCTCCCTCTGAGCACATAGCTCTGGGTGCCTCTGGGTGAAGGAAGGAAGGAGGCTGTGTCATGGAGATAAAATTGAGCTACTGGAGCCCAGACAGATTGGAAAAAAGCCATCGCAGTGCCAGATGATAAATGTAAATGTATATATCTTAAAGTAAATGTTTTTTTTTTTTTGAATATAAATGAATTGTTGAAATGCAGTGCCTGAGGAGCCTTTTGGAAGGTAAAATACTGATATCATAGTCTATATAGGTCTTTACATATTAGACATACAAATCCATATGTAGATGATAAATGTATTTTATAGATTATGCCTACTGAGAAAATGTGCATTCTTCTAAAGGTACTAATAGACTCTGCACAAACAATTAGTTACACTGTTGTGACGAGCAGTACTCACTGGTTAGGTGTAACTGTAATAATGCCCAGCACAGTGGCGCTTTCCAACCTGTCAAATCTACATTCATCCCTTTAATGGAATTTTTTTTCATACCAATGTTGGTATGATTAAAGAAGAAAACAGCTACTCAGCTCAAATTGTAGTACTGCACCTTCACTTAATCAATATGCTCTTCAAGGACAGATATGCTTACTTTTATGGGAAGTGATTAAACATTATTATGTTGCTATAGTCCAGGTAGAATTGTCTGATACCTCCTCCCCCCGAGCCCCCACCCCACTCCTGCTGCTCTGGGCTGAATTCTTTTACTTTCTGAGATCTGAAATTTTCCTTTTGTAAATGTCACTTGTGTTTGCAATGATCACCTTTTCTGTCATTTCCCCTCCTAAATAACTTTATTCTGATTTATTGATCACAAATCCTTTTTTTAAAAAAAGTAATAATTTCTACTTCCCTTAAATATCAAAGGCCAATGTTGAATCTGTAATTTATGTAACAAAAGTGCTATATTTGTTTGCCTCCTCATCATTTTCCTATTGAATTAAAGTATCAGATTTGTTATTTAAAAAAAAAGAATCTTTACAAGGACGTTAATTTCATGTTTTGAATCATTAAATGTCCTATTTCGTACTTCTCTTGAAAGGATGAGGCAAATAGTTAATTTGAAATAAATAAGCTACTATTTGATGTAAATTCAGCTGGTATTTCAAAACTTTCAGAATACAAATATCTTACTTCTTTTAAGAGTCTCCCTTAAATTTTTTTTTTTAAGTAGGATGGATGGATGGATGGAGAGATAGAAGTTTGTTTAAACTTATAGCAGATTTGGTAAACAGAAAGAATATCAGAGATTTATAACAGTTGAGGCCAGAGTGGTTCAGTTAGTTAATCATCCAACTCTTGATTTCAGCTCAGGTCATGATCTCACGGTTCATGAGTTTGAGCCCCTCATGGAGTTCTGTGCTGACAGCCAGGCCTGCTTGGGATTGTCCCTCACCCTCTCTCTTTCTCTGCTTCTACCCCACTTGCTCTCTCAAATAAACATTTTAAAAAATTATAGGAGTTGTGTAAGTTATTCAAAGTTAATCAAATATTACTGAAGAAGAGCAAGCTGGAAGAATACACTAAATGTGGGTGGTGACTGGCTGAAATGAGGATAATCACGGCATCCAGATTTTTAGGTTTAGGAAGAGGGGAAAACAGAGAGGAGACAGTGTGCTATTGAGCAATTCTCTTTCAGCCACACGAAGACCAGTTAACGGAGATCAGGAATAAGTAGCTTTAAGAAGCCAACCAGTAGCAAAACTAAGTAGTAGTTAACAGGAGAACTCCGAGTATCTGGCAAGAAATTGTGACTAGGGCCCAAACGTGACACTAAGAGTGATTACACAGGTATAGAAGAAAACATAAACCAATTTTTGCTTTGATATTTGTGTTTTTTTTATTTTTTTAACATTTACTTATTTATTTTGAAGGAGAGAAAGAGCATGCAAAAGCAGGGTGGAGGGGCAGCAAGAGATAGAATGGGGGAGAAGGGGGAGAGAAGGGGGAGAAGGGGAGAGAAGGGGGAGAAGGGGGAGAAGGGGAGAGGGGGAGAAGAAGGGAGAGAAGGGGAGAGAAGGGGGAGAGAAGGGAGAGAAGGGGAGAGAAGGGGGAGAGAGAAGGGGGAGAGAAGGGGAGAGAAGGGGGAGAGGGGGGAGAGGGGGGAGGGGGGAGAGGGGGAGAGGGGGAGGGGGGAGGGGAGGGGGGAGAGGGGGAGAGAGAGGGAATCCCAAGCAGACTCCACACCCAGCACAGAGCCCATCATGGGGCTCAATCTCACAATCATGAGATCATGACCTGAGTGGAAATCAATAGTTGGGTAACCAGCTGAGCTACCCAGGAGCCCTTGTTTGTGTTACTTTAATTCTTGGTCTGTATCTATATAGTATCTGAGTTTCTAATCTTAATGAATTGTTAAATATTTAAATTCTTTTAATGGAGAATTCTATTTTTATACCAAAATGCAAACTGATTCGGTGTTCTATTAAGTCCCTCATCTGGTCACACCTGAGGAAATCCTCACACTTTTGCTGGCGTGTTCTAACCCATGGCACTCTATATATAGAAGTATCCACCTTAATTACATCTAAAATTCTAGAGGGATTTAACAGTCTTCCACTGAGTGGCTTTATGTGACAGCAAATTTTGCAGACAGACATATAACAGAAGGAATAAACTTAGTCCATTTTGTAAACCACAGAAGACAATGTACTATCACTTTATAGTCTAAGATCAAACTATCCATTATCAAAGGAGTCTTTGAATTGTTTCTTTAGGAAATGGCCATGATTAGTCTTTATCCATTACAGATTCTCTAAGTAAGTCTCCCTGGTGATTAATATTGCACATTTACAAAATAGCTTCTCAGCAAGGCCTGGAAACAACCCACAAGGAACTTGCAGCTATGAACACCTTTCTCTAAAAACATGCTCCACTGAGATAACCAGGACCTTGGAACATATATTGAGTTTAAAAAGATCCTTTTCTCTATATGTTACTTTAAATGAAACAAAGATTTGTAATTTTGTCAATTTCCTGTTATTCTAACCAAATTTTCTACAAAAAGCACATAGAGCTTTTGAAAATAAAGAAGATAAAAGGGAGATTTATTTATTTATTTATTTAAGAGAGAGAGCACAAGCAACAGAGAGGGAAAGAGGGAGAGAGAGAGACTCTCAAGCAGGCTCCACACTGAGTGTGAAGCCCAGTGTGGGTCTTGATCCCTCAACCCTAGGATCATGACCTGAGCCAAAACTCAGGAGTTGAATGCTCAACTGACTAAACCACCCAGTGCCCCGAGAATTATTCTTAATACTCAAATGCAAGTCTAGAAACAATATATACCAATTATTTCTGAATGCCACTCAGGAAACCAAAACTGTTTTGAATGGCTAGGTCTTAGCTGACTATGGCATATACTACCTTCTTTCCTTTCATGCTCCTTTTAGCCCTTCTTTCACTCATTCATTCATTCATTCATTCACTCACAATCAGCCTTTAATAAACACTTTCACAGGATTCAGGGTGAGAAACCCAGTCACAGCAAAGAGCTAATATATCTAGGATATCATGAAAGTTATATAGTTTATTTATCTGGATAAACAGAAAACAAAAAAACAAAAACATAAACAAACATCAGAATCTCTAATTTCAGAAAAATAGATTCATCTAAATCAGGTCATCAAAACACCTGAGCAACCTAAGTTTTCACTTATCAATTGGCACCTAGACTCAGTCACACAATCTGTTAGCACCTAGTCTATTGTCACATAGACTCAGTCTAAATGACAAAGATTGAAATTTGTCTTTCTGCATGGTCTTTCATTAAGGAACATGTAACAATATTCATACACTTAACAAAGACAATTCAACCAACGTAAATTTTTTTTACCCTCTTTGTAAATAGTGCCTTTTTAAGGGATTGACTTTTATATTCATGTCTCTCTCTATAAAGCATAAAACAAATTCAATTTCTTATAGGTTTTTTGGTTAAAAACAAAACTTTAGTTTTAAATCAGCTTCAATAGTAATCAAGCAATTTTCCAGGAACCTGACTCAAATGCCCTGCCTAATACACCATCCAAATGATTGTATCAGTAAAAACCCAGGTAATAAGCTTTATGAATAACAGACTGATATTTCTATGAAACCTAAAACAATTTCATAAAAGTCACCAGTGTTAGGGATTTAGCATGGTTTTATGCTTTTCCTTCATTAATCCTCTAGTGGGTTGGATTTATCTTTTTATGTGAGATGCATGACTATATATTTGAATGGTTATCAATTCATTGTAAAAGTAGTTACATGGTTTTTCCAATGAGGTTAGAACAAAATGATTTGGGAATTTCCAGAATTTGCAGAAATGGAAAGAAGCCCAACCAAATTTGAATTCTGTTCAAGGAATAAAAATGGGAATGGATGTTATTTTGAAATGTGCATATATATGTTTGCCATATTCTCTTCTTGGCAGCAGCAGTCTCTCAAAAAGTAGCCCAAACTCGATTAAAGACAGGCGACTCCAAACTCATTCTTTTAAGTCTTTATAATAAAAATGGGCACATTCTTCAATATTACTGACAGAAAGGCAGAATAACCAAAATGAGGTAAAAGGTTGAGATTAATTTTTCTCTTTGGGGAAGTAATACCCATTCTACCTGGCATTCACGCAGGTACTTCATAGCAGAACACACACAAACAGACGAAAAAAGTAATGGTTATTTTGCCATTTTTTCCTAAGCTATCTAATTAAATTAAGTTGCTCCCACAATTTAGTATTTCTATACTGTCAGATGGACTCCTGACATAGAAATACAGATGTGGTATCTTCATTAGCATCACAGACTATTTTAGAAGAAAAAGAATGACTTTTCAAGAGAGCAACAGTTCTGTGGAAGAAGCGCAAGATGTGCAGTATCGGGTGATACTGAGCTCCCCTGGATACCAGGAGGTGCTCTCTGTAAGGGCTACAAAGATGGCAGATAGGTCCACGGTTGGACAAGAAGGCAAATGGATAAGCAGAAGTCCCACAAGTAGCTCTGGAATAAAGGAATATGTGGCCTTTCTTAGGATGCCTGTGGAAGGAAAGCTATCATACAGGTAGATGGGTGGCAGGTGATGAAGCCAGCCTCGA
Source organism: Proteles cristata cristata (assembly GCA_017311185.1). Lineage (NCBI taxonomy): Eukaryota > Metazoa > Chordata > Mammalia > Carnivora > Hyaenidae > Proteles > Proteles cristata. The sequence goes on from JAESUZ010003487.1 coordinate 1,778,704, forward strand.
AGGATGAGTAGAGTTCTTTGGCTGGACAAGAAGCCAAAGGACAAAGAAGACAGAAGTCCTGAGGAGAGCAAGGCACAGAGTGGGAAGTAGCAATTTCCTCACAGAAGAGCCCCACCTTTATCCAAATCCTTGAAACTTAGTGTTCAACATGACACTCTTCACTGTCCAGTATAATAAAGACGATGTTGGGGCGCCTGGGTGGCTTAGTTGGTTAAGCATCCGACTTTCGCTTAGGTCATGATCTCACGGTTCGTGGGTTTGAGCCCCGCGTCGGGCTCTGTGCTGACTGCCAGCTCAGAGCCTGGAGCCTGTTTCAGTCTGTGACTCCCTCTCTCTCTGACTCTCCCCTGCTCACGCTGTCTCTCTCTCTGTCTCCTAGAAATAAATAAAACATTTTAAAAAAATAATAATAAAGACGATGTCTCCCTCTGGATCACGTGTTGTACAGTTTTGCTTGCAGCTCATTCTACTGCAGTGGTGATGCAAACCCAGTATCTGCACAGCATCCATCAGAATCGCTCCACGTCATCTCTGTGGGATTTGCTGGGGGATGGGGGGAGGGAAAGCTACACAATCGTGAAGCTCACATTGCTTGCTGTGCCAGGAGGAAGAAAGATCACAGTCTCTGACCCAGGAGACTTGTATCTTATTGCCAGCATCCAGGAAACTGTGGTGGGCAGATTTGTTAGCCTATAAAGGAGGGTAAAAATCTCAGACCACTCACAATTCTTGACAGATGGTCAGTGATTCCATCAAGTAAGATTAGGAAACAAAGGAGAATGAAATGGAAATTTAGGGAAGAGAGGATGAATTTGGTTTTGCTCCTGTTGAATTCAAAGTAGTTGTGGAGGCAGGGAACTGGCAACACAGGTCTGTATTTCAGGATGATGCCTTCATCCTAAAGAAGGGAAAATAATAATAGTCTACCACAAGAGGTTATGAAACTGAATGAGAAGAGTCACATACAGTGCCTGTTACAGATCCTGACACGAGAGAACTCGGTGAGGGGCAGTGAGTTGGACATTTTCACTAATCAGGTCCGCATCCAACTGTGAGATCTGGAATTTCTCTTTGAAGATGAGTCCCGATGACAATTCTGAAATATACAATGCAGGATTCCAAAACCCATTTCCGACGACTCTGTGACTCTACATCACAAAGGAAGATTCTGGTGACACCCTGGTCCACCCTCCTCTAGAGAGAATAGAGCTGTTTGAGAACTCTAATACTGGAACTAGAATATATATGGAATACAAGCCTCTGGAGACCCACAGACTGGGCAGCTTGACTGAGGCACAAAAATTGACCACTTGTGGGAAGGGGTCCTCCTGGGACCAAAGGCTGAGATTTAGAGCCGTCAGAGGCATCTGGGAAAACAATCACGGGCGTGCCGCCTAATGGTCTGATAGAAACAGGGCTGAGACAACTCTCCAGAACCGCAACTTATTTATAACTCGTCACAAAGTGATCAGCCCGACTGTCAAAGGGCCAGGCTCTTTCGTTTGTTGCTTTCTGCCTTCCTACTGACTCTTTTTTCCTCATTACCCTAACAGATGGAAGAAGGTTCCCCATAAAGCAGTCATCCTCTGATGGGATCAGAAGATAGGACACCCACGTCAGGCAATTTTATTACCTTAAACAAGCTGTTAAAGGATAAAATTATTGCCTAGAATGAGCTTTTTGGATATAAGCTTGTGGGCTTATTTCACTTATAAATAACCACCCTGGTTCTTATTCACATAATAAATAAGAGTAAAATGAGCTAAACAATACTACAAATTTACCCATTTCCACTTGCTCACAGTTAAAAAGAAAGTACAATATCCTCAAATATGTGAACCCCTTCAAGGTAAAGAATTGCTAATGATTGTATCCTTATTCCTTTAAGGAAGTTCAGTGCTATGAAAAGGACGCATGTCATCACTAATTCCTGGAATATCAGAGAGAAAAATATACAAAAGCCTTAATGAGCAGATGAAGAAAGAAAACTGGTAACCGACATTTCTGGCTAGGGAATATGACAATCAACAGAAAGGCTACTGGCCAAATCTCACAGACTGAAACTACTAAAAGCTTCACCCAGAGTCAACAAATGCCATGTTCTAAGGAGAGGTGTCTTAGGGGACAGATCTGTTAACCATCAGCGGGCATGTTTCATCTCACCGCTCCTGGTGGGCGAGTTAAAGAAGGCTTTGTATACCTGCTTTCCAACAGAAGCAGGAGCTGCGAAGCACAGGAAGGCCTGGTCCTGCCCTCGGGGCCCCGGGGACAGATAACACACACACACACACACACACACACACACACACACACACGGTACGTGTATGCAGACACACACAGCACAGTCTTCAAACACTTTCCTTCAGGCTACTTCCCCACATCTCAGACTCACTGAAAAAAAGCTTGAGTCAACTATAGGTCAGATAGTGACTTTTTCTTGTATTGGACGGATTTTCCTGTTCGGCAAAGTCAGAATGGCGTGAGATCCTTTCCAGAAGCCATGGGTCTTATTATAAAGAGCATAGTGTGCTGAAAGATCACTTAAAAATTTGTCTGACAGCTAAGTCCCTTCACAGCAGGCCTTCCCACAAGGCTTTGGAGTGTCATCCAAAAAATGGAACATCTGCCTGATGCTCTTATTAGTATGTGCTCTACTCGGCTACCAGGTTTCTCTGGGAGGGAGCAATGACCAGAACAGAGAGGGTGAGGCAGCAGGAGCTGATTTGGGGCCCTTGCAAGCACCACTGAACTTACTTTTGGGTGAAGATATGCAGTTCTAATCATCACACTGCGGGAAAAATGCTACTGAAGTGGAAAAGGTACAGCAGAGGGCAGACAGAATGACTCAGAGCTTCCCGAATGAGGCCCATATGTTGACCTCATTCTCCTGTTGCAAATCAATGGTAGTAAAGACCCCACCAAGAGGAACCTCCTAGAGCCTTTGCTTACAAATCTCAGCATGGGGTAGAAATGGTCCTTCCTGAGCTCCTGGATGTTTAGGGGAAATTTTTTTAACACCTGGTCCTAAAACCCATTCAAGCCAACCCATGTGTCAGTCAAAATCCAATCTTTCTGTAGCATCAAAACAATGCTTTTTGATCCCTACATTCTTACTCACTTTTTACATCAGAGTATAAGAACTAAGATGTTTGCCAAATGTTGCAAAGCAGGAAACAGACTCCAAAACCAAGATGGCAGCAGTAAGCCGGAATGTTCCTTTAGTGTATTTGAGCTGTGCTGTTTACTAACACTGTACTCGGATCGGTTATTTTCTTCTTGCCGTGTTTCCAGGGTAACCAGTTCATAGGGTTAAGGGAGGGGGGTTAGGCAAGAAAAAGTTTTTCAAGCGATGCATACCATGAAGTCAACCTGAATGAATTTAATTTGCTGTGGCGAGGCAACAATACTGAAAGGGTGTACTCAGAGTCCTTTTTCACTTTTTTCCGACTGGGTAATTTGAGGAGAGTTTCTTCATAATGGTGCCTTTTTCACACAGCAGGCACTTTTGAATCCCACCTGTAAATCAGGGGTGTCTACAGGGATTTGTCGGCCTTTTCCCTCCCCATCCCTTTTATCTCTGCCTCTTTTTCAGTTATTTGTGAAAATAAAATAGTTCTCCTAATTCTTTTATGTGAAAGAAGATTGGGTTGTTATGCCCTGAAAGTGGCACATTAATTTTGATCAACAATTTGCTCACTGAAATTCAATCTCTAAGATATTTTCCCCACATTCTGCTTTAAAAAGAAAAATGTCTATCTGAAATTCTTGGTCTCTAAGATACAACACTAATGTTGCTTTAAATTAAGATTTAGCATTTATTTCATGCGCCTGGCCTAGACAGAAGCATACTACCTACAATGATGAATTAGGCTCCATACATTGCTTGATTTCCTTAAATTTCTTTAATTTCCTGGAACAAGGATTTCTCCAACTAAATATGAAGTATTTAACTATTCATGTAAATGTACATTATAAAGTTACCCTGCTATATCAGCCCCCAGTGGAACTAATTCTGTATTTGTGTCTCAAGTAAAATTTAAATTAAAGTTACTGTTTTGACATTGGATTACAGAATCAAGCTGATTTAAAAGCATGTGTACTTACACACACACACACACACACACACACACACACACACGCCATAATAATACTTAGAATGGAAATAACTTAAATGTTTAACTATATTGAATTGGTTAATAAACTATGATATATCCATACAGGAGAATAACATCCAGTGACCAAAACTGATAATATAGAGCCATGTTCAATGATGTAGAAAGGAAGTACCACACAAAAGTAGACCAGAATTGCAAAGGAATATGTAAAATATCCCATTTCCACCAAAAAAAAAAGCATGTATTACTATACATGCATAGAACAGCTGAAAGGATTTACCAGAATAGTAGTTATTACAGCACAGTAATTAGGTAAGCGATTTTTTATTTGCTTTTTGCTTGTCAGTCCTCAACCCCACGCCCATCCCCAAATTTTACAAAGAATGTGCTGCATTTAAAAATCTGTTATTTTTCAATAGTCACTGTTTCTTTTTTTAGCTGAGGCAAGGAGAATCCTGAAATACTGGCAAGAGGCCCCCTCATGTATTGCTTAAGTATGGGACAGCCAAACCAACTCAATTTAACAAAACCTCAAAAGGTTAGAAGGGAATTAAAATGCGTGACAAACCGTGATATGTGCTGAGTTGACAGGAAATTGGTTGTGTTACTTGTGAGACAATTTGATTACTGTAGGCCTAACGTTCCTCTCACTTTTTCTCTACTCAGACATCTGAAGGACATCCTTTGGATTGCTTTCCGGGACTAGGCTCCAGAAACAGCAAGCACGGACTGCTGTGAATGGATCAGGCTCTTAACTTTATAGAAATACTGGTTGCAATTATTTGTGATGACCATTTTGATAAAGTTTTAAGTGCCTGAGGCAGGCTGTAAATTTCATTGCCAAAAAGCTACAGTGGTAATAAAATAAGCACTCGAATACATATGGATGAAGTAAGTTACTTCTCAAAATGCCCATTTTGAAGAAAAATGTTATTTAAAAGCATATTTAGAAAGAAAAGAGGAAAAGAAAAGAATGAGGGAAAGGAGAGAGGTGAAGAGACAAAAATCTTTTTCAGAAAAGTAAAAAATATATATAATTTTAAAAAGTAAGATAGGCAGGGGTTAGCATGCCACAATATGCTACATGCCTGATAAAAATGAGCTAGAAATGTGTATTTAAGCTTTTTAGTAGCCAGTGCCACCAATGCAACACAATGATTCTGTAATTCATAGTATTTCTACGATAAAAACAAGTTAGAATCGCCGCAGAAACCAGAGGACACTTTACCCCATGAATCCCTAATAAGAACAACTACGTGATGTGATGTAATGAGCACAATTTCCATCATCCTCTTCAGGACATCCATGTCTATTGAACAGTTTCTCGCCACAATTCGCAGTGTAGGTGGATACTGATGAACCAAGTCACAGTTCACGTAAGCAATTCAGACGTTGGTAAAGGGACCCCAGAGGTCCAGGCTCACAGCTCAGTGATCTTGATTAATCTTAAGATCTTTTTTTTATACATAGGAATGCACCGCCTGCATATCTTTTACATACTCCAGTAGTAGTTCTGCCAACCAAACTGGAAAGCAGAGTGGCGCAGCAAACTTGCTAAGACAGTCCCTGGTGCCAATATTTGCAGCTGGAAGCCAATTTCTATGTTTCGATAGTTAATGCGCTAAATGAAAGGTTGCTGTCCTTTGTCCTTCATTCACTCATGCAATTAGTTAAAAGTAATTCAACACACATTTCTTGAAAGCTGCTTCTTTCTCAGAGGCTTGTTTACATGCTAGGAAGAGAGAGCTGATCGGGGCAGGCTTGGCCACTCCAGTCCTCATGGAAGGGACGATACAATCTAGAATAGGATTTCCCAACTGTAGCCTCTACGGGCTGGGCTGGGTAAGTGTCTATGGTGGGGGCTGGCCTGTGGGAGCCTGGGCAGCATCCCTGGACTCTAGCTACTACGCACCCATAGCAACTTGACCAGCTGTGACAGACAAGCAAAAGTGTCTCCAGATATTGCCAATGTCTCCTGTGAAACCACTGATGGGAGAGTATTTAGCATAAGAAACTATAATGAATCAATTCTGAGGGAGGAAGGAGGGGTGGCTGAGAGATGTAGAGAAGAGGGATTATCCCAGTCTGGTGGCCCACACAGGCCTTCTTGAGGAAGTGAAGATTAAAAGCTGCAGGAAACAGAGGGTCTAAAAAACGGGGTATTCCACAGAGCAGTTAACTGGGGAATGTGCACAGACTGGGCCAAACTTTTCCTCAAAATGCTATTTGCATCTACTGTAACACACAGTCCACCCAGGACCAAAAGTGCCATGTAAAAGGCACTGAAAAGGCCATTAGAAAACATCAACCATGTAGCGCCTGGGTGGCTCAGTCGGTTAAGTCCGACTTCGGCTCAGGTCATGATCTTGCCGTTTGTGAGTTCAAGCCACGTGCAGCACTCTGTGCTGACAGCTCAGAGTCTGGAACTTGCTTCGAATTCTGTGTCTCTGTCTCTCTCAGCCCCTCCCTTTCTCTCCCTCTCTCTCTCTCCCTCCCTCTCTCTCTCTCTCTCTCTCATAAAGAAACATTGAGAGAGAGAGAGAGAAAACATCAGCCATGCACACCTTTGAGAGTAATGGAACTTCCCACTTTCCTACAAAGATAAAATGATCACAAAGTGCACTTCTTGCAAGTAAAGGAATTAAAAGTTAGCTATAAGCCAGTTAAGTGTTGAAACTAATGAATTAATAGATTGTACTGTAGGGAATTAAACATTCTTTAAGAGACATATGTTCTTATTTAGAAACATAGCATTAAATAGAACTCTTTGCAAAACAATTATGCCAATTAAAATCAAGCACATCCGTTAATGAGCTTGGCATCATTTTTAAAAGACACTTAGTTGTTTCTATGGCCATAAAATCAAGAATTTGGATTGTATGGTTTCTTAAGGATGCGGGCAAATTTTTAAGTTTTGTGAATTTACACCTAAATTCACTTTAAAAATAAACAAACATTAAAAATGTTTTAGAGAGGGAAAGAGTGCAGGCAGAGGAAGGACAGAGAGCGAGGGAGACAAAATCCCAAGTGGGCTCCAGGTTCTGAGCTGTCAGCACAGATCCGGACGCAGGGCTCGAACCCACAAACCAGGAGATCATGGCCTGAGCCAAAGTTGGACACTTAAGTGAGCCACCCAGCCGCCCCTAAATTTATTTTTTATTATAGATTATTTATACCCTTATTTTATGTTTATTTTTTTTAATGTTTATTTGAGACAGAGAGAGGGAGAGAGAAAGAGAATGAGTAAGGAGAGGCAGAGAGGGAGGGGGACAGAGGGTGCAAAGCAGGCTCTGTGCTGACAGCAGAGAGCCCAATGCAGGGCTTGAACTCACAAACCCTGATGAGATCAGGAGCTAAGCTGAAGTTAGATGCTTAACCCAGCCATTCACGCGCCCCCTCCGTGTTTCTAAAAGTAGATTTTTGTCATTAGAGCAGAACAGATAATTTCATTATTACTTTTTGCTTACTTGCCCAGTTGACACCCCAATGATAATGGGGGCAGATAGGAGCAATGCTTACGGTTTAGTATGATAAATGTATCATTCTCATTATCATTCTCCTCTGTTTATAATCGATATAATTGAGACTCAAAAAGGTCAACCCCAGGTCATAGACAACAATTAGCGAAGCCAAGAGTCAAACCTGGATCTTGCGATTCCACCCCGACGTGTTGGTAGGGGAGCCACCGCAACACGACCATTTGACGTGTTAGGAGAAGAACGTGATGTGCGTTCAAGAAGGAAAGGTCTGGGTAGAACATGCTGGGAAGCATAGGAGCGCTGGGCACAGGTCCCAAGGAAAAGGGAGCGCATGACAGTTCTTTACCTAATCTTATACCTGTGGGCCCTCCCAGACCACCATCTTCTACTTGATCAAAAAGGAAATGGTAACCAAGAGCATTTGTTGAATACCTGTGGTACGGCAGACCCTTCATATTGAGGATTTTTAATCCTCACAACAACCCTATAGATCAGACCTGCCCCAACCTTCAAGTGTACCCAAATCACCTAGGGAATCCGATAGGGCTTGGGTGGGGGCTGAGAATTTACATTTCTAACAAGTTCCCAGGTGATGCCGATGCTGCTGGGGCTGAACCACAGACCACACCTTAGACCGCCGTGCTATAGAGAACGCTTATGTAGAGCCTAACAGTCACCTAAGTGGGGAGTTCAAATGCACCTTCCTGGGCCCCACCCCCAGAACTGCCAATGCAGAAAGTCTCCAGAGAGTCTAGGATTCCTCTGATAACATAAGCTCCAGGTCAGCCTGATCCAGTAGTCTGGAGGACTGTCAGTCCCAGAGGCCTGGATTCAAATCCTGGCTGTAGTACTCTCCTGCCATAGGAAACCTTGAGCAAATTACTCAACTTCTCTGAGCTTCTTTCCCCCGTCTGCAAAATGGGGGTAATAAAAAAATACCTCCTTGGACTGTACTAATGATTAAACAAGATGATGTATGTGAAGTGTCTAGCATATTACAGATATTCAGGAAGCGATAGTTACTTTAATGATGTTGATGTGATGAAGCAGCTCTTCATTTCATAGGTGAGAAGTAGAGGTTAAGTCACTTACCCATGCCAGCTTACTAAGCACAATTTGAATCTAGATCCAACTCCAACACCTCATTCATGTCAGAGCACCAGTTACCGTGTACTGTCACACATTTCATCTGCATTTATGGAAATCACCCAAATCATTCCTTCTTCTGCCTCCATCCTGCTAGTTCGGCCAGGCTCTTCTCCACTGGACTGTGCTTCCAGCTTCTTCCCCTGCAACTCTCCCTCCCTCACCCCAACAAACCCTTAGGATTTTGTCCCCAGGCCTTGACCTTCAGGGTTTTCCAGGGATCTTCTGGTTCTCCTGCCCTTGGGCTCCTGGGGCAAGGTCTCCCTCCCCCTGCGTACCCAGTTCTAGAGGGGGCTTATATATTCAGGAAAGAGGATAGGCAGAAGACTAATGAAATGTAATTGTGAAGATGTATACCAGTATTTTTTGGACCTTAATTATGATGTAAAGGTTCTGCTTTTTACCATTTTTGGGGATCCCCCAAGATTGTTCTATTTTTTAATGAACAGCTCTTGAGAGAATGCCAATCATAGCTATAAAATATCTGGGAGAAAAGAGTCAACATAGAATTATTTACCCATTTTACTCTAATACACATGGGAGGAATACAAAATATATTATGGAGGTAACACAATCCCATAAAATACATGACAAGCAAAGCCACGGACTCACATTACTACTGCTCTGGCTGAAAAGATATTTCATGAGAGATCGAGACACTTCAAGATGCTGGGAACGGTGCAAGATCCTAAATAAGCAAATTGTTTTAGCATTTCTGTTCCAAGCAATAACATTCAATGACTGCATGGAGATTATTTTCGATAGAGATTTTATGGGAAAACTATAACTGGAAATAAAAGGAATACTCTCGCCATAAACAGGACGTATCTCTTGTTGCACATGCTGGTGATGACATTGAAGGAGATCTCCAAGCAAAATAAGAGTTATGATGTGTGGTGTCAGCATAATAAAATAAGACTTTTCCCCTCTCAAAGGTCAATTCTTAAGCTTCATAAAGATGTACAGAATTTCATAGCCTGAAAACTATGTTAAGGGGACACTGAAAACCAGATGGCGAAAGAGTTTTTGAAAAGGAAAATAGGGCTTTATGTCCCTGCTTTAATTCATTGCAGCACAAAACTAGTGCTTTAAACTAGTTATTCTCTTGAGCAGTCTTTTAAAAAAAATGTTCATAGATGTGAATTCTCTTGAAGTACAGGTCTATTCAGAAAAGAAAAACAAACAACACATGGAGAGTTGGTCATCTTAAATAGCCAGCATCGATCATTGTGTTTCTTCTTCAGTAGGTACAAATTTATAAGGCTACACACATTATTTAAATAGCTTTTAGCCTCCATTTAGCTATCCCTGGGCTAATACAAAAGGTGACATAGGATGGGAAAAATGGGGTAGACAGAGGTCAGTTGAACTGAAATAAGACGTCTACTCAGCTAGGAGAGATCCGTGGTTAACTTTGCACTTTACAAGCACAGCGCCTGCTTTGAATCCCAGATCTGTAATTTACAAGGTATGTGACCTGGGACAAGTTACTTAACCTCTCTAAGCCTCCATTTTCTGATGTGTAAAGTGAGGGTAACAATACTCCCAATAGCAGGATTGCTGTAGTCATAACAGAATGGACATGAATGTGAAAGACTTGCCAGGTTGTCTAGCTCACAGTATCATTTTTTCATCCACACATACCCACCTTCCTGAGATAATTCACATACCATACAATTCACCCCCTTGAGGTACACACTTCGGGGTCTTTTAGTACATTCACATATTCAGAGTTACGCAACCATCACCACAATAGATTTTTATCACATTTTTGTAAAAAAAGCTGTCTCCATTAGCAGTCACTGTATATTTACCCACAATGCCCTCCCCCTCCCCCAGCATCCCATTCACCACCTTGCAGCCGTAAGCAAACACTAGTCTAATTTCTAGGTCCATACATTCTATGATATGGAATCATATGTGTGGTCTTTTGTGATTGGCTTCTTGCACTTAAAATACTGTTTTTCAAGTTCATCCAATCTATAGTATATGAGTACTTGATTCCTTTTTATTGAGAAATAATTCTCCAGTGTATGCATGGACATTTCATCTACCAATTCATCAGTTAACAGAAATTTAAGTTGTTTCCAGTTTGGGGCTATTATAATGCCTTTCTAAATATTTACTACATTCTCTCCAACATTTTTTTATTCTAGCCATCCTAGAGGGAGCAAAGGGTTATCTCACAGGGGTTTTGATTTGCATTTCTGTAATGGCTACTGATGTAGGGTATCTTCATGTTCTTAGTAGCCACCTGTGTATCTTCTTTGGGGAAATGTCAGTTTGAATCCTTCACTCATTTTTAGTTGGGTTGTCTTTCACTATTGAGTTTTAAGAGTGTTTTGTAGATTAGATAGCAAGCCAGACACACAAAAACAAGAAAGCCAATTATCTCTTATGACTATAGATCCCAAAATTCTTAATAAAATTCTGGCAAACCAGACCCAGGAATAAAGAATTACACATCATGATTAAGTGGAATTTAGCCCCTGAATGCAAGGTTGGTTTAACATCTGAAGATCAGTTTACATAACACACATTAATAAAATAAAAGACAAACCACAGGATCATGGGTGACACAAAAAGAAGCTCCCAGAATCTGATATCCTTTTGTAATGAAAACACTCAAACTAGGAATCTAAGGAAACTTCCTCAGCCTGATAAAAGACATCTACAAAAACAAAACAAAACAAAAGCCCTCCACAGTGAACCTAATACTTATGGTGAAAGACTGAATGATTTATCCCTAACATTAGTAATAAGTCAAGGATATTCATTTTTGCTACTTCTGTTCAACATTGTACTGGAGGTTCCAGCCAGGGCAATTAGGTAAGAAAATGAAACAAAAGGTGCCAAATTTGGAAAGAAAGAAGTAAAATGACATCATCTTAAACATAGATAAAATCTTAAGAATTCACTAAATACTTATTATATTGAATAAATGACCAGCAAGATTGCAAACTAAATATATATATATATATACCCAAAAATTAATTGTATTTCTGTATACTAGCAATGTATAATTCAAAAATAAAATTAAGAAAGTATTTACAGCAGCATCCAAAAGAATCAACTACATAGGAATGCATTTAACAAGAGATATAAACTTATGTTCTGAAAACAGCAACTAATTATTGAAAGATATCTAAAGACTTAAACGGAAAGACAAGACTTAAACGGAAAGACATGTCATGTTCATGATTTGGAAGACATCATACTGTTAAGATGGCAACACTACCCGAATCGATGTGGAAATTCAACACAGTCCCTATCACGATCCCAGCTGACTTCTTTGCAGAAACTGACAAGCTGATTCTAGGATTCATATGGAAATACAAGGGACCCAAAATAACAAAAATCATCTTAGAAACATTTCCTGATTTTAAGAACTAGCATGAAGCTACAGTATTCAAAGGTAGTGGGGTACTAGTAGAAGGGAGACTATAAATCAGTGGGATCAAATGGAGAGTTCAGAAATATCTCCTTGAGGCCCAACTGATTTTTTAGAAATGTGCCAAAACAATTGAAGGGGACAAAGCAGGTTCTACCCAACAAGTTGTGCAGAAACAAATGGTCACCTGCATACAGAAGTATGAGGTTGGACCCCAGCTCACAACCATACACAGAAATTAATTTAAAAATGGACAACAGACCAAATGCAAGAACCACAGCTATGGAATTCTTAGACACAACTATGTTCCATGCTCAAGGACTTAGCTGGTACCACTTGCTTTCCTCATCAACATCACATGTAGGTTCATCTTCTACTGACGTGATGCCAGGTGCCTTCAGGTCAGGGATTGTGATAGTTTTCATTGGGGTTTGTTCACTCAGCCCTGTGCTTAGCCCTTAACAGTTAATTATATATCGCATAACTGAATAACTGAATAAAGGTATACGCAGAAGTTGAAACAAACTCTTCATTGTGGGGCTACGAAACCCCATCTATTTCACAGATGTGCCAACTTATAAGGTTTATTCAGTAGACCCAGAAGATGAGCCCAAGCCATGTTCTGCCACAGTCTACACCACCTTTCCCCAGTCCAGCAGCCTGGTCCTCAAGTGAGAACAAGGATTCTATTGCTAGTGCTGTCATTTCAGAGAACCATAAGCAATACCCCACACAACGTTTTCAGCTGGGAAATGGTTCCTTGTGGTTTGTTCACAGGTGATTTAGCCAATTTCAACGTCTGTTTCAGTCATTTCAATGCCATTTTCCCACCACTTTCCTTCAAGTTTCTGTCAAAATCCACAGAAGAACGTGGTTGCTTGTGAGGACATTTTGAGAACTTTGTTTCCTTTTCCTGACCAACGTGTCTGTTTCTCTTCCCCCAATCTTCCCCACCCAAACACGAGTGTAAAACATTTTAATAGTATCACTTGCTTCATGGAAACCCATATTTAGCTAGTTACAAAATAAGCTTCAAATCATTCGCGTAGATTGTATTTCTATTCCATAACTGGGACCCCTCACCCATTATCAGAACCCCCCCCCCCAAAGCCGTCAGACCCACTCAAGCAGTCCTTGAAGGATAGTAGAGGTTGGGGCTCATGTCTCCCTTGAGACATCAATTTACAAGTAAGGGCACTATTAGCTTTTTGGCATATTTAAATTCTTACTCAAGCCCTTGAGCTTAGTCACCAGGTCAGCGAGGCTCCTAGCTTACACCCTGACGACAATGAGTACTCACTTCGCTGGGAGCGCTGCCCGGGGCAGGGCACAAAGGCAAGTCACCCCATGGTGGCGTGGCAGCGACACGGCGCAGATTTACAGCCTGCCCTGCACAGTGGCGCAGTCAACAGGCAGCCGGCCGGGCAGCGGACTCAGACCTGGCAGGCTTTCCTGTAGCTCCTCCTCTGACGGTTTATGATCTGGCACATTTGCTTGCTTTGGCAGCAGTGCAAAGGGCAGATCCCACTTGGGCTGTGCAAGGGAAAAGAGTCAGTCTCCTCTCCCCTTCTCCTCTTCACGCATTTCTTCTTCACCTGGGATGTTTGTGGGGTTCGCATTTTCACGCAAGGAACTCTTCCTGCAATGAGCTTTTGAAGAAGGAAATCCTCTTCATTCCAAACGGAAGCAATTGATCACGGGAAAGTACCTCCAGGGATGGAGAAGGAGGGCAGGTAACTCCTTAAGAAGGAAGTACCGTTCTTGCGGCCTGAGTCGCCCTCCGGTTTGGGCCGGGGCAGGTGGGGTTTGTTAGTTACTTCAAAGGTGAAGGCACTTTCCTTTCAAAGAGCATTTTATGTTTCTGGATTGATTCTCGGAGATTGTCAATCTAATCTTAACTGGCCACACCAGCATGAAAAGTATAGGCCTCCATTCATTTTTTTTTAAGTTTATTTATTTTGAGAGAGAAAGAGCACGTGATCAGGGAAGGGACAGAGAGAGAGAGAGAGAGAGAATCCTCTACACAGGGCTCAAACTCATGAACTATAAAATCATGACCTGAGCCGAGGTCAGACTCCCAATCAACTGAGCCACCCAGGCGCCCTTATAGGCCCCCATTTAAGTGTACATATATAAAAATATTTCTGAATTACTAATTATTAACATGGTGTCATTTGTAAGTCAGCTTCCTCTCCTAGATTCCTTTGCAGTCAGGATAATTTCTGTACGTCCAATGCCTCTCTTGGTGCCTGGCACATAAACAAAGGGCACTCAAATCACTGAAGAATAAAAAAGTAAACTTCTAAAAATTATTTAGACTTTAACAATAATGTTTTCAAATTTTTGGGTCACTAGCAACCTTTTATAAGAGTAACTTCTAAAATAACCACAAATGAACCGCTGCACATTACTGCAAATCTGATGCATCTGCTAGCATTTAAACAGAAAGCACTCGCCTTAGGAGGCACTGGTGAGAAGTCTTACCTCATTTACCCCAGGAGCTATAAGCACCAGGAAGAAATTCTGTGAGTTTTCCGTCCTGGACTCTAGTTTCAAAAAAAAACAAAAACAAAACAAAAATAAACAAAACAAAAACGCAAAAACAAAAAACAAAAATCTATAAAGTCACCAAGTAGCCTGTAAAGTAAATTATGTAGCCATCTTGCATATTTTCTTTTTTCTAAGTTTATTTATTTTTGAGAGAGAGAGAAAGAGACGGAGAATCAGAAGCAGGCTCCAGGCCCTCAGCTGTCAGCCCAGAGCCCAATGTGGGGCTCAAACCCACGAACTATGAGATCATGACCTGAGCCAAAGTCAGACACTTAACCGACTGAGCCACCCAGGCGCCCCCATTTTACCTATTTTCAAAGGATTTAATGGATTTTAATTTTATTTTAGAAAATGTAACAATTGAATGAAAGAAGGCAATCTAACAAAATTTACTGCTTAGGCCTAATTCTGAAATCATTAGTTTGAATAAGCTCACCTGCATTTCTTAGTCCCTTAACAGAGTTTCTTGGTACAATAAATGGGGGGAATATGTGTGATTGCCTCCACCTTCCCTCGCACCCCCACAAGTGGAAAAGAGTAAATAAGCACAGTGAGCAAGAAGCCACTTGCCCTAACTATTAATAGAAATCATTTGTTAATAGTTAGATCATTTTCTTTAAAAATTTGTGTGCTCCACCTAGAAAAGTGGAATGAATAGTAGCCAGGTGAAACAAGCTATTGCCTGTGCATTACACATGTTAAAATTCAACACCATTTTTTGTATTCATTGTCACCAACTTAAACATATGTTGCCAGAGAGCCATTCTTTGAGAATAAAGCAGCTGACAGCTATAAGGTGTGTTTGCAAAGGCTTTCATGATTTAGTTGTGCACCTGCTGAATACACATCACCTCCCCCCACCCACTGCCCTCACACTTCCTGGAGTTTAATGCAAGAGAAAGGAGCTCCACTAAAATGAAAAATCAATCATTTTAGAGGCAAAAAGTAACTTTCTATGAGAGTATAAATAACTACTACTCAGCACTCCAGTGTGATGAAAAATCATTGTTCAGAATCGATGGCCATCTTTGTGGAGAATTATAGAAGCTTTGTAACTTGTTAATAGACCTGAAAGGCTACAGAAGCTTAAACTCCCCCTAATCACCATTTCCATAAACCTATGGAAATTACTAGCATGAGGTTACTTTTCTCAGGTGATCCTGGACTTCTTTAGGATCACGCATTCAGGCTCTTTGGGCTTATAAAGATTTCAACCCTTCTTAAACATCAGAAACACTTATGGAATTTACTGAAAATGTGCATGTGCCGGTCCCCCAGGAAGAAATGAATTTAATAGGTCTGCTTTGAGGTCCAGTCTGTAAGCTGTAGTTTTCATTTAAAGTCTAGTTATTTATTTTGAGAGTGTGAGGGCACATGAGTTGGGGAAGGGCAGAGAGCAAGAATCCCAAACAGGCTCTGTGCTGTCAGTGTGGAGCCCAATGCGGGGCTTGAACTCACGAACCATGAGATTATGATCACTTCACGATATGTACATATATCAAATTGTTACGTTGCACAACTAAAACGAATACAGTGCTATATGTCAATTATTTCTAATTTTTTAGAGATAGTGGGAATAAATAACTGAATTAAGGAATTAAAATAATAAGAAAAAAGTTAAAGAGTAAAACTAAGAAGAGGCTTGATTACTTATTGAGAAATTTGTTAAGAAGCGCTGAATACAGTGAAGGAATGTAAAGCATTAAACAAAAAATTAGAGCTACGGTAAACAAAAAACTAAGTTGAAGGATCAAATTACATATAAGAATAAGCTGAGCCCATCCTTCCGTCTTGACTGTATACTTGTTAATTGCAGGGACCAAGTTTCACCTATGGAAAGTTGTGTAGAGCCAGGGCACCTGCGTGGCTCGGTTGGCCTAGCATCTGACTCTTGATTTTAGCTCAGGTCAGAATCCCAGGGTCATGGGATCCAACCCTACACCGCGGTGCTTCATGCTGAGAGTGAAACCGGATTAACATTCTCTCTCTCTCTCTCAAATAAAAAACCAGAAACTTGTGTAGAGCCTAGTATAGAGCTTGGTCCATATGTTGGGGGATGGGTGGAGACATGAACAAACGAATGAATTACTGATAGATGAATTACTGATAGAGGGCTCCATTGTACTGCTTTTTCAATATACTGACTTCTTTCTTGCTGACATGACCTCAATGATTTGTTTTAAAGGACATAGTATCACTCAAAATAATTTTGTCATCTTGCTTACTGCTCTGTCAACGTTCTCACTGTATGTTCAAAACAAAAATTGTGATGTGTGTGTTTGTGTGTGTGTGTGTATGTGTGTGTGTGTGTGTGTGCGCGCGCGCACATTACTGGAAAGCCATTTATCCCCTTTCACCTTCCAAAGAACCCACATTTATGTTCAATAATACAACCTCAAACTTCTTGGCACTTATGAATGTTGGATAAAGGCTAGGAAAATAAGATAATAGCAATATCATAAATAAAATCCTGGCTATTCAAATATAGTCAAATCTATGTCATTTTCACAAATGGATTCAAATTACTAATACAAGTTTGCATGTGGTCTTTCAAGCACACAATAAAATGTTAGTTTAAACGCCACAGTAATTTTAATAAATACAATTAGTTTTGATTCTGAATTATGTCATAAATTCAGTAAGAATTTCTTGAGCTAATTAAAATTGTAAAAGACATTCACACACTAAAATTGTCAATGTAAACGTGTTAGTATCTGCTTTCAACAAAGTGAAATGTAAATTCTTTGTTCTGAAGATATATCATCAAATATGACTTGAGTGTAGATTCAGTGTTTTCCATACGATGTTGGCTGACTATTCTATTCCAGGATTCAAAGTACTAATTTTAGTTTTAATATCCTTACAATTCAGAAATTATATCCTTGAACAAATAACTAGATATGCAAGAATATTATTGCTACAGTCCCCTATGAAATCAGGGTTATCTTTGACCTAATGTGATTAAGTGTCAGTCTCTTCATTATCAGGTACCCCATAACACACTATTCTAAAATCATAATAGGCTCACCCTGTTTGGAGCCCCAGGTTCTATTACTACTAATGTTCAAATTAAAAACTTTCCTTGTTCTGAACCTTTACTCACCAAGTGCTCTTTGGATAATATTTGGCTTTCCTCATACACAGTCTACTCTCTAACAAACTCTAACTTATAAGTTACAGTAACAATCATAACTGTCGCACAGGCCAGAATGTCTGTATCTGCACAACTCTTACTGTATTTTAGTAGGTGTGACAGTTATAGGTTTAATTGTCCATTAGTGAATTGGCATTCTGCTTTTCAAAAAAATAAATTACTTTCTCATTTGCCTTTGTTCATCTCGCTGTGAAACCACCTGGAGTGAGGATCATCTTGCAGCAAGTGATACTGACATTGTTCCTTGTGGGCTGACACATATGGTGCCAATGTCAGGGGCAATTAAGGACATGGATAAAAATTAGGTGGCTGGGGGCAAGCAAAATAGGAGCAATTAACTTGTTGGAAGACACTCCCAATCAGGAAACAATGAAAAACAGTAGGTTCCCCATTTATTCTCTCGCCATTCTGAAGGATCCAGGAGAGCAGGCCCCGAATCAAATTCCAAAATCAAGTAATCTTAAAGCACAAAATGAAAAACCTGATTCTCTAAGACTTTCTCAATGACTCCTTTTTACAGTTATTTTTTCACTTTGGTTTATCCACAGCAAATCTTGCTTTCAAGTTTCTGGCATCGGTGCAGGGAAGGAAAAGTTCTCCTCTACCCTCTTAGTGTCTCTGGCTGGCCCTAAGAATTAAACTGACGAAAGATTAATCGGAGGAAAGCATAGAGATTTTATTAAATTTTTACGTGCATATGAGAGCTTTCGCAAGAAGTGAAAGTGACCTGAGCCTGCAGCGTTCACCTTTTAGACAAAGAAACAATACATCTGAGAGGAATTGACAAGCAAGACCAACGGGTTGGGCTGGAGACAATAAATAGTGGGAAAGTGACTAGGAGACGTGTGGGGGCTGGACTGCGAGTGAAGATAAGGGTTATTTTAGTAAATGTACAGATCCATTTCAGCATCACTTTCCAGTCTGGTGATAAGGATGTTCTCTTCCCGGCACAGTTCACCTTTCCCATGAGAAAATTTATGGCCTGCTTTTAGGTAGAAAAGGGTAGGTTATAGAGTCCTGCTTGCATCTGTTGCCCCTAAACACCTGCTGTTTTGGCTCAAAATAATCAACATGCCAAAGCAGCATGTGTGGGGGTGGCTTGTTCTGAACTTCAGTAGCAACAGATATGGTATTTAGTTGACTGAGCTCTCCTAGCTCTGGTTTACAGACTGTCAAATCCCTTCGAAAACATGAGCACCACCTCTATTTCTAAAGAGAGACTTGAAGGGCTCCTGGGTGTCTCAGTCGGTGACTTCAGCTCAAGTCATAATCTCCTGGTTCATAGGTTTGAGTCTCATATCAGGCTCTGTAGTGACAGCTCAGAACCTGGAGCCTGTTTCAGATTCTGTGTCTCCCTCTCTGTCTCTGCCCCTCGCCCCCCCCCCTTGTGTTCTGTCTCTCTCATGCGAAAAATGAATAAATATTTTAAAAAAAAACTTTTTTAAAGAGAGACTTGAGGCTCAGTCAGTTAAGCCTCTGACTCTTGATTTTTATGAGAGTCAGGTCACACTCTCATAGTCATGAGATGGAGCCACGAGTCTGGCTCCACGCTGAGGTGGAGCCTGCTTAAGATTCTCTCTCCCTCTCTGACCCTCTCCCCTGCCCCACTCATTCTCTCTCTCTCTCTCTCTCAAAATAAACATTTAAGAAATAAAAATTTAAAAACTAATGAACAAAGACTGGAAAAAGCCCTTTATATCAGTCCAGTAGAACAGTCACTTTCCAGGAAGGACGGGGATGGAGTGACTTTGCAGAAATACTGGTCGGCTTTTACATTCACCAGAATCAGTTCCTGATCACTTGAAATGAATTCCTAATACTTCAAACACTGTCACACTCAAATATCAATGCATTATCAAAAGAATCACCTTGGCCAAACATAATTTAAATTGTTATTCATGCTTCCGATCTTCTGTATTAAGAAAACAACCAGCTACTATTGTTCTCACACAATCTCTCATATGGGTTTCGAGCTCGAGGTAATGCTATGAAGGATCGGATACTGATCATAACCATATCTATGAAGGTAACATTTATTAAATGCCTGTTATGTGCCAGCATTATTCTAATTACCATATGTGAATCGTTTTGTTCTTATGAATCATCCTATTATTTTCTCATTTTACAAAAGACAAAACAAAGGAAAAAGAAAGGTTATATAATTTGTGCCAGGTCACAAAAAGGTAAGGTAAGTGGTAAAGGTAGGATTTGAACCCAGGCTGTTTACAGTTTGTGCTCTTAATCATTGTGCTACATATACTAAAATTAAAAAATAAAGGAAGGGGGCTAAGGGGGCCCCTGGGTGGGTCAGTCAGTTAAACGGCTGACTTTAGCTCAAGTCATAATCTCGCAGTTCATAGGTTCGAGCCCTGTATCAGGCCCTGTGCTGACAGCTCAGAGTCTGAAGCCTGCTTTGAATTCTGTCTGTCTGTCTATCTGTCTCTCTTTCTCTCTCTCAAAAATAAATAAACATTAAAAAATGTTTTTAATTACAATAAAAGCAAGGGGGGTTAGGAGGGAAGGAGAGGGACAGAAATACTAATCCTCATTCTTCTGGCTTCTGTGACTTTGGACAAGTACTTCAGCTCTCTAGGCTCTTGCTATTCAGTGTACCACTCTGACTGCTAGGAATGTACCCAAGGGATAGAGAAGTGCTGATGCATAGGGGCACATGTACCCCAATGTTCATAGCAGCACTCTCAACAATAGCCAAAGCATGGAAAGAGCCTAAATGTCCATCAACTGATGAACGGATCAAGAAGATGTGGTTTATGTATACAATGGAATATTAGATGGCAATGAGAAAGAATGAAATCTGGCCATTTATAGCAACATGGATGGAACTCGAGGGTGTTATGCTGAGCGAAGTAAGTCAGGCAGAGAAGGACAGATACCATATGTTTGCACATATAGGTGGAGAAGGAGGAACTTAACAGAGGACCACGGGGGAGGAGAAGGGGAAAATAGTTGGGGAGAGGGAGGGAGGCAAACCGTGAGAGACTTGAATGCTGAGAACAGACTGAGGGCTGAGGGGAGTGGGGGGAGGGGACGGGGAGTGATGGGCATGGAGGAGGGCACTCGTTGGGATGAGCACTGGGTATTGTAAACCAACTTGACAATAAACTGTGAAAGAAAAAAGAGGTACTGCTCTGCCAACAGCAGTACTTGCATCACCTAGGAGCTTGTTAGAAGCACAGAATCATAATCTACGCGGTAACAAGATCTCGGGGTGATTTATATACCCCCTAAATTTTCTAGGCCTTATCAGTAAAAACTGAAAGTTGGCTTGGAGGATATTAGCTGTCTCTTTCAACCTACAAGTCTATGTACATAATGTACATGTGACTTCAAATACACAAGTCTTTCATATGTTCAAAATCATATGCTGGCTGTTATCCATAGTGAGGAGAAATCATTTGCAAGCCCATCCTAGTCTCCTGGTTCACAGTTTTTCAGGGTTGGATTACACGTCCTGTGTAGATTGAAGCTACTAATTCTAAAACAAGTGGAAAGGTATTTGAAGTTTGAAGTCTGAATTTCATCTTGATGGTTTTTCACAGAGACTCAGATTCAACCAACATTTCAAAGTTGAGTATAACTGTTATTCACTCATAAGGAGAACTTAAATAATTGTCTCCAAAAGCAGCATTAGCAAAATGTTGACTCATTGCTGAATTGTTTTTTCTACTGAAGACTTTAATTGGTATTCCCGTCTTTCAGTAAAATATACAGTCAATGCCCCATTTTGTTCTTTCTTCAACCCATTAATCACATATGTTTTTCCATTTTGCACTAATGACAATTAACTTCTGGAGGTTATTGAATTTTAAAAATGACCATGAGGAAATAAACAACTGGGCGGTAACATCACTATCCATTCTGATATTTTAATAAGTAGATGTATTTTAATTATTTATGATACTTTGTAGCATGCCAGTAAATGCTTTCTAATGCTTTTTGTAAAGACAGTAAAGTCTCGATAATTTTATATCCGACTATCATTCTTTACTATTAGATTGTTCACTGGAAATGTAAGGTGATACTGTTGATGGGATTATAAAAATTAGATTTGGGGATTAGGGTAGTTTGAGCCATTGCATGGCTACAATTTCTGCAATTAATTATCCCAGGAAGAACTTCCTTTTGTTATATGCTGATGTCACTGCTCTTACATTGCTCCTTGGAATGACTTTTGTGAACATGTTGATCATCAGTAAAAACCAAATGCTTATTTTTATGCCTGTCCAATAACTGGTTCAGTTGGAAGAAATACTCTCAATCTACCAGTGATCACTTGCGTGACTTTGGACAAATAATTTCAATTTTCTAGGCTCTTGCTATTCAAAGTAGTATCCAGTTCTAGGTTCTTGCTTGCGTCTAGTACTGAGTCCCCAAATCACTGAATGCCCCACCTGAAAACAGCAGGCCTTCCTAACTCCCCATTTGCCCATAGAAATCCCTGTGACTGGGTATTTCTTCCATGTTGATCCTTCCACTAAGATCCTTCCACTAAGACCTTAGCTTGTGTTCCTGGATTTATTATAGGGCTCTTTGCGTCTTTAGATTAATGTGCTTGTAAGACATGCCCATTGTTAAGTTCATTTTCTCCCCTGAACACTGTCTACCTAATCAGCCTTTTCAGCCTCACACACTCCTCTAGGCTCCTGCTTTGTGTAGGGGAGGAGGATCAGATGGAAACTAATCTATGGATTATATTTTATTTATTGCTTAATGTCTTCGTCTCTTTAGCCTGCTATAACAGAATACCATACACAGCATGTCTTATAAACAACAGAAATCTATTCCTCATAATTCTGGAGGCAGGAAAGTCCAAGATTAAAGAACCACCAAATCTAGTGTCTAGTGAGAGCCCACTTCCTGGCTCATAGATAGTGGTTTCCTTTCTGTGTCCTCACTTGATGGAAAGGGTGAGGGAGCTCTCTGGGGTCACTTTTATAAGAGCACTAATACCATTCATGAAAGCCCCACTCTCATGACCTAATCCCCACCCAAAGGCCCCACCTCCTAACACCATGACATTGGAGAGTAGGTTTTAACAGATGAATTTTACAGGGAACACAGGCATTCAGTATACAGCGCTTACATTCAAGTATAAGACATTTAAATCTTTATACTAATAAGTACGAATAAGATACAAAAAGACCACAAAAGGAAGACTTCTAAGTATTTTTTAAATAGCTAGTATTCATTAAATTAAATTAATTAAAATTAAATAAAATTTAAAATTCAGTTTCTTGATTGTACTGGCAATATTTCAAGTGCTTAATAACCATATGCGGCTAGTAATCTCCATTTGGTCAGAGCAGATAGAACGAAGAGAGTTCAACACTGAACTCGGAAAAATAGTGCTCTAGGTATGTTATATACTTTTTCATTTACTCCAAAAAGCAACCCTATAAGGGAAGACATTCTCCTGACATTTACAGGGGAGGCCTCGGAGGTTCAGAGGGACTCAGGAGGCTCAACCAGCTACTAAGTGAAAGAGCCAAAGCATGAATCAGAATTTAAGTCTTTCATACTCAACATTTAAATACAGATCTGTCTGATGCTGACTTTCCACTATACTCGATTCTAGACTCCTGACTGCTAGTGGCATGAGTAGGCAGCTTAGAATATAATTTTGTAGTTAATTATCTGTTTCGATCTCCTGACTATATACGGGACCAGAAAAGAAAACTTATTTCAAAGTCCAAATACCAGTAAAAGAAAAAGTACTAGTATTTCACAATATTGTTTCCCACATGGCAACATCTCTTCTTACTTTGACCTAATTTGATGATAAACTGGTAGGGAAAATAAGAGAACAGGAATTAATATTTACTGAGTCTTAACTTACACTAAATACTGTGTTGGTTTGGAATGCTGCAAAGTAGGTATTATCCTCATTTTGCAAATAAGGAAACAAGCATAGGGATTATATCATAGATTAATTCCCTTGAACCACTCATACTTTGAGCCATGATTTGCCCTGTCATTGGGATCAGTAATTTTGAATTTAATCCTACTTCTTTTGTCATTATTTTCCTACATGTGTTCACTGAATCCCTTATACCCTGCCTTGATATCTTGCATAGTTTGACAGTGGGCTAAACCTTACGATATCTATAGTCTTATCATCTTTAGTGTTATCCAAAAGAAGATGGCTTTTGATAAAGGTGACATTGGACTTATGATTTAGCTGTAGTCATAATACCTGGCAATCCTGAAATGCCATCTCGAGCGACGCAACATACACATACCCTCGGCCTGCAGCCTCAAGGTATTGCCATTTCTTTAATGGTTAGAATATAAAGGGTCTGGAAAACCACCTGAGCAGGTGGAAATGGTGCTTCTCATGAACATATGTAATGATTCATTTGCAAAGTCATTGATTTCTGGCTCAGATTTTAAACTGTATTGATTTAAGACTTTGGTACCCAAAAGAGGAGTGCATCTTTCTAGAAGATAAATAATTCATTAGGGGAGGAGGAGAGAGGCAGATCATGGCTGTTGCTGGGTTATTTCTTATAGCAGGGATAAATAAGGTTTCTTTGTTCCCCCTGGGATGTAGAAGGACTAGATGTAGGATATAGGAGCTGAGGAACCCCGATAGGGCATCTCCATCAACTATGATGCCAATGGTAAAGATTTAGAAGACCACAATTACCTTACACATGCAGAATGACGAGGGCTTTTAGGGAATGAACTTTCCTCTGGTTCCAGTCTCCTCTTCTCTAAATTGAGAGGGCGGAAATAGGCCAGGGAGGAAAGAGAGAGGTTGCAGTAGGCCAGTAGCTCTCAAACTTAGGTTATCATCAGGATCACCTGAAGGCGTCATTAAAATACAGATCGCTGAGCCCCGTGACAGTTCCTGATTCCATAACTCTGGAGAACAATCTGAAAATATGCAGGTCCACCAAGTTGCCAGGTGATACTGATTACTGCTAATCCTGGGACTATAAGAACCACTGCTTTAGGATCACCTCCTCCCCAAATCCCAAACATGAACATAAAAAGACCCGTTCTACCCCCATGATCCATATCAATCAATATGATGTCTCCCTTTTTCTGGATTTTGGTCTGAGAGAAGGCAATGCATGTTTCATCCCAGGTTTTTCTCAAATGTGTCTGTCTCCCTTACAATACCTGTGGCCAAAAAGAGCATATAAATCCCCCCTCCCCGGCTGTCTTAGGCTTCTCCTCTATATTATAGAAGAAATTCTATGACTAAAGCTACTATGCTATTGATATGCTAATGGTAGATGAAGGAATCTAGAAATCTCCACTGTCCCTTTATAGTGCCTAGTCTCTGGATTACTATTTAGATGGAAGGATCAATCAAATCAGTTTTCTGACACAAATCCAATCTCTGATTCTGGTTGGCACCCAAATTCTCCTTGCCCTTGGGTAGTTGGGTTCTGCTTGGCCTTGATTTAAGATTTAAGAGAGAAGTTGGACAAATCATCTTAATTCTAACAAAATATCACACCATTTATATCCGAAAGTAGGAGAAGGTAGAGTGTGTGTGTGAATACACACGTGCACAAGCAAGCGCAGATGCGCCAGCAGCTGAGGGGTGGGATGTGGTGAACAGGTCATGGCCTAGCATCTCCTCTGGGGTAAACTCCATATTACACACATGGGGGGGGGGGGCTCAGTAGCTATGTATTCAGTAGGTATATGTCCTCCTGGTCCGAGCTGATTGATCTACATCTGACCCAAGATATTATCTTTGGAGTCCTTCCCTTGAGAACTTAAACATAACACACAGAGAATTTCTGAAACTGAATGTCTTTCATGTCTCTCCTTAAAGAACATAGTCCAGGAATCCTACTGCTGAGAACCTCAGCACACCCTCACGTGTTCCTTGCCCAACAGTTATTAATACCTTCAATTCCAAAAGAGATGGAGAGAAATTATTAAAAATTTGATTTTATTGAAAGCAAGCCAGAATTCGTTTATTTTCTTACAACCAAAAAAAAATTTTAGCCAATATACAAGCCCTATGCCAAATACTTTAGAAAAATTATTACATGAAATCTTGATTTAACAATTCCTGTGATGTGGGAATTATCCTCTTTTCATAAGTGAGGAAATAAATGAAGTTCTCACTTATACTAGAGAGTAAGTAGCCAACAGAGATTTGGTCTCAGGTTTGATAAAATTCAAAGTTCATATTTTTTTCTGCCACCTCAGCCCCGAAGGAAATGGAGCTAGGTCCATAACGCCATCTAGATGTCTAATTTGAAGACACCTGCTATCCAGGTGAATTAGCATATGTGTAAGGTCAGTCAGAACACTGGAACAGATTCCAAAGGACCTTTAAGATTCAGTGCCTCTTCATGGTGCTTAAAGTATGATGGGGAAATGATTTTTTTAAAAGAAAAAAAGAAAGGAAGAAAATCCACCAACAGCAAAGTAATATCTCACAGTGTATAAGAGGTCAATGAATTTGCTTAATTCCTGAATTATAAATTTTTTAATGAAGTGTAGTATTATGTCTAAGTACATAATAGAATTTGAATGAGGCCAAGAAACAACATCCGGAAAACCTCACAGTCTACTAATGAGTAGAAAAATGTATAACTTTAACATCAAAAAGAGTATTTGAAAGGAAAATCTCTCATTACATGCAATTATTCTGTAAAAAGTAAAATAAATGCTTCTAAAGTTGTTAAACATAGTTTGTTCTCTTATGTAATTAAGGAACTTATATTACAACTTTATTTACTAAATCTCTTCTAAGTCCTTTCAAATACCTAATAAACTGGTATCCATAGACTCAGGGCCTGATCAAATTATTATAAATTCCAAATTAATCTGATTTCAGGAGATTTTATTATACACTCAGCTTTTCATTAGTAGGCTCTTCACAGACATCTCTGGACACTAACACTTGAAGTCCTTGAAATTTTTTACCGCATGTAACGTTTGCTTAGGCTATCTATCTTCTGATCTTCAGCCAAGCAATCCTGAAATGAAGTGAACAGAGAGAACCCAAGAAAACAAAATCGGCTTCAAAATGTGTAAGAAGATGTCTGCAAGGACCCAGAGATGTTCTCCAAGTGCTACCTGAAGGCCCTGTGTTGTCGATAACTTGAAGAAATGAACAGATGAAATTTGGAACTTCAAGATCAGAATAAAAAGAACATTATCACCGCTGTTTGGTTAAATATATGCCACATGATTAAAATATTTCCCTCTTCTAATTACAATTCATTTTAAATTTAATTTTGAAGCCTTATGCCGTTCTCTAATTGTTTCATCTGTTTTTGGTTCTCTGTAAATAGATTATAAGCTCTTTAAAGAATTATGTTTCATACTCATGTTTCCCTATGATACCTTGAACAATGTTGAGTAAATAACAGATTAGGAATGACAAATAAGTCTTATTTCCTATCTCCATGTTAATGGTGTGTCTGCCTAGGGAAGCACACTGGGAAAGATTATGAATTCACGACTACACTCCACCAAGAGAGACCACAAATGACTGATTAGTAATGTCTGCTCTGAGCTTAAGAGAGGAAGTAGCAGCATGCACACCTTTTATTTTTCCATTTCACTAGTAGACATTCATTTCATACTTGTTAAAGGGATTAAAATGTAAACACGAAGAAAAGGATGATGTCAGTTAAATTTTCCTATTGAGTGTTCATTCACATTCAGTGAAAATTATACCATATGTAAGTTCATTATTAAGCATGGAATCAATGAATTTTGAAATTTAAAGGAAAAGCAACTAGCTTAAAATATCATGGGAGATATTTTGTGTTCATATCAGATCTATACTTTCAGATCTTTTATTTAAAACTAACTCGCTTAACATCTTCACAGCTCTATCTAGAAAATAGCAAAGCCAAGGATTCTCAGAGGTAAATATGTATACACAGATGTGTACACACTGAGGCTAGATCAAGGGCAAAACACTTGTGCATATGGACACAGGGTGGCATCACCATAACTAAAAGCTATCCCTTGAAAAGGGCAGAGATTATGACAAAATTAATGATTACTAGCCCCAAACAAACGTTGGAGTCCTTTTCTCCTCAGTAGCTGGTAGCAGTTCTAGGAATTACATGCACCCCCCACCACACACACCATACACACGTTTACCCTGCCTTGTACACCCCTAAGCCACATCCATACAAACATGCTTATCTCTATGTACAGAAGTTTCGAGAAAAGTCAAGTTTCCCATTATTAGTAGCTCTTTGAATATCCTATTTAACGATGTGATGAAAGCAGAACTAGATTTTGTTGTTGTTTGTATTCCACATTATGGAGAAGGGGAACACAGGACTTAGTACTTGAGGCAACTTCTCACTTAAAACAGCAAAAATATTTATCCATCCAGTAGCATCTTTCAAATAAGGGAAATTTTTAGGAGATCATAATCCTACATTTCAGTCCACTTCAATATCTCACAAAACCCTTTCACTTACACAAGTGGTAACGGATTCTATCTAGTGAGGTGTGTTTAAATTCAAATAGTAGGTAGAAGCAAGTAGGGGTTAATTATCCTAATGACAGTGGTGTAAAACTCTCACAGTGTTTAGGCTAAGAAATATAGCAAGTTGAAAAAAAAAAAACATGGATGTGTCTTTCAGAAAGTGATTAAAAAACATGAGTTTGGTTCTAGTTGCCCAGCAATAGCACCTGCTACCTGACACCCTAGGCGAAGTGGGTGGCCAAAAGAATCCACAAGGCCATTGGGTTTGACCCCAATTATCTTTTATTGTAAATAGGCCATATGTCAAATTCCAAGATAAATTGGAAACATTTGATCTATCTCCTGCTCCTAGATTAATTTTAAAGATCCATTTTCTATTCTTACAGACCCTTTATTTGAGCCTGTTTGCTCTTATGTTTTAAAGAAAAGACATCTTATAATTCCCTTTATAGATTTAAGAGGATTCTATGTTTAAGAATACTTTTGGAAGAAGGAATTTTAATAGTCAGAACATAATTGAGACAAAAATGGCAGGAAATGAGCATACTCAAAATCTGAGGTACGACCAATACTATCCACTGAATTTCTTTATAGGAATTCATGTTCACTAAGGAGAAAAAGAAAACTAAGAAAACATTCATTACCATGCTTAACAGGGATGAATGCTTTAGCAAATCTCCTCATTTCCCCATGCAAATCATTGCTATATCCATGCAAACCAACACAAACAAATATATCACACATGAAAAGTAATAGTCCTATGAGCCTTTGAGGTATATGTGGAACAGTGCTTCCTTACGACAGGCTATTAAACCACTGAAAAGATTCTGATTTATTCAAAAATGAAAATAATATTAATGTAAACCAACGTGACCTACATCAAAATAGATTCTGCATATGTGAGTCAGGACAATGTGATTTTCATAAAGCAATTTGGCATTAAAACTAAACAACATTTTTTTAAAAAGCGTAAAAAAACTAAACAGCATAGCAAAATAGAATCCACATTCCCGGCTCAAATACGCACAGTCCTGAACAACTGAATATATACTTCTGAATTTTGCACACAAATAATCTGTTGGAGGAAGAAGTTCTGTAGGAGTCAGTGTTATTCCCTCAAATTGATCAGAAGAGAATGAGATTATTAACAAGTTTAATTCTGAATGGTTTGTCTATTTAATAGAACATCCCTGATGTTAGAGAATTTATTGGTAGGAAGGGTGTTAATTCTCGTTTTTTTTTCTTTTCTCTGTTTTTTCTTTCTTTGAAAGACTATTCCATGGGTGTTTGCCTGCCAGATTAATGCCCCTGAAACCATGGGTATAGCCACTTTCGTGCTCACTCATATACAACCAGGGCTTCAGTTCTCAAATCAGAGTCACTGTTTCCACTCCACACACAACACAAACAATAGCTTGAAACAATGGAAAGATGAAACAGAGACGAAAAGGGGAAGAGCAAAGGAAAGCAATAGATGTTGAGTGAAGGAAAGAAGATCTTGCTGTGATGGAAAGAAAACAGCATCCTGCTCTAGTCCTGTTTGACCTTGGGTGCTACTTAATTTTGAATTTTTTGTAATGATACTGAAGAAGGGACGAGAGGTCACCAGTGAGGTAATGACCTCACATGGCCCCTGGGTTGGTCTCAGGTCTCATCCACCTATCCACTGGGCATCTCTTCTCACTGTTCCCTGTCCCTTTCCCACACATGACCCAAGGCTCCCATCCTGCAGTTCAGTTTCTCCATCCAACACCATCATTTATTCCTTCTAAATCTACCAAAAAGCACCTTTGTATGTTGAGAAAACAGCTTAGAGAGAAAATGTGTCTACATTTTGTTTAGTCTAAGAAAATATACACACACATGTACATATGACCTAATGAACTTTCCACCTCTGCAATAAAGCATTAATAAGAACGAAGTGAGATCCGCACAGTATCAATGATCATTAATGATTTATTCATTACCAATAAGTGTTAGTATCACATTGATGATGCATCTATATAGACACCTAATTACAATATTAAGTAGCCAGCATGTATGATTAATTTGTTTTCCCAAGCAAGTATACATTTTTATTAAGAACTCATTTCAAGACAGTTTTTCCTAAGTCTCTTGTTACACTAATCAACAAGCTGTAGCTATATGAGAAGTTCTTTATACACCTTACACCAATCCTTAAAAAAGAAAAAATATTCCAAATATCTACTGTTCCTAAGATAACTGAGAAGATCTGACCATCCTCAGGAGATAGAAAAAGACAAAGGATCTCTAGATTTCTACTTATTTATTCAGCCAAGCTTCAGTTTTTCAATATAGTCTGAATTCTATAATGTATGAGAGTCGGTTCTCCAGAACTTCAGGGGGTCATAAGCTCGGAGAGCAGGAGTCATTCTGTTTCCATCGGCAACGTGTGAGCTCAGAGAGGAAAGTAAGAATGTAGGCGTTCAGGGTGATCTAACATGGGCAGCAGGATGATGCACATCATGGCCTTTGATGAGCTCTCTCCATCCTGGGTGCAAACCAGACTATTTAGGGGAACGTCATTTGGAAGGCTACCCTGACTCAGAGTTAGAAATTACTGCCCACCCAGGTACCTGTGTGTGACAACATTCCAGCAATGCCACCAGATACATATGGGGCTTTGGATAAGCCACTCGACTTTATGGGTCACTCTTTGTGCAGCCACAAAATGAAGATCCCTAATACTCCCTGAATTCTAAAGAAATACTCCTCAATGGAAATTAGGAAAATGAGTCAAAACACTTTTTTAGATGTAAGCTAGTATGTATAATCAACTTGATCAATATCTGAATATCCAGTTTTTATCATACTGATTTTCTGCCATGATTTCTAATTGTCTTTTATAATTGTATGTTTACCTCACCCTAAGAGGAGAAGAGATAAAATTAGGAAACCCTGCATTCCACGATTTGAACTCCTCCAATGTTTCACGTGCAAGAGAAGTTGAAGCTAAATGTTCTAAAATGACATTTGGAGATTCAGTACTCCCCTTCTCTGAATTTTTACCTCATCTATCGGAGGACATTTAAATTTTTATTTACAAATATTGCATTTCTTAAATGATCAAAGCACATACTGGGCATGATCTAATTAATAGATCTTCCTCATAAAAGAAACAGAATAGATTTCTATATACTGTCGTTAAAGAAAAAGAAGAAGACTGAATGATTAGAATAACAATAGATTCCAGTGTAATACATTCCTTCAACTGTTCATGCTTCCCTACAAACAAATGTGTTCAAATCTATAAAGCTATTTATAAAGAAAATTATTAGAAACTGAGGGGTCTACTTTATTTTTACTCAAGCTTCAAAGTAAAACCTTTCCTTCATTCTGATGAGGGATATATGTGCACATAGTATCTTTCAAAACTTATTTTTTAAATGTTAATGAGTCTGGGGGCATCTGGGTGGCTCAGTGGGTTGAGCTCTGACTTCAGTTCAGGTCATGGTCTCATGGTCCGTGGATTCAAGCCCCACATCGGGCTCTGTGCTGACAGCTAGCTCAGAGCCTGGAGCCTGCTTCAGATTCTGTGTCTCCTTCTCTCTCTGCACCTCCCCCACTCACACTCTGTCTCTGTCTCTCAAAAATAAATAAATGTTACATAAACAAATATGTTAATGAGGCTATAAAAAGAACTTCTAAATCTTATACTTTTTCATTGCTGTTTTTTATTTCTAAATACAAAAACAAAAAAGACTATATTACCCATCCACGATGACACAGCTATTTTCACCTTAGTTTAAAACATAAATGCACTTGTTGAGTGCCTACAGTGCTCTGAGCAGCAATCCAAGCACCACGTAGTTTACAGACCTGGACCTTTTTTTTAAAATTTTTAAGTGTTTTTATTAATTTTTGAGATAGAGAGAGAGACAGAGTGCAAGCTGAGGAGGAGCAGAGAAAGAGGAAGACACAGAATCTGAAGCAGGCTCCAGGCTCCAGGCTATCAGCACAGAGCCTGATGTGGGGCTTGAACTCACGAGCTGCAAGATCATGACCTGAGCCAAAGTTGGACACTAAACTGGCTGAGCCACCTAGGCGCCCCCAGAGGTGAACCATTCAATCAGAGAGAAAAACAGCAAGCAGCTGATTTTGAATGGATCATTGGGTGCAGGAAGGATCATGGTGAAAGTAAAGAGGGAAAAGTAGGCTGGCACCAAAGCATGAAAGTACACCGAGTCTGTGAAAATAAGTTGGAAATTTTGTAAGACAAAGGAGAATTATCAAAGGTGTGTGGTTCTGTTGTGGCCGTTTGCCTAGGAGATGCATGATTAGAGCTGAGCGTTGGGAGAATGGGTTGGGCATCCACATGGCGGAGGAAACGAAAGTAAGAGAGTGGCGGTAGGGAAGACAGTTGAGGCATACCAAAGGAACAAACTATCACAATAGCAACGTAAATGGCAAAGAAGAGAACCAGAGTGAAGCCAGTCTTGGAAATAGAGTCATCTGAACTCAGTTATGGCTTGGATATGGGGGTGATAGAGGAGGCACTGAAAATAACACCTTGGTTTTGAGCTCTGGGGATGAGGTAAAGGAGGATATCTTAGCTGAGCTAAGGGTTTTTGCTGAGGAAATGGATTTGGGAACAACTGAAGAGTTCCAATTAAACATGTTGAACTTAAGGTCTCCCAGGGCACTCTAGTACAGATGTGAGACAGGAATCTGAAAATGCAAAGCTGGAGTTCAGGAAAGATTGAAACTAAAAATACAAGCCAAAGTCCTAAAATTGGCATAGATGAGTAAATGGTGGATTATTAGAGGGAGAAATATGAGAAGAAATGGGGGTTGGGAAATTAAAGACATTTTGGACGTCCTAGTAACCACACATTGAATTCAACTTATCCCAAAGCCCACTGATCATCCTTTCTTCTTCCTCACACTATTTAATTCTCTTTCTTCACCCCCAAATGTATCCTTCTCAGCCAAGAAGAACTCTTGTAAGTAACCTTTGGCTTTCCTTGTTCTTCAAATCCTATAAATCTTTCTCCTTGGAAATTTCATCCATCTAGCACTCTTTTAGCCAATCAGTTCATGAACTTGGGGTTCTCCTTATATCTGACATAAGCCCCTCCCTGCTCTAGTTCATTCTCCAAATTGCCTGTGAGAAGTATCTTTCTAAGAGAGCAAATTGATTACATCCCCACCCTATGTAAAAATCTCTGCTGGCCACCTTTGCACAAATGACATCAGTATTGGCACGGCTTCCAGTGTCCATCTCTGTCAACAGGATGATGGACAAATTTCAGCTGTTATGTGAAACTTTTCCTATTTGGTCCCTTCCTTAGCACTCTCTGCGGAACTCTGGATGAAACAGACTAAGAGTTTTTGTGCTGTCCACTATCGTCACAGCCGCTGTGAAGGAGTAATGAGAGAGGTAAAGGAATCCTAAGACCAGTGTTGAGAACAATCAACGAAACAGATGTTGGGGTCCTTGCGAATAATGGTGAGACTGGACAATGGTGACCCAATACGATAAAGGCCAAGATCCTCAAGGTGGCTCCAAAGGCTGGATAACCCAACCTCAACCCATCTCTTCAGACTCATCTCAAACATGGGTCTTCTTGCAAGATGGCCAATGTCCCCTTTTATGTTCTGTTCCCTCTGGCAGAACCACTGTTGCTTGCCTCTGTCCTGCTGACCTAGAGCCAATCTCTATTCCTGTTTCATTCACACAGGGATCAGGGCCTGACTCTCAGACTAAGTCAGCTGACTTGCATATGTTCTGCGTAAGCCCTGGAATTTTTCTTTAGAAACACACATCGTTCTGGCAGATCTTAATAGTTAAAGTATTATCACATCTAGTTCGTTTCTGCATGTTATTAAAACCATGACTGACACTTTCATTCGGAAATGCAATCATTCAAAAGCCCAGAGATGGACAGAACAACATATTATCTGTGACCAAGTACAGCTTTCAGAAGGTAAAAGCAGATTTTCAAATGTGGGCCACTCCACAGACTCAAAAATCCATGTAATTCTTATAGTCAAGAGCTGTCACTGTCAGCATTTATAAATTAAATCTGTTTTTCACCATCACGGAACACTTGCATGTGCATAGGCTGGGATGATCATGTGAAAGTCGTGACCAGCTGAATTCAAGAGAGAGCACGCAGATACAGAGGAGTGGGTGATAGACACTGTCACCTCACGAGAGCAGGGGGCACCACTGCCATCTCTTCTCTGGCCCTACCACAGCAGACCTGCAACAAATATTTGTTAAATGAAAGAAGGGGCTAACGTCCTCAAGAAATGAGCACTATTTAGCCTTTGGTAGATGACCTGTACGGGGAAAAGTGTGATACAATTGCACAGTGTAGACTTCCCAAGATGATGATGAGCGGTTGCGGTCAAATAGTCTTGAAACAGGAGTGGGAAGAAGGAAGATTTTAAAGTAGGGTGCGGCACTGTTGAGCCAGTTAAGAATAGGACAGGAAAAGGTCTTGTGTTTCAGTGGGAAACTGAGGTTGAATATGGAGGGTGGGTTAAGTCACCCCACCCCCATTTTTTTAACCCAGATGTAGACAGAGGCTTCAAGTTTTCAGCAGTGACATAAGTGTGCTGCACACACACCCCTAACATCGGGAGATCTTCGAGATACTGTTTACACCACAATTCGTTCATTTTGCCCCCAGGGCATAGCTAATGAAATGAAGGATTGCCAAGATTACTTGGCAGACCTATTACCACCAAAATCTTCCAGTGTAACCGGCTGAGCATGGTTCATTTTCTGAAAAGTGCCATTGAGTTGGTGTCTAGCAGGAGCTTAACATCTATTAGGTCTTTAGACATGCCTGAGTGAAAGGTGCTATATACTAAAATGATTGACTTTCACCATATGCTCCCCGTTGCTCACAGAGGTGAGAAACAGCTGGTTCATCTTTGAAAGGCAAAAACTCAAGTCCCCTGAACTAACAGCTTTTAGAAATTATATTACCAGTTGCAAAATTCATTTCTGATTCTTATTCATAGTAGCCATTTAGCCTAGATATTTACTTATCCACACATACCTATTTCATTCTCTAATTGCATTTAAATTCTTTTGGGGGGAAACTGTTATAAAACACGTCCTTGTTACATAAGGGAGCTATATACATACAGTTTGATGGCATACTAATTTATCAATATCCAGAATTATTATAAAGAAGCTGTTTGAAAGTACCAGAACAGTACCAAAGTTTCATTCATTCATGAAATGATTGATTGCATATACTCTGTAGAAATGGATTCATATTTCTGAATACATGTTACTTTATATCCCTCAAAGAGAAAAATACATTTGCACTCAATATGCATTTATAGGATAATATGACACAGGTGTGGTGATATTAGAAAAGAGAAAGCCAACTATAAAGAAGAAAAATAAAAGCTTTACTGGGAAAGAAACTCAGATTTCAGAATGGAGCTACAGATTTGGAAATAGGAAAATAGCCAAACGGGAAAGATGTTTTTCATATTACAGGGAAGCTCAGTCAACCAAAAATCTCACCAGCAAAGGTCTTAAGAGGGCACGTTATAAGACAAAAATCTCACCAGCAAAGGTCTTAAGAGGGCACGTTATAAGACAAAATCAAGTTTATGACAACTGAGATGTTGATTTAAGCAACTGAGGCCCTTAAGACGGGCTGCGCAGGACCTTGGTACCCAGCATGGAGCTAACACGAAAAAGACGTGCAGAAGAGACAATGTCAAGTAGTCTGACACTCATCCCCTGCAGGGTTCCCATGTTGCTGCTCTGCTCAGTGACAGGCTGCTGGTGCTGAAGAAGATTCAGCACTGATACACAATTTTAAATCTGTCCATCTTGATGGTGAGCGCTCCTTTGACGTACCGTCACATTTATGCACATTCTTATTGCCGACACTGCTTCACATTTATTTTTTAAACTGATTTCATACGTTCTCAAGATCTATTCATTCTTAGTCCTAATTTAGGGATTTATGAGATGGGAAAAAAAATAAATTGTGCTAGACATTAAATTTTTAAAATTAGACCAGAACAGCTTTTTCATGACACAGTTTAGAAACGATACATATCAAAGCGATCGGGAATGCCAGAAAGACATTTTTAAATTAGAAACAACTGCATACTTTTGAATGGACCTCATGAGGATTTAAAGCAAAAGATAATCTGGAGTCTGTGTATTTTAAATACACTCTAGCAGCCACGTTAAAAGCTAAATAATCATAATGGTGATAATAATGATAATAATAATAATAACTCATCTGCTAGCATTTTTAGAGTGCCAAGTGCCAAGCACTGTGGCTTTAAATAGATCACCCAAGCGCGCCTGGGTGGCTTAGTCGGTTAAGCGTCCGACTTTTGCTTAGGTCATGATCTCGCGGTTCGCGGGTTCGAGACCCGCATTGGGCTCTGTGCTGACTGCCAGCTCAGAGCCTGAAGCCTGTTTCAGTCTGTGATTCCCTCTCTCTCTGACCCTCCCCTGTTCACCCTGTCTCTCTCTCTCTCTCTCTCCTAGAAATAAGTAAAACATTAATAAATAAATAAATAAATAAATAAATAAATAAATAAATCACCCAATTTAGGAGAGAATCTCATTTACATGGATTTTCAATTAGCAATAATCGCGCCTCGGATAAACCTCATTGGCTACGATACTGCCATTGCGCAAAGCTTACATGGATTTCCTATGTCATCACCATCACAAACTCACCAGGTAGACACCCTAAGATATTTGTTGAGGGAGGTTAGCTTACTGGTTAAACAGTGAGGAGCATAGATGCAGGAGAGAGCCTGCGCCGGTATTGGTTACACACCTAACTAACTGCATGACCCCAAACAAGTTACTCACTTCTCTGTGATTTTGTGATTCTTGTCAACAAAATATGAATGTTAATGAAAATTCATTGCAATATATGTAAAATGTTTTAAAGAGTCCTGATACATATTAAAAGCCCAAAGGTAACTGTTCTGATTATCCCCATTTTAAAGATGAGTAAATTTAGGCCAAAATGTTCAGAAACTTGCAAAAGCCACGTAGTTAATAAGTGGCAGATCTAGTATTTGAATTCTAGCAGCATGACTTCAGAGCCCAACCTCTTAGCCATATGCCATCATGGACACAAAATTTTGAATATCATTTACAAAGAAAGAATTTGCCGTTTGGATTTTATAGAAGGTACATGTGTTACAATTATTTTTAAATTCCTATCCATATTAGCATATGGTTATATAATTATGATCCATATTTAGGATGGAGTCATCACTTTCCTTCAATTAGTCATAGAGGCTCGCTAGAATTTTAACTCATTCTTAGTTCACACTGCTACTTTCCATTGTCCCATACTTACACCGTTCAGTTTAAAAACACATTGCTTTTTTACTAAGACAAAATTCAAAAGGAAAGATATTGTATGAACTGATATGAATTTTAAGTGTTTTTTAAGATAAAATGTTAAAGTCATAAATTGATTTCAGTTTAAAATTTTAAATACCAAAGATTTAAAATTTCATGAAAACTAATACTGAGGATATTTAAAGACTTCAGTAAGGGCAGTATGAATTTTGAAACACTTTGTTTTCTTTGGCCTACTTTTTTTTAATCACCAAATGCTAAAGAGTCTCAGATGAACTTAAAATCACTGTGGTGTACTTGGTATCTTCTTAACATACCCAAAGATCACTGGCCTTTAGCTATCTGGATGCAATACACCACAAGACAGAAAAGCCATGGCTTTGCAACCATTTGAGAACATTAACTGTAAGAAAATACCTTACAAAGGAAATGCAGGGGCGCCTGGGTGAGTTGGTTAAGCATTCAACTTCGGCTCGGGTCATGATCTCACAGTTTGTGGGTTCAAGCCCTGCATCAGGCTCTGTGCTGACAGCTCAGAGCCTGGAGCCTGCTTCAGATTCTCTGTCTCCCTCTCTCTCTCTGCCTCTCCCCTGCTCATGCTCTGTCTCTCTCTGTCTCAAAAATAAATTAAAAATGTTAAAAAAAATTTTTTTAATAAAAAAACCAAGGAAATGCAGAATCACCTCTCAGGGCTAAATAGGTAACTAAGAGAAGAATAGGTCATCCCAAGTTAGGCACAAGCCGGCAAATACATGGCTTGTGGACTGGACACCTGCAGACTAGGCCCCAGGTGGGGCAATTGCTCCTCCACCCTCTACCCTGCTGATTCCCACCTCACCCACGTGGCCCAAATTCAGCCTAGGTGAATCTCCAGGGAATTATGCTGAGAAAGACAAAATCCTGAAAGGATAAGTACTGAATCATTCCATTTCTAAGACATTTTTAAATGACATTTTATTAACAAGGGATGATGGAAATGTCCAGTATCTTGACTGTGGTGTTGGATATGCAAACCTACACAAGTAATAAATTACATGGAACTAAACATACATACACACACACACACACACACGCACCACCACCACCACCACCACCACTACCATCACCACCACACATAGAAGATTAGGTAAAATGGGAGATCTGAATAAGATGAGTGGAGCCTTTCAATGGCAATAGCCTGGGTGGGATGCTACACTATGGTTTTGTGAATCTTAGCACCGGGAGAAGCTGGGTAAAGTATTCATGAGATCTCTGCCTTATTTCTTACAACTGCAGGTAAGTCTGCACTAACTCCATAACAAGCTTATTGAAATTTAAAAACCAAACAAGGTCTGCAGTGGCAGAAAAGAAAGTGAAAATGAGTGGGGAAGTGGGGGAGGTGAAGGAAAGGAAAGGCGAAGCCCACCCATCTCTCCCCACATGAGTCGGTCTAACTTTGCTCAGCTGCTCTGTTTCTAGACATGTGTGTATTTGGCTCTCTGCCCTGCTTTCCAATCCCCACAAGTTCCCTGTCATTTAGCCTACAGATTCCCTGCCTCCCCCTGCCCCCACCTCTGAGGAAGGAGCGGCCACAACCCCTGCCTTCCACGGCACCCAGCAACTGCGTGGAGCTCCCTCCTCAGCCCTTCTCCAAAAGCCTCGTCCTGAACTAGGGCTTAATCCCCAGCAGCCTTCGATGGGCCGCCTTCATCCATAAAACGTGGACATTCACTGCCCTTGGGGCTGTTGTGGGGATTAACAACAGTAGAGTTCAGGCACCTAGAAACACCTGTCCCCATCTGTGTGTGAAGACTGTATTTCCCCTGTGGGTCTTCATGGAAAAAGACGATTCAGGCAGCTGAGAGGAGCCTGTATCAGGCCCTGGGTTGGTAATTCAGAGCAGAACCGCTGAGAAGGTCTCTGAGTAGCTTCCAGGCTGAGAAACCAGTAAAGAAGCCACAGGATGTCGTCTACAGAAAGTGGGCTGAGGTGGAGGGTGCCAGAGAGCAAAGAGGCTGGGCTCACAAACAGGGAATGGAACCGTCATTTTGACAGTGTGTTGGCATACGAAGGACCAGTGAGGAAGAGGATACGAAATCTAATAAGAAACTCTCCGTGTTTTCAGAAGCGCATACGGTCTAAGGTTTGGGCGTGGGATGGGACAGGGGTAGAAATTCTACAAATATTGTACATGTAAAAGGAAGGCAGATACACAGCTGAATCTGACCAGAGGGAGGCAGGAAGACTTCCTGGAGGAGGTGGCCTTTGAACTGAGCTCGAAAGGAATCAGAGGACAGGGAAGTTGGGGATGGGAGGAAGCAGGGAGAGGTGACGGCACAACACACGGAGGGCACTCAGGTGTGAAGTGTCCTGACATGTTTCACCTGGTGGAAAGGCCCTTGCATGGTGGTGGGGAGATGGGAGATGCCAGACATGAGGTACGAGTGGATCCGAAGGCCCTCTAGGAAGGGGCCATGATGAGCTTCATCCTACAGGACAAAGGGAGCGCATCATGGGATTTTAAGCAGGTGGACTCATCGTCAGATCCGTGTTTTAGAAAGGTCAGCATGCTGCCGAGAAATGAGCACAAACAGATGGTCAAAAGAATGTTTCAACTGATTTCTCTTCATTTAATTCTGTAATTTTGGAAAACTGAATGCTCTAAGAAACATGATCGCTGAAAAGGGGAGGGAGCCTTTGTGAGACTGTTTCAAAGAAGTCCACATGAGGATGCCACGGAACCTCTGTCTTCCATGCACTTCCTGAACTCAGTCGGAGTCCCCTTCCCATGGCCCCTTTGCAAATCGCAGTGCCCACAATCCCTGCTTGTGACACGTTTCTCTGGGACCATATCCAAGATATTCCAAATACATTCCTCACACTCCATCCCCTTTTAGTGACACAGGGAACTCCCACCCCCACCTCGTGGCCTGTGGGGTGGGTTCCTATGGCCGGAGGGACTCAGGGGCCACTCAGGATGCTATGCTGGGATTCACAAAAGGGGGTGGGGGGGAATTTGCCTGCAGTAGACCTATGTCCTTCTGCAAACAGGTATTCTAATGTCAAGGAACCCATTGCCAGCATTTAACCATTGGGGGACTTCGTATAAATATGCAAATTTCAAGATCCTTTTGTAGTTTTGGGGGGTGGGGGGGGAATGGAAGATCTGGCAAAAATGGGCTCTCACCGAGGAAGTAATTTTGACTGTTGCCCAGCAACCTGTGAGGCTACTGACACTGAGAGGCACAGATTTAGAATATCAGTTTTCTAAAATACAGGGTCTTGGAGGACAACAGAGTGGCTGCTCATTCTTCTCCGTGACTTGAACAGCTCTGCTCTCTTCGTGTGGGAGGTCCTCTCTGGTCTCTCACCACATTCCCTCTAGTTACAGGCTGCACATACTTACAGTATCCCTTCCCGTGGGAAGGACGCTTGGCTCCCTCCAGAGCACTCTGCTTTGCCGCCAGCACGCTGGCTTCCCATTGCAGCACAGAGGCCCACGGCTCAGAACCGCGTGACACAATGG
Organism: Proteles cristata cristata; assembly: GCA_017311185.1. Classification (NCBI taxonomy): domain Eukaryota; kingdom Metazoa; phylum Chordata; class Mammalia; order Carnivora; family Hyaenidae; genus Proteles; species Proteles cristata. The sequence goes on from JAESUZ010003487.1 coordinate 1,819,834, forward strand.
CTCTCCCTCTAGACAGAGCTGGCTGAGCACATATACCATTTTCTATTCATTATTGTGTCAGGAGCATCTTACATGGTACCTGGTAAATAGTAGATACAGATGATGATGATGATGATGATGATGATGATGATGATGATGATGGTATAAGGAAAGGAGTAGTGTATGGGCCTTCAAGTTAGATCCTGTTTTAAATTTCAGCTCTTCTTCACTATTATAGGCAAAGGACTTAATCTCTCTGAGCCTTGCTCTCTTTTCCTATAAAATGGGCATACATGATTAACGTGAGAATTAAATCACAGAATGAAATCATTCTAACATGACACCTAGATTGAGGTGAGTTACCACCCTTTGCGTGCTGGTGGGATAAATGTTTATGTAAATAGACAACAGTCCATCGTGTTTACTACTGACAGGTTTCCATGAGGGTTTTGACCCAGGAGTGTGGCTATCTGGGGGAGAGCATTTCAAGAGAGACTAGAGTGAATTCAAGGCCCGGAGGCCAGATTGTCCCCGCCATATTTGAGGAAGCACAGGGAAAAGTGAGCAAGGACAAGAATGGGAAGAGATGAGGAGAGAAAAATAAGGGTCCAGGGAGACAGGCCGTGGAGACCTTCAGGGAAGTTCTTTGCCTCTTTATCTTTGTAAACCTCCAAGTGAGGTGGAAAGCCATTGAATAGTTTTGAGCAGAAGAGTGAGAATATCTGACACCATGTAGCAGGGACACTCTGGACACTGTGCTGGGAAGAGACTGAAGGAAGCAGGGCGGGGGCGGGGGGAGGGGCGCTGGAGGGAGCAGGAAGGGGATTCCAGTGTCCAGAGAGGGAGGGAGGTGGCTTGGACCTGGGTGGTAACCAGGGGAAGGGAGAGAAGCGGCCGGGTTCTGGATGACTTAGAAAGCAGGGCCAACATCATTTACTAATGGATTAGATGTAGGGCGTGGGGGAAAGAGGAGTGGGAAATGACTACAAAGTTTATAACTTGACCAACCGGGAGAATGGAGATGCTATTTCCTGAGCCTATAGGCATGGGTGCTGTAGAATCTCCTCAGGCCACTTGGAAGCCACCGGCAAGCTGCAAAGCTTAAACGGTGGAGAATTCAGATTCAGATTGTCCAGTGCAAAAATCATGGCCCCTTCTCTCCTGTCCTGCTACATCCATTACAACATGCTGTAGAGGTCAGGGTAGACAATTCTGTCTGGAGGATTAAGACAGACTTCAGGAAAGGTACTATATCTGAGCAAGGGACAGAGCAGGGAGATCACAGGGCCATTTTGACTTGAACAAGAGCAACAACAGATGTGAGGAGACCTGAAGGTACTTGCCGTGCATTCTGGTGGGTCCTTAACTGTACCTAAGGTACACACAGGGTACAGTGTGGGAGAGGACCCTAAAAGAATAGATCTCATAATTGAAGACATTGAATGCCATGATTGGGAGCTTAAATTGAATTATTTCAACAATGAGAAGCTGTTGAAAGGAAGTAAGAAGTGCTATGGCTTTAGGACGCCTGGGTAGCTTGGGTGGTTAAGTGTCTGACTCCCGATTTTGGCTCAGGTTACGATCTCATGATTCATGAGATTGAGTCCCACATCAGTCTCTGCACTGACAGCATGGAGCCTGCTTGCAATTCTTCCTCTCCTTCTCTCTCTGCCCCTCCACTCCTCCCCCACTCAGACACTGGCTCTCTCCCTCTCTCTCTCTCAAAAATAAATAAATAAACTTAAAAAAAAGTGAAAGGGTTTGGATTATGTTTCAAGAAAATAACTTTAGGGGCACCTGGGTGGCTCAGTCGGTTAAGCGTCCAACTTCAGCTCAGGTCTTGATCTCATGGTTCATGGGTTCGAGCCCCGCATTGGGCTCTGTGCTGACAGTTTAGAGCTTGGAGCCTGCTACAGATTCTGTGTCTCCCTCTCTCTCTGACCCTCCCCTATGCTCTCTCTCTCTCTCTCTCAGAAATAAATAAAACATTTTTAAAAATTAAAAAAGTAACTTTAGAATAAGTAAAAATGATTTGAGGAAGCAAGAAATTAGAATCCAGGAGAGTAACGTATCATCCAGACCCTTATGACAGTAATGCTGTAAAGACAGAAAAGGTATAATTTAAGAAACATTTGGTTGGGAAACTGACAATACTTGGGGTTGATCATATGAGAGGGAAGGTGAGGAACACGTCGAAGAGATGCAGCTTATGCAGCTTTAAGATCCATGTCATTTAAAGAGGAGGAATGCAGGGAAAGAAGCAAGTTCAGGTGGGAATATAAATTGAGAGGATAAATTGGATGTAGGTGTCACTGAGACCACAGAGCCCGCGTGCACAGCCACATGCAGATTTTTTCAATAGTCTTCAGTCATCAGTAGAGAAATGAGGGCTAGAATTTCAGATTTGGGAATCACTGGCATAGATGCAATATCCGATTTGGATTTAAATGAGACGGCCCATGGGTGCCTGGGTGGCTTAGTCTGTTAAGCGTCCGACTTTCGCTTAGGTCATGATCTCGCGGTTCCTGGGTTCGAGCCCCGCGTCGGGCTCTGTGCTGACAGCCAGCTCAGAGCCTGGAGCCTATTTCTGAGTCTGTGACTCCCTCTCTCTCTGACCCTCCCCTGCTCACGCTGTCTCTCTCTCTCACCTAGAAATAAATAAAACATTAAAAAAAAAAAAAAAGAAGAAGTAACACCTTAGAAATAGATAGCCTAGTCTCATAAGAAGTCTGGGCATTCAAAAAATCAGAAATGACCACAGCGTGCCTAGGAAGGTTTTTCCTTGTGGCTGTTTGTTCGCTTTGTTTGTTTTTAATCTTTGTTTTTATTAAGCCATGAGGAAACAAGATGTTTATAAACAGAAGGAAAGGATAAGCCAGGGGTTGGGGTGGGGAGGGAAGCATTGCAGATACAAAAGAGAAAAGGGACATTGAATGGCGCTGGGGAAAACCCTACGCAGCAAGTCAGATTTCAGAGAGAATGGGGAGAAAGGCATCATGGGAGAAAAGCAGAGGCGCGGAAGAAGGGAGCTCAGTCCATTCAGTGCTCATGTTGAAAGACCGTTTATGCTCTGGTCCTTTGGGGGACGTGCCTGCTGGATGGTGAGTGATGGGGTAACATGGGAAGGCACTGAATGGAACAGTCACAAAATCACTTTTTATCTAGACCCATTCCCCCAGATCAAGCACAGGAGCAGCTGAGATTGCTTCCCGGGGTTGACTCCCTTCAAACTCAGCAGGATTTAAAATGAAAAGCTTATACAGTACTTACTTGAAGGGCCAAAGTCAGATGGAAAAATTTTCAATTATGAAATTCCAGCCATGCCAGAAGAAATCGAAGCCCTGAGGAGGACCATAAAAGCCAGTCCAGGCCCACAGTAAGACTGGGATAAAATGGGGATGTGGTTCGTAGCTTAATCTGTATGTTTCACCATGTTTCTGCAACAAATAATTTGAAAAGGAAAAAATAGGTCTTTCCTTAAAAGGAAAAAAAGGTGTTCTTTTCAAGGCAGTCAGAACAAGGTCAATAGGTTCATAAAACCAGATTTACTTTATTTTAGGGCTGAAGGTGTTAGGAGGTAACACAGAACGGTGGATTTATGGATTCATTGACATTAGTAACATCTCCAGCAAAACATCAATTTTCCCTCCAAAAAGATATACTAATCTTCAGAAATCTGTGTGGAGTTTTGCTTTATTTTGTTTGTTGAAGTATAGTTGACACATAACATGACATTAATTTCAAGTGTACAACATGGTGATTTCCCAAGTCTATACACTATGCTGTGCTCACTGCAAGTGTGGCTGCCGTCTGTGACCGTACAGCGCTACTACAGCACCACTGTCACAGTCCCTATGCTGTAGGTCTGGTCCCCCTGACTTACACCCGGAAGCCTGTACCTCCCTCCCACTCCCCGTCACCCATTTTGCCCATCACCCCCTAGCCTCCCCTCTGGCGACCAACAGTTTGTTCTCTGTTTCTGCTTTTTGGTTGTCCACTTGACTGTTCATTTGGTTTGGTTTTGGGGTTCCACGCGTTCAGTAAATAAGCTGTAACTTCTTGCATAAGAGGTCCCATTTGCCTCCTGGAACAAAGTCTGTGGTATCTTGGTTCACTGTTTTCTTTTCTGTTATATGCTAATGTGACTGAGGGGTGGGTTCGTCCGGAATTGTTTTTGCAATGGCACAGTATGGTTTTATTTAAGACCTACTTGCCTCTTACCTGTTTTACTGGTATCTAACACTTTATCTTCTAACCTCAAGGAAGGAGTTATTCTTCACAAAACTGTCTCAACTCACCATCCCTGGATTTAACATTGCCTTCTTTGGAATCTCCATGGCACTTGGCTGGTGTATCTCTTAAAGGCGTTTCTCTCCAAGTACTTTTCATAGTAGTTATTGGTGCCCTTGGGATATGCCCCTGAGTGCCCTCCCACAAGATCTGGGCACAGAGGTAGGAAGCCCTTACTCACCTTTCCATTCCCTGAAGCACCTGGCCCCTTGGTAATCAATCAGTACTGAAGTGATGAAATTAGGAACGGAACCAGTAGACAGTGTGAGTTCACCATCAAGTGTGGCTTACAGGCAACTGGATGTGCCCTTTACTCTGGAACCAGGATCATCTTATACATAAAATGATACCTCAGGGGTATACAAGCAGTGCACTAATAATTTTACAGTTACTGTCAAGCATACCCCAAGAACTTTTCTGCCTCTTTTTCCAAATACAAAATAGAAGGTCCTAAACAAAACAGGACTAGAACGCCAGTCTATCTAGTCCAAATGTGTACAGTAATGACACCCTGGAAAACCCTGCTTCATCTGACGCCAAGACATCTGACCAGCTTGCACCATTATTAAAAGCCTTCTCATCATCCTCTGTCACAATTCAGAGACCTAAATTTCACAAGTAATCTGCAGCCTGGGGAAGGTACTCTTCACTGCTAAGGCAGCCAGTTTCAGTTCAGCTGGGCAGAGTCTGAGGTGGCATGGGGCTTTCTTGTGTGTTGAGTTTATTTTTTAATGGGCCTTTATAATAGTTTTTTTAAAGCACATATCACAGGGGCACCTGGGTGGCTCAGTGGGTTAAGCGTCTGACTCTTGATTTTGGCTCAGGTCATGATCTCACAATTTGTGAGTTCAAGCCCCTTGTTGGGGCTCTGCACTGATAGTGCAGAGCCTTCTTGGAATTCTCTCTTTCTCTCTCTCTGCCCCTCCTACATGCTCTCTCTCTCTCTCTCTCTCTCTCAAAATAAATAAGTAAACTTTTGAAAAATAAAAAATTTAAATTCAAAAAATTTAAAATAAAAATTTGTATCCCCCCAAATGAAAAGAGTAGCTTCTGAAATATATTCTGTTCATGACTCAGGGAGAGTGGACTCACCCAGAGGATCATGGAAAGAAGGGGAAGGTAATCTCTGTAAAGCACATCTGTAACTCAGTTTGAACAGCTGAACTATACAGGATTATACCAAAGTCCTGCCAGCAGAGAATAGAAATTAATAAAAATTATAATAATTTATCCAGTGCCAGCTCCTGCTCTTGGCCAGACACTGTATAAGGTACCTTATACACACTATTGTTAATCTTCACTATCTCGACAAGGGGAGAATTTTCCTCTCAACCCAAAGGATGAGGACACTAAGGCTTAATGAGGTTCAGTAATGTGCCCCAAATATATACCCCATCAGATGCGGTATCAGGGATTTAAAGACAATCTCATTTCGGAGCCCACTACCCTCCACATTTTGTCAAATTTCCTCTATGAAACACAGATTCTAAAACAGGAAGTGTCATCTTGAGAAAATATGACATTCATTCATTAAAACAAAGTCCAGAAAATGTAAGTAGACACAATTACCTGACATTGGGTGATCTTAAGTTTGCATGTAGCAGAGAAGCCCCCCAAATGCTCTCTGGCTATAGAATATAGTAAGAACTGGAATTTCGAGTCAAGCTGAGCTTATGTCACAGTGCCATACTTCCTTAGCTGTGCAAGGCAAGCAGATCTCTTAAGTCTATTCCTCAAGTCACATCACTCTCAGAACAGAATGACATAATCTACATAAAGCAGTAGATTGGTTTTTGGTGCAAAGTAAGCTCTTAATTATTGTATTATTCTCTATCCACCCATCAAACCAGTGCTTTTTTAGCCTCAGGAAGATCATGTTCCCTGACCCAGTGAACAAAGTCCTTTAGGATCAGATCTGTGGCCTTCAGCAGCCACACTTATTAACTCTCTAAATGTACATAAAACCATCTGGGGCAACCTCCTATTTTTCTCCACCCCAACATTCTAAATCCATGTAACTCCCCGGGGAAAGGAGCTCAAATCTTGCTTCCTTCCCAAGGTGGCTCTGTTCAGGAATCTGCAGTAGTGTCATTGACAGCCTCCTGTGGATACCTTTGTCAAGGGATATCTTTCAGCAGAAAAGTGCTTTGGACATTTGGATGAGTATTAGCTCAGGGTGCTCTGCCTCACTCCTCAGGAGAAGTCACCCTAAGTTCTCACTTCACCCTGAGGCTTCGGCACAGGTCACCTTAACCTTAGCTGCCTCAGGTGGTAACACCAAGTCAGCCTATTTGAGATTGACATCTTGCATCCCATTTCCTTGGTGCAAAAAGTACATTTCTGTTTTTAAATAAGTTAATGCAAGAGCTGACTGGATCCAAAGGGTTCTTCAGGGAATGTCTGGGGGAAATACTGTTGCTTTTTTTCATAGTCAAAAGTTCTGACTCTCAGAAGGCAAAGTTCTTTCCTCTGAGCTTTCTCAGCTATGGGCAGATAGAGGGTACAGCATGAGAGAGAAACAGGGAATAAAAGTGAGAACTCAGGCAGGTGGCCACACAAGAGAGGCAACAGTTGTACCAAATGTTAAAAAGAAAATAACTTGCAGAGGGATTTCCCTCAATTCTGGACTGCTTCGTTATATGAGATATGGACCGTTAGGAAAGATGTAAGGGGAGATCACAGCCTTTGGTCATCACATCAAGGCTGGTGTCATTGTGTTGTTCACCCCCTTGAAGTGAGCCACACATACTCCCTCATGTCTCATGTGAAAAGCAAGAGTAGAGTAAACTGTCTTGATACTGGTCAACTTGTATTGTGGCTTCTATCCCACAAAGTCCCCAAGTTAGTGAAATATTGAGGATGGAAACTTTACCTTATTCATTCTTTTGTTACCTCCCAGCATCTAACACAGTGCCCCTGGAACAGATTAGGTGTTTAATAAATATGGAGTGAGTTGATCTGGACCCTTGCTGAGTCACTTCAGGAATCCTAAGGCAGCTTGAGGGCACCCTCCAAAATTCCAAACAGGTATCATCAGATTCAGATTAATATAAACCACTGTTTCCTAACGTTTCACGTTATGGTGCCAGAAGGCATCAATTCCTTAAAACACTTTAACTTTTATACATACTTAAGTTTGAGTATTGCTGGATTTTGCTGGTTCTAAATGGGATTAACCCAGAGAAAGTTAATTTAGCAATTCCATAACTACTTCTAAGCTCACAGCCTTACAGTGGAGCAGTAATAAGCATGTTACTAGCCCCTTCCCTTAGGGTAAGACAACATATTAACTAGGTCACTGTGTCAGCAGCACTAGCATACTTGAATGGGTACTAATAACTACACATTTGCATAGTGAAAGCAGCGAAAAAGAGGGTATCCAGGCTGCACGTGCAGACTGATCAAATCAAAAAGTAATCTATTTTACAGGATACCCAACAGCAGATGTCCCTAAATGTGGTGATGAAGAGATATCCATGAAAGCAACCACATAAGACATTCAAGCTGTTCGAAAGGCATGCAACCGTCCATGGAATCATCTGTTTATAAAGCACGCTGGTCAGAGAAATAGGATCATCATTCCAGACAGTAGTTCTGCTTCCCAGAGCACATTCGGGAGGTGGTCACGTGAACACTCTGGCTGGGAGCCATATCTGGGGCCTAAAATTAGCTCTGATATTAGAAAGGAAGCTTAGCACATGCCTGGATATTGGGCAAAAAGAGGCAAAGACGCCTCATATATCTATGAGAATGAACCAAGAAGCCGTGGCTGGGAAACCCTATACATTATAGAACTATTCCAGAAGGTAAACATGTCAATCCTGGAAGGCTCTCCTTCAAAGCAACTTGACTTAAAATACACTGAGGTAGATATCACACTGACCAAGAAGAATCATCACTTATTTTATTTATTTCTCTCTGGTTTTGTATGCTCGGAAAAAACACTTCTCTAAGTCAGGTCTTCCAGCTGGAGTGCCCATGCCCACGAAAGTTCATAAATTCTTCTTTGTAGCACTTAATTGAACTTTTAGTTGGCAGTGAACTTGTCTGTTAGAATGTAAGCCCCATGAGGGCAAGGTACAGGTCCATCTTATTCACCATCATGTCCCTAGGATCCCAAAGCCTGCCCAGAGTCAGACTCTCAACAGAAACGTGTTGAAGGAGTGTGGGCGTGTATGAACATCCAGAAAACATCTATTGACTGCCTGGCACGTGCTGAGAACTGCACTAAGTGCAAATTAGACAAACAACAGAAATCAGAAGCCGTCAGAGCCATGCTTGCTAAATCAATTAATAGCAATATCTACAAACTTGATGAAAGAGCTGAAAAACTCTAAGACAAACGAGAGCTAATTCTGGATGCCTCTCTTCCCTCCTCCCCTTCCCAAGCCACATTTCATACCACGGTTGCGGTCTGACCCCTGACAGAGTCTTATCAATTCAGCTGTCACAGGGGCCAAGGTGGAATGAAGTGCAGAGAGCAGTTGGACAGGCCTGTGCCATGTCGCCGTGGCAAGGGGCTTCAGTAAAGTTGTTTTCAAGCTAAGGAACAAGCACCAGGTTAATAAAGTACATTCTCTACTATCGCCAGGTGCTGGTTTTTTAGCCGCACCTCCCACAGATTCATCACATTCCCCAAGCCAAGAGCAGGTAGTAACTGGGGAAGATCAGTCACCCCCCTGGGCCTGGTCGTCACTCATGACTGTAAAGGACATCTCCACAGAGACGGGATCAGCTTGGGTAAAGGCTGTCCGTCTTCTATAACAGTGTGGTTTGGGGGCTGCTGCATCGCCTACAGTGTTGTTAAAAACATTCCATTTCCATTCCGGATCTCTATAGATCTATAGTCAATGGAGAATGAGACTCTATTGAGGAGAACCCACAAACCTTTATTTTTCACAATGCTCTGATTTTTAAACGCATTCAATTTGAATATCATGGTTTCTAATGATTTCGTATGAGACTAGCATAGAGAAGTGTCTCCAGCAATAAGAGGCTGTGTTATAGAAGGTCAACTCATCCCTTGTTTGTGTGACTTTGGCCTAAGAAACATGCCTGCAGAAGCCTGAAAAAAAAAAAAAGAAGAAGTAGAAGGCAGGGAGTTTAGGGGTAAATATAAAAAAGGAGGGTATCTTCACCCAGCAGTTAAACAACAAGAAGAAGTACAGGTCTATAGAAGAAAACAGGCAGATCATATTATTAAAATACACAGAGCACATCATGAATTTGGCTTCTGCTACCTCCCAGCACTTTTAGGTTGAAATCTTATACTAATTATTGCCATAATTAACTATCATCATTTAATTATTGATCAATGATCTTACCTCTTAGAGTAGCCCCCAAATTAAACCTTTTAAAACATCCAGCTCTGATTAGGACATGGAGAATTGGGGGCTCCCATACACTTTTAGGGGAAATCAAAATTGAAGTAGCCTTTCGGAGAAGAATTTGCTAATAATTACCAATGAAAAAATTCATTTTCCTTTTGACTCAGTAATTTCACTACAAAGCACTAACCTTGCACATACTACATCTGTCTGAATGTCCCAGGAGTAAGTGTACCGCTAAAAACAAGATTCTCTAAGAAACTTGGTAGCACTCATCTTACTTGCTTTTAGTTCTTTATAAATTTAGTGTATTAATTATGTAATATAATACCAATAATGTATATACCAATTATGTAATATATTACCAATATGTAATAATATCATAATCACTAACAACGTAATATAACATCACTAGAAGGCAATCAACACTTATTGAGTCCCAACCATGCACGCCAAGCATTTTCCTGGGGCTTTAGCAATAACCTCTTCAGCAAGCCTGCAACTTGGATGTGACTTTTTTCCCTGTGTTTTTCCAGAAAACCTAAGGCTCAAAGTGGGTAGGCAACTGGTGCAGAGTCATGGCTGATAAACGCAGAACCAAACTCCAAGATCTTTCTTCACAAGCAGCTCTCTTTTAAACTTCACTGCCTGGACAAAGAACATCCAAGAGCATTAATACTTCTAGAAACATCAGCACTGTAGGGTTTCTGAATAAACTTACCTCACTTCAATATAACACTTTTAAAAATTAAGAAAGATCAGCAACGATTATGTAGGAGGAGCCATTTAAACCAAAAAAAATCGCTTTCAATATTTTAAGCCAATTTTAATGACGTAAAAGAGTGGAAAAACACTCATGATGCTTTTTCTAGCTCTTTTCAGCTGCTTTCCTCTTGGCTCACAAAACTCTCATCACTGTCTCACAGCAGTGGAAGAATTATTTTTATCCCACAGAGGACTTGGAGATTTCTTCCTAATAGTTCTGTTCAATTCTTGGGTAAATAGGAATAATTCCGCCGCCTCTTTAAAACTTTGTCACTCGTGCGCATTATACGGGATGCTGGGAAAAGTGTGGAAATGTGCGGCTGAGCTCAGATTCACAGCCTGAGGTTACAAGGCTCCACGCCAAGTTTTCACCTACATGGAATCATTCGGCAGGCTTAACCACTCTACCTCTACCCTAAGGAAAATACTAACATGATTTAACTGCAGTTAAGAATTCCAGTAGGTACTTACTAAATGTGGCATAATCTTTTCCATGCGTAGAGAAAAGGAAATCATTTTGCTAATCTTTGCCTCACTCAAAACAATCACGTTTCAGAGCTCAATTCTCCATCAAAGCTGGAACAATTTAATAAACTTTCAATGAATCTGGTATAAAAGATGTAATTATGGGAACTACAACAAATTCGTGAGTACAGGAGCTTTACACGAAAGGTTTACTTGATTAAAATATATCAAAAACATTAAATGGTTTTCTTCGATATGAACGCTTTCACCCTTTGCTTGGAACGTCTCTTAGTACCCTACTCTTTATTATTTAAGATCATTTTGGGGATGTGATGTGGGTGCAAGGGGAAAGACTGGTCACAGGGAGAGAAGGGAGAAATTCACAATGCAAATGATAGGAGAGTGAACCTCCCAGGGAGGAGAGCTACATGAAAGGGGATAGCATCTGGAAGAGAAAGTATTTCTGGCCAAACCTGTGGGACCGCAGGCAATGTGGTTATACCCTGTTTGTAGTTTCCCTGTGATCTCTTGCCAACGGCAGATAATTTAGCAACGGTAAGAATAAAGGAATGATTTACCTTATAGCTGATGTGGCAGGAAAATCACTTTAGAGTATTTTTTTCACAGGCAATGGGATAGTAAAGACAACAGCCCAGGGTTTACGGTGAAAAGGTAGCACCATTTATAACGAAAAGCTAATTCAGAGGACTTCTAAGGAGTGAAGACCATAAATTTGAAATAAAGAAAATCCAAGTCAAAATCCAGGTCAGTGTCCAAATATGTTAATTTAGAAATCCACAGGCAAATATTTCCGTTAAAAGGGCAAACGTAGCTGTCGCTGCTTCTACCAGGATGGCTTGGCAATTTGTGACTTTCACGCGGGCACAGCAGTGGTTGAAAGACTCCGCTAGGGCCGGGTGGGGGCGGGGGAACAGGTGGCTGTGATCAATTTGATTGCCTCTTGGGGGGGACGGTGTAAACCATGTTGCAAGCTAAAGAGTAAACCATATGAGTAGTTTTAAGGAGGTGTTTAGTGCCCAAGATTGTTAGATGAGATATTTTACCGGTAGGAACGAGTTTAAACATAAATGGCCCTAGTGAGGAGAAATGCTTCAGAAATAGCTGGGGCTAGACAAAACTGAAGAGTTTACTGTGAGACCTCCCAGGCCCGTAGAAACGTGTTCTGCAATGGAGACAGAAGAAGGGACAAATGGAAAAATTCGTCCTGAAGCTTAGGAGCTGATTCTATTCTATAAGGTATCTCTTTAACTGGGGTATTTATATTCTTAAGATAAGGACAGTGCAGGGCTATGAATAGCCTTCCAATGGCCAATTCATTCTCCCCTTCTTCCCTTCCAGGATAACCCCATCTTTTTCGGGGTTGCAATATGCTCATTTACAAAGAACTAAAGAAATGACTGCATTTTCCAGCCTCTTTTAGTTAGGAGTGCTCACAACTGTAGTTCAAGAAATGATGCGTAAGCAAAAGCGACTGGACAGCCTTCAAAAAATCGCCAAAAGCTATTGATGCAACTGAGACATATTCCTTCTGCCCTTCCCCTTCTCCCCCTTGATATGTGCACAGGCCGGCTCGGACTCAGATGCTATCTTAGGAGCATAGACAAGAGACACATCCTGAGGGTGGCAAAGGAGAAGCCCAAATTCTTGATTTGTCATGAAGCTGCCATGCCAGCCCTGAACGACCCAACTCCATTCTTCCTTTGCATTAGCTGCAAATGACCCCTAATTTATTTAAGCACTGGGGGTGTTGAGGAGGAAAGGGTGAAGGGTGAGTGTCCCTATTACTTACAGCAATGCCACAACTCACTTACACAGAGATTAAGGTGCCCATTAGACACTTCCTGTCCTGTTCTACTGAGAGAGACCCATTCCTCTGGTCTACCAAGCTCAGAAGTTTAAACTGTGAAGTTTCTATCCTAAAGTATCTAGAAGTAAATTTCTATCTGATCACTTTACTCCCAGCACTAACCATTTATCCAATGGAAAGAATGAGAATACCACCTTTAAGAGTACCTTGTGGGGGGTGCCTGCATGGTTCAGTTGGTTAAATGACTCTGGATTTCAGCTCAGGTCATGATTTCAGGGCCATGAGATCAAGCCTCGCATCAGACTTCATGCGGGGTATGGAGCCTGCTTGAGATTCTCTCTCTCCCTCTCCCTCTGCCCCTCCCTGCTCACTCCCTCTTTCTCAACAAACAAACAAACAAACAAGAGCACTGTGGAGGTCATTCCCCTGTGAGACTAGGTAGAGGTGAGGTGGCATGCTGGGTAATGCACATGGCTTACCACCACTCAGAGATTCCTTTTTGGTTACTGCTCAAAAATCCATCCACTGTTTTAGAAAAATCAGCCAATTAAAAATCTAAATCTTTCCAATAGCTCTACCTTCCTTATAATCACACTCAGAAAAAAAAAATTGTCTTTAAAAATAGCTCTAGATAGACAAAACTGAAGAGTTTACTGTTAGCACTCCCAACCACACAGAACCCTGTTCTGTAATGGAAATAGATAGAAGGAAAGACAAAGGAAAAAAATTGGGGGGCGGGGGTTTAGGGGTATTTTAAAACTTTAAGGAGCGTTTTCTAAAAAATTTTAAGTATTTATTTTGAGAGCAGGAGCAGGGGAGGGGCAGAGAGAGAAAGAATCCCAAACAGCTCTGCGCTGTCAGCAAAGAGCTCAACGTGGGGCTTGAACTCACAAACTGTGAGATCATGGCCTGAGCCAAAATCAAGAGTCACATGCTTAACTGACTGAGCCACCCAGGTGCCCCTAAGGAGCATTTTAAAAGAACATTTAAAACATGAATTTCCATGCAGACTTCATATGAAATAAGAGACATTAAAATGAAAAGAGAAGTGATTGTAAAATAATTAAATGATTTTTTTAATTCCCCAAGTTTCTATTTCAAGAATCATTTATCTCTAGAAATAAGGAAGAGAGAGGCAGCACTAGTTCACTCTCGCAGGTATCTCATAGCATCTGTGGACTCAGAATATAAATAATGAACTGGTTGGATCTGGCCGAATCTGCTCTATCACTGTTACCATGTCCCTGACGGGTGTAGGAAGACCTCTCAGTTCAAGAAAGACCAGGATGTAGAGGAGAGGGTGCTCAGGTGGAAGAGGGGCCCACCTACTGATTGTTTCCTCCTCTTCCCACCCCACCCACCCTGTAGAGCCCTTCCTGGGTCTCGACAACAAAAAGCAAATTCAGCTCTTAAATGGAGACCATGACGGGCCACTGCGGTGGCTTGCTCTTGTCCAGCATGGACTGTGTAAAACTATGTTAGCCCCACAGCAAAGGGGGCCACCATCCTCCCCACTCTAAGACCTGGAGATGAGCTGATAGTTAGAGCCAGTTTTGGTGGAAGGTGGAGATTTTTATGGCAGTGGGTCGGTCTCCGGGGCCGAGCTGCATGCAGCTTCATCCTACAACCCCCACAACCTCTCATGGATGAACTTCCTATTTTACGATGTGGATGAAAAGGAGGAAAGGGAAGTGTAAAGCAGCTCATATTTATTCTCAAAATGGAGAGCAGTGACATATGCAGATTAGATAGAGGGTGACTTTAGGACCAAATGTAGCATAGACTCTGGGGTGACAGATGTGGGTTAAAATTCCAGACTTCCCATTACATGAAAGTGGAGGAAATAGGAGGCAGTCTTGCTGTCCAGTGACCTACTGTCCAGGAAGCCAGTCACAACCTCCCTTAAAGAATGGCTTGCAAGAGGGTGAAAACACACTCCGAGCACCAGCTGCCCTGAAGGAAACATGCTCCGGGGTTTCCAGAAAAGCCTCCTGGTTGGAGTATGGAGTTTGTATTCTAAACATAACGTTTTTCCCAACAAGTGCCCTCCTCCATGCCCATCACCCCCCTTTCCTTCTCCCCCACTCCCCCTCAGCCCTCAGTTTGTTCTCAGCATTCAAGAGTTGGGATGAGCACTGGATGTTATATGTAAACCAACTTGACAATAAACTATTTAAGGGAAAAAAAAGGAAAAAAAATAAATAAACATATGCTTTTGCTTTAGACTTTGTTACTTTGATAAAAAAAAAAAAATAGCCAAGTTTTCTAAAGATGAGTCCATGTACAAGTTTTAAGAATATTAAGAGAAACCATATCTTATTATAAGTGCATATTAATCTTGTGTCTTATAAGATAAGAGAAGCGGTAATTGTCTATGTCAAAAAAATTGTTTTACTGCTATTACTGTGTGACTTGGGGGCAGCAGGAGAGTTTGGGGAGGCTTCACGGTGCTCCCGTTGGGAAGGAGCAAGGCCATCCTGCTGCAGAAGATGTCAGAACTTGCCCTGCTATGGTGAAACAGGGGCCTTGTGCAGCATTAGCAAAGTGGGCTCTGGCCCTCAGGTGAGGAAAGGGCTGGTGATGTGAGCTGCCAAGGCAGACACGGGCCCCAGGCTGCCTCTGGAGAGATGGTCAGAGAGAGAAGGGGGCTCCCCCAGACCCGGGCAGGGAGGGCTTGAGAGGCCAGTGACTCCTCGGTGGGGATTCAGATCCGAATGCGGTGGTGGTGGTGGCCAGCGTTGCCGATCACATACCCC
Organism: Proteles cristata cristata; assembly: GCA_017311185.1. NCBI lineage: Eukaryota > Metazoa > Chordata > Mammalia > Carnivora > Hyaenidae > Proteles > Proteles cristata. The sequence goes on from JAESUZ010003487.1 coordinate 1,835,244, forward strand.
TGAACATACGGTGGCAGACCCACCTCTGTGAAAGTTAGGGAAGCAAGTATTGGTGGCACAATATACTTTTTGCATTTGTTTCCTGAGCTCTGGGCCAGAGGCTTTTTGTTTCTTCACATGACTTTTTTTTTCATACTTCTGGTCAAGTTTTCCATCAGGTTCCATCCTTGCAACCGCAAATGAGATTGCATTTCTAGGTTTGGAGTGGCTCGTGTGAGCAAAACCCAGCACTTGTACAAGCAAAAGTGTACGTAAAGAATGAGTTCTCAGTCCCATGTCTCTGTGGAAAAACCCAGCCCAGGCCACCGAGATCCACATGGCGGTCGACACGCTGGCACTGAAGGGTCCGCGCCACGTTGCATCAGGCTGCAGGCCAGGAGCAGGTGCCGTTTTCCTCAAAAGCATGCCAGTGCATTCTGTAGCCAGAATCAGACCTCTTAGGCATTGTTTCAGGCAACAGAGGTGTATCTCAAATGACATGTCTGTGGGAGGCAGCTCCAAGCGGGACTGCAGGCTCAGGTGACTGTCCTGTCCCCACCCCAGGCTGGCTGCTAGTAATACCAAAAGTGAGAATGGCACTATTAGCAGGAAAAGAATTCTCTAACTGCCAAAATATATTTTTCTCTCAAAAGGGAGACAGCCTTGTGCAAGAAAACGTTTTAGCTGCTTGTTGACCTGATGTCATCCTCTACATCTCCATGCTAATCAACTTGAAATCTAGAGTACTCATGACACCTGTAGCCTATCTTAGACACACTTGTGATTCATGACCCTCAACTTCAAAAATCAATTTCAAAAAGATACTCCTACAGTTTTTCTTGCTTCGTGGGATCCCAGGAGTTTCTCTACAAAACTTGATTTGTTTCCAGAAGTTACCTCATGACTCCTGTTGTCTCTGAGAAGTGGTATCATTCTAATGGGATCTCCGTGAACTGTTATATCAGCCAGTTCAGGCCAAATCCCAAGCCGGGAACCAGCCCTTAGCAACTTTCAGTATGTCTGTGTCCTTTGAAATGTGTATTTTAAAGATAAATATTCCTCTAGTCTGAAGAAGACTTTAGATATTGTCAAAGGAACCCTTTTTCCTGCATGTGAACATTTTTCTAGAAGTTGAAGAAGCCAAGCTTACCACAAGTGTATCTTTAGAAAGCTACATTCACTGTAATTATACATGACTTAAAAAGCACATTAGGCAACTGTGTGTGTAAGTAAATGAGGATTCTCAGCTGTATGACTCACAGAAGTACGTGGTAAAGATGACAAAGTTCCAAGTGGGTAATAAGCACTTTGTGGAGAATAAAATAACAGCATTCTGTTTTCATATTAGCTGGGTGACTCTTAGATTTGCGAGAAATGAGGGCATTTTGAAAACTAGAGCAACACCACTATTCCAGTTCAGTCCACTTCTACCAATGTGACTTGTAACCCTTGCTGACAGAGTTTTCTCACAGGCTTTTAATCTACTTCGTCATCATTAGAAATGATTAATTATACTTCAGAATTCCCAAGCAAGATAATGCAGCATATTGAACTCTTGTAGCCATCTGTGTTAACAAGCATTTCATATACACATGCATGCATACCCACGTGTAAATACCTGTATTCATATACGCATATGTCTAAACATACAAATATATATCATTTTGTGCTCTGAGATCTCTCCTATGCTATAGGATGATTCTCTTTGACTTTGAAAATGATCAGGGATGGGGTACATGGGTCGCTCAATTGGTTAAGCATCCAGCTCTTGACTTCAGCCCAGATCATGATCTCGACATTCATGGATTCAAGCCCCACATCTAGCTCTGCACTAACAGGATTCTCTCTCTCTTCCTCTCTGTGCCCCTCCCACATGCATTCTCTGTCTCTCTCAAAATAAATAAATAAAAACTTTTTTTTTACATTTAAAAAAAATGATCAGGGAGGGTGATAATCTTAGATATGGCAGGTCTTTCCTCATATAGATCCACATTTATTTTTGATTAAAGAGAACCATTTATTAATACTAGGAAAAATGGCTCTCCTCAGAAAACCCTATGGATTTTATGGGGCTCCTGGGTGGCTCAGTCGGTTAAGCTGTCGGCTCTTGGTTCCGGCTCAGGTCATGATCTCATGGTTTCTTGAGTTTGAGCCCCTCATTGGGCTCTGCACTGGCAACATGAATCCTGCTTGGGATTCTCTCTCTCCCTGTCTCTGCCCCTCCCCCACTCACACTGTCTCTGTCTCTCTCAAATAAATAAACTTAAAAAAAAAAAAGAAGGAAAATCCTATGGATTTTAGTGTCTTGTTAAGTATTTTCCACAGGCACATTTTTCATCCTGATCACAGAGCCTCGTCATCTCCTAAACTAGTGGTTGTCCCCTAGGGGTGATTTCTGTCCCCAGCGGATACTTGGCAACTAGTGGAGACATTTTGGTTGTCACAATAGGCAGGTGGGGGGAGTACTGCTGGAATCTAGTGAGTAGAGGCCAGAGATGCTGCTGAACCCCCTATCATGCACAGGACAGCGCCCATAACACACACACAACAATGAGTCACCAGGCCCAAAATATCAGCAGTGCCGAAATGGAAAAATTTTGCTTATTCAAACCCCCTCCGTCACTCAGCATGGATGCTGCCCTTCCAGCTTTCAAAGCTGAGTTAACTCTGATCACCTAGGAGACTCAAAAAACCAAAAGTATGTTGACATGCTATTCACCCCGAGTGCCAGAATCATCCATAGCCTAGGTATTTAACCTTAGAAATACACCTGCCCTCTATCAGATGCAAAAATTGTTTAAGTCTAGTTAATGTATCCAGTGGGCCATGGTATATAATGAAAGTTAGGGGTAAATAAAGAGTATGTGTATGAGCTTCCTAGGGTTGCTACAACAAACTACCACAAATTGGGGTGGGCAGGAGCTTAAAACAACAGAAGTTTATTCTCTCCCAGCTATGGAAGCCAGAAGTATGAAATCAAGGGGTCAGCAGGGCTGTGCTCCCTCTGACGTCTCCAGGGGAAAATCTTCCCTGTCTCTTCCCACTTGTGGCTGCTCTAGGTGTTCTGTGGCTTGTGGCCCCATCATTCCAGTCTCTGCCTCTGTTGTCACATGGCCTTCTGTCTTTTCTATGTCTTCTCTTTTGTGTCTTATAAGAAACTTGTCATTGGATGCAGGGCTCACCTGGACAATCAATTAATTATATCTGCAAGGGTCATTTTCCTAAATAAGGTCACATTCACAGGTTCTAGGTAGATAGATCTTTTGAAGAGTTACTACGCAACCCCAGACAGCATGTGCATGTGTGTGTGTGTATGTGTGTTTGCATGCATACATGCACACATACAAAATTACTTTGACATGGCTATGCTCACAATAAGCAAAACATTTTCTCAAAGTGTAAAATAAGGTTTAGCATATTTTTACTTGGATCAATACTCTCCCTACAACTTCTGTCTTTTGACTTTAAAACTCCATCATTTCTATCTATAAACAATCAATTGTTTACAATAAAGGCCAGGGAGCAGAAAACCTGGTGGCTGGAGAGAACGCCAGAGAGAAAGCAGCAGCCTTCCATCCAGGTGTGCAGAACATATGACACAGAGCAGGCGGGGTGCAGCCTCATTAGAAGGTACGCACTTCCACAATCCTTCTAAGTAGCTCTCAAGTGCTTTACTGTTTCATCAGGAGCCAGCAAAAACAAAAGATCATGGAACTCAAATGAACCTCTAAGAGAAAAAAGAAAGACTTTGAAATACAATTTGTTAAAATCTCTTTATTTTAGAAATTAGGAAACTAGGGTCCCAAAGGCTTTCATCTTTGATTGCTTGCCCTCCCATGTCGTGACTGAGGCAAGATTAGAAACTCAATCAGAAGCTCATCATTCCTGACCAATGTTCTTTCTCTATATGTTACATGATGTCTAGCCTACTTTCTTCCTACTACAATGTAAACCCATTTTCCAGATCTTCTTTCAGTTGAAAGAGAGAGGAGGTCGCCACTCATAAGACGTATTCTCTTCTTACACCCTGTATAGTCAGGTCAGGCCACCATAACAGAATACCTTAGACTTTGTGTCTTAAACAACAAAAATCTATTTTCTTGCAGTTCTGGAAGGTGGAGGGAGGTGTGAGATCAGGATATCATCATGGTTGGGTTTTTGTGGGAGTGATCTTCCTGGCTCACAGATGACTGCTATCCTGCTGTGGCCTCACATGCCTTTCCTCCATGTTTGTGCTCAGAGAGAGAGAGAGAGAGAGAGAGAGAGAAAATGAGAGAGATTAAGGTCATTAATCCTATTAAATTAGGACCCCACCTTATCACCTCATTAGCCCTTAATTACTTCCAAATACAATCACCTTGGGGGTTAGGTCCTCAGTATACAAATTTTGAGAGGACAATTGAGTCCATAGTACAGCTCCTATCACCTTATGTCCATAAAGAGTATTATATTTTTGAAAATATGTTTTCTATAACTTTGTGATTTGCTACATTTAACAAATTGAGAAACTGAGGCTCAGAGAAGTCAGTTGGTTGGCCCGAGTTCATACAGTGAATCAGATGCAACACAGAACACAGCACAACTTTTATCTAGATTCTAGAGCTCTTTCCCAGTGTTCAGGATGACCTTTTGTATTGGTCACCTGTTAGCGGTTGTCCTTATAAAGCATCTACAGACACTGTGAAAACAAATGGTTTCTAACAAGGTCCTTAGAGAGACCTATGGAAATCTAACATTGTAATTCTTATACTTGACCATCTCACACATTAGTGACTTAAACCCCAGAGAACAGGAATAGTTTAATATGTCGTCTGTTCTCATGTGCACCAGGACTGCAGCTTGAGAGAGGGTTCAGCTGTTCCCACAGTAAGCCACCAATTCCTACAAAAAAAATAAATAAAAAAATAAAGGAATAAATGATTATTCACGGTGTCAAAAGCACAAGTATTTTGAACAAGAAAACATTATGTTAAAGAATGTGGAGAGGAAAAACGCCATGATACAGATTCATTCACTGAGCTTTTCAATGTAACTTCTAAGATGAAACACACAAGAAATGTTTTATGCCATAATATGGGATCAAGGTTTTACCAAATATTAAAAGCAAAAATATCATCTGTGGATAGTGATATGTATTTCTAGATGACTCTGGGTATAAACACAGAAACTTAATGTAAAATATTTTTAGTTACATAAAATTAAAAAAAAACTTTCCTCATTACGTTTGCAAGTAAGAATTATTAATTTTTATAGATGTGATAATGCCAGTGTTGTTACAGAAGAATTATTTTAGAGATTCAAATGGAAGTAAATATTGAGGAATGGGGTGGGATAGCTTTTAGGTCTGTAATGAACTTTCAAGTTAAAAAAATGAAGCAAATAATGTATTAAATCTCATTTATGTATATGGTAGTTCATTACACTATTCTTTGCACTTTTATCTCTGATTTTATGTCTTGTCTAAAAATTTACAATAAGAACTGAAAGAATGAAGTTAACAACATCTTAGAAGCAAAATATGAAGAGTGCATTATTTAGTAGAATATGACTACTCAGCATTGCATGAATGGCTCACATAAGAAGAGCCCAAGAGAAAAGATGCATATTATCTGTTCAGAGAAACAGATTTTTTTCCATGTTTTTCTAATTTCTGTTACTAAGAGGACACATTGATCAATAAACATGAAGCAACCATAACTATTTTTATAATTAAAAAAGAAAATAAGAATTTCATTTTGAGTAGGATAGGCCTGTCTGATTTTTTTTGACATATAAAAAAACTGTACACAATTAATGTATACAACTTGATGATTTGAGAGATAAGGAAACACCCATGAAGCCATCATCTATTCCATAAACCTTTCCAGCATCTCCTAAACTTTCCTCCCATCCTCTTCTTTATTACTGTTATTTTTTGTGACAAGAAGCCAACCTAAGACATACCCTTAGTAAATGTTTAAGTACACAATACGATACCATTAACACCAGGCACAATGCTATACAGTGGACAGTTTGACCTTGATAGCCAGAATTCTTCATTTTCTGATCCAAAACAAATACAAAGATGCACCTTCAAGAGAACTTAGTCCACGCGCAACTACCATTAAAAGCAGAATTTGTGTGGAAAGCACACAAGAGCACATACACATTCTCTTTAAGCTTCCGTTTGAAAGACTTTTTGAAAGGTTAGAAAACTTCCCCGCTGAGGGTATTCAAAGAGCCAGAGTAGCTTTTTGTCACTTGCTCTGAATGTCCCCCTCCCCCCCAAGATGGAGTACAGGAAGCCAACTCAGAGTACCTAGTAAATTCCGTCATTTTAAGGGCACCATATTTCCCCTGCCTCTCCCTCTCAAACTCAAGCCTTGCTCTTCCCCGGAAGTACAGCAGCCAGATGAGAGGACATTGAGTGTAAATGGGGCCTCCAGACTACCCGAGGGGCTTTGATTCAACCAAAGCTTCCCAGTTTGCCTCTCTCGTGAATAGCATGCGTATATGTGACAGCAGGAGCTAAATATGCCAGGAAACAAATCTGGTCACGCACGCGGATTCTCCCCACTCCTGTCTGTAGAGAAGCCATCTTGCCTCTTGAAGCTATTAGTTCCCATCCTCTCCCAGTTTGCAGACACCATAATAAATCCATTGTTTTCTTTGACAAATAACCCCGCATTTGACCTCACAAGATTAGAGAACTTGGAAACACGTTGGGTTAGAAGAGATGCTAAACCAAGTTACAGGAAAGAAGACTTAAGCCTCGCCTCAGAGGAGGAAGACAAATGAAGTGTGCATAAGTGCAAAACACATCTGTGAGCACTCTCACACATTATCCCTGGGAGTTTACAGGAGCAAATGCCACACCTCAAATGCTGAGTGGCTGGAGACAAAGAAGCAGTGTGATCGGTTGACTTGTCTCACAGTTTTAGGAAAAGTTGAAATTGTATATATAATAGTTTCCTATTAACAAAGAAATAATTGTTTCTTTAAAAAATATTCACCTTTAACCCCACCCCTGGGAAATGGTACACTATTAGCACCTTGATCCGCAGACTTCCAGATGCTTAGAGAGGTTCTCCCTGACAAATCTAGCTTAAAAAATGACCCAATCCATCACTATCATCCCCACTGTGAAAACTTTGGGTGGCAAAGGTCAGAAAATCCACATCAGGCTGGTTTAAGCCAGAAGGGTTATTAATCCAGAGGCTCTAATGATGTCTCTCTCAGATCTGCCATCCTTCACGAAGGCTTCATTTGTAGAGGTCCTGTGATAAAAAGATGGCCACCAGCCTAAGAGGCTATCTTCTCCCAGATTTAAACCCCTGAGGTCATACGCTCTCCTCCCTACCAGTTGCTTTTACAAAAGACCAAGTAATGGCTCCAGCTGGATTGCGTGGTCATCCATGAACTGACTACTTTGGTCAAGGGAACGCAATGAACTCAGGAATGCTAAATACCCAGGAAAAAGAGAAATGAGGAAAAGTGCCTTTCTTTTTTTGGTTCTATGAGTGACTAATCAAGCAGTGTTGCTTATGCTATAGTGTTGCAGACTATGTGGAAACTTCTTTAAATTTCTACTCACAGCCTCCTAAATATACCAGGCCATACTCACAGTGGTCAATTCATCTTCCCAACTAGTGACCAAATTTTGTTATGGACAAGCATTTTGCCCGGTTCCTTCTTCCCTCAGGTCAACAGTTCCTTGGGATATAGACATCTGGCATCTATATTCCAGCTGACTTTCAGGCAGAATCTTCCACTCTGTCACCAATCTCTCTCTCTCTCTCAGCTCAGGTCATGATCTCACAGTTTGTGAGTTCGAGCCCCACATTGGGCTCTGAGCTGATGGTGCAGAGCCTGCTTTGGATTATGTCTCTCCCTTTCTTTGCCCCTCCCCAGCTTGTGTTCTCTCCCTCTCTATCTCAAAATAAAAATAAACTTAAAAAAAAAAAAGGGAGATATCAAAACTACCTACCTCCAGGTGCCTGGATGGCTCAATCAGTTAAGCATCCAACCTTGATTTTGGCTCAGGTTATGATCTCACAGATGGGTGAGATTGAGCCCCGCATGGGGCTCCACACTAAGAATGCAGAGCCTACTTGGAATTCTCTCTCTCTGCCCTTCCCCTTCACACTCTCTCTTCCCCCTCTAAAGAAATAAATAAACTAACTAACTAACTAACTTAAAAAAAAAAAACCTACTCACCTTATGGGATAATTCTGAGGATTAAACAGAATAATACACATGAAGGGCTTACCACAATGTCAGGTACAGAAGACCTGAATCAATGTTAACTGCTATAATTAGCATCACTACCATGACCACTACTAGAAATGATATGGTGATTTAGGAACATGGATTTTGGCATCAGAGTATATAAGTTCAAACCAAATTCCATATCTTACTGTGTTATCTTGGGCAAGTTACTTAGACGCCAGAAGATTTAGTTTACTTAACCCATAAAATAAGAACCATAATATACCTGCCTCATGGGCAGAAGTAAAGATTCAGTTAAATAAATATATCACTTGGCTCTCAGATGTTGTCTATCATTTTATTAATATGGCATGACATTTGAAGTTTCCTGATAAGCCCTCTTCACCTCAATACCTCCACAAAGAAAAAATATCCACAATTGCCATTTCTGTCCCAGGTATCTGAATCTTTGAGTTGGAAAAGTACTCCTTCAGTTTAAAGGCAGTATTTGCTATTAAATGAAAATGCCCTGAGGTGGCTGGCGAGGAGGTGTATCCAGCCAATAGCTCAGCATTTTTGATGGTTTAGCAAATGCTTCCCAAGGTGACAATTCTAGAAAGAATGAGTGAAGGTAAGAACACTGGACAGAGGAGCCATGAGTGATGTTAACAGCACCTCGGGGAGCCTGGCGGTGGGAGAACGGCCCCAGAAGTGTAGATGAGTGCTCTCAAAAATGTTATTGACCTTCTCAATTTAGTCAAGGATTCATGTTAGACAGTCCCATTGGGCTCAGGGCCCAGCACAGGCTACAGAGCCCAGATTATTCTCTAAGTTCTGGGCCACAGCACCTGCACAATAGAACAAGCCAACTTCAAGATTCGCAAATGCTTTCTCTAGACTTTGGAAAAAGTGGAGCTTTCTGAAGAAATGTTGAAGCTACATGGAGTGGGTGGTTGTAATCGCTCTCTACAGCCCCAGGCTTCTAGTCTTTTCCAAACAGCATTTTGATGATGATACAATTCCCCTCTTCAGATGTGGAGAAACTGGAGAACTGAATCATTTCATAAGACCACAAAGCACAGAGGAGGCCAGAACTGTCTCAAAATAATGGGATGAGCCTAACTCAAAGAAATTCTCAACTTGTTAGCCAAGCTTTCCCATGTGGAGAGAACTCCCAAAGGAAACTTGGGCACTCTCTTCCTGAAACAAGTTTTACACTTCAGTCGGACTCAGTGGTAGGGACCACAGGAAACAATTCTGCCCTAGCCAGATGAAAGGGTAGGAGGGTTGGACTGGTCTGGTCCGGCTCTCATTCCTGTGATGAGTGATTCCGGCTACCTGGGTTGCCGGGCTGGGGGTGGAGGCAGAGAGAGCTGGTTGTTCACATGGGCTTTCGCTTTTAATAGGAGCAAGTTTAATCAGCAATTCGGCTCAGCCCTCCTTTCAAGTCTCTGGAAACATCTCCAGGGAGAAAATAACACTAAGAAACACAGAAATCTTTTCTCTTCCCTGCAGGCATCTGTCACCGTGCCAGTTTCTAAGTGCACACACTTTTGGCAGACCGAATCACTTTGATATACTTTTCCCAGGGTTCGAAAAGAAAAGATAAACAAAGACCTTGTGACTTCAAGAGGGAGCAAAGGTAGCCAGGAGTTTATGAGGTAGCTCATCTTCTTTCTGGCAAAGGGGAAGGGAGTGTCAGGGAAAAGAAATCACCTTGTCAGTGGTTTCTGAGACTGCAGGTTTGGTGCCCGAGGGCATTTTCTGGGCTGGCTCGCCGGGTCTTTGCTCTTTTCCACGGGTAAAGCGGAGGGCAGCTTGCGTCAGCAGCGGCTGACACTCCGAGGTTGCGTTGGGGTTGGTGCTTTTTTTTAAGGGAAGGAAAAGTAGTGCTCATTTAACACCGGTCCTCAAAAGGTATATGGACTTCCTTGAGCAATACTTCTCAATGAATTAAGCCAAATAGGAGAGTCAAAAATAGTTGATATTTTCCTTAGATTTTGAGAACAAACAGGATATGCCTCTTTTATTATTATTATTATTATTGTCTGGGTCCCAATGACTTTAGCAGTTGGTTTATTTCTTCTAACATAAGAATTTTTGTAACCACGCTAAGATTCAAAGTGTTAAGTTACAAATGGCATGGAGATGAGAACGAGTTCAAATTTTCGCCGGATTTTTATTATATGCCTTCACTTTCTATAGCTCTCAGATATATTTCCTTAGCAGTCAGCCTTGTATCACCCCCACTGAATAAGACAGACTTTAAACAAACATAGTCACTGTTTTGATAGTGTACTTCTCTGGATATATGCCAAGAATTTGAGATGTGAGAAATAAAAATTCATCTTCAGCTTTTAATGGAATTGGATTGGAGCCAAGAAAATGTAGCACAAATCAAGTGTCTTCTCCAATGACGTGGTGCCAGTGACATCATAATTGGAGCTGAGATTAAGAACCCTCCCAGGACCTCGGTTGTTACACTCGCTAATTCCTTAGTCCATAGAATTACTTTCTTCCCACTCTCTGCCAATTTATGAAGAATCAGAACATTGCCGAGCCTGGTGGGAGTGAGGTAAACTATGTCTCAATAGATGGAGAGCACAAGAAATTGAGACTTAATTTCCCTGATGTAGTCTCTGGTTGCAAGGGGAGCTAGGTTGAAGAGGGATGCAGATGGTCCCAGCCTGACCCTGCTTGGCCGCATCTTGAAAATGTCCGTTGAAGGGGCGCCTGGGTGGCTTAGTCGGTTAAGCGTCCGACTTTCGCTTAGGTCATGATCTCGCGGTTCGTGGGTTCGAGCCCCGCATCGGGCTCTGTGCTGACTGCCAGCTCAGAGCCTGGAGCCTGTTTCGGAGTCTGTCACTTCTCTCTCTGACCCTCCCCTGCTCACGCTGTCTCTCTCTCTCTCTCTCTCTCTCTCTCTCTCTCTCTCTAGAAATAAATAAAAAGATTAAAAAAAAAAGAAAGAAAATGTCCGTTGTCACCCACACTAGGTCCAGCTCTGCACTGTCGTATGGTTTTTTGTGGGACGTTTTTCCTATTGACCCACAATGAAGAGCTTCTAAAAATTGACAAGAGCCAAATACCTATGAGACTACATCAAAACGCCAATGTATCTATTCTCGGTGAATAAATGTAACTCCCAAAGGCTCCAAGTGGTTCTTGAGCATGCTCAGATCATCCTTTCCTTTAGAGGAAAAGTTACAAGGGAATCTAACTCACATTTAGAAGCCGGTTTAGTGAGTGCAGTGTTAATGCGATGTCAGTGGGTACCATCAAGGCCTGATAACCTAGCCACCCAACTTCATTTCCAGAATACTTCTCAACAAGGACAGGAGGGACAGTGTTTAGGTCAGTGTTGGCACTCTGGTAAATTAGCCTCTCAGTCGTTTCTTTTTTTAATTTTTTTAATTCAGGTAAATCTCGATCATCCCTAAACGATAGAGCAATATTCAGATTATGGCGGCAGCATCTGGCAATGACAACAAAACACCTTGATGACTTTGACAGGATCAGGAAGAAGGTTGAGAGCCCTTGACCGAGTTTGCAACACATCCCGCATCTCCTGTATGGCAATTTGCAAACACACTAACTTTATGGGCAACACAGTTAGACTCCACCCACGGGGCTTACTGCTGCAGATGAGCGGACACCGTGTTCACCCGTCATGTTTTCTCTTCTTATATTTGCCTCAAGAAATGACATTTTCTGACTTTGGGACTGCATTCCAAGGTGCCTGAGTGCTGCGCGCCAGGCTTCCCTGATCCCAGCAAGTAGCAGAGGCAAGGTGCCCTGTGGCCACAAGTGCTTTTTTGCGCTCCCAGAACATCATTCCCATCGAAACAATTTTGGTTCAATAAGAATAGGAAAGAGGTGTCAGGGAAACTTCCATGTCCATCAAAGTAAAAGAGGTGCTCTAGCCCAGTATCTGTTCAAGGAATGGTATAAAAAGAGATACACCATCAGCCAGTGTATTAAAAAATATAAGTAAAGATTCTCATTTAAGGACTAATTCATTAAAGTCACATGCATAACAATGAAATTCTCTCAATTCCTTCACCTTCTTTGTCAGGATCTAAAAGACACTAGAAAATGTGAACAAAGAAGGAATTCATTTTCTTTTTCTCCCTGAATGAATAAATTTTTTCATGGGTAATTTTTTCTACTCGATAATCATGATAGCAACAACTACTGTTTATTGAGCACTTAGTATTTTGCCCAAGATATTGGACCAAGAACTAAAATCAATCTTCACAACTATTTCATGAGTTAAGCACTATTATCAATTCTAGCAGGCATTAAGGTGAGAAAATTGGACAACTTGTTTCATTCTTGTATGTCTCAGGTTCACAAAGCTTGGAAGTGGCCGGGCACTGCTTAAGCCCAGGGACTCTGACCAGAAAGCCTGCCTTCTTAACTACTAAGCAATGTGCCTTCTTAACATTTCAAACTATAAATACTTGTGTAATTTGGCCTAACCCATTATATCCATTAGTATTGACTCTATAAACTTGATTACTATGAGAAAGCTGTTTCTAATGCCTTTTTCCTTCATGAGAAATAAGGCAAATGTAAAATTAGAACAACCTCCTGCTCTGTTTCTCAGTGAATGACTTTATTATCATCTCAGCCAATATTAAAATCCACATTTCAAAAAAAGCTCTCCACCACCCACATTACCTTCATTGTTAATATTTATAACATGTGGGGAAAGGGTTTAGAACTCAACTTCATTGTTCCAACAAAAATTCAAAATCTTCCAAATTGGCTAAAGGGTCCTACATCTAAAAGGTCTACTCCTGAAGCATGGGCCTTTTGCCAATGTGCTTGACAAAGTGAGTCTCAAAATCTGAGAGTTATCAGAGTATCTTTGGCAGGTTAAGGAGAGTTCCAAGTGTCAAATGGACTCCTAGGAAGGTATCTCCAAAAAATATAATTCTTTCACATTTGTATATAAGAATTTAACCAGATGTTCATTATGAGGAAAAACAGCCAAGTTAACTAGGCAAGGATCTATTTATACTCTACTATGAAAATTACCAAGTTTAACGTAACTCAGAGGAACTCAATTTACTCTCAGAAATATTTAGCAATAATTCTCCAACATCAGTATTTAACTTTCTGAACGTGGGCCCCAAAACTATATTTTTTTGGTTAAAAAAAGTATGGCAGTAAGTTCTTTCTGACTTTTTAACTTTTCTAAGATGTTTCATGACACTGCAAATGCACCAGTGTCACAGGGGATTAATCATTGTCCAATCATCACATTACTGTAGGAAGTACCCTAATCAGTCAGTAGAATCCTTTTCTGATCTGGTTTCTCTTAGTCTCTCAAAGGAGAACATCAAAAGAGGGTTCTATTTCAGGCATAAAGGTCCCCCTTTATTTCTCCATTAATCTCCCAATGCCTAGATGCCCAGGAAACGTGGACTTTGTCCTTTCCTCCAATTTCCCAAAGCCACACGCAAGAGAATCAAGCTGTTCTGCAACATAATCTCAGAAGACAATTCCATCTTGATACCCCTTGGCTCAGTGTTCATTCCGTCCTGTTCTCCCATTTTCCTGTCTCCCTGAATTTGTATTTATCCTCTATTTTCAACTAACGATCCTGTACTTCAAATATCTTCCATCTATTTCAACTTCAGTCCTGGTGGGAGACACAGTCCCTTTAGAACAGACAAAAAGTCCATAAAACCCTTTCCCAGAAATAATCCCAAGACTTTGGTGTGATAAGTGTGATACCAAAGGCTTACCTAATGACTACATTAAAGATTAAAATCTATTCTCCTCTTGGGGTGCCTGGGTGGCTTAGTCGGTTAAGCGTCCGACTTTCGCTTAGGTCATGATCTCGCAGTTCGTGGGTTCGAGCCCCGCGTCGGGCTCTGTGCTGACTGCCAGCTCAGAGCCTGGAGCCTGTTTCAGTCTGTGACTCCCTCTCTCTGACCCTCCCCTGCTCACACTGTCTCTGTCTCTCCTAGAATAAAAAAAAAAAAAAAAAAAATCTATTCTCCTCTGGGTTTCCACTTGTTGTTTCTTAAATATTTCCTATTTGTGAGGTTGTGATGTTATGGTTATTATTGAAGCCCAAAGAAGAAAATCTTTCTTCTGCTACTCACACTATTGAAAATAAAAAGTAGGTCAGATACTCTAGCTCACTGGCTGACTGCCAGCTCAGAGCCTGGAGCCTGTTTCAGTCTGTGACTCCCTCTCTCTGACCCTCCCCTGCTCACACTGTCTCTGTCTCTCCTAGAATAAAAAAAAAAAAAAAAAAAATCTATTCTCCTCTGGGTTTCCACTTGTTGTTTCTTAAATATTTCCTAGAATGACTCTTTATTTTCATTGAACAAACAATTATTGAGTTTAAGGATATGGGCACTTACATCACCAATTACAATCAGGAACTGCTTCCTGAAATCCCCATGGGACTTTACAAACCCAAACAGTCTGCCACAGTGGCACCAGTGGCCACATTACTGATGGAGATGACACCTTGATACAGACCCTGGGCCTTCACCTCTGTGTGTCGACGGCCCATAGCCATCTTCGGTCATCAAGGCCATCAACAGCAATGCCGCTTTCAGAGACACTGGGGCCAGGCTGCTACTCGGTATCATCAGAGAAAAGGGATGTCACCTGAGAGCAGACATGTCATCAGAGTAAAAATAAAAACACAGTCAGTGCCACAAAGTGGCCAGACAAGCTGGGTCACAGATCATATGCTCCAGATGAGCATATGAGAAGGGTGGAGTTCCCGCAAAGTAGGTGAAGGTACAGCCAGAAGTACTATGTCAAAACTGTAACTGTGATCGAACTTTTTACCTTCACACTGGTGTGGACTGACAAATACACTGACCCTTTGTTCAGTTATCTATTGCTGCATTACACTCTGCGCCATCCTCAATGGCATAAAACACCAACTGCTTTGTTAATTCTCATGATTCTGTGGGTTGACCAGGCTCACCTGTGTGGTACTTCTGCTCCAGGTGCTGTGGGCTGGACTGCAATTACCTGGGGCTCAACTGGGCTGGAATGCCCAAGAAGCTTCACTCTCACAGCTGACAGTTGACATCAGTTCTCAGCCAGAAGCTTGGCTAAGACTGTTAAATACAATGCTGTGAATGGGGCTTCTCCATGTGACTTGGGCTTCTTGTCACTGTGGCAGCTGGGTTTGGAGAGGGAGAACCCCAGAGTTAGCGATGCGAGACAGGAGAGGCATAAGCAGCCAATCCTTCCAAAGGCAGAGACGAAGAACGAAGACTGCATCATTTCTGACATATCCTCTTGATGAAAACAGCCAGATCTTCAGTCTGGACCTGGGCGTAGAAAAGTAGGCTCCCCCTTTTAATTTGTGGCCGTCTTTCCTCAGCATAAACTCTGTCCTTTGATTTCAAGAGAGGGTAACGCAGCCAACAGAGAACTGGGTTGTCACCACAAACACCTGGGGTGGCGGTGGAACGAGGGAATCGATCGGAAACGTCCTGGCTAGGGCTGCTCCCAGGCTTCCTTTGCGTGACTTTTCAGATTGGGTCTGCCCTGCCGCATCTACACTATCTTCTCCATTGCTTCACATTACACTGCTGAATGGGAAACACTTCTGCGTCTGGTCAGGAAACCACAAATCATTTTTATCTGTTTCACTTTGCACTTGATGTTTTATACTCCCGAGTGGCAAGGCCAGAGGAAACAGGGCATGTGCAAACCTCAGAAGAATCATTGACTTCACATCAGACTCACCTGGGGAAGGGTTGGTCTTTATTTTTATTTTTTTCAGCTGCTAGATCTGGTGAATCGGTGCCTCTGAGGGTACACACACACACACACACACACACACACACACACACACACAAAAGCTTTCCAAGTAATTCAGATAGTCACCATTTGGGAGAAACCCCTCTTAACATGGTCATTGTTTAAAAGTTAATTTTGAGTGGCTCAGCATCCAACTTCAGCTCAGGTCATGATCTCACGGTTCGTGGGTTCCAGCCCTGTGTCAGGCTCTGTGCTGACAGCTCAGAGCCTGGAGCTTGCTTCATGTCTCCCTCTCTCTCTGACCCTCCTCTGCTCATGCTGTCTCTCTCTGTCTCTTAGAAATAAATACAACATTTTTAAAAAATTTTTAAAAAGTTAATTTAGTATTTTTAAATTCTTTGGGGGAAGCTCTTCCATGGAAAACGAATACATATGTAATTTTCCTTATAACAGATCCATTCACACAATTTCCTTGGCCCTAGCTATGCCCATGTGATTAAAACTAACTATAACCCCTTCCAAATGTTTTATCTTTGCCACAATCTACTTTAAGTGTCACTGGGCTAATGGCAGTAGAAAACCAAAGCAGAGACAAAGCCGCTGTGTGCAGCTGGGACGGACTGCGGATCCCCACACATGGTGGTGGTGTGCTCCACGGCACCACAGGCTGCTCAGAGCCATTACTCGGGACATGATTGCCACACACTGGGGTCTGTGTCGAAGCATGAAAACTCTGGCAATGGCACCCCTTTGTGCAACCTGTGGAATCCCCACTCACGTGGCCGGGGAGCCTAGCACAGTGCCTTTGGAATGGTGAAGGAGCCACGAAGAGGGCACCCGGCCAGCACCCTGTATGCCAGAAGAAAGGAGGCAGAGGCCCGGAAGATAAGGATAGATCTGCTTTCCCATAAAGAGTGTCCACCGCGGCTGGCCGACTGCCTGGCATAAGGAGTGCTGAATGGTCTCCAGAATCATGACCCATAAGGGCTAACGTGACCATTGCTTTTCTGGGCCTCAGTTCGCCCGGAGTCAAGCAAGTTCTTGATTCCCCCTGGGGATGCTGCGAGGCAATTGGGGATACAATGCCCGTGAACGCCTGTGAGGAGGGTTGCTCCGAGAGCTATATGAAGATAAGGTGTATCATTAAGACCCGTGCAGAGCAGGCCAGCAGGAGTTTCAAAACTTTGCTCCAACTCATTGGGAGGATTCAAATGACCGACACCTAAGACAGCCTCTCTAGCTACACACGCCAAATCTAAAGAGCAAGCTCACTCTAGATGCTGACGAATTAGTTAAAACAAAACAAAACAAACTCAATCCTGTCTGATAATCGGACACTGCACTTATTGGGCAGTGCCTATTTTCTCTGACAGAAAGGCAGTAGCCAGCAAGGTTTCCTCCCCAGGCTGACAGCCGTTTCTATAAAGCCATGTGTTTTTTCAGAGCAGCCTATGGTGACATAGCAACCCAGACATATGGTGTCATTATTCAGCCGACACAAATTTGACACTTAAGTGAATTTATTATATTTTGCTTTGCTCCTGGTGCCTGAAAGGCTTTGCCACTGTCTCTTCATAGAGCTTGTCACAGATGTTGATGTATTTTCCTCCGCCATGGCCAGGTTTTACTGTGGAAACTGATACAACTTCACGATAGAATTTCGAGATGAATTATTCACGCATTGCATGCTTTCTGCACACAGGGGCTTGGAAGAAATCCATACTATTCAATAAATGGTCTTTCTAGTCCTCTTTAACAGAGCGTTCTCTTCTGGTTTAAACTGTTTCTATTATCACTATTGTAATCATAATATTTTGGATAAAGTACTCCATAGTTGATAGTTTAGTTAAAGCATTCACAATATTTCACATTAACGTGCAACAAAATTGTCCAGGCACTGAGATGAAACAGATCCATTCTAGCAACAATAATGCATCGGGGCCAAATTCTCATCAGTTCAACTTTTACTCATTTAAACAGACACGCGCACACACACACACACACACACACACACACACACACAACTGAAACTCTGTAGTCAACTCTACTTCCAATGATTTATACAGCAATTCTTGAAATATCTCAATATTTGTTATTTTAGACAGAATAGTCCTCTTCTAATGTTAATACCATCTGTAGAGATGAGTTTTTAATTGAAAAGAATTTTCAACTTGATGGAAAAGAGTCAGATGAACTCATCACTGGCCTCTGAGAAAAGATTAATGAAACAAAAACATATCAAGCTTCTTTAATACCTGGAGAAGCCATAAGGATACCTCGAGTGACATTATGGGCCATGGTATATGGGAGTGAATAACCTTAACATGACACAGTAAGCCTGTGGAAGAATTAAGGGCTATAATTACAGTTTTTAAAGTATAGTGACCTGTTGACCTTTAAGATTTAAGACTTTGCCGCAGGGTCATTTCTTGACCTAGTTTTTGTTTTGTTTTATTTTGTTTCATTGGGGGTTTTTTTGTTCCCAACTGAAATAATTTTTCAACTCTATTCTATAAAATTCCAAGTGGTTGAAAAGTTCAGTTCTTCCTTGTCTTTGTTTTAATTTTAATTTAGTTAAATGCTTGGGAAGTGCATATTTTTAAATAAGAAATCTCTTCGTTTAGAATTTGCCTTCTACTCAAAGAGCACTCACATCCTGAATTTTTCCTAGAACAGATGGCAAAAGAATTGCACAAAAGCACAAAGGCAGATGAAATTCTAGCTAATGATTATTATTATTTGAACAAATTCAGGCTAAGTGCAGTAGATTTCATTTACTAAGCTTTGAGGTCCATCCATGCATAACTTCCCCCATTTGTTGTCTATGGCAGCACACTCTTCCCAGTCTCTCAAAACCTCCACTCTAGAATCATCTTTGGCTACAACTATGCACACCCCCATGTCCACCCCCCAAGCTCTAACAGTTCTTTCTTTCTCTGAAATACGTCCTCTGTTCAGATCTTAGTTTTTCTCTATCCTACTCCCAACTTCCCCAGTCCTTATCTAGATATCCATGAAATCTGTCCCATCTCGTCTTCCAGCCTGCAGAAATTTCCCTCCTTTGAGTCTACCCTGTATATCATTACAAAAATGAACTTCCTCACACGTTATTTGAATATACCACCCCCTGCTTAAGAACCTGTAAGTTTCTATTACCTACTGAATGTTTTTTTAACTTAATGCATACACTAATGTGCGGGGCTTGTTTTAAGCACTTAAAAATATCAACTCATTTGGGGCGCCTGAGTGGCTCAGTCGGTTAAGTGGCAGACTCTTGGTTTCAGCTCAAGTCATGATTTCAGAGTTCATGAGATCAAGTCCACAACTGGCTCCATGCTGACAGTGTGCAGAGCCGGCTTCTGATTCTCTCTCTCCCTCTCTCCCTGCTCCACCCCCACTAGCACTTGCTCTCTCTCAAAAATAAATAAACTTTAAAAGAAAATTTTTTTAATATCAGCTCATTTAATCATCATAATGACCCTGTGAGGTAGGAACTATCATTCCCCTCCAGCTTTTACAGATGAAGACACTAAGGCACAGAGAGGACAAATAATTTGCCCAAGGTCATCACAGCCAGAGAGCGACAAAGTCATGATTTGAACCCAGGCTATACCCTTAACCAATATACTCATGCTGTCTCACCCTAGGATAACTAGCACACACAGAATGTTTTATATTTTTTAAACAGCTGCCAATTCTCATTTCACCCAACCGTTCAGTCAGATGCTGTTTATTCTTAAATCCATCTAGTTTGATCTCTTTCTAATACAAGGACCTGAATTAAAGTGGATCACTCTCCTTATGGACACATATTTGCACACCTTACACCTTTGCCAGTGAGGATTTCCTTGCTGGGCTCCTTTGCCATTTTTTTCTCTTTGACATGCATATATCAAATAATATAAATTATAAATATTTATCATTGTGACGCATAAACTTCTTGCAAGAGGTAGCTCAGTTCTCAACAGAAGCTTCCTGAGCCCACATGCCCACATGAATCTCTTTACTGCTTTGCCCTCGCTCAGTGCGTGTGCACACCCAGCTTGGTTATACTTGCTTTCAAGAGACTCTTCAAACTCCAATTCTTCTCTGAAGCCACTCTCCTTTTTTTCTCCCCACAGAAAAGGAAACTATTTAATTTAATTCAGTTTTATTTTCTTAATATGATTTATTGTCAAATTGCCTAACATACAGTGTGTACAGCGTGCTCTTGGTTCTGGGGGTACATTCCTGTGGTTCATCACTTACATACAACACCCAGTGCTCATCCCAACAGGTGCCCTCCTCCATACCCTTCACCCATTTTCCCCTCTCCCCACACCCCATCCACCCTCAGTTTGTTCTCTGTATTTAAGAGTCTCTCATGATTTGCCTCCCTCCCTCTCTGTTTGTCACAGTTTTTCCCCTTCCCTCCCCCCACAGTCTTCTGTTAAGTTTCCATTCTCACCAGCAGAATGTGTAGCTGTGTGAACAGGTTCTCATGACAGGTCAGATGGTAGGCTCATCCACTGACTATCACCTCTCCTGTCCACCCCTCTACACAAGACCCTCCGATTACAAGCCCTTCAGAGGTATGTGCTACAAAACTTCTGCCTAGATCAGAACAGGAGGGAGTTAGTGTGTATTTTTTAGTACATTAACATGCAGTACTATTTTGCTTTCTGTTTGTAGTATGAGTGGGTACACACACACACATCAGTTCTATTTTCCAACAATATTGTAAATCCAGTGAAGACAGACCCTGCTTCTACTTCCCTTGCATTTCTCATCAAATCAAGTACGGGGCATTACCATCAATCCCCACTAAATGCTTGCTGTATGAATGGGTAAGCTATTAAAATTACCCCAGGAAATGAAGATCTTTGGCTTGAATTGCCAAGTGTTAAAAATGGCACTACTCAAAAATATATAGTCAACCACACATTAAAAAGTACTAAGAATAACTCAATATTTCTTGTACGGAACAGTTGCATTTTCTTCTGAGAATCCATATGTTAAAGTCTCTCTCTGTATTTCCCACAAGAGCACTTAAATCCAGAACTCACAGTGTACCTGGCTTCAAACCAAGTACATTAGTTATTTTGGAATTGCAGAATTAATAGTCATTCTCCCACTTGCAGATCTACCTCGAATAAAATTGTATTTCATTTGGATTAAGAGTTATAACTCATAAACTCAGCTACAGCAAGCTGCACCAACATCATTCTTTAGCACATATCTTGTTGCTATACTTCAAAATGATGCTAGCAATTATAATTATTAGCTATTGTGAATGAAGAATAAAAATCCCTTCTTTTGATGCATAGAATGTGTATA
Source organism: Proteles cristata cristata (assembly GCA_017311185.1). Taxonomy (NCBI): domain Eukaryota; kingdom Metazoa; phylum Chordata; class Mammalia; order Carnivora; family Hyaenidae; genus Proteles; species Proteles cristata. The sequence continues at coordinate 1,856,478 of JAESUZ010003487.1, forward strand.
TGGAAGTACATATTTAACTTATACCAAGACTGTATGGTTATATTGTGCTTTATAGGCCAAAGGTCAGAACTATGTACAAAGTCAGGAAACCATTTTGGCAATTCAAGGGTAACACCCATATATTTGAGAATATAGTTATGGTAATATAGTTACCAAATGTCTCATAACTGTTAAAAACAGAATCAAACAACAGACCCATTTGAGGTTAGGTTTACAAAACAGTAAATATGCTGTATAGGAAATATCATCTATCTTAATATTTTTGTTTAAAAATATACTATTATTTATATATTATGAATAGCTAGATTTCTATTATCTTAGGAATGAAAAAGGAGAGGAAGATAGCAACATTTCAAGAACTCAGGGAAGCTCAACCTTAAGTAGTGTGTCATAACAATGAATGGAAAATCACAGACACTGAGGATGCTGGACAGGAGGGAGAAAGAGAAGAAATGCATTTCAAGCAGTCTTATCATTCAAATTAGGTCTTAAGAGTCACATAATAGCTGTAGATGAGATTCAAATAAATAATGCCACATTTATACACCATAGAACTGTTGACCTCTCATTTCTTTCAGTCACCTCCCTGCACACAGAAGGGAGAGCCTCCCAATGCCATCCAGAATGGAAGAAGCCAATGGAGATGGGAATACACAATATCCCAGAGATATGGTCAATACTGAAAGCCTTCCTGGAAAAGCTGACATTTGGCCCAAGCCTTGCAGAACAAAAGGCTAACTTCATTTCCTGCACATGATCACTTTGGAGGCCAAATAAAATGGATGTAGAGGAGGCGGTTTTAGAACATATGACCTATCAGGAATTAAGACTGAGATTCGTTGTAAGTATGTATTTCAATACAAAAACAATTTCACGGTTGTCCATTCCACTTGCCCTGTACTAAGACACTGTAAAGCATACAAACAAAGAATAAGTGACAATGTTTACCTTCAGGCGGTCTATAATTTAATTAGACAATGAAAATCACATGCATGGCAGCTAAATAACAAGACAGAACAGTATTTGGTTATGTGCTAGGATCTCCAGCTTTTCCAAAGCCAAGTATGAATCACTTTCTATTCTTACCCAATCTTCTTTCCCATAACTTTTCCTGTTAATGATGTGTTTGTACAAGAGACAATACCCATGTATAATTCTTCTAAAGTTTTTCCATTTGTTTGTATATAAATAAATATAACAACATCAAGAACAAAGTAATTATCCTAATAGATTGAACATAGCAAGAAACCAAGCGTGGGTTCACATTTCTCCACATTTGTGGTAAGTCCCATGTAGTCTTGCAGAGAAACAGTCCTCAATTAGAGGCCATGTTCTTTCTCAGGACCGAAAAGTCATCTTCAGAGCATTTATAAAAAGTTAGATATGGGGATGAGTCAAGAGAATCAACCACAACTTGAAGATTTGCCAAATCAGAGAACTGGATTGATGATTCAGTCATAAGGCTGTTCCTCCGCTGAATCATAGTTGCAATTTGTTTGACTCCTATGAACCTCAATTTTGCCATGTATCAGATGGGTAAAATGACACCTAATGAATCATTCCAAGGGGTTACAGATTAGAAAGAAGGGACAACACACATCCATGCTGAGAATGGGTTAGGGCCCTGATTTGAAAATAATCATAGTCGAAATGGGGTGGCCACACAGAGCAGACGTGTGCACAGAAGGGACACAGCTGTCTGAATTACTATCCAAATAGTAGCCTTGAGAATCCCAGCCACCCTACCCCCCTACCCCCAGCCTCTTGGACTCAAGCTCCTATCAACCTTCAGGAAGAAACCGCACTAATAGTCTACACACTTGCATTTAGGAAAATGTTGATATTCCCTAACATTTAATGGCCATTCAATAAATAGCGATAATTATATTCTTTATTATGAGATAATATGTTCTTGGTTTTTATTTCGGAAATATAAAATGATTATAATTCCAAAACATTCACTTTTCCAAAAGCCACGTGAGCTGGAGAGGTGCATGTCAGAGGACAAGTCAGAAAACACTTCTTTAGTTTCTTTTTTTAAGTTTTTTAAAAAATTTATTTATTATTAAGAAACAGGGAGTGACAGAGCATGAGCAGGGGAGGGTTAGAGAAAGCGAGACACAGAATCTGAAGCAGGTTCCAGGCTCTGAGCTGTCAGCACATAGCCTGACATGGGGCTTGAACCCACAAACTATGAGATCATGGCCTGAGCCAGTGTCGGATGCTTAACCGACTGAGCCACCCAGGTGCCCCAACACTTCTCTAGTTTGTTTCTGTCTCCTGCAGTTCAATTTTCCAGCTATCAGCCTGGAGTCCCTGCTGGATATCTTCAGGGAACTCACACTCCACCCCTCCGAACTCCCACATGGCGCCCTTCCTACTACTGCTTCTCCTACTATGGGCTTTGAGTGTCAGCTTCAGACTGTGCTTGAGGCAATTAACTCTCCAAAACCACCAAGCTCTCAAGTTCTTCCTCCCCCAAAGCATATACTACATCAAAGCTGCATCCTGACAACATTGAGGCAGTCTCAAGAGTCCATGATGTCCCCTCCCCTCCCCCCCACACACACACCGGTGTCTTTCTGCTGAAGTGCAAAAAAGTCCTTTTCTGAGGGCCCTGCCCTTGAGTCAGCATGCGATCAATCCCCACCCAGTGCTGCACCCTACACACAACCTGTTCAGTTGTGTGCAGAGACATTGCTTGCTCCTACACTCTGCTCCTGGATCAAAAGATGGTGCCACGTTACACTAGTGTCTCAGGCATTGTAGTGAAAAATCTTTCTTACTGGCTTCACTTTGAATCTTGTACATGGGATCTGGCACAATCCCCAAGAAAAATAGGAACATGGAAGACAAAGATGAGCGACACACACGCAAAACTACCCCCTCATTCATATAGGCCTTTGTTCCTCTACCTTTTCTCTGCTTTAGGATGTCTGTTCCTAAGGATGACTCACTCCTTCTCAAGAGGCTTCTTGGACTTTTTTCAAATTGTCCCCAGACAAACACATGAGAAGCCTGTTAGATATGCTGGAATCTCAGAGAGTATATAGCTGGGGTTTAAGCTGAGGTCCTTGCTGTAGCCATGAGCTAAAGATTTATAACTTACTATTTCTTGATAAATTACTTTCATATGAAACACAGTGTTTGGAAATGGAAACTAATTCTATTTTCCTAAAACTCTATTTATTCCTTCTCCTCACAACTATAAAGTATATATACACCAAGTTATACATCTAAATTTAGCCACCTTCTATTCTCATCACCCTCATCAAAATTAAAATGTATGATATTGATATAAGATCTTTGTCTCAGAAATTCCCTTATTCTATAAATGTGCTCAAGTTAAATATTCTTGCCTACAGAATTTTTGCTTACATTTCCCCATGAACAAAGCTTTCTGTTAATCAGTGGATAAAATGTACCGGTCGTATTTGTGTGAATAATACAATCCATGAAGAAAAGTTAATTAACACATGCTAATTTATGTTAATTATTAACTTTAAGGAAAATTCTTGACAACACACTAAATTATTCTTCAGATTTCTATGTAACATTCATACTTCAGAAGGCTGTTGGCAAGACATAAGGAATGAAGTCATAATCTTGCAACGGTGAAACAGTGTATTCCAACTTAAGTTTTATAAAAAAAATTCTAAATTAAATGTAAGTATAAGTAATATTGCAATATAATTTTCTTTGATACACAAATTTTAAAAAGAAGTAGTCCTACAGGGATTTAAGACTAGCCTTTAACAGTCTTAGCTGGTTTCTAGGAGTGGCTTCATTAATCATTACTTCACTCAGATAATTTATTTTTCATGCTGCTCCAGCAAATTCTCCCGTTGTCTTTAATCTTTCCCAGAATCTTCCATGATTGCTCCAGCTAGTCCTTATCTCTGAGGCTGTTTTCTTACCCCTCGTGTCAGACACAAAGCAGGACACCAAGTGAGTGATCTCAACAGCTGAAAGAACTACCTGGAGAGCATGGGTGAGGCAAGAGTGGAAATAACCTTCAAGAACAATGGAGAAATTCTCTTCTGAGGAGATTTCACATACTTTCAGAGAGCTCAACTACACTTGGAACAGATAGAAATCTGTGTATGTGGCATGCGTGTGTGAGAAAGATTTCAAATAAATGACCCCTAGAGGCATAACACACATTCTGCTATGGCTTCGACAATATTTTCCAATTTGACTCAGTCCCTGTGAGTTTTATCATGAATTTTAATTGAATCTTCTCAACTCACGTTGTGCAGTTTTTCTTCTCACACGTAGCTAATAGAATTGGAGTCAGACAGTTAAATTTTTGCTTAACATTGAGTCATTTCAAAAGTAATTAATATCTTTCAAGTCTACTAAAGTCTATTTCATTGTCAAATAATAAACAATTTAAGTAAAAACCAACACTAAATTTGTTTTTTACATATCAGTGTATATTCAAGAAAAACAAAATGTCAATGATACTTTTGGCATCTCATAATTAGATGCTTTACTGTGAGACATTGGTACTAAAAAATAAGGGAAAATGATTGTCCACGAGGGGAGGAAGCTACAAAAAGAGCTTACCTAATGGCTACATGAATTGCCAAAAGAAGTAAAGGGCCTTAAGTTTACAACAGTCACATACAAGTGACCTAAAGTCAATAGCAATTCTTTGTTGCCACTCGAGGTATCCATGTTTCAGAGATGAAGTAACATACCCCTCCTTGATATCTGCTCTCCAGAATATCAAAAATGCCCAGGGTTTCTGGGTCCCTATGTCAGGCACCTCTCCTCTCAAAGCACAAGGATTTTTTGCAAGTCGGACCAAGTCTTGAGGTCTTTTAGACCTCTGTAAAGACCTTGTAAACAGGCATGAAGTTTTATAATATTCTTTCAAATGTCTAATTACAAAGAAACCAATAATACCCCCTACTCTTAGCCCAGAAGTGGACATTTTCAAGCACTGCTACTCCAGGTTGCCTTCCCAAAGCATGGCGTGCCTCGTATTAAGTCTTGGATTCTTCTATTTCCTCTGACCAGAATAGAAACAAAAGAAACCCTTTTGTCTTCTTGTTACGTATTATTTCCTACAACCAGTGTCTGGCGTTCCATTCAACCACATAGTGTCAGGGCACCAGAAGAACAATGAATTTTGCACGAGCGATCCCAATTTGACTGCTTTTCTCCCTGGTTCTGAGCTCAATGCTCCACACCACTTCGTCACCCAGATCTCAAAAGTGCTAATGCACAGAACCTCAACAATATGTTTTCTGCTCCAAATGACTACTCTGGAACAGCCGGAAAGGTTGGGAGGCAGAGACATTTTAGCAAAGTTGCTCAATATCAGCTACTTTTAAAAAGACATTTATTTAATCCATGTAGTGCTCAAGGAAGAAAGCAATGGCATAAATTCCAGGACTTTGCACCAGGAGGCCCATTTGTCATAGCCTACATCACAAATGACCTTGGTTTAGACTTTGATTTGATTCCTCAAATGAAGATTTCCATGCAGTCATTGTACTGTATGTGTAGAAAGTAAATTTGTTAAACGGACATACTTAAAATATACTAGAAGTTTCCTGTAATCCTATATGGAAGTCTATTTTAATATACGGGGAAGAAAAAAGTAAACAGCACCTACTACATGCCAGACACCGTTGTAAGCACTTAGTGTATATTAAATCACTTCATTTTCACCGCTATCGTGAGGTAAGGACTATTATTATCCCCATCTTCAGGTGAGTAAAGCACAGGGAGATTAAATAACTCATCCAAGGTCACACAGCTAGTGAAGGATGGCCCTCAATTTTTAACCTAAATGATCTAGATCAGGAGTCCATGCTCCAAACCGCTATACTTCACCCTAAGGAAGCGGCTGTGAGAGGTCCTGACAACCACGTGTATCCTGATGCTTTACCCTGGCCCCATGACAGGGGTTCTCATGGCCCTGGCATTTCCCCTTGCTGGATGTAGCTGTGAGCCACGTGATGTTAATGACCCTACTCAAATGATGGTTCGGTTATTGCTGGGCCCTACTTCTAGATTTCAGCGTAAGCTCTCTCAAAGCCTCATCTGGCCAAGAAAGATGGGCAATGGACACAGCAAGCACTCCTGATACTGTGGCTCCATTCCTTCTCCCCAAGTTCCCCACTGCCCGTCTCACCCAACGCCAGGACATCAGACGTAGGCACTTTTCTCACTGACTTCTTTTCTCCTCAGACCCAAAGAAGTTGGAGTGTAATTAGCATTAGTTTCATTGTTTTACCTTATTCAGGGAGATCCATTACAGTAAATACATGGGAATTTAAAAATATGCTCGATAGATATTATCGACCAGCACTGAATTATCTCTGATTTATGATACATTTCAAGCCAAAACACACTTTCTAAACCTAAACATTTTCTGTTTTTTACTTCTTTCCCAAAGCGTGAAATTTGTAACCTGTTCTTTAGAAAATTACCAAACGCAGGCTAACACTCGGTCTCCTTTTTCCTCATTTCCTCAAGGCAAAATAATTACAAGCAGAACTTTAAGAAATCTTATATGCATTAGGAGTTTGGTCTTTCTTTTTGGTATCAGCTCATTCAGGGGTTATTCCCTTCGAGAAAAGCTAGTGGTTCTCTGGATACCAGCAACTCCAAACCTTTTCCTTTGTCCAGACTATGACATTGTCATTGAATACGGTTTTGGACCACCATGTCAGCAAGTCATTTTAAACCATTTTTAACATATCCTGTGACTGATGAGGAGTCAAACTTCATATATCAAGCAGTATTAAAAATACAGCTATTTCCAGTTGACATGTATCAAGAGATTTTTCTATGTTCATACCCTTTGACCAAGTAATTCCACCTTGGGGACTCTATCCTAGGGAAATAACCTGAAATAACAGAAAAAAACCTTTATGCACAAAGACAGTAACCCCACTACCTAAACATCCTCCAAATATGGGAATGGCTAATAAACTATCCACTTAAAGGAATATTTTATAGTCCTTGAAATGTAGTTATGAAAATTTTATGACATGGATTATTTTTCTCAGGTTAAATGAAAAACTAAGACAAAAATTATAGGTACAAGTTAATCACCCTTATGTAAAAATCAGGAACCCTGCTGAGCAAAAATATAATGAAACAAAACACTAACTCCCAGAGAAAGTGATTTGGAGCCCAGTCTTAAAAACTAGCAAGACTCCATCAATAAGAAAAGAAATAGGAGCACCTGAGTGGCTCAGTCCGTTAGGTGACCGACTTTGGCTCAGGTCATGATCTCACAGTTCGTGGGTTCGAGTCCCGCGTCAGGCTCTGTGCTGACAGCTAGCTCAGAGCCTGGAGCCTGCTTCAGATTCTGTGTCTCCCTCTCTCTCTGCCCCTCCCCAACTTGTGCTCTGTTTCTCTCTCTCTCAAAAATAAATAAACGTTAAAAAAAGTTTAAATAAAGGAAAGAAATAAATGTATTAGTCCCAGGCTAAGGGGCTCTAGAAGAGCCTTTGGTCTTTCACACTGTCTTATAGGTTGGACTCAGTAAATGCTTGTTAAGTCAATAAATGATGAGAGCATAGATGTTCACTATTACCTAATATATTGCAGTATATTAAATTGCCAACATCTAACCATTGTGACCAATAAAAATAGCAATTTCTTATGGTTCAACCAAACACAGTCAATGAGCCTCTACCACCACACGTTGCTAAGATCAGGAGGAAATAATCTGTCCCTCCCAATAGTCCCTCCCTCCTTCTGTCTTACATGCACTGTCACTTTCCCTCCCTTCCATCCCTTAGTGGTCAAATAATCAGCATGAAGAAAAACCAGCTGGATATTTGATATGATATTGCAAAAAAAGTAAAAATACCTGTAGCTGACTTTTTCCCATGTTGCTGTCAACACATAAATATATTTTAAGACTTCAACAGAAGAAGCTTGTGATTTTTAAACTTTCTTTGTATATCATTTCATGAAATCCAGCAATAATAGTCACTAGATAATAAGTTGTTTCTAACACCTGGCCACCTAAAGAGAAAACTACCAGATGATTTAAAAGTTATAGTGTTTTTTTTAGTAAAATAACCAGTGATCCCTTTTCAATATTCTGAGATCATTTATTGTGGTCTCCAATTTATTTCCTTTCATATACATGATTTGTGAAATATTGAATGGAAGTTCCCTATTTTGCAAAGGAAACATTTTTATTTCTATCCCTTTTTTCATCACAATTCCTTCCTTACTCCCAGGCAATTAATAAACAATAAACACCATAGGAACCTGGCCAGAGATAGGGGAATCAGCGTCAGGAGGCTTGGAATGGATTCAAAACCGTCGAGCAATATTTCCAATATTACAGGCAGATCTTTGGCAAAAATCTACTGACAAACATTCTTTTGACAAATGATCTACTTTTTCTTATTTCTTTTTCCTTTTTTAAAAGTCTCTTTAACACAAAAAATAAATATATAACTGTGTTTAAGCACTTTTGTCAAATTCTTGCTTCCACCTTGGCCCTTTTCATAGTCACAGTTATTAAAATTAATATCCAGAAAGGGTTCCTTGTCGCATTCACTATTTAATTTTTTATTTTATTTTTATTTGTGTGTGTGTGTATGTAGATATCACCTTTTTTTTTTAGTTTATATAAGTTTTAGTTAACATACAATGCAATATTGGCTTCAGGAGAAGTATTCAATGATTCATCACCTATATATAACACCCAGTGCTCATCACAGCAAGTGCCCCCTTTAATATTCATCTCCCATGTAACCCATCTCCCACCCATCTCCCTCCATCAACCCTCAGTATGCTCTCTGTTGTTACTAATCTCCTGTGGTTTGTTTTCCTCTCTTCTCTTTTTCTAAAGTTTACTTACTTATTTTGAGAGAGAGATCATTTGAGCTGGGCAGGGGCAGAAAGAGAGAAAGAGAATCCCAAGCAGGCTCTGTGCTGTCAGCATAGAGTCTGACATGGGCTTCGATCTTATGAACCATGAGGTTTAGACCTGAGCCTAAATCAAGAGTTGGAAGCTAGGGGAGCCTGGGTGACTCAATCGGTTAAGTGTCCAACTTTGGCTCACAGTTCATGGATTCAAGTCCCACGTTGGGCTCTGTGATGACAGCTCAGACCCTGGAGCCTGCTTCGGATTCTGTCTCCCCTCTCCCTCTGCTCCTCCCCTGTTCATGCCCTGTTTCCCTCTCTCTCAAAAATAAATAAACATTAAAAAAAATTTTAAGAGTTGGAAGCTAAACTGACTGAGCCACCCAGGATCCCTTTCTTCTCTTTCCCCCCACCACTCCCATATTTTTATCTGTTTTGTTAAATTCTACATATGAGTAAAATCATGGTATTTGTCTTTTCCCTGATTGACTTATCTTGTTTAGCATAATATATTCTAGCTCCATCCACCTTATTTCAAATGGCAAGAGTTCATTCTTTTTGATAGCTGAGTAATATTCCATCGTGTGTGTGTGTGTGTGTGTGTGTGTGTCTGTGTATCTGTGTGTCTGTGTGTATATATATACCATATCTTCTTTATCCCATCATCAGTTGATGGACATTTGGGCTCTCTCCATAGTTCAGCTATTGTTAATAATGCCGCTATAAACATTGGGGTGCATATATCTCTTTAAATCTGTATTTTTGTATTCTTTGGGTAAATACTTAGAAGTGCAGCTGCTGGATTATAGGGTAGTTCTATTTTTAGTTTTTTGAGGAACTAAAACTGTTCTCTAGAGTGACTGCATCAGTCTGCATTCACACCAATGGTGCAAGAGGATTCCCTTTTCTCTGCATCTTTGCCAATATTTGTTGTTTCTTGTGTTGTTAATTTTAGCTATTCTGACAGGTGTGAGGTGGTATCTCAACATGGTTTTGATTTGTATTTCCCTGATGATGAGCAATGTTGAAGCCTTTTCATGTGTCTGTTAGCCATCTGGATGTCTTCTTTGGAAAAGTGTCTATTCATGTCTTCTCCCCATTTCTTAGCTGGATTATTTGTTTATTTGATAAGTTCTATATAGATTTTGGATACTAACCCTTTATCAGGTATGTTGTTTGCAAACACCTTCTCTCATTCTATAGGCTGACTTTTAGTTTTGTTGGTTGTTTCCTTCACGGTGCAGAAGCTTTTTCTCTTCATGAGGTCCCGATAGTTAATGTTTGCTTTTGTTTCCCTTGCCTTTGGTGACATGTCTAATAAGAAGTTGTCACAGCTGAGGTCAAGGAGGTTTCTGTCTGTGGCCTCTTCTAGGATTTTGATGGTTTCCTGTCACATTAAGGTCTTCCATCGATTTTGAGTTTATTTTTGTGTATGGTGTAAGAAAGTGGTCCAGTTTCATTCATCTGCATGCCATTGTCCAGTTTTCTCAACACCATTAGTTGAAAAGATTCCCTTTTTTTCCATTAGATATTATTTCTTGCTTTGACAAAGACTAGTTGATGATATAGTTGTGGGTCCGTTTCTGGGGTTTCTATTCTGTCCCATTGATCTATGTGTCTGTTTTGGGGCCAGTAACATACTGTGTTGATGACTACAGCATTGTAATTCAGCTCAAAATCTGAAATCATGATGCTTCTAGTTTTGTTTTTCTTTTTCAGGATTGCTTCAGCTATTCAGGGTCTTTTGTGGTTCCACACAAATTTTAAGGTTATTTGTCTAGTTCTGTGAAGAATGCTGGTGGTATTTTTTTTTAATTTTTTAATGTTTTATATATTTCTGAGAGAGAGAGAGGCAGCATGAGCAGGGGAGGGTCAGAGAGAGAGAGACACAGAATCTGAAGCAGGCTCCAGACTCTGAGCTAGCTCTTAGCACAGAGACCAATGCAGGGCTCGATGTAGGGCTCGAACCCACAAACCATGAGATCATGACCTGAGCCAAAGTAGGACGCTTAACCTACTGAGCCACCCAGGCACCCCAGAATGCTGGTGGTATTTTGGTAGGGATTGCATTAAATGTGTAGATTGCTGGGGTGGTTATAGACATTTTAACAATGTTTGTTCTTCCCATCCATGAGCATGGACTGTTTCTCCATTTCTTTGTATCTTCTTTAATTTCTTTGATAAGTCTCCTATGGTTTTTAGAGTATAGATCTTTTATCTCTTTAGTTAGCTTTACTCCTAGGTATCTTATTGCTTTTGGTACAATTTTAAATGGGACTGATTCCTTGATTTCTTTTTCTGTTGCTTCATTATTGGTGTCTAGAAATGCAACCGATTTCTTACATTGATTTTGTATCTTGCAACTTTGCTGAATTCTTGTATTAGTTCTAGCAAATTTTGGTGGAGTCTTTTGGGTTTTCCACATAAAGTATTATGTCATCTGCAAATAATGAAAGCTTTACTTCTTCTGTGCTGATTTGTATGCCCTTTATTTCTTTTTGTTGTCTGCTTACTGAGGCTAAGACTTCCAGTACTATGTTAAATAGTGATGGTGAGAGTGGACATCCTTGTCTTGTTCCTGACCATGGAGAAAGAATTCTCAGTTTTTCCCCATTGGGGATGATATTAGCTGGAGGTCTTTTGTATGTGGCCTTTGTGATGCTGAGTTATGTTCCATCTATCCTTACTTTGTTGGCGTTTTTATCAAGAATGATACAATATTTGTCAAAGGCTTTTTCTGCATCTACTGACAGGATCATATGGTTCTTATCCTTTCTTTTATTAATGTGGTATATCAAGCTGATTGATTTGCAAATACTAATCCAACTCTGCAGCCCAGGAATAAATCCTACTTGATCATAGTGAATAATTATTTTAATATACTGTAATACTTTAATATACTGACTTTGATTTGCTGGTATTTTTTGAGAATTTTTGTGTCCTGGTCCATCAGGGATATTGGCCTGTAATTCTTCTTTTTAATGGGGTCTCTGTCTGGTTTGGGAATCAAGGTAATGTTGGCTTTATAGAATGAGTTTGGAAGCTTTCCATCCATTTCTTTTCCTTTCTTTCTTTCTTTCTTTCTTCTTCTTTTTTTTTCTTTTTTGTAACAGTTTGAGAAGAATAGGTATTAACTTTTCTCTAAATGTCTCGTAGAATTCTCCTGGGAAGCCATCTGGCCCAGGACTCCCGTTTGTTGGGAAATTTTTGGTAAGTGATTCAATTTCTTTGCTGGCAATGGGTCTGTTCAGATTTTCTCTTTCTTCCTATTTCAGTTTTGGTAGTTTGTGAGTTTTTAGAAAGTTCTCCATTTCTTCCAGATTGTCCAGTTAGTTAGCATATATTTTTTCATAGTATTCTCTAATAATTGTATTTCTTTTTTTTTTTTTTTAATGTTTTATTTATTTCGGAGAGAGAGAGAGAGACAGCGTGAGCAGGGGAGGGTCAGAGAGAGAGGGAGTCACAGACTGAAACAGGCTCCAGGCTCTGAGCCGGCAGTCAGCACAGAGCCCGACGCGGGGCTCGAACCCAAAAACCGCGAGATCATGACCCAAGCGAAAGTCGGACGCTTAACCGACTAAGCCACCCAGGCGCCCCTCTAATAATTGTATTTCAATAGTGTTGGTTGTGATCTCTCCTCTCTCATTCATGACTATCTATTTGGGTCCTTTCTTTTTTCTCTTTGATAAGTCTGACTAAGGGTTTATCAATTTTGTTTATTCTTTAAAGAACCAGGTCTTGGTTTCATTGATTTGTTCTAATGGGGGGTTTTTGTTTGTCTCTATCTCATTTATTTCTGCCCTAATCTTTATTATTTCCTTTCTACTATTGGCTTTAGGCTTTATATGCTGTTCCTTTTCTAGCTCCTTTAGGTGTAAAGTTAGATTATGAATTTGAGACCATTCTTACTTCTTGGAATAGGACTGAATTACAATGTAACTTTCCTCTTAGAGTGCTTTTGCTGCATCCCAAAGAGTTTGGACTGTCATGTTGGACTGTTATGCTCATTTGCTTCCATGTACTTTTTATTTCTTCATTAATTTCCTGGTTAACCCATTCATTCTTTAACACGTTCTTTAACCACCATGTATTTGAGTGCTTTTCAAATCTTTTCTAGTGGGTAACTTTAAGTTTCATAGCATTGTGACCCAGTATGTGATCTATTCTGGATGATGTTCCACGTGCACTCAAGAAGATTGTGAATTCTGCTGACTTAGGATGAAATGTTTGAATTTATCTGTTAGGTCCATCTGGCCTAGTGCATCATTCAAAACCATTGTTTCCTTGTTGATCTTCTGCTTAGGTGATCTGTCCATTGCTGTAAGTGGGGTGTTAAAGTCCTGTAATATTATTGTATTATTTTCAATGTTATTTGTTTGTTTGTTTGTTTTTGATTTATATATTTGGATGCTTTCACATTGGAGGCATAAATATTTATAATTGTTAGGTCTTCTTGATGGATAAACCCCTTAATTATGATATAATCCCCTTCTTCGTTTTTTGTTACAGTCTTTGTTTTAAAAATCTAATTTTTCTGACATAAGTATGGCTACTCTAGGTTTCCTTTGAAGTCCATTAGCATTATAAATGTTTCCCATCCCCTCACTTTCAATCTGCATGTGTCTTTAGGTCTAAAATGAGTCTCTTATAGGCAACATATAGATGGGTCATGTTTTGCTTTGTTTTGTTTTTCATCCATTCTGATTCTCTATGTCTTCTCTGGTCCTTTATAGTCTTTGATAATTTGGTCTGTTTTTTTCTTCCTTCACTCAAAGAGGATTTTTCTTGCAGGACTAGTTTAGTGGTCATGAACTCCTTTAGTTTTTGCTTGCTTGGGAAACTCTTGACCTCTCCTTCTATTCTGAATGACAGCCTTGCTGGATAAAGAATTCTTGGTTGCATATTTTTCTCATTCAGCACATTAAATATTTCCTGCCATTCCCTTCTGGCTTATGTTTCAGTGGACAGGTCTGCTACTAACCTTATGTGTCTATCCTTGTAGGTTAAGGGTTTTTGTCCCTAGCTCTTTTCAGAATTCTCTCTTTATCTTTGTATTCTGCAAGTTTCACTATGCTATGTCTTGGTGTTGATATGTTTTTATTGATTTTGAAGGGAGATCTCTGTGCCTCTTAGACTTGAATGCCTTTTTCCTTCCCCAGATTAGGGAAGTTCTCAACTGTAATTTGTTCAAATAAACCTTCTGCCTCCTTTCTCCCACTCTTCTTCTAATATGGGTATTGTTTTGCTTGATGGAATAGCTGAATTCCCTAAATCTCCCTTTGTAATCTAATAGTTTTCTTTCCCTCTCCTTTTCAGATTCATTACTTTCCATAATCTTATTTCTATATCACCTATTCTCTCCTCTGCTTTTTCAGTCTTCCTTGTGACTATATCCAGTGAGTTTTGCATAAGTCATAGAATTTTTTTTAAATTTTTTATTTCAGTAAGACTAGATCAAAGTTGTTGATCCCTGCAGCAAGGGTTTCTCTGGTGTCTTCTATGCTTTTTTCAAGTCCTGCTAGGAGTCTTCTGTTGTTCCAAATCCTTATTCAGATATATTGCTTACATCCATTTTGAGCAAGTCCCTGGCTGTGATTTCTTCTTGACCTTTCTTTTGGGGAGAATTCCTCCATCTTGTCATTTTAGCTAGGTTTCTGTCTTTTGGATGATTTAAAAATTTGTTATGTTTCCTGTGCCAGAGAGTATTACTATGTTAAAAAGGGGTCATACACTGCCTAGGGCCTGGCACTCCAGGAAGCGCTTCTGGTATACGCTGTGCGCGCTCCGTGTTGCATTCAGCTTCCTTTTCCCACTGGTCAGTCCTCTGCAGAGCTCCTCCTTGTTTGCGGGGGGAGGGGAGGGGAGTGGTCATTTTTGGACCTTTAACTCAGTGTGCTTTAATTCGTTGGTTAAAATTAGCCTGGAAAAAAGAAAAAAGAATTTAAAAAGCCTGATCCAAAAGAGAGACAGAGAAGGAAAAGTAATGAAAAAAATAAAAAGACAAGATAAAAACTATAAGCCTGATTCCAAAGGGGAAAAAAAGAGGGAAAAAGAAAAAAGAAAGAAAAAAATGAAAAGAAGCAAAAAAGAAGCCTGATCAAAACAAAAAAGAAAATGAAAATGGGGGAAAAAAAACAAAGAAAAAAATCTTATCAAACAAACAAAACACAATGACCCTAATTCCAAAAGGAAAAAAAAAAAAGTAAGCCTGGTTCTACTTCCACCAGAACTGCGGGTGACACCTTGCAGTACTTTATTTTCGGTGCACTTGGTGCCTGTGCGGTGCTGCCCGAACGTATCTTCTGGAGGAGGGTCCGCTGTGTTGACTCAGAGTCAGTCTTGCTCCAGTAAATAAGCAGCTGCCGGGCAGAGAGGCGGGGTTTGGGGCAAGCCGTCTGTCTCCACTGGGGGCTGCTGTGTTGTTCTCTGAAGTCCCACAGTGTTGGTGTTGGGGGGGGCGGGGGGAGGGTGGATTGCACCACCCCAATCTCTCACCACCGGACAGGGGATCGCACACCTACCACTGTTCAGGCAGCCCTCGTTGAATAGCAAGGACAGTGAGCACAATTCTGTGTTTTTTTGCTTTGGCGCTTAGCTGAGATTCAAAAATTCGAAATCTTAAAGAACCTGGCACCACGCAGACCCGCCCCCCTCCTCCGGAGTAGAGCTGTGTCTGAAATCCTTTGTCCCATAAAATCAGTCCCACGCCTGCTCGGCGCATGGAATTTATGGTGTAGCACCGTGAAAAGCAGCAAGGTTTATGCCTCTGTGTGCACTTGTGTACCCTGCCAATGAAGAGCCTTTTGCTGGCACCTGCCTACAGGGTCTTTTGTCGTTGGAGAGTCAATATACTCTCTTCCAGAAGCATTCCAGGAAGGGGAATGTTCTCCCCCAGTGCACCCTGAGATCACTACACCATGCTATGCCCTCTGGGGCCAGCTTCCTCCTTCTCCCCAGAAAGGTACACCACAGCTCCACTCTGGAGAAAGTCGGACAGTTCCAAAACCTCGGTTTGAGCTCGAAATGCTGTTTGGAGGGAAAAAAAATCTGCAACACTCAGTACCTTTTGCTCCCCAGTCCATGGTCCAGCGATGCTATACTCTCTCAATCCTTCTTTCTCTCTCCCTTTTGTATCTCCATGGAAAGGGTTCCCTCCCCTCCACAGCACCACCATTTTTCTCTCCCCCAATTCACTTCTGTACACCTCACACCCCCTACTCACACTGCCTACCTCCAACCATGGAGACCCTTCTGCCAGTCCACAGATCAATTTCCTGGGTGATGTCATACAGCTGTGTTTAGGGGAGAGGAAAGCCCAGGTTTCTCCTACATCTCCACCATCTTAAAGTCTCTCTCATTCACATTTTAAAATTGGAAGTAAGTTGCTCTGTCTCTCTCTCTCTCTCTCTCTCAGGAAGGAAGGGAGAAGAGAAGAGAAGAGAAGAGAAGAGAAGAGAAGAGAAGAGAAGAGAAGAGAAGAGAAGAGAGAAAGAAAGAAAGAAAGAAAGAAAGAAAGAAAGAAAGAAAGAAAGAAAGAAAGAAAGAAAGAAAGAAAGAAAGAGGGAGAGAAAGAGAGAGAGAGAGGGAGAGAGGGAGGGAGAGAGGGAGGGGAGGAGAGGGAAGAGAAGGGAAGGAAGAAGGGTTTAAAATAAATAGGAATTGAGTAGGAATTGAGCTAGGAAACTTATTTATGAGAACGCTGGAGTAAAACAATGTAAGTTTTATGATAAATTTCTATAACCAAAAAAGAGTAACGCATATAAAAAAATGATTAAAGAAATCAGTGATTTTAACCCAAGGTGAGGCCTCAGCAATAAGTTCACAGTATATTCTGTCCTTGCTACTGAGTGGACGAAAGTTAATTGGTAAGTTGTTCTGATCTGATAGTATTTTGTTGAGAGAGCTCAAGCGGAAAAAATCTTTAAAAATAATTTACTTCCAGAAAAAGGAAAAAAGATATAAATGCTTCACATGAAAATACATACCTGCTTTCAGTGCCTATGTAAGCAAGATGATATCAAATCTTTTTTGTGAAAATAAACAAATCTAACTTTTATCAACTTTAACATAGATTTTTAGGCTCCTGATGTCCAAAAACAGATGTGAGCTTTACTATGCTTTGTCTATATAAGGAGTCAAATTGAGCTTCAAACGTATCCAGGAACTTACTTCATTCTGTTGTTATTCCAGTGACTTTGTTGGATTTAAGACTCAAGACAAAATGAAAAAGTATACAAAAGACACTAAGATTATTGCAATCACTTGATGATTTGTCATTGTAAAGTCACCAACTCAAAATGTCTTACCCATAATTCATTTTATACCAAAAGGATTCACTAAATCTTGTCCAGTGTTTTCATAGGGACCTTATTCAAACCTAGTGAGAGGCATTTTCTCAGCAATTAGGTATCTATTTTATCATTAATTTGATATCAAATACATGACTTACAAAATCACAGGAAAGCTGTTGAGATGTGCACTGGAATAGGACACAAAATTCCCAAGGACTGGTCCTCATGTTTTACCACAAGAAATCTCTAGCCCTCCAAATGCACAAAATGAAAGCATCTTGTTACGTGATTATTAAGTTTGCTTCTGCTTCACCCTGTAGTCATTTGGCATATTTGGACTTCAGTTTCCTAACAATAAAGTGAAATTTATAATAAAACCAAATGAATTCTGGGGCACCTAGGCGGCTCAGCAATTGAGCATCCAACTTTGGCTCAGGTCATGATCTTACAGTTCATGAGTTCAAGCCCCACATCGGGCTCACTGCTGTCAGTACAGAGCCTGCTTCAGATCCCCTGTCCCCCTCTCTCTGCCCCTCCCCAGCTTCCACACGCTCTCTCTCTCTCAAAAATAAAATAAATATTTTTAAAAAATAAATTCTAAGTTGACTTCCAATAATACTACTATAATTGCGTTTTCATTCGGGAGTATTATTATTTTTGTTGTGGTGGGTTTTTTTTCTTTTTTAATTTTAATGAGTTAACATACAGTGTACTATTGGTTTCAGGAGTAGAAGTCAGTGATTATTCAGGGGGTATTATGAATGCATAGCAATCTACAAGTTCTGAAAGATATGATAGAACATCAGAGATTAAGAATAAAAGCAGAAAGGGGGACCTGGGTGGCTTAGTCGGTTAAGCATCCGACCTTCGCTTAGGTCATGATCTCGCGGTTCGTGGGTTTGAGCCCCTCGTCGGGCTCTGCCAGCTCAGAGCCTGGAGCCTATTTTAGAGTCTGTATCTCCCTCTCTCTCTGACCCTCCACTGCTCACGCTCTCTCTCTCTCTCCTAGGAATAAATAAAAATATTTAAAAAAAAAAAGAATAAAAGCAGAAAAAGTCACTTTCTGGAATTGACACTAAAATAAGACAAAACAGTCCAGTAACTTATATTATGAGGTAGTTTTCATATGCGGCACTCCCAGGGTTATCAGGAGCACAACTAATGCAATAAAAGATGCAGTCCCACCTGGCAGTGTGGGAAAATTACAGATCACCGCAAGGTTGAACTATCTGGAGGCTAGAAAAAATTCAGCATTATTATGCTTACAGTACTATCCAAGAAGAGGATGCCCCACTTATGAAAGCCAGTTGACAGATATGTAGAAAGATAAATTTGGATTCCACTAATGTATATTGAACACCAGTGCACCATCCATTATGATTAGATCTTTCATGTGTTCGCTCACGTAGCCCTCACAAAACTCTACGTGATGATATTAGCCCAGTATTACAGCATCCCAGTAGCCCAGGGACCGGCCCAATCACCTACCTAGAGTTTCACACCTCTGACCTCAAATCCCAATGTTTCTGCACTCTATTATGCTTACTCTTCAGTGAATGGAACAAAGGAAGTCTTTTCTAACTACCCTAGACATGAAAAAAAAGTAATCAATTTCCCTTTGTTCTAAGTTCATGCTTATGAACAGCTTAATATGTTTTTCAGTTTGGAACAACTGCAAATGATCCTCCCCATGCACGTATTTGTATTTTTCAAACTTCTGCCTCTATGGTTTTATATTATTTTGTCCATGTGGGTTACATGATTTAAAAATTTGTAAAGTTTTTAGGGACCAAAGAAGTTACATTAAGTAATGTGTGCTCTGTTACAAAATCTAGGTTTTACCCAAAGATACAAAAACAGCAAGTGCTCACAGTAATATTAGGAAGTCACGTAAATCACTAATATAGCTATGATGCTAATAAGCAATTAATTAAAAAAAAATTTTTATGTTTTTTAGTTATTTCTAGGAGAGAGAGAGACAGCGTGAGCAGGGGAGGGTCAGAGAGAGAGGGAGTCACAGACCGAAAGAGGCTCCAGGCTCTGAGCAGGCAGTCAGCACAGAGCCCGACGCAGGGCTTGAACCCACAACCGTGAGATCATGACCTAAGCGAAAGTCGGACGCCCAACCGACTAAGCCACCCAGGCGCCCCAAATAAGCAATTAATTTAAAAAAGGAGTTAAACATTTATATGTATTGCTACTGGGCCTTTAATTTTGGCTACCACATGGTTTCTCATCGAACTTGGCCAAATGAAGGATGGGTGTATTCAAATCAGAAAGTGATGTGTGCCTCTACTAATAGTATATGCCTCAGCATCATGCGTCAGAATTCCTAGGACTTCAGCTTCAGAATGCCTCAGCAACACAAGGCTATTTACAAGTTTGACCAAAAGAAATGAAACTCATTATGCTTATTAATGTCTTACCTTAATTCTAGAACACATAAGATAAGTTAGATTTGCAGAAATACCTGATACACCTTATGAGCCCTTTTTAGGTATATTTAGACACCTTAAACATCAAGTAGAAATCCAGTAGGCTAGCAAACTTCCTGTTTTAAAGTTGATACATTGGTATCCCGTTCAAAAGTCATTATCCTGGTTTATAGGTCAGTCATGTGCATTTAATTAGCACCTGTTAGTTCTTTAAGGTACACGTTGATGGTTTAATTTTGACAGGCCCTCTCTAGATATTTCTTTGTGGGCAATAATTGCGATTGAATGCTTTAATAACTCCATATAAAAACCATTTTCAATATTCTATGACTCAGCAATATTTCTTCCAGGCACTTACTCTGAAAAGCAGAATCACGGAGAATAATGGAAAACCATCCAGTTGTCCAACAATGAAGAATTGTTTAAAATATGGTACATTGTTCAACAAATAATTAAGGCCTATATGTGCTAGGTGATAAAGACTGAGTAGCGAACAAGACATATGGTCATTACATTTACAGAGTTGGAAAGATGTATGTTCCAGCCACTAATACTGCATAACAAACTACTCCAATATTTTGTGGCTTAAAATAGCAACTATTTTATTATGCTTACAGATTCTGTGGGTGAGAAATTTGGACAGATCATGAAGAAATGGCATGACTCTTCTCCACAATGTCCGGAACTTCAGATGGGAAGACTTGAAAGCTAGAGGTGACTCTACCACAGGAAGTTGGAATTGCCTAGGGGCTTCCTCATTCATATGCCTGGGCTGGGATGATCCAAAGACTAGGACAGTCAAGCAGAGCAGCTACGTGTAGCTTCTCTATGTGCCCCCCTCCCCAGCATGGCAGCCTCAGAATAATCAGACCTCTTACGTGTCATCTCAGGACTCCAAGTTTGAGTGTTCCAGAAAGTGACATCACTTTTCATGACTATACCTTGGAAGTCCCACTGTAACCTGTGAGACAAAGAAAGTCATAGGCCTACCCATATTCAAGAAAAGAGGAATTGGAGTCTCCTCTTGATGTGAGGAATAGCAAGGTCTCCTTATGGAAAAATGGGAGAAAAATGGAATATGCTACAAGATAGTAGCATGCTAGTCTTAATAGTTCTGAAATCATATTTAATGATGGCTAACGTGTTGAGTATTTATTCTGACTGTTCTAAGACTTTAAATATATGGACTCACTTAACCTCCAAAAGTAGTCCTACAAGGTAATATTATCATTACTTTCTTACAAATGAAGAATCACTACACAAAGAGATTCTGTAACCTGTGCAAGTTTGCACTTGTAGTGGGGAAGTCTGGATTTGAATCCATACGGTCTGGTTTTCCCATTTGTAATGGTTCTTAACAGCCACCATAAACCCAAGAAATAATATTATAGGTTATTTTTCTAGCTGTTTGTCTTTGCTTGTTGATATTTCTAAAATGGGAGGAGGCTTTCCTGTACGTTTTTATATGCGGTATTTCCCAAAGTGGATAGATCAGAAGAATCATCTGGCACGCTTGTTAAAAAGACAGCTTTGGGTCCCCACTCCAGACCGGCTGACCTAGAATCTTCAGGGATGTGGCCTCGGCAATTGTATTTTTAGTAAACACTTATAAAAGCAAAGTTAGGAATCACTACTACATGGTATATTAATAGTTTGAGTTCTCACAAATTTGTTCTGCTTTTCTTTTTCCTTCTCTTTGCTGCAGCTGTGTCAGGAACCACTCAAAAGAAACCACTCGACCGTGTAACTAGTGATTTTATGTAATAAGGAAGTACTTGCCTCTTGAAGGCTGGTAAACATTTGATGGTAAAGGAGTTCCTGGCAGCCTTAAAACATAATTTACCATCTTACAGTTGTAGGAACTTCAGTAGAGTTTTCAGATGAGACAGGATGCATGGGGGTTGGGGGGAGGTAGTTTCCTCTTTGGAAAACATAATGTAGCGATGAGAACAGGGCGGCAAATATTAGTGAGCTGTGCAGGCCAAAGGAAGCAAATACTCACACATGTATTTACTTCTTTAAAAAATAACTTTCAATAGGACCTAATAGGGATGCCTGGGTGGCTCAGTTGGCTAAGCGTCCAACTTCGGCTCACGTCATGATCTCACGGTCCATGAGTTCAAGCCCCACATTGGGCTCTGTGCTGACAGCTCAGAGCCTGGAGCCTGCTTCCAATTCTGTGTCTCCCTCTCCCTCTCTGCCCTTTCCCTGCTCACGCTTGGTCTCTCTCTGTCTCAAAAATAAATAAAAACACTAAAAATTTTTAAAGAAAATTAGGACCTAATATCCAGAGTTATGATGAAAAGGAATCAAATAGAAATTTGAATTGGTTGTGTAATTTCATTTTCCAAACATTTTGTAACATTTTTTATCTTAAAATGTAAAATCTATAATACTTTTATTCAGGTTGGAAAAAAATGTGAAAGGAAATCAACTGCCCCTTAAGGATATCATTTAGCTTAAAATTGTCTTATTTGGAAGAAGCATTTCCATCACTACCCATCACTAATTATATTCAATTCAATATAATCTAAATAACATCTCATCTGGGAGAATTTGCTATATGCCAAGTACTGTGCATTGCCTCATTCAGTCCTTACAACACGCATATGAGCATTCTTCATCGTCTTACAGGTGAGGACACGGACTATAGTCGTTTGCCCAAAGCTTTGCAGCAAAGGCATTTCAGAGCTCAAGTGTGAACCCAGTACCGCATTAAAAAATTAAATGATACACAATGATCTTCATACTAGTAAAGGCCGTGTTCTGCACATTCATAAATATACGTAATATTTAATAGCCATGGAATTTAAGGTCAAAATCTATCTTATTTAAGTAGGTAGATATTCTGTATATGTACAAGGGAATTAGAGGACACTATTTAAAAACATTACAAAAAAATCACACAACATCATCAAAAAGACAAGAGATAAGTGCTGGTGAAAATGTAGAGAAAAGGGATCCCTTGTGCACGGTCAGTGGGGTTGTGAGTTGGTACAGCCACTATGGAAAACAGTATGGAATATCCTCAAAGAATTAAAACTAGAGAGTGCCAGGGTAACTCAGTCGGTTTAGTGTCCAGCTTCTGATTTCAGCTCAGGTCATGATCTCAAGGTTCATGGGTTTGAGCTCCATATCGAGCGCTACACTGGTAGTGCAGAACCTCTTTGGGATTCTCTCCCTCCCTCTCTCTCTCTCTGCCCTTCCCCCACTCATTTGTGTTTGCACGTGTGCTCTCTGTCACTCTCTCTTTCAAAATAAATAAATAAAAATAAAAAATAATTAAAACTAGAAATACCATATGCTCCAGCAATTCCACTTCCAGGAATATATCCGAAGGAAATGAAAACATTAACTCAAAAATGTATCTGCACTGCCATGTTTGCATAGGCTGTGTTAACATGGCAGTGCAAACACACACACACACACACACACACAGGAATATTATTCAGCCAGAAAAAAAAACAAAACAAAACAAAAAAAACCAAGGAAATCCTACCATTTGTGACAACAGTGATGAACTCTGAAGGCATTATGCTATGTAAAATAAGTCAAACAGAGAAAGACAGATACTGTATCATCAAACTTACATGTGGAACATAAAAAAAAAAATCATAGAAAAAGAAATCAAGCTTGTGGTTACCAGAGCCAAAAGGTGGGGAGAGAGGGAGTTGGAGGAAGGTGGTCAAAAAACATAAACTTCCAGATATAAGATAGAAAAGCACTAGAGATGTAATGTACAACATGATGACTATAGCTAACACTGCTGTACTGTATCTAGGGAAGTTCTTAAGAAAGTAAATCCTAAGAGTGATCATCGCAAGGAAAAAATATTTTCCTTTTCTTTTCTTTTTATTGTATAGCTAAACCTATTGTGGTAATTTCACAATATATGTGAACCAAACCATGTTCTATGCCTTAAACTTATATTATCAAAGAGAAGAAATAGGCATAGTCTTAATATCAGGCAATGATTATAACATTTTTCATTACATTAGGAAAATTAGGACTTCATCCAAGAGAACTAAGATTTAACCTATAAGGTCATTCTAAAGCTTAAGCTTCAGAAACAATGTTATAACAAGCCTTCAATATATTTAGAATCAAAACTCTTAAAAAAGTTACTTGGAGATTATTAAAATATTTGCTTGAGTTCTTTCCTCTCCAACTACTTATACAAGGATCAGATGCTTAAGTTGCCTCTTTGACTTTACTGTGCATTCTCATATTATTCTTAGATTACACTTTCAAGTAGACTGATCATCAAATTCCCAAATTTGGAAAAAGGAACCACCAGCTTAGTCTAAGTCCTGAGCAATCAAATACTGCGGTTGAAGATTTCCAAAGCTTCATCTGTTCATACTTCCTGAGATGACACCATGGGGCTCCTGCAGTGAAAGTGTTAGAACAGACCCTGAACTTGAAGACCACTTTCACTACATTTTCAAACAAATTCTCCTCAGTGGTCAGTTTCCTCAACTTTGAATTGACGGTATTCCCTGCCCTCCTCAGCAGTCATGCAACCCAGTGAATATGAGACAGCACACACCATGACCTGGAGAGGGCTCTATGGAGGTAAGAGGTTATTACTGTACTACGGAAACAAAATCCTCTCCTTCCCCAGAAAAGTCTAGGAAACCCAAGCTGGTTTACCCATTTTTCTTCATCAGTCTATTAAGAATGCATCACTACTCACGATGCCGTGCACACAGCCTGTCCTGCCAACATTTTTAAGTCTGCAGAACAAATATAAATGGATACGTGGACGGATTCCTGGCCTCAATCCTATATAAATACAAATGCATTTTATTCATGATGATTTATATATAACCAAAACATCCCACACATTTCCTTATAAGAAGGGTTAATTGTAGGCGATTAAAGATACACAAATGATCAAGTAGTCTACATCACTCTACTCTGGGGTTGAAGAGAGCTCCACAAAGTCACATTTGGCAATGTTGATTTAACACCTCATAAAAAATTCAGCTCTTTAGAAGAGCACTCTGGTCTTCAGGCTGGGGACATACTGAGAAGAGTTTTGTCATTTAGCCAACATTTTTGAAATCTAAAAGCTTGTCCAGAAAATGATACAACAGACTTTTAAATGTTCAAAGAGAGCTGTGAGTACTTTGTCAGTGCACCAAGATGACTAGTGACTTTTTTCAGCAAAATACATTCTCATTCCATAGTCTTTTATATGTTTTACATATTTACATATTGCAGAAGAATAAGGTCATGTTTTCAATTGCTGGGTTTCCTTAAATAAAACTTTACAAATGTGCCTACCCTGAAAGTAGAAAAATAATTTTAGGATGTCTTTGTTCCATTGGCAATCTTATATTTTCAAAACAGTCTTCTATTATTAATTAAGTTAGACATCTCAGAAACATCAATTATGTCCAGAGAGACTCTAGAACGCAATATTACGTTAAGAAATTATACCCTCCACTTTGGATTACACACTTTGGCAAACCAGAAAACTGAGAGTTCGTTATGTCAATAAGTAAATAAAACCCACATTGACTACAATTGGTAATCTGCAAATGTCTTCAAAAATAATTTCCTTCAGTACACTTCCAAAGACTACATGAACCAAAAAGCAGCTGAAATGTTTGTTCCATTGAATCTTATATCTGGCTCTTGAGGAATTAGAGCAATAGTAAATATATCAAAGTAACTGAATATTTTACATTAGAAACCCGCTTTTCTTTAAAGAAATGCTTTTGTATTTCCCAATCCTTGGAACCAAAGACCAAATTTTATCCTAGCCTCTAACACCCTAAGAACCTATTCCTCCTGCCCCAAACAGGTCATCTGGTGACCTGGAGACTAACAGATCTGGTGGGGAGGATTTTGTAAGGAGGCGCCCTAGTTGGCATGGGCAGAGAATTATGAATTAATGGAAATCTTGAAGGTCATGGTTGCCTAGAGATGAGGTTGGTGCTTTAATACTGTCACAAATACTTCAAATTCTTCCCTTTCCCCCTCTGTCTTTCTCTCTTAACTCTTGAAGATATCCTCAGTTGCTACAAACAATAAGAGCTTTTGACCTAGTTCTATGAATTATTAACTGCATAGTGTTATGTATATTAACATCCCTGATTCTTAGATGCTTTGTCTTTAAAAAGAGAGATGTAGTTCTTCCTACCTCTGACATCCATCTATCTATCCAGTTATCTCAAGGAGCTCCAAATTCAAGAACTACTTATGTGAGATCTTCTAAATGGTGCTTTGTTAAGATTGTCCTTCCTCAAAATATACTCATGTCATAGACAGTAAAGGATTAAACATTCAAGAATCTCCACAGGAATAAGAAAACAATAGGAATCAAATGAGCATAAAGAATATTGATTATTAAGTCATAAAGATGACCTCTCCTTGATTACCTTAAGGGCCACACTCTCAGTTCAACTGATCCCAATTCCCAATAACTGGGGGGGGAGGGGGGGAGTTATAAATTTCTTAGGTTGAGCTATATAAAATTGCCAATACTTAACTATTTTGATGCACAATGATTTTAATAATGTAAAACCCCAAACCCAAGAATATTCAGATTAAATATTAAATTTCCAGCTAAGAAATTATACTTCCCCCACTAAGTAAATTGGTTTCTAAAAGTTTTTTAAATGAAAAATAGTATTAAAAAGACATTTTCAATGTTGTTACATATTTCTTTCATTTCTGGATCTAGTAAGAGCAACAGTGATAATTTTGAGTGGTTCTTTTTTGATAGAGTTTCCTGTATTTTACTATCACTAATACAAAATCACAGAGAAATTCTTAAATTCTTAAAGGAAGACTTTCATCACACTCAGACTATCACTACCAGAAGGGAGAGGTCAGATAACACTCTGAACAATAAATATCATAAAAATAAGGAAAAAACCTCTCAGCTAATGGTAAAACAGGTTAAGGAAACACTGCTTATGTAATTAAGTGTTTATTTGGTGCTCAGATAGAGGCAGTTTGCTGTGTACAAGCAAATACCTCCAACACATTCGTCCCATTTCATTCTCTGTGCTAATAGCACATTGTTCTCCCCTTCTGCTTTCCCAGAACACACTGTGCATGCTCCCTTCCATTATCACACTTGTCACACGAGCAACTTGATTCCCTCTGTCCCCTCTCTTGAGTTGGAGGGCAGCCTTAGCTATTTTGTACCCTTTGCTCAATGCCTGACACATAGTAGGTGCTCAGTAATTTTGGTTGAAAAAGTCTCAATTATTACCATAGAAATAGAATTAGAAAACACTGATTTCAAACAACTTTTAGAAACAGAATCAACAAGACTTGGGAAACCTTGGAAGTAGGGAATAAGGGGCAGGGAAACGCCAAGGATAAGTCAGGTTTCCAGTTTGGTAAGGCATAAATTTGAGGATAGTTTGGAGGCAGGGGCCCAATTTGGACAAATTAAGTTTAAAATTAATAGGCCAACCAGAAGAAAACTAACTAGCAAGGAGATGAAAACATAGGTCTGGTGATTGGAAGAGAAGTCAAGACTACAGATTACAGCCTTGGCATCTCCCATGCAGCAGTCACTGTTGAGAACATGGATAGAAGTGAGATCATCCAGGATGAGAGCAGAGGACAAGGAGAGGGGAGGGATAAGGACAAGAATGTAAGGGAACGCATGCGTTTGAGCCACACCGAGTGAGTGAACCAGACAGGCTCACTCAGAAGGCATAGAATGACAGAGCATAATGAATGTGAAGGCTGGCTTGGGGAGTGAGATCAAAAGGATGAAGAAGGCAGTCAACATAAATGGATCAAGTGAAGACAGAGTTAACTGGTAATGTTTAAAGGACTTATTTCAGTAGGGATCTTTGGATGTGGACAGCCTGCTGGGAAGCTGGGCCAACAGGAAGCTTTTTTTCTATCAGGGATCCTTGCCCTTGCTTGTGAGGCTAATGAGAAGAAGACAAGAGAGGCAGACTAAGTCTTTAACTTTGATTTTGAATGTCTTGTTCAACTTTTCACAGTATCTTACATGGAGCTTTATTGGATGGATAAAAAAGACAGCTTTTGATTTATTTATTTTTTAAAATGTTTATTTATTTCTAGGAGACAGAGAGAGAGAGAGAGAGAGAGAGAGAGAGAGAGAGAGAGAGAGACAAACCCAAGCAGACTCTGCGCTATCAGCAAGAGGCAACTCTGGGCTCAGGGCTCCACCCCAGGAACCGTGAGGTCATGACCTGAGCAGAAATCAAGAGTCAGATGCTTAATCAACAGTGCCAGTCAGATGCCCTTTGTCTGTTTTGGAGCTAGATTTCTTCTCTAGATAGTGCCTGTGTTGAGGGTAATGGTTAATACAGGAGCTCTGGAACCAACCTGCCTGTGTGACTTTGGGACTAATTGATTAAGGTCTCTTTGCCTCAATTTCCTTATGAATAGAATAGGGCTATTGAAGGTACCTACCTCATAGGACTATTATGAAGATTGAATAAGTTAATACATATAAAAACATTAGAACATTAGCAGATAGGTAGGAAATGCTCAATAACAATTAGCTATTGTTTTTCATACATGTCATTACACACATAGAAATTTGATTTTTAGAATAATCCTCTTGGGTTCCATTCTCTCCTATTTGTACAAGCCACTACCTTAATGAAAATGATGTTTGTTGACAAAGGTGATACTACTGAATTAACTCCACCCAATTCATGAAATTTAAATTATTCTTCCAGGAGGAATAAAGAATTTTTTGAGTCCCATTCTCTCTCAAGTGATCCTCCTTTTGAACTTGGCCATTGTTGGTAAATCAAGAAGCTAGGCAGTGTTAGCCTCCAACACAACTAAGGTCATATGGGAATTGAACCTTGGCCTCATTAGTGCCATATTTCCAACCAGCTCAGTTAACTAAGCCAGGCATGCAGCACCTTGCAGATTTTGAACTCTCTGAAAAACATCAACTCGTCAAATCACTGTGCAAGGGTGTCAAGAATTACTGAAGGTAAGCATTATTTCCATTAGCCCAGGAATTAGACCAGGGCAGGTACTGAGAAACCGAGGCCTGACTTAAAACTTTATCTTCGGTTTATACTGGCACATGGTTGGTATTCAACAAATGCCCTCTGGGTTGACTGATCACTGAAGCTAAATTCCTAAGCATGTATAATAAAAATAGTAACCTGCCTAAAGATCAAAATAACAGTAAGTAGAAGGTATGTCAGTATTTTATACGACTTTGCCTGGCCAGTTAAGAACCAGGTGCTCAAAGCTTTAACTATTACTCTATATATGGTTCAGGACAGATTTTTATATATGCTTCCCTGAAGGTAAAGCACTTAGCCTTCTGAGTTCAACTTTATAGCCCCTTTCTGCTTTCACCTTAATGGATAACATCCTTCCACAAATTTGTAATGTCAGTGAGTTCTAATAATGACTGGTGAGAATTCCATTCCTATTCGAAGGTTAAGACATTTTAAACTTCATTTCAGAGTGTGGTTTAATTTAAAAGTTAATCAACCTCAACCTTAGAGATTTAACAAAAACATTAAAAAAAAATAGCCCCAAGATCAACCTGTGTTCTTCTAAAGACTCTAAGGGAAAGTGAAGAGGTTGATCTCTTTATTGGATCCAGCACGGAGAGACAGCCCCTCAGCCGACCTGCAGGTGTGAACCTCCCAGCAGTCGCATCAGGGAGGAAAGTTTCTCAGGCAGCCTCCTGCATGGCTTGTGAAGGAATAAAGACCGAAATCCTGAACGTTTTGGTCTTCCTGACACCTATAGATCCGCCCTTTCAGTAAACACTAAATTTCCTTAGTGTTCCAGGTCAGCCTTTTTTTCCTGCGTTGACTCCTGAACAAAGATGATGGTGAATTATTTCCAAGTGTTTCCCTAAATGTCTGCAGACCTCAGGTCTCTTGACCAATCAGATTCTTCCTTATTTGTCCCATCCATAAACTATTTATTGAGAGCACCTGGAGGTATAGAGCGTAACTGAAAAAGAAGGCATTTCTCACTTGGATCTCATGTAGGGAAAAAATCTATACATATCTATACATATACATATATCTATACATATCAATATATATCTATATATATTCTCATTTTAGAAAGTAGGTGCAAAGGGAAAGCATTGGGCCTTGAGTAACTTTACCAAAATAATTTAGGTATTCAACAGACTTGAAAGCAACCAGCTACTACTCGACAGTGGGACAGTAGGTGTGAAGAGCTCCTGCCTCTTCGGTGGTAGTGGCACTATATGGAATGTGGCTGTCAGTCACAGACTGACATTCAGCTTTTCCTCTGTCTTTTTGTTCCTGAACTGCAGGAACAAAATTTGGTGGGGCCATTTAATCTTATCTTGTGTTTAAGTGGGTATGTTTTGATTGGAATACATGATCTGAAACTTACAAAGATATTTTTTCCAAGAAAGTGTTTTAGGATTAACATCTCCGACCCCAGTTTCATTCATAAAAGGGCTGATTTGTGTCATCTTTCACAGGTTGTTTTTTAATTCAGAAAATCATCTTTTCCTCTGTTCTTATTGTCTAACAAATACTTACTCATCCTTGCTCATTTTGGCTAGTTTTTATACCTTTATAGCTTTGCTCATCTTCAAAACCTGATTACCTACTTTGTGCCAAGACATGTGCCAGAGCTGGGAAATCAAGTATTTCCTGCCATGATATCTACCTCCATAAAACCCATCTCCTACTAGTGAGACAATGTGTTGCCTCCGTTATTTATAACCTGGGTTTCTCCACTTACTCTCTTTATACCTTTAGAAGCTCCTATAGATTGTCCATTAGGTATCTGTCTCAGAATTTGTTCCTCCCTGCCAAAAATTCTTGGACCTTCACACAATTTTAGGACAGGTATCCTATGTCTGTATTACACCACATCTTCCTCTTGGAGAACCGTTTCTCCCCAGATTATTAGATTTGGGCATCAGCTTCTTTTTCCAATCCTTTACATTTCTTGGGAAGTTTATAAAGGCTGTCTTTATGCCAATGTTCTAGAACACTTCAGCTTTCATTTTTAAGTACTCATGCTTTGCCTGCCTTTTTCTTAACAAAAACCTTTATTCTTCTCCCCCACTTCCCATGCTGCCTGTAAGTCTTTCCATTACCAATTGGCCTTCACTTCTAGATTCAAGAAATTGACACAAGAAAACTTAAACTTTGATGCAGGTACTCACCCATTACCATCACAAAATTTGAGGATCAGAGGGGGAAAAAACCTACCACAATTTCAATTGCTTTGAAAGCAAAGTAAGTTTTTACAAAAACTACCAACTTGAGATTTCTCAAAACTGAATGTGTCTTTTGTTCACATATTCAATACCATAACCATGCGTCCACCCAAACAACAAACCATGCTGCAAAGAACTTTTAGAAAACTCAAGAGCTTCCATTATTTGAATGAACTGGCCATATTACCAAGAGGTGCTTAAGTTCAATCCATTGCCAAGACACATCGCTACCAAGTCAAGGCAGAGGCACCTGCTCCTCCAGGAGGTTTTCCCATTACCCCTTCCTTGGGAGCACCTGGGCCAGATCCAAGTTACCCTGAAATCCAAAGGATACGCTGGGGAGTCTCTCAATTCTGATCCTTTGGGAATATAAGGTATCTTTTGGTGTGTCAGAGCTATCTGCTAAACTAGCAATACCCCCCCCCTTAGAGTTGAGATTGCTTTCTGAACACCCCAGAGCCTGAACTCTGGATTATTAACTGTTGACATGAGTGAGAATTGCTTGCTCCTCTTCCTCCACCACTCACTCAATCCCTAAGTTCTCAGAGATGGTGAGCTTGACTAATCCCAAGTGAATTCAAGGAATTCAAACAAAAAACAAAACAGCACTACAAGTGTTGTGAACTGGTTAGTAATTCAAAATGTTAACAGTGGAAGATATATTTAGATGTGTTTACCTAAAATGTACATATATATTACTGATCTCCACCATAGAATCCCATTGTTCCTGCATATTTTATGGGAGCCATAAAAGGCATACCTACTCCATACCATTCATTCTTCATGCTGACTGTTTTCTGTTCCCTGGCATCCTCCTAAACTGAAATGCCAAAATTCCACATGAAACACTTACTAAAAGGCCATGCATAAGGCCGCACAAATTACACTGATAGTTTCCTGATAGTTCGTTGATCCCTTGTAAGTGCTGTTATTCCAGCATAACGCTAGGCTCAGAGTATACCTGTAACATGTGATCATTACTTAATTACAAAGCTCTCCCAGAGTTGTAGATTGAAAAATTGAGAGGTTTCATTAAGTAAAAGTTAGGCATTTAGGAGTTTAACAGATATATGCTTTCTCTTAAGGAAACTGAGAGCCGCTAGCATTCCATTAATTATATCTACACACATCTATAATTTTCAGAACTTTCTCAGCCAATTGTTATATGACTAGAAAACAAAGGGCATCTGACCAACGACTGCCTGGGCATTTACTAGACATTGAATTTCAACCTTCCCCCAAATTCCCTGTTTAATTGTTAATGCCACTTCTTAATTTATTACTACTGGTGGAAATGACCTCCATAAATTACTTGAGGCTTGACTAATTGAAATATATGACTAGGGTATCATATCTGTAATGTATTTGATTCAAGAAGGGTAGCTGTGTTTTGTATCAAACTGGATTTGGCAGTGCACATAGGGCTTACAAATCTCTGGTGTCAGACTTGTGCTAAAGCGCCATTTGTTTAGGGAAGATTTGAAGAACATGAGTGAGTAGGAAAGAGTAGGTCCAGATGTTCTGCTTAAACCCAGGTGTGGCTCAGTTAGCCTGTTTTGTGATGAGGGATTTTCCAGAGCACAGGAAGCAGCACCTGTATGAGATTACACACAGATTTAAACTCTTTACCAAGTTGACTGCCTTCTGTCTGATCTCTTCCTAATTGTAGTGACTTAGACAGATCTCAGGTGGAATTGGCCAAGTGCACAGACTTTGTTTGCTACTGCATACATTGAAAAATATAATAAGAGCTCAGCTTTAATATGCTTCCCTTAAATAAGGAAGATCTACTGCCGATGTAAGGGAGTCAAAGTTGAAAGGACTGAAAAGACTGAAGCTCCCCAAGTCAACAATTAACCCAGGCCTTTTTATTGTTATTATACCCTTTCCCTCAAAAAAAAAAATATTTCCTATACAAATCCAGTACCAAAACAGGGAAATACTGGGGGGTTGGTGGGGGAAGGCTTGTAGGAGTAGATTGCAAAGCATCTGTGATGCTGTGTTGGTATTCGGCAGGTTTGGGCTGTAAATTGGTTTGGTATGTGTAGATGACTTTTGGCTGCCTTATTAAAGGAAAATTCTTCCAGTAAAAATACACAGCACTCTTTTTTATATAGTAAACAGATGTCAGCCTTTCACTGTAAAGTATTTTTGATTCACTACATGTCAAATATTACTTTAACAGACAGTTCCTGTCTACAAAGAATACTTAACATTTGTAAGATAAAATAGTGATTTAAAAGATTTTTTTAACAGCTGATGAGGTACCATTAAAACAAATGTCTTTAAAAATCTGCTCTTCCACTTTCATTTAAAGATGACCTCTATGAATTACAATTTCTCTCATGCATGATTTTACAATATATGATAAAAAAAACCTTGCAGTTACAGCTGTTTACCCCAAATTCTGCCCTCCCTTAAGTCTGTTGTGCTTTCATTACCTGCTTATTCCTCTTTTGCTACTATAATTTTCTCTCTCTAGAGCTCTTTTATGAGGCCAAAAGTATGTGCCAAGGACTGCAGAAGAAATAGCCGTTTCATTATCCAACATCTTACCATTAGATGTTCTTTGTTAGTGTATGTGTCTATGTACATTATGAAGAAATCCTCCTAAGTCAATGTTATTTGCTTCATACCAAAAGTGTTTAATTCAAATGGTAGAATACAAACCTGGATGGTTTCGTGGCCTTAGAAGCATCTTTGTAGTATGCTCCCCCAAACTGAACCACTTTGCAAGTTGTCACATCCTTCTAACAGCATCAAACTCCTCTGCCTATATTTGTGAACCACTCCTCAGTTTGCAAAGCAAGTCACATGGCATTTTGTCCTTCTACCATCCAAAGCCATCAGCTCCATGGGGCACCTGGGTGGCTCAGTCATTTAAGCATCTGACTTCGGCTCAGGTCATGATCACACAGTTTGTGGGTTCGAGCCCCGTGTCAGGCTCTGTGCTGACAGCCAGCTCAGAGCCTGAAGCCTGCTTTGGATTCCATGTCTCCCTCTTTCTCTGAACTTCCCCTGCTCATGCTGCCTCTCTCTCTCTCAGAAATAAATAAAAACATTAAAATTTTTAAAACAAAACAAAAAACACCATTACATTAAAGTCTTTTTCTTAATCATAAGGTAGCTAAGTTTGGAGAGCACATCAGAGTCACTGCATGCATGTAGCTGGCTCTGGGGAGTCTTGATTTAGTCCTTCCAAACACACAAGAGGCTCTCAACCCCCTGCAGCACTGACATTAGTGATCATTTCCACTGCTGCACCAGGAGGAGCAAGCGATGAAACACAAAGACATTTCTTAGGAAATAAAAGTAGCTGATATTCTTTAATGCATGGATGCAGCTATAGTGATCCAGACATTATGCTAGCTCCTGCCAACTATTATTGCTGGTTGTCTTTTTTTAAGGCTCCTATAAGATCTACTTCTGCCCAGCAGCAATCCTGAAGGCTTCTTGGGAAACCAGGACAAGCTTGGAAACAACTAGCAGAAATTCTGAAGATTGTCTTCTGCCCCCATGGCAATCCTGGTATCTGCCCCACTGCGAGGTTATCTGAGAGCCCTGTTCCACACTGTTGCAGTACCCAGCCTCTCTCAAATACTATTGGCTCACAAGAGGGGGAGAGGGGACATGCAACTCAGAAAGTTAAAGAAGCCTGACATAAGATCCTCCACAATGACCCTGAACCTCACCTACACAAGCCATCCACCTTTGCTGGGATGCACTTGCTGTGGTTCTGCAGAGACCCACTCTGGCCCTGACCCTTAATTTTCATTCATGCTGCCACCTCCATTCTTCTAGATACCTACCTCCACAAACTGAGCATATCCTCCTTTCTCTTACTACCTATTCAGCTCTCATTCTTCAAACACCAGCTTAAGATCTGTGCAACTACTCAAACTCCAACTTTTCATCCTGTCCTACACTTTGTGACAAAGAGCATCTCACACCCCCACCTCCATCCTTCTCCCAAATACAAGAGTGAGATTGGATGTGAACAAAGACTAGAATGAAATTGGATCATTGTCTTTTTATTTTTCATTTTTTTAAGTAACCTCAACACCCGGTATGGGACTTGAACTCACAACCCTGAGATGAAGAATCCTATGTTCTACCAGCTGAGCCAGCCAGGCATCCTGGTTCACTGTATCAATATACAGAGTTTCAGTGGCATGAATATGGTAAGACTGTATAAGGTTAACATCATTTTCTCCTGTTACGTTTTTCAAACTCCTTGGATTTATCTCCTCACCATTGGTCTATACTTAGAAAATTCAGTATAGTGGTTAAACATTCACATTCTGAATGTTGACTACTTGAGCCCTAACCATGGGTAAGTCACTTAGCTTCTCTGTGTCTCACTTGTTTGACCTGAACCATTGGACAAAATGGTATTTACCTCAAAGAGGAGTTTTGTGAGGACTACATGAGAAAATGCCCATTAAAGGCTTAGTGAGATGCCCGGCACATCATAAGAACTCAATAAAAGTTAGTTGTTGATACAGGATCTAAAAGGCTGAACTAAGGTAAGGGCTAAATAGGTCATTCGGCCTGTTTTTAGGGTAAACCTTAGGTCACAGATAAAAAAGCAGTGTTTGTGATTCACCCGGGTGCATCTCAGCCAATCATGGCTGGAATTTGAACAAAACAGCTTAGAGCCAAGGCCTCGCGGCAGTAAACAGTGTGCTCTTCCTTGGAATGTCCCCACCACCACTGCCCCACTCTCCTTCCTTGGGACCCTGTACTAGCAAGACACAGCTGACAAAGGATTAGATGATTCTAGTCTTTTCATTTTCTCGGCCTAGCCTCCTGCCCAAGCTTTTTCCCTCCCTCCCCCTCCAGCTTCCAATCTCTCTCTTTATATGTCTTCCTATCCATCTCTTTATTTTTGCTTCTTAATGTGACTCACTGTAGACCTTGCACTAAAGCTATAAAGTCCTTAAGGGCAGGATTCAAGCCTTAACAAGTCAACAGAAGCCCCACACAGCCCCCTGCACAGTGAGGGCAGCAGCACCATAAATACTTAATTCAATTTCTTATTGCGAGTTAAGAACGGTTTTCTTTTCTTTCTTTTTTTTTTTTTTTTAATATTTTTATTTATTTCTAGGAGAGAGAGAGACAGCGTGAGCAGGGGAGGGTCAGAGAGAGAGGGAGTCACAGACTGAAACAGAATCCAGGCTCCGAGCTGGCAGTCAGCACAGAGCCCGACACGGGGCTCGAACCCACGAACCGCGAGATCATGACCTGAGCGAAAGTCGGACGCTTAACGGACTAAGCCACCCGGGCGCCCCATAACGGCTTTATTTTCTTCCTACAACAATAACCAATGTAGAAGGAGGGCAAGGTAGGGCAGGACACCCCCAAAATAGAAGAACGAGCATATGTGAAACTGTAACCCAAGTTTTATATGAAGTCCTCACCAAAAGGCTTTGAGATATGAAAAATAAACCGCTACCCACTACCCAGCTGTGAAATGTGTAAAAGAATTGCATCTGATAAAATTTAGTCCCAATTAGATTTTTTTCATCAAGGTGTTGGCAAACTTAGTTCTCCCCATGATGCTAGTTACGTGTTTAAAATACTCTTGATGAGACATGCTGACCAAGTTAGTCTTGGCTCTCTATTTATCTACCTTACAAAACAACGGAAACAAAAGAAACAATATACATTTGTTCTTAGAATGGACACGACGGCAGTGTTAGCTGATGCCCCCTAAGTTTATGCAATGAAATTTAGTCTTTATATGAACCAAGTAGTTAAATTTCACTACATATCCTCTTGTGAAAAATTGACTTTTAGTTTTATCTAAAGCCCCCAAAATACAATCTGGATGTATGAAGAATGAAATAGTGAAGACTTTCTCCTCTCAGGGCTTTTATGATTTTTTTTGTCTTTTTTTTTAATTATATCAATAATAAAATCCAACAGTGTTTGAACAGAGAGTAAAGTAAAGCTGAAGAACGAGAGAGGCCTTGTAGACAACCATTGAGTAGGGTCTGTTACTGTGCATTTATAAGCAATTGTCAAGCTCCCATCATTTCTAGGGGAAATGGTAGTGCAAAAATTATGCCCTTGCTCTCGGGGAATGAAAATCACATAAACTGTCTCCTATAAATCATATTTTGCTCGTCTAAGTGGATCAGACGAGGCAGAAGGAGAGGGGGCTCTCCATGGCAAGGAGCTTTGATCATTTTGATCAAACACAGACCACCTATCAGCCTTCCAAGTGCCACCATGCGTCATACACATTTTCAATATTGTGTCATAATAGCTACCAGTCATTGTAGTTGAGATAAAAAAGGGATTGTAATTAAACATATGACTAGATCCAGACGTTTTAATCATGCCCTCTCTCTATTTTGCAAAGCAGGCCTGCTGCCTTTTCAGCGGTCCCCTGGAACCGTGCTAGGATGACAATTTGCATGCTAACTGAAGTCATGTACCGTGCAGATTACGCGAGGACATCTGGTGCTGATTGTTTGGGTCCTCTGCTTTTCAGACTCCGGTATGAAAATACAGAAAGTAAAAGGCAAATGATGGAGCCTGGGGCAAGAGAGCCGACTGAGTGTTTGATTTTTCTTTCTCTCTCCCGATGCCTCCAGAGGAGACTATCACAGAAACTAAAAAAAGTCCCCCATTTGCTGCCACCCCCCACCCTTACAATAAAATCAGTGCCCGTGAAACGATGCTGTTTCCCAGCTGCTTCTTGTCTTAGTCTTATTCATGTTGGCCACAAAAAGATCCCACTCCCAGCTCAAGGGTCTTCAAACACAAGAGAATAGATAAAGGGAAGGGATGCCCTGACTCCAGAATGCAAACAGGAGAAAGGGACAGTGCCCAGAACATCCTATGTTGCATAGAGAAGCTGACCAGTTGGCCTGGCAAATACCCTTTCCACCCAGTAAAGCCTGGGGAATGTAAAGTTTCCAAGGGTAAAGGAATCCTAGCACATAAACACATCAGGGGTCATTACAGACCAGGCTTTCTAAAGAGGGTCCATGTTAACACACACCCTCTAAAGAGGGTCCATGTTAAGGAGGTGGTATTGCTCAGGTACAGCAGCTGGGTCACTTTCTCAGCCTTATTCAGGGCAAAGGCTAGGTATAGAACTGAGATTCAGAAAAAATTTCTGTGTCTTTTAATAATTTTTTTTAGGGGCACCTGAGTGGCTCAGTTGGTTGAGCGTCCAACTTTGGCTCAGGTCATCATCTTGCAGTTTGTGGGTTAAAGCCTTTCCTCAGGCTCTGTGCTGACAGCTCAGAGCTTGGACCCTGCTTCAGATTCTGTGTCTCCCTCTCTCTCTGCCCCACCCCCACTTGTGCTCTGTCTGTCTATCTCTCTCTCTCTCTCTCTCTCTTTCAAAAATAAGCGTTCAAAATTTTTTTCAATAAATTTTTTTAGTTATTTGATTTATTTTTTGAAAGAGAAAGAGAACAAGCAAGCGAGGGGCATAGAGAGGGAGAGAGAGAAAATCCCAAGCAGGTTCCACACCACCAGCACAGAGCCCGGTGTGGGGGTTGAACCCACAAATCATGAGACCATAACCTGAGCCAAAAATCAAGAGTTGGACACTAAACCAACCGAGCCACCCAGGCTCCCCAGAAAATATTTCTTATCAGCTGTCATGTGCCTAGCACCATTATGGGTGCTTTCATCTACATTTTACTCCAATCCTCCCAATACCCAGAAATGGAGAATTATCCCCCTTTGGAAATGAAGACCCTACAATTCAGATAGATTCAATAACTTGCTAAGGTTACCCAGCTAGGTTACAGACCAGGGCAGATTCAACTCCAGGTCTTTTCCGTCTGAGTGCCGATGCTTTTCATTATGCCACACTGCTTTTCCGCTAGCTTGGGCTGCACAATCTACTTTTCTACCCTCTGCACTGCACAAAATTTATAACTTAGAGAAAACGTATCCCTTTTGTCTTTTTGAGGGATGTACTTAGCTCTTGCCTCAACAGAAAATATTTGCTTCATTGTTCAGATAAGTCCAGGTTGAGAATTCACCTTTCCAGGGAATTTCCAGCTGTCTGGATGCCCGAGCAGAACATTTAGACCACAGGAGTTGCCTAGGTGGGCTAGGGTCACCATGAGAGTAAAAACGACTGCTGTCCCCCTCACTCTCTGCCTCATTCATTCAGCCTCCCATTTAAATCCAAATTCAAGTACTGTTTTCTGAGCACTGACTACATGTCAGGCATACACACTTATATTAATTTGCTTTGCTGCCTTCCAGCTACCCCATGAGATGGGTGACATCAGACCTACCAGCGCACACCTAAGCCTGAGGAAGTAAGGCTCAGGGTGAGGATGGGCATAGCTGACTAAGAGGTCAAACTTGGTCTTGACTATAG
Source organism: Proteles cristata cristata (assembly GCA_017311185.1). NCBI lineage: Eukaryota > Metazoa > Chordata > Mammalia > Carnivora > Hyaenidae > Proteles > Proteles cristata. The sequence continues at coordinate 1,895,619 of JAESUZ010003487.1, forward strand.
GCCATTGCCTCCCCCCACGCCTGTCCCCACCACTCCCACACCTGTTCCCTATTCTGCTCACCAGAACCCCATCTCTCATACTGTTGATTAGCTCGGAGTCTTATCCATCCTCTCCTCCAACATGGAGCTCCCTTACTCTGTCCCCAAATTCCACATCCAACTCCCTGGTCTCCCTGCTAAGGGTCTACAAACTTTAATGTGCTTAAACTCACTGGAAGAGCTTGTTCAGTCTTCTATGCCCATCCCCAGATACTCGGACGCAGTAGGTCAGCGTGGGACTTGAGACTCCACTCTGCTGACAGGCTCACAAGTGATGCCAGTGCTGCTGGTTTGGAGGTCGCCCTTTGAGAGCCGCTGCCAGCCTGATTTCTAGGCTCTCTGCTCCACTCCCACTAGTGGGGGCTCTTCTCCTCACTGGCAGGCAAAGAGCTGAGTCATTTGGGGCCCATCAGCGTTGGCCCCGTGTGCACCAGGATGGCCAGGCAGATGTGTTCTGACCCGACATACCCTGGCTTGGGTTCAGTGGGCAGCCTCCATTCTCTCTGGCTTCCTGTCTAGAAAGGAACATGGTATAGCCCTACTGAAGAGCATGTTCTCGTGTGGCATGGTAGAAGCTCTAAGTATCTTACAGTCAGACTTCCACTCCTGGATGTAGCCTTGAGCAAATTATATGACCTTTGTCTGCCTCTGATTCATCACTCTTAAAACTGGCATTAAAATATTTACCTTATAAGATGGTCAAGACCAAAAGAAAGAGCACAGTAGTATTTCTCACGCGATGCCTGGTCCAGAACAGATGTCCAATACAAATTCATTCTCTTAACCCTTCTCTCTTCTCTTGGGCTGTACGGCTCAGGGTCTGACTTCACATGCTGCAGCGGTGGTTGAACGCAGACACAAAAGCTGCCAAGACAGTGAAGAAAGGCAGTAACTCATAACGGCCATGTTCAAGGCGTTTTTCAGAAGCTGTGAGTGTCCTTCCCTCCCGATTGCTTTATCGCTTGTGTGTAGAGTAAGGGGAACAGATTCTGCCACACTGTGTGCTGGACATTTTTAGTGGGACGCAGGAGGCAAGACTCATAACATGAAGGGAGCTGCAGAGGCCAGAGATCTGTCGTTTGTCCTTGGGCCTCCCTGCTGAGGACAGGTGGGGACCTCAAGCCGAGAGGTGCCTCGGCTTAACCTCTAAAAAAGAGCACTGAACCCAAGACTTCTTTAAGCCTTTTTATTTTTTCCTTTTAAAATAACCTAGTCTCTTACCTTTTTTAATATGTATATGTGTTAGTACATTTTTTTAATCTTTCAATTTCAGGTTTGTACTCCTTTGCGGAATATTTCTTTTCTTTGCCTTCTTTGTCTTAGTTTTTACCATATAGACTAATCTAACTGCCTTTTTATTTCTATATTGTCTGCTTATTTTAATTTCATGTATTTCGTGGTCAGTTTTTCTTATAATTTTTATTATGTATACACCATAAGGTAATATCAAAGAAATCACATATTACAAATAAGCAAAATGAATAATTTAAGAAACCATACTCCTATTCACCCAAAGATCATCACATACTACACCTATCTATACATGGCCAGGTGGTTTTCCTGGCAAAATATTCTAAGTTTCCTCTTAGTTTGTCTACTTCTATCCTTCTTGAGTAGGCATATTTTTATTTTGTTATTTTTGTAATTCTCTGGTCTGTCTCACCTTTGACCTCTTCGGTTTTCCTTAGCCTGACACATTGTTACCCCTCTAGTAGTTTCCTCATACTATTTATGTTCATTCCAGTTTTTAAATATAGTTTTGTTATTAAGTTTTTCATTTACGTTGCTTATTATTTTTGTTTAGGGAGCTTTATTTTCAATTCTTTTCATTCTGAGTCTATGAATGCCCCATAGAAAGACTCCACAAACAGAAATTATTGTGGACTCACATCACAAGAGTCCTTCAAGCTCCTCATAATAGAGATCATACTCCCCCACTCTCTCCTCCCTCAAATTTAAATTTTATTTGGAGAAAGTAAGGAAACCCACAGGTTGAATTCCAACCCAGGATTATAATAATTTTACTCAGACAGGCAACATGGTTGGACTTCCACCCACCACCTCTCCTCCAACCCCACATAACGGAAGTGATGTGACCCAACAGCAATAGCATATATCATCACAGACATTCGGAGAGAATTGACTGCTTCACAACAGGATGCAGAGTGAAGGAGGTTCCATGCAGGGAAGACTCTTAGGGTAAAGCCTCTCAGATTTTAACACGGACCCTGATGGTATTGAACTTCCCAATAATACTCCATGAACAGATCCATTATTACTGGCTCCTCAACCAAGATTTTGGAATTCTACACCCACTTGTCTTCAAGCTACTATCAACAATATGACCCACCATTTATTTAAGCAGAATTCCCAGAGAACTCTCTTAGTGTCTGAGTCTCTCCAACTCCCCCTCTTTATTAAGAAAACCAAAGATAAGTTAATGTGGGCATGAATGTCCCTTGCAGGGTTTAGAGCCCACAACAATGGCTCCTTCACGGTTTGTTATTGTTGTTGTTTTTAATATAAATCTGTATTCTACCCCCAAAAACCGTCAACATACAGAGAAGTGGACCATCCTCTTACCTTAGAGCTGGTTGCCATTTTGGATTGGCTTGGGTCCCTGCAAAATAACCTGATTAATCTAGTCTGATTCCTCTGATTTACTATTTCTTTCCCTTTCTATACTTCATATGAAGGCCAGTTGGAGGGCCTATTCAAGAAAGAAATTCACTCTGTTAGATGTAATTTTCTCAATGACACCCTCATCTCCCAACCAGGTACCTCCCATAGTGCCCTTCCCCACCCTTTGTCCTGCTAAGGGTTTGAATTCCTGAGACATCCCTCAGAAATGTCAGTCCCCACTCTCCCCATTTTGCATTAACTGTCCTTAGCCATTTCATTCTTCACTTAGCCACCTAATTCTTCTTCCCCTCTAGGCTAATTACTTGGTCTGAAAGGCTTAAAACTCTTATATCAAAAAGAATGTAGCCATTCTGTACTTTCATCTGCCTAAATTAGACTGCTCATTTCAGTCAAATCATGCAACTAACAATACTTTTTCTCTGAAAAGAATCTTATAAACAACATTCTTCCTGTGTCTTGAATGTGGCTGAATAAACTCCTAAATATAAAGATCCAAAACTGACACCTTTTCATCTGAAGGTTAAGAAGGACACCATCTTGGCAGCTGTGAGAAGGAAATATCCTCCCAACATTGAGGATGGACTGGCCTTCCCATCTCAGACTCTGATAGACCTCAGACCCTGAACTCTTAGACTGGGGAAATGAGGACTCTTTCTTTTCATCTTGATTTTTTTTCTCAAATAAGATGTACAGAATATGACTGGGTGTTCATCCTTGATTGGAAGCCAAGAATTCCCCACTTGTTTACTGAGAATGTCCCATAGTTTCTACTCCTACATGTGGATAAGAATTGTTTTTTGCAGTTCATAAAATCGTAAGTAATACCACTTACTTTAGAAATCATCTAGGCCAGTCCTTCTGTTTTACAGATGAAGAAAGTGAGGCCCAGAAAAGTGAAATGAACTTCCAAAACCACAGGGGTAAGAGTAGAATAAAGTCAAGAATCCAGGTCTTAGTGTGTTCAGGATGGAGATTTTTCCCATTGCAGAGACAATTCTTCCCACCCAGCGAACCTGCCCCACCTGCTCACCCAGGACAGAGAGCCAGGAACTGCCTGCAACCTGCTAAATGCAGCCATCGGTCCCTGCCAACTTACTTGGATACACCTTCACAGCTAACTGCTCATGCGGTTCGAGCCAGGACATCTTCTATGACAGATCTAGAAATCGCCACCTACATCCTATTAAAGAAAGGAGACAACACAGAAGTAAGGTTCTCCCAAACTGTCACATTCATTTCTACCAGTGTCTGGTGAGGAAAGGCTTACAAGTTCATCTCCCAACTAAACTGTAAGTCTTTCAAAGGCAGCACCTCTGTCTTTCACAATTATTTGTTTTTCTATGTTAGTCACAAAGGCTGTTTATCCCCCAAACCAAACATTGCCTCACACATTATTAAAATAACGCCCTTTGGGGTGCCTGGGTGGCTCTGTCAGTTAAGCGTCCAACTTTGGCTCAAGTCACGATCTCATGGTTCATGAGTTCAAGCCCTGCATTGGGCTTTGTGCTAACATTTTGGAGCTTGCTTGGGATTCTCTCTAAATAAATAAATAAAACTTTAAGAAAATAAATAAAATAAAATAATGTTCTTTATGTCATATACTTTCTCTCTGTGGAGGCAAATAAGTTTCCTGTGTGTGGGCACATGATTTGTTCTTGTTAACGGGGATACCGAAGTCCATTGGCCATTGTCTCTCAGAGCAGCAGCACGTTCCCAGCCCTCTTAGGGATTATGCAGAAATCACTCAATATCTGATTATATCCCCTTGCTTCCAACCGTTCCTCTACAACGTCCTTCCTGGTACAATAAGGATGTTTATGTTTGATCCCATGGTCTGTTATAAGTCAACACTACTGGCCTGATTTCCTACCCACCCTTTCCTATACCTTCCCCTCCCCCAAAGACCAAATTCATTTATGCTATGTTTCCTTTGCAGCATATTGTTTTCTCTACCCATGATGCCCTTCCTCATCTTCATCAACTATACCCATCAGACTTCAAAATCACGTTGTGTATCTTCCCCTCCATACACACGTCGTGCTCCCTTCTCTGAGTTTCCATATGGTTTTGTAATATTATTTGTTTACAAGTTCCATCTCTGAAGAAACACCTCTGAGGGTATTAATCCTTGAGAAGTTCAGAGGCCTAATAAACTAGTACCAAGTCTGCAGGTCCTCAGAAATGCAAATCACCCGCGTTTAGGTGCAGTTGATAACTTTGTTCTCCCTTGCTACATCTTCAATTTAGACAGGCATATATGTGTTCTCACGTACTCAGCCAGGACGTATCAAGTGCCCCCGTGTGTTAGGGCCCGCAGCCTGATAGAGAAAATAACAAAGAGCCTTTCCTTACAGCAGAGTCTCCTTAGCTAAACATTAGCAGCAGGTAGTTAGGTCTGAACCCCATTACTTTATTAGAGAATTTGTGGAAAATGGGCCAACAAATAAGCTTTGGGTTGAAAACAAGAACCAAAACCAATTGTAGCCGGGAAAATACTATGCTCTTATCCTCTGACTCTGCCCCACTGGGTTAAATGACATGAATCGCGGTTACAGTTAAAGGAGGAATTGTTGAAAAATTGTGCACTGTCTCCTAAGATTGTTTTTTATCCTCCTCTTTCCTTTGTGAGCATTTGCCTTTGAAGCTTCCTGCTGCGATAACCTTATGTTATACAGGAGAATACAGGCCAGTGACTTCTAAAGCCGGGATGAAAACGCCTAGCATTTTATAGAATTTCTGAGCATTGATTCCCTTAATGACCCAAAAAATAAGCCCTGTGTGAAAGATACCGCACTCAAAACACAGCAATGCTTTTTGAAACACCAGACAGGACCTGAGTGTGATGTGCTCACTAACTTGAAAATTGCTGGAAAGGTTTGAGTTGAAGTATGTTGCCGAGCACGGCACATGGGTGCCGAATGTCATCCCCCACAGCTGACAGAACTGGTGCCAACGGGGGACCCGTGCCCGACGAGACCTGTGCTTTGCAAGGCCTAACGCAGTCCTCAGGGGGGAGTGGAGCTCCTGCTGCCCAGGGAGGAGGAGCCGCATTGCACCAAATGCAAAGAAGTTTCCAAATGAAATGACATCCGAATAGTGTGGCAACCGAATCAGACCACGCACCGGGGCTTTCCTCTAGTTTCTACTTTCCTGCCTGTGTCTTCCTGCTTAGGTGCTCAGGACCTGGAATGGCACATCCTCATTCGTTTCTCAGACCATGAGCTCAACATCCCCACTTAGTAGTTCCTTCGGTGCTTATGAAGCTTCACCTAATTGCTTCTATAAAGGCCAGTACGTTTCTTTTTATTGCAGTTACAATAGTATAAATAAGAAAGAAATTGTATCAATAAATGGGAGACTATATAAAACAGAAGTTGCCTATTCAGTGCAAATCCTTTACCTTTATTTTATTTTATTTTATTTTATTTTATTTCATTTCATTTCATTTCATTTCATTTTTAATGTTTATTTATTTTTGAGGGAGAAAATATACAGCATAAGTGGAGGAGGGAGGCAGAGCAAGAGGGAGACAGAAAATCCAAAGCAGGCTTCAGGCTCCAAGCTGTCAGCACAGAGCCCGATGCAGGACTCAAACTCATGAACTGCGAGATCATGAGCTGAGCCGAAGTTGGACACTTAACCTACTGAGCCACCCGGGCGCCCCATTTTATTTAATTTTTAATTTTTATTTATTTTGAGAGAAAAAGAAAGTGCAAGAGAGGGGAGGTGCAGAGAGAGGGGGACAGAGGATCCAAAGAGGGCTCCACGCTGACAGCAGAGAGCCCGAGGTAAGGGTCAAACTCATGAACGACTGTGAGACCATGACCTGAGCCAAAGTCTGATGCTTAACAGACAGAGTCACCCAGACGCCCCTCCCTGGCCTTTTATTTTAGACCATTTCACATAAATTTACTTGAAGATACAACAAACAGAATTAGAAAGCTGATTTTGTATGCTACCGGTAGGGAGACAGAACATACTGAAAACCAAAATAAATAAATACAATTTGAATTATGTTTTAAAAAAACAAAATCTTACCAGAAATTTAGTCCTTATTTTAGACATTAAATTAAAATTAAAATCATTTAAAACAAACTCCTACCAAGTATAATTGGCCCATTCCTCGTGCTCTGTAAACTACTGTCCACCACGTTCTTCCTGGCATTAGCATACAGCATGACCTCCGGCACAGCCTAGCAGGACATGATACAATTTACTAAACTGACAAGGAATTCCTTACGTGGTATCCTAGTGACCTGAAAAAAGTAGAGGAATTCTTAGGGCCTCGTGATATCCAGTATTCAGTTAGAGAATCTGATTCGATGTCATCATTTCTATGTTTTTTTAAACATTCGAAATGATCTGCTAAATGTTTTCACATTTTATATATTTACCAGTTGAACATGGAAACCCAAACTAACATGAACTTTAAAAAAAGTTGTTTTTAATGTTTATTTATTTTTGAGAGAGAAAAAGAGCACAAGCAGGGGAGGGGCAGAGAGAGAGGGAGACACAAAATCCGAAGCAGGTTCTAGGCTCTGAGCTGTCAGCACGGAGCCCGATGAGGGGCTCAAACCCATGAGCTGTGAGATCATGACCTGAGCTGAACTTGAATGCTTAACCAACTGAGCCACGCAGGTGCCCCTAACACCAACTTTTAAAAACTGATCTCATATATTCTCTGAACACCATTTAAAAACTGCTGACGGTTTGCTTATATTTGGAACATTTGAAAGAAACATGGTTAATTTTTTAAGTTTATCTAGAATGTCCTTCTTCTTTTGTACATTAACAACTACCATAATACCACACATTTGCTTACCACTCTACAATTCACATAAAAGTAGTTTTACATACATCAGACCTTCCACTAGGCTATAAAAGCCGCCAAGGCAGAATCAAATTGTCTTATTCAAGGCTGTATCCCTCATGCCTGCTATAGTTAAATGCTAACTAACTTTATTTTTATATAATGAGTAATTTCATTCAAGTAAGCATACCAGGTATAAATATCCTTATTCTAGAGATCACAGGAGTTAAGCAATATGTACACAGAAGTAAAATAAGTGGTCAAATGGTATCAGAGCCAGGCCCTCTGGTCCCAAACCCATTTTTTAAAAATGTTTTATTTATTTATTTATATATTGAGAGAGAGAGAATCCCAAGCAGGCTCCACACTACTCAGTGCAAAGCCTGACATGGGGCTCAATCCCACAACCTTGAGATCATGACCTGAGCCGAAATTAAGAGTCTGACGCTTAACCGACTGAGCCACCCAGGTGCCCCGATCTCTTAGCCTATATACAAAAGGAAAAAAATATACAAGAGGGTGCAATTTATATAATCCAATCTTTTTTTTAGAATCTCTCCTTTCCAGCTTAAATTTATTTTTTTAAGTTTATTTATTTCGAAAGAGAGAGAAAACAGGGGAGGGGCAGAGAGAGAGAGAGAATCCCAAGCAAGCTCTGCACTGTTAGCACAGAGCCCAGTGCAGGGGCTCAAACTCCGGAACCGTGAGATCATGACCTGAGCCAAGCCAGGTGCTTAACCGACTGCACCATCCAGGTGCCCTCCAGCTTAAATTTAAATAAATTAAAAATTCTTTAATTTCTTGACAGATGTTCCCTTGATTTACCGTGGTGATTTTGTTTTTTGCCGTGTATACAAATACTGAATCATTATGTTGCACATCTGAAACTAATATAAGGTTGTATGCCAATTATACCTCAATTTAAAAAGTTATTTTCCAACTTTCAGTCAGACCTGCATCCTTGTAACACAGGCCACTTCATTGACCCCTCCGTCGCAGAACCGTCAGCTTGTTGAGAGCAGTGGGCCCAGGTACTGTCTGCCTCCTCTTTGTCTAAGTGGTGGGTCTCTGCATGGCTGTGCATTAGAATCACCGTGGTGCTTTTAAAAATCCTAGTGCCTTGTCCCTGCCCAGATCAATTATGTTGAAAACTCTGCCCAGGATGAGACAGCTAGGGTTTAATTCATTAAATAGTGATAAATAATTTTATCTTTATAGCTTTCTTCTAGTGAATGAGGGCATTTCAATTTTCCCTGCCTAGAGTCAATTAACTGTCTACAGAGAACTTCCACTTTCATGTGAAATAACCTAAAATTTCCTAACAGCGTTTTAGGTGAATAAACTGTACACAACATTCAGTGAACACTAAAAATAAAATCAACATCACCTTTCTTCTTGGAAGAGAGTTAGTTTAAAAAAAAAGACTGAGAAAGAAATTAGTTCACTTTAGTAGATGATTTTTAATTAAAAAAGAGGATGCCATGTTCTGGGGAAAACTGAAATGCTTATTAGAAGCTACCGATATAAGCTACTGTGATGACATGTAAATTTTATAAAATACAGAATGGGAAACGAATGCAGTGGCTATTTTTACAAACATGTTTTGGGGGGTGGTTTATAGCGCCACTCCCTAAAAGGAAGGAGCACTGGAGTTTGAAACTGACCACTTTGTCACTAAATTACTTTGACAGTTTCAACGGACTGAATTTGTAAATGACATGAAACAGCTACTACAAGAACAAAATTGTCTGATTCCTGTTACTTTGTGGTTGCTCTGTGTTTTGGTGACAAAGACATTTTCTAGAAGTCACTGAGAATCATGTATGAACACATTAAGTTGTTTTCAACCATGAAAAACAGATCAAAAGGACTCCCCGAAGCCATGTCTGTCCTTTATTTCTGCTAGTATAATTACTAACCTACTTGGTAGAATACTGGTATTTTTCTTTTTTCTAGGTTCATAATTATATTACTTTTTTTATCCTCCTGCCTAAAATGCCAGCAGTAGGCTAGAATAACTCAGTGACTTTAGTCATCATAAAAATGTTAAATTAAGAGTGACATACACATCTCATGGTAGGGAAGAAACAAGAATAGGACTCGGAACTGGCTCATTTACGGGTGAGCTAGAGCAAGTTGCAAATAACCTTACTGGGTTGCAATATCTGCAAATAATGAAATAAAAGAAACAGTGATCTTTGGGGGAAATCCTTAAAATCAAAAAAGTAAGTTTCTCACTCTGGCACTATTGAATGTAGTCTATTTTATCAGACTTATTTTGTTGTGGGGTGTCTGTGCTCAGTCGGTTGAGCATCCAACTTTGGCTCAGGTCATGATGTCACAATTCATGAGTTCAAGCCCCATGTCAGGCTCTATGCTGGCAGCTCAGAGCCTGGAGCCTGCTTCAGGTTCTGTGTCTCCCTCACTCTCTGCCTGTCCCCACTTGCACTCTGTCTTTCTCTATATATATCTTTCAAAAATAAAATTTAAAAAAATTTAAAAAGAGTTATATTGTTGTATCAATATTCTTCATTTCCATGTGCACTCCCTAACCGCTAAGCACTCCCCATACAGAAAGAGGGAGCAGTAGGTAAAAGGTTTCACCAACAGTTACTTTCATGGTATTACACATGGGAATGGTCATGGACTTTTTCAAATGCCACACAAGTGATGCTTGTCCCACAGCATCCTTCTGCTCAATACATGTGCATGTGAATCCCTTGAGATGCTTGCTAAACATGCCAATTCCTGAGCTCCTCTTCACAGTGAAGGAATCACAAGATCTGAAGGTGGAGTCCAGACACCTGGACTTAACACACTCTTCAAAAAATTCTTATTCACAGGAAAATCTGAGATCCAGTGGACTCAAAATGGACTCATTCATATTGTCTCTAGTCCTCTACAGAAAAATAAGGTGCTTGCATCTGACCTCAGGAGCTAAATGTAGATGTACATCTTAAGCTCAGTAAGAACGTACTCATTTTCCATTTCATATAGAAAGGTGGGGGCAGGTGGGCAAACCATCAGTACAATTGGAGGACTTAAAAGAAGAGTCTCTGTGCTCTTGGAGACAGTTGAAGTTATTACTGATAATCACTCAGGGAGGAAACACGTTTACCAAAGAGCATGCTAAATGCCTGCAGGTCTATAGGAGCCCTTCAACTGAGACATGCTTCGTGGAGAAATGGATAATTAAAGAGTTCATGTTCAGTTAAATGTGAGGATCTATGAGATACTAAGAAATATACAAAGTGCTAAAAAGCTGTGTACAGAAACATTTGTTATTGCTAACTATGAGAAAAAGAACTCTTGTGGAGTCTGAAGTCTAGAGTGAGTCTTTAATACTGTCAATGGAGATATAGCATCTTGGATTTGGTGACTATTGTTTCATCCAGCATTTTTTAAAATGGAAAATAACTTAGTTATAAATAAATGTAGACTCTTAACAGGGATTTAATGATAATGAGAGGAGTGGAATTATTGCTCACCAAATGAATTAAAATATATTTTGTAAATTCCATTTTGAGCAACAATCCCAACCAATCCCCATCCTACAATGCACACATTCAAAGGTACCAACTCCTGAATGCTGTGACATTGTATTGTATTTTTTTCTGATGTGGGAGACAATCTATTTTGTCTTCTCATTTAAATCATTGTACATGGAAGCAGCACACAATATGGAGTGATAAAAACTATCAGGAAATTAAAATGTGCTCAACTAATGAAAAAATAGATATCAAACTTTCAGGTCCTAATAAAGGACCTTGAACTTGCAACAAAGCATACATGATAAACAGATAACCCATATACTTCATATCTTAATTTTACATCTGACATGAAGAAACCCAGTCTATTGCTACAACTTGTACAAATATTCTTTAATGTCTTCCCAGGAGCATACACAGAGAGACATTCTAGCGATAACATGATTTTTATAACACCCGCAGTAGTATTAGGATAAACTATTAGAAGATACAAAAGAAAAAATAATTAATTCAACGATTTTTTTACATGACTTCCATGTTTCTAGATGGTGCTTTCTACATACTTGGCATATTTCAGTGAACAGCAAAATGTGACCAAAAAATGTGCCTCCATGCTATTTGGGAAAAACAATAATAGTTTAAGAAGTAAATTATGCAGTATATAAGCTTGTGATTAGTGCTGCGGAGAAAATGGAGCCGAGTAAGAGGGTTTCAGAGTGAGAGGGTGCGGAGGCAGGTTCCAGTGTAAATAGGATCATCAGGATAGTCTGGAATAAGAAGGTGAAGATTTGAGCACAGGCTTGAAGGAGGCAAAGTCATTACAAAACAGATATTTATGGAAAGAGCGTTCCACACAACACAAAAGGCTAGTGGGTACCAAGAACACAAAGAGGCCAACACTTAGGGAAGCGCAAGGTCCAAGAGGGCATGTAAGTAAGGGCACTAGAAGTATGTGAAGCCTCCCACCTACAGCTACAAAAAGCACAGATTAAATAAAGCCCAACTCCTAACCAGATTAACATAAAACCTTACCCGACAGGTCTATTTACCTCACCTCCTAGTACAAAATGAAATGCTATAAATTACAAACACTGTAAATGAAGGATGACTTTGATGGGCTCATCAGTAAAATAGATACAGTCTATTGACCATTACTGGGGCATCAAATACAGGAATAGCAAGTAAACAGGAAGGAGCAAGTCCCTTCTCCTTCCTCCTGCCTCCTAGTCTCCACCCAGCGCCCTCTACAAACAGAAAGTCAGCTAGCAAAGGCACAGTAACTTGCATAATCCCAGCCCCAGTGTCACAAGCCAGGTATGGCAGAGTGAATGAGAGCTGGCAGCCAGTTGCTCAATCACTGGTATGACATTCCACCAAGACCAACACATTCCATCAAGACCAACACATTCCCCTGAGACTATCATTTGAGTAATCGTCCAGAGGAAATTGGGTTGCTTGGAAAAAAGCAAGGTATTTTGGTTGCTGGGCAAACAAACATGGAAACGTAGGAATTCTAGGAGACTAGGAATAGGCACCTCCTAAGTATCTAATAAAAGACGGCTACCTCTCACAGTTTCTAAAAAGGCGGCAAAAATATTCTGATTTTTTTATTTAAGAGATTAGCTCAGTAATGGCTTTTGGGGGAAAGTTTAAAAATGATATAATGCTTTACCCATTCAGTGTATGACTCCAGGAATATGGAACACAGAGATCAAAGAGCAAGCATAAATTTGCAGAGTTAAATGCTAAGAGAGAACATTCCTAAGTAGCTGGTGATGGGCATTTTGCAGAGCACCTGAGAGGAAAGCAAAAGCTCCTTAGAAATAGTCATTGGAATTTGGTACTTAAAAAAATTGTCTTTGAGGCAATTATAGACTGAGGTACCAAGAGTCTTCTGCAATTAATGTTAGAGGCTTTGATAAAGGACCCAGCAAATGCAGAGCAGACTGGGACATGAGAACTTGAGGCACATGGAAAAGTTGACAAGTGATGGAGACAACCAAATCTCATGAGGATAAAAGAAACTTCTTTACATCAGGATAAGCATTCTACCAATCATGATAGCAGAAGAATCAAAAGTATCAAACTCAAATTAAATAAATAAATATTGAGGGAAATGACGAAGCTGGAGAAGAAGGGGAAAAATAGTTGGGGAGAGGGAGGGAGGCAAACCATGAGAGACTCTTGAATCCTGAGAACAAACTGAGGGTTTAGGGGGGAGGGGGAGAGGTCAAGGGGGGTGATGAGCATGGCGGAGGGCACTTGTTGGGATGAGCATTGGGTGTTATATGGAAACCAAGTTGACAATAAACTATTTAAAGAAAAAAAAATCACAGCCATGTGTATACTACCAAAACAAGAGATGATGTTCTTTTTATTTGCTATTTTTTATATCTCTGAAACCTATACACAGAAGAATTTCCTCTGCATGTGAACAATATAAATATAATAATGTACATTGTGTATGCAATACTATATGAAATCTACAGAGAGAAAAATCTTTCTATTTCTTTTACGAGGCAGAATCACTGTGTGATGAAAGGATTCTCTCAAGACTTTTTCAAACAATTTCAGACTGCCTCTCCTTTAATTTTAAGGTGCATTAATAATACAATATTTTTTAGAGTTGATCCAAGAAATTTTTTTAAAATTCTGATGTGTTTAATAGACAAGAGATGGATCAGAATTCTCTTGGCTATATAAGAAACATATATATATGAATATATATATATATGAATTCAATTCACAGCTGAGCCTATGTTTCCTCCATAATGATAAAAATGCTGGAAACAAGTTACAAAGGATAAATTTTTCTGGCTCTATTGGAAATTTTCTCAGGCCCAAATCAAAGAGAAATGAAGAACTAAAATAACTTAGTTTTTCACACATAATAAAAAAAAAAAAACTCTTTCAAAACAATGGGATGCTGATTCACAGTGAAATTTCCAAGTCAAATAAAAATGGAACATTGTTGTATACAGGGAAGAATCCTGGCCTCACAATCAAAAGTCACATTCCAATTACTCTGTTTTTGCTACCTGATAACCTGTGCCAAGTCTCTTATTTGCCTTTAAATAAGGAGTGGATCTAAATGATCTTTAGATCATTTCTAAAGATGTTCAACTCTAACATCTTATGATTCTATGAATCTCCACGAATAGAATCAATGTATAAGAAAATGAGCCAAACAAAAGAAAGTAGGAATATAATAAGGAAAATGGAATAATTAACAGAGAACTGTGCACAATTTATACGGAAAAGACAAAACCGTTTGTACCATTATAATCTCATAAATAAAACATAATCCAATCTACTTTGTACAAAACACAATTTATAGAATTACAAAATAAGGATAACACCAAAGTCTACATACTATATTCTATTATTCAAATAAGGAATTTCAAAGTGCTTTCATTTGGGATGATGTTTCAATCTTGTGAAACAGGGCAAAATTATCTGTTTTGGATGCAAAAATAATTGCATCCAAAATTTAAGAAAGAATTTTTTCACTATAAAGTTAGTAAAAACTGTTTCTGAAGAAATTTGTGAAACTGCCCCCCCAGATAACCATATTATGCTTCATATGATACTGCATGACATCAATTTTCATTCACAATTTTTTCACATTTTTCCAATTCTCAAAAAGGATATTTCTTCCAAGTAATGACTATCTTAAATACAATGAAATATGGAGGTTTTTTATATGCATGACTTATCTTCTCTATCAGATTATATTTGAGAAGGGAAAAGGAACAATGAAAGAAACCCAAATCAAGCCATAATAAATCAATGCAGGGAAAGAGATCCATCTTCCTTACAGAAGAATTTCAACTAATTTACATACAGCTCTCCCTCCAAGACAAGGACTCAACTCCACCTTTCTGAACTACACTATGAATCTAATTCCTGAGTATAGGCTCTACTAGCAACTTGCTTCCAAAGAGTACAGTATAAGAAGGAGGGGATAGTGGAAAGGGAAAAAGTAACTTTACAGTGGAAATACCAGGCACACACCACATTGCCCAATGATCAAGATTAATATTATCAGTGATAAGACATAATGATAGCATGTAGCCTTAATATGAGGTGATGAGGATACTTCATCTCTGTGGTCTTCCTCTCCAAAACCCATAACATCAGTCTAACCATGAGAGAAACATCAGACAAATCCCAGTAAAGAAAGACTCTGCACAACAGCTGTCCGGCGCCCCTGAAAACTTGTTGAGGTCATGAAAAACAAGGAATATCTAAAAGGCCATCATAGAACAGAGAAGACTATGGAAACATGATGATGACTAAACGTAATATGGTATCCTGGGTTGGATGCTTGAACTAAAAAGGGGCATTAAAGGAAAAAACTAAGGAAATCTGGATAAAGTGTGGAGTTTAGTTAATAATGTATAAATGTTGGTTTCTTAGGTGTAACAAATATATCATAGTAATAGAAGTTGTCACAACAGGAGAAACTGGAAGAAAATCATATGAGAACTCTCTGTACTATTTTTTGCAACTTTTCTGTAAATGTAAAACTCTTCTAAAATTAAAACTTTATTTTAAAAAATCAAAAAAAGTATCAAACTCAAATAAATAATAAATAAATAAATAAGGAAAGTGCACACATTAAAAAAAAAAAGTGAAGATCAAAACCCCATAGTATATTACTGGTAGTTGTTAATATTTCTTTAAATTAAGTCTATTGCAGTGTTCACCAAGCTAGTGCTGGACAGATATGGTTTTAGGAGGCACACATAGCTCTAAGATGTACTCCACAGAAGAAAAGGATTCTGTGGTATTCTACTTCAGGATTCACGTTTGCATATCAAAGAGCTGGGCTTGAGAAGCTTGCTGTAAAGAGAAATGCTCAACTCTAACCCAATGTGTCCTCAGTTTATTTAAATTAAAAAGCCTGTTTTCAATAAGCATCTCCCTGAACGGGTTTTTTTTTTCAGAACACAGTTTGCAATACTTAGCTATATGTTGTTTGTTAAAAGCATATAATTGCCCGTTTCATAGAATAAACACATTTCTTTTCATTCTTTGTTGTCTTAATAAAATCAAAATGTAAAACCCCTCATTTTATAAAATGTTGTCACTTTTTAAAAATGTCCTGATCTGAGCGTTTCAAACTATCACTTGCAGGCAAGACTCTGGTGCCACAGACAGGCCAGTTAAGTAACCCTCCCCTTAGCAAGCTGCTTTATGGGGCCCTTAGCACTTCTGGATGGACCCACCCAACCCACATGGACCACTTCCCTTTAGAGGGACACAATACAATTGGTCATAGGCGGCTTTACTGCCCCTATAGGTAGATTGTACTCTTCCTTATTTTCCCCAAATCCCAAAATTGGTGATGACTGGGGATAAAACTAGGGAAAAGTAAGGATTTCCTAAATTGTATTTTCATATCTCCCAACGTAAATATCATTTGACGAAAACTTTTAAAAAATGGACTTGTTCTAAGGAGATGAAATACCTATTGACGTATTATGAAAATAGATAAACATGCCTCTCAATGATGGCAATTTTCACATATTCCAAGGTAACTGTATTTCACCTGATTGTTCAAGAGGGGTTTCCCTCCACACCTATTTTGAAAGCAAACTATAAAATGATTCCAAGTTTCTGAAAGTTCCCAGATGGTGCTTTGTAAATGCATAAAATGTTTGTTCTCTCTGCCTCCCTCCTCTTTTCTTCCCTTCCTCTCTCTCTTCCCAAACTTGCTCTTGGCTATTAATACTTTCTGTTAAAGGTTTGGAAAGCAAAAGTGCAATTTCGGTTCAAATGGAACGTAGTTTCATAGAACTGAACTACAGTGGTGAAGTTTTAGGAAATATTAAATGGCAGAATAACATTTCAGAAATTTTGAAAGCCCAAATCAGTTAATAATGATAAATATAATTCTGCTTTTATGGAATGCAGGCAAGCTAAATTTCATTCCAAAAAGGTATAAATTCTTTCTTTTTTTGTAGGATTTTATTAAAATAAATGAATTCCAGTTCCCTATCTTAATTTCCAGATGCTGCCTCAAGCCTTCGACATCGTCGGAAGGCTGGTCACCCAGTTTGCGTGCAATGGGAGGAGCGCTGTGTGAGGTGAGAATTTGTCAGAGACGAGAAGATCTCAGCTGTAAGAAATGTGTAAAGGGGAGCTGTTAAAATTAGAGTAGTATTAATATAGCAATTTACAGTTTATAAAATATTTGCATTGACATTATTTCACTTGGCTATCCAAATAATTCATAACAGAAGCTAAGCAGGTACAATCATTTTCTGTTTTGCACTGAAAGCCATAGACCCTGGGAGAGGCTACACGGAGTATCCTGGAACACACAGGGATAAGAAGCAAGGATGACCTAGATCCAGGGCATCTAACTCCAGACCCTGTGGTCTTTGCTCATTCATCCACTGTCCCACCTGGAGGTCGGCTAAGGCTCAAATTTATAACCAGCGACTCTCATCAGCTCAGCAAGTGAAGGCTTAACTAGACGCTTAGAGAAAAAAGTCATGTCACTTTTAAGAGTAAAGAATCATAAAATAGCATTTCGATGCTGTAAATTTTTTGTAAAGAATTTTATCATATTAAGAAATCTTAAAAACCTTCAAGACACTCCTTGCATAACAAACTATTAAGTTAAATACATTCATTAATTTATCTTTTTTTGAAGTTTATTTATTTTAAGAAAAAGGAGAAAAGAGCACAGGGGAGGGGCAGAGAAAGAGGGAGAGAGAATCCCACGTACGACCCCCTCTATCAGTGAAGGGCCTTATGCAGGGCTCAATCCCACAAACCGTGAGATCATGACTCGAGCTGAAATCAAGAGTCAAATCTTTAACCCAATGAACCACCCTGGAACCCCGAGTTAATTTACCCTTAAAAAAGAGCAAACCGCATAAATTATATCTCAATAAGTTGGTTTTTATAAAAAACAAACATTAATGTTAGATTTGTTTATATATATATAAATATATCATAAAACTGATGGAAATAATTTGGAGAGTTCCGTGCTTATTTCTTACACTCTGCTACAGCTCTCAATAAAATGCTAGTTTTCATATAAAATATTCTAAAATCTGTTAGATTGTTCAAATATGTACCAGTCATTTACCATTTCAACACGACTGATTTGAGGTTTTAACAATTGTCAGTGAGGGAAGTCGCCAAGCATGCAACAAAATGGTTCCAACAATCATAATCTATAAATTTGCTAAAGCTTAAAGATACTACCTAATTTCTGTCAGCTAAAAAACCCCATGAAACGCTGGGGTAAGTTTGAATCATTAGGAGAGAGAGAGAATAGGTGGTTCATTAATTATCTCTGCCTGTTAAAGAACATGCAACTCATTTATTCTTTTATTTGACAAATATTTATTGTGTTGACTGTTAAAGATGCTAGTGAAAACAGAAAGTTAAGTGATAGAAACAATGCAAAGACATGTTTACTGAGCATGTTTCATGTGTGGCACTGAAAATGTGTGAGTAAAGCTATTCTTTTCTTTATGGAGATGGAAGTTTGGCAAAAGACAAAATAACTCACATAAACTTAGATGTAGAAACTACTTCAGCTAAGCTTAAAACTCAGTTCAGGTGCCAAAATTTAAAGATCATCACCTCTAAAATAGAAAGAACACATAAATCATGGCTAGAGCTGGCGTTGAAATCCAGTTCAAGACAGGCACATTCAAGATTTGTACCTGAAATTCAACAAATCAGTACCAATATAGTCTGTAATCTATAAGGCAAGATCAAGTACATGAAGGTTGTGGGCAACAAACTAGGAATAGAAAGAAACCACCTCGATGCATTAAGACTCATATATAAAAAGACCACAGCTCACATCATACTCAATGGTGAAAGACTGCAAGCTTTGTACTTTATGATCAGAACAAGGCAAGGATACTATTGTCACTACTATTCAACACAGTGCTGGAAGTCCTTTTTGGAACAATTAAACAAGAGAAAGAAGTAAAAGGCTTCCAAAATGGAAAAGAAGTAAAACTATCTTTGTTCACAGAAGACATGATTTTATAAGTGGAAAACCCATAAACCCTACCAAAAAATTGTTAGAAATAATAAATGATTTTAGCAAAGTTTCAGAATACAAAAATCAACACAGAAAAATCAGTTGTGTATCTAAAGCACTAAAAATGATCAATCCAGAAAGGAAATATTAAGAAAACAACTTCATTTACTAAAGTAAAAAAAATAAAAATAAAGCAAAAAACTTAAGAATAAACAGAATAAACCTAACTAGGGACTCCTGGATGGCTCAGTCAGTTAAGTGTCCAACTTTAGCTCAGGTCATGATCTCATGGTTCATGGGTTCAAGGCCCGCATAAGGTTCTGTACTAACAGCTCAGAGCCTGGAGCCTTGTTCAGATTCTGTGTCTTCCTTTCTTTCTCTCTCTCTGTCTCTCTCTGCCCCTCCCCCAACTTGTGCACTCTCTTTCTCTCTCTCTCCCTCAAAAATAAATAAATAAACTTAAAAAAAAAAAAAAGAGTAAATCTAACCAGGGGTGGCTGGGTAGCTCAGTTGGTTGAGCAACTGACTCAACTTCAGCTCAGGTC
This sequence comes from Proteles cristata cristata, assembly GCA_017311185.1. Taxonomy (NCBI): domain Eukaryota; kingdom Metazoa; phylum Chordata; class Mammalia; order Carnivora; family Hyaenidae; genus Proteles; species Proteles cristata. Next base: position 1,915,164 of record JAESUZ010003487.1, read on the forward strand.
ATGATCTTGCAGTTCGTCAGTTCAAGTCCCAAAATCAGACTCTGTACTGACAACGTGCTTGAAATTCTCTGCCTTCACTCTCTGCCCCTCCCCTGCTCATGCTCTCTCTCTGCCTCAAAATGAAAATAACTAAATAAATAAATAACACCTTATTTTAAAAAAAGAATAAACTTAACCAATGAGGTGAAAGAGATCTAAACTGAAGACTACAAAACAGTTGCATTATTTCTTGCCACTTTAAAAAAATCAAAGACTATACCAAAAAATGCACTCATACATTAGAAGCCTTAATATTGTTAAAATATCTGTACTACCCGAAGTGATCTACAAATTCAGTGCAATCCCAATCAAAATTCCAATGGCATCTTTTTCAGAAATAAAAAAAAGTCCTAAAATTCACATGGAATTTCAAGGGATCTCAAATAACCAGAACAATCTTGAAAAAGAACAAAGGCCTCACATTTCTTGATTTCAAAACAAGAGCCAGACACGAAGGGAGCCAGTGTTTAATTCCACAGAAGCACTTTTCTTGTCTGCATCACATACAACAGGCTCTGTGCCTGTGTAATGACTCCAGCACCGTATAGAAAGATGCTATTCAATATTGACCAACCCAAGGGCAATTAACATGCTTTCTTTGAAAGGGTGTTATTGTTTCTTGCTGTTTGTTTATTTCTTACCATGCATGGAGGAATTTTAGAATTTTCCTGGTTTGTTCTAGTCAGGAATAATTTTCCTAAAGAACAGGGATCTTCTCAAGAAAATGGAAGTTTATTGGAAGACTACAGTAAGTACTAGAGAAAGCCGTGATAGGGGCTCATTGTCCAGCAGGCTCTCACGGGAGGTGGGCAAGAATTAAGGTTCTTTTCTCTATGCCTCTTTTGCATGCTATAGGTTTGTGGTCTAGAATTTAGACTCCACCTGATACTGCCTGAAGTTAGATCTATCTCTTATTAACTGAGTTTCTTCAATGTCATCATCTATCAGAGGCACTAATGAAATGAAGTGTTTAAAACAATATGCCGAATGGGGTAATCTCAGTATTTTAGATAGTTCCTTTATCTATAGTATATTTTTCTCTATTTATTAAGTAGCTTCCCCTTGACCCAACAAGATGGTTGCCCTCTCTGCCCACTTTCTGTTCCAAGCCTGCTGTCTGCAAACCTCTGTCTCTCAGTTTGAATTATTGAGAAAGAAATGTTGACTCACTGCCAGCTGGGTTCTACAACATGCCAAGATGCCCATTGGCCTAGAGAGGTCAAGGAACAAACCATGTCTAGTACACAGAAATTGTATTTCTTCTCCCCTTACATATAGGATATCTTTACCATTTCACTAGACAGAGTGAAATAGTTTTCAGCAGAGTATATATCCAATACCATTATATACAGTGGGGAAACAGGATTTATAATTCATCTTTTAGTGCTCCACAAAGCTGATGTTTTTGTTGCTATTTTATGGATCGGGAAACTAAGACAAAGAAAGATTAAGTTGTACATGCTTCAATGAGAGTAAACTGCAGAACAAGCTCTTCGTTTTATTTCTGTTAACTCCAAACTCCCTATCTTCACCATATTCACAACATATAAGGATTGTCCATTTCAGCCTTGTTCATGATAATAGAAAGTTAGATGCAATCTAAAGGCCATTTTGGGGACACCTTTACCTCCTTAATCAGATCCCTGCAAAAGCTATCCAATCTGAGCACTAACGAAAGCAATTTCAGCTCCAGCTCACGGCAGTCCTAGAATTTTAAACTTCAAGAGTTTAAAAATAACACTTTAAAGAGTATCTAAATAACACTCTTCACTTTACAACCGAGAAACCTTAAGCCCAGTAATATTATGAGATTTGCTCAAGGCCACCTAGTTAGTAATTTAATCAAATAGAAGTCCTCTTTTTCATTGAAACACAACAAATAATCAGCTGGTAAATAGAAAAGGCTAATTAAACTATACAGTCATTTAAAAAATCATTACATTTATACTATTTTTCTTAAAATATCCAAATCTATGCAAATTCACTTTTTTTTTTAACCATCATTGGACCAAGGGTTTCTCTGAGAATGGGCCCACTGATGGGAGTTCCAAATCTTCCTTCTTATATAACCACATCTATAATGAATCTATGCTGTGCCTATGATTTTCCACTGCAGTTTCTTAAAGTGAATAATTAAGGAATCTTGCAAAGCAATCTAAGAACAGAATCCTTTTAGAATTTTATCACCTATTTTCAGGGTTTTTATACTTGTCTCATGCCTAATTCAATAGCAATTTCTTTTAGCAAACACCTCTATTGAGTTTTTTGAAAGCATTCAACTTGGTCTTCACAGTTCCCTTTCATTGACTTACATAATATTTATTAAATAACATAATAACAATAACAATACAACTGGCATGCAGAGACTTTAGATAAACTAAACTGGCTCCAGATAAACACACAACTCCTGTAATGGATGTAGATGTACCCAGGCATACCAGGAAGAAGCATGCTTACTGATAGTTAGCTTTCAGTGTATTAGAGTAACAGTGAGGATTATTTATTTGTGAAGGTAATGGCAAGCGTCCATTAATCCAGAGAGTCAAGTAAGTAGAGGTTGTCCAAGAGAGCTTCCACTGCAGGTAAACTTAAAAATAAGATTTTTCAACTCAAGATTCTCTCCACCATATTCAAATCAATCTCTAACCAAGCATGTGATAACAAATCCAGTGATATCTTAAAAAGACACTCTAAAAGTCAGATGCCTACCTTTTCTTATCCAATGACATCTGCAGAAGGAGGTTGAAGGAAAAGAGAGAGCAATACTGGAACATGGCATTAACAGCTTAGCTTACTCAGTAATTATCATTTTCTTTTTAACCTTTCTATATGAAAATTGGATGCTAATGAGAATGAATCAAAATGTTATACCAGTCAGGGTTCTCCAGGATTGATGGAAAAATGAAAGGTAAGTGATGATAAATTTTAAGGAATTGGCTCATGTGATTGTGGAGGCTGGCAAATTCAAAATCTGTACACTAGTAGGGTAGGCTACTGGGCTAGAAACTTTAGGCAGGACTTTCTATGTTACAGCCTTGGGCAGAAGGCAGAACTCCTTCTTTGAGGAAGGAGGGGAAAGAGGAGGGGAGCTTCTAAAACCTTCAACTGAGTGGATGAGACCCACCCACGTTATTGAGGGTAATGTCCTTTACTTAAAGTCAACTGAGTCTAAATGTTAATAACATCTACAAAATACATTTACAGCAACATCTACTATTTGGCCAAAAAACTGAGCACCATAACCTAGCTAAGTTGACACAGAAAATTAAGCAGGGTTATTTCCTATATGGCAGAGCACATAAGGTGATTTTAAAGCAAAACTGGAATCATTGATTAAGATTTTCAGTCATTTCCATTTTCCATAGAGGCAAACATTTTCTTTTTTTAATTTTTTTAATGTTTTATTTATTTCTGAGAGAGAGAGAGAGACAGCGTGATCAGGGGAGGGTCAGAGGGAGAGGAAGACACAGAATCTGAAGCAGGCTCCAGGCTCTGAGCTAGCTGTCAGCACAGAGCCAGATGCGGGGCTCGAACCCACAAACTGTGAGATCATGACCTGAGCTGAAGTCAGACGCTTAACAGACTGAGCCACCCAGGCGCCCCAAGACAAACATTTTCTAAACAATCTATTTTATTCCATTCCAGTCCTCTGTGCTTTTTACCCAGTTGGCTTATAGATGGAGGCAGTTTATGCTTTAATAGTAAATGCTATACCTTGTTTAAAACAAAAAAGATGCTCTTGAAAATATGTGTCTCATTTGTGTTATATCAGAGGAAGGTGGGATGCTTTCTCTACAATCATCTCAGAAGCTCTAGCAAACTGGAGAAGGCCCACCAAGAATATATTTCAAGATCTATTGCACTCCTTAGTAGAAATGGAAAAGAAAATTTAGGAGCTTGGTAACTGGAGGAAACAGCTATCTCTACGGAAAAAGGGGAGCTGATAAAAAAAAGTTCTTTAACCAAACCTTGAAAGAAATTAGCTCAAGTTCCTCAAGAGAGAAGATTTTAATAAAATTTTTAAAATTAGCTTACTCTGGGGCACCTGGGTGGCTCAGTCAGTTAAGAATCTCACTCGATTTAGGCTCAGGTCCTGATTTGTGGGATCGAGGTCCACATCAGGCTCCATGTTGTAGCTCTCCCTCTCTCTGCCCCTCCCCCACTTGCGTCTGTGTGTGCTCACACACATGCACGTGCACCGTCTCTAAATAAATAAATAAATGTCAGCTTACTCTTAGGAGTATCTAAGAAAATAATTGTGAGGCAAATGAGGAGAGAGCCTTCACTCAAATCAGTGCGTATGTCATCCATAGCCCTCTGTATGAGAAGAATTTGGCTTGGTCTTCAGCTGCCTGGTTCCTCTAAATCCTTAGAATTTCCCAAATGATGAGAATGTTTTTGTTATATATGGTTAGCCCCAAGGACTATATCTGAGTTTTGGGAGGCTGTTCATGCCATTAAAACCAACCATAGATAAAAAAAAAAAAAACAACCATATATACACAATTAAATCCCAGTGGAAATTCTGGACACCTGAAGCTCAGGTGAGTTTCCTGGTTGGTGATATACATTAATTTGCCAGGAAGATGGCACACCTTGAAGAAACAGAAGCTTCATGCTTGGGACCACCCCAGAACTCAGACTATCTCTTTATCTGGCTGGTCCTGAGATGTACCCTCTGTGATAAAATTATAATCGTGATTATCAGTTTCCTGAATTCTAAGAGTCTTTCTAGTGAACTATCAAAACTGAGATGGGTAGTGAGAAGCACCATATTTGTAGCGAGTTGGCCAGAAATACAGATGGTCTAGAAATCCCCAGGTTTGTGAATGGTGTCAGAAGTGAGGGCAATCTTTCTGGAAAGCGCCCTTAACCTGTGAAATCTGAGCTAAGTCTGGGTAGTTAGCATCAGAATTGCATTACACTCAAAGTAGATATCACCAGGACACTACCAGGCAAGTGAGAGCTGAAGGCACAGGCAACTTTTAGGAACTTTAGACCTCAGGAAATTCACGTCACACCATATTCTACATATTAAAGTGTTCTTGACTATTGGGGGCAAGACGGTGGAGGAGTAGGGAGCTCGGTACATTTCACTCACCCCCATCTCCAAACAGAGAAGGCCTGAAGCCCCAGGAACCCTTATAGAACCGCAGAAGTTTGGGAGGAAAAGGAGACAGAGTCCACTGAGAAAACAACCTCATAGGTGCTTGAGTGCAAACTGAGGACTATAAAAATGGACCGGACTGGAGACACAGAAGGAGGGGAGGGAGCCCCCTTTGTAGGGAGCCATGGTGAGTGAGGGAAAAGAAAGAGAAGCTGAAACTGCTCAAAGAACTGTCCCTGGAGAAGAAAAAACCTTGGCTCAGGACAGAGCGCGACCCAGTTCCCAGCTGCGGTGCTAACTTTGAGCTGGGTGACCTGGTCCCAGGTGGCGCCTGGAGAAACTGCTCCTCTGCTCTCCAGCTCCATCCGGAGGTGGCCTTAAACCACTCCGTCGCTGTCCCGGCTCCATCCCAGTGGGGAAGTGGCTGGCTTGAAACTACTCAAAAGACTCGGCCTGTGGGTTTACATTTGGGGCAGTATCAATAAAGCGCTCCGACTAAGATCTGGAAACGAGACGTGGCTTGGGACATAGAACATGCCTGAGGCACAGGGAGATCAGACCCAAAAGAGTGATTTGCAACGCTTGGTTCCAGAAGGGACAGGGCGCCGCCATTTTTCTCCCCACAACCACCAGGGGGACCTCAGGGAGCAGCCGCAGTTCGCAGTGGAGGCTAAGACCCACCTACACCTAACCACGCCCATCCCCGCTTGAGAGCTGCTTCTTTTTACCAAAGCCCAGGGCAAGACCAACATGAATGCACTGCCAAGACTAATTCTAGATCAATTCTTACTATTCAGATCTATTTTCCCTTGTCTCATTCGTACCCCTCCCCTCTGCTGGACTGGGAACTCTGGTCAGTGGTTTGCTTAAACAGTCACATTTAATCCATTCTCTAGATGTATATTCTACACCTCCACCGATACCTTTCTATCTCTCTCTGGAGTCATCAGACTATATAGTTTCTCTGAGTAACATTATCTTCCTTTCTTTCTCCTCCCCTCTTACCATATTCCCCCCTTCCTCTCTCTGAATTAAGCCTCTTAGTCTCTCTGCCTGATCATTGTCCAATTTCGCTTTCTCCCCACCTGTCATTTCTCTCTTTGTATATGCTCTTCCATCAGCACTGCATACACCCGGCTCTTTATTTGTAGCTGGGAATTCTGGTTTGATGATTTTAGACTGTACTTTGTATTTGGGGTTTTCTTTCTTTTTTCTTTTATTCTTATTATTTGTTTTTCCTCCTTTATTCCATCTTTTTTTTCTTTTTCTTTTTCCCTTTTGGCTTGCTTCTTTGTTGAATTTCTCTGTGTGTTTGCATACCTTTGTTCCCTGTGTGTTTGTCTGTCTGTTTTCTTTTCCAGGGCTACCTAAAAAAGCAAGCCAAAGTACACATGGTAGAGAGTCCCAAATGCCACTACGAGTAGGGAAATAAAATAACCAAAGGCTCAACAAGAGAGACCAAGAGATACCATTCAAAGAACACTTCCTGAATGGACAGGCCCTGGACAGCCAAAGACCCTTCTTTATTACAGCAGTACACACAGATGCAGAGTGCATAACAAGCTTTTAAAACTAACAAGAGACAGAAAACTAGCCAAAATGACAAAACAGAAGAAGTCTGCTCTACAGAAGGAAGAAATGACAGCTAAAGAACTTCTCAAAACAGATAAGAGCAACATAACTGAACAAGAATTTAGAACAATAGTCATGAAATTAATCATTGGGCTTGAAAAAGACATGGAAGACACCAGAAGAACTATTGCTACAAAGACTATGGAGCTTAAAAACAGTTGCGATGAATTAAAAAATGCTATAAATGAGGTGCATATAAAATGGAGGCATCCAATACACGGATTGAAGAGGCAGAGAGGAGAATACGTGAATTAGAAGACACAGTTATAGAAAAAGAGGAAGCTGAGAAATAGAGAGATAAACTGATCCAGGAACACGAAAGAAGAGATCGAGAGTTGAGTGATACAATCAAACAGAACAATATCCATATCATAGGAATTCCAGAAGAGGAAGAAAGAGGGAAAGATGCTGAAGGAGTCCTTGAACAAATTATAGCTGAGAACTTCCCCATTCTGGGGAAGGAAACAGACGTTGAAATCCAAGAGGCAGAAAGAACTCCCCTCAGACATAATTTCAATCGATCTTCTGCACAACATATCATAATGAAACTGGCAAAATATAAGGACAAAGAGAGAATTCTGAAAGCAGCTAGGGATAAAGGGGCCCTAACATACAAAGGGAAACCTATCAGAGTGGTGACAGACCTATCTACTGAAACTTGGCAGGCCAGAAAGGAATGGCAGGAGATCTTCACTGCAATGAACAAAAAAAATATGCAGCCAAGAATCCTTTATCCAGCAAGCCTGTCATTCAGAATAGAAAGAGAGATAAAAGTCTTTCCAAATAAACAAAAAAAAACACTAAACCAGCCTACAAGAAATCCTCAGGGGGACTCTATGAGGGAAATGTTGCAAGGAACACGAGGTACCAGAGAGACCACCACAAGCATAAACCCTAAAAAGAACACAATGACTCTAAACCCATATTTTTCAATAGTAACACTGAATGTAAATGGACTAAATGCTCTAATCAAAAGACATAGGGTAGAGAATGGATAAAAAAACAAAATCCATCTATTTGCTGTCTACAAGAAACTCATTTTAGACTTTTGGACACCTTCAGAGTGAAAGTAAGGGGATGGAGAAATATATATCATGCTACTGGAAATCAAAAGAAAGCTGGAGTAGCTATATTTATATCAGACAACCTGGACTTTAAAGTAAAGGTAGTCATAAGAGGAAAGTACATTGGACTCCAGGCCTACTTCAAGAAATTAGAAAAAGCACAAGTGCAAAATCTGACAGCACACCTAAAGGAACTAGAAGGAGAGCAACAAGAGCACCCTAAACCCAGTTGGAGAAGAGAAATAATAAAAATCAGGGCAGAAATAAACAATACAGAATCCAAAAAAAAACAGTTGAACACATCAATGAAACCAAGGGTTGGGTTTTTGAAAAAATAAACAAAATTGACAAACCTCTAGCCAGGCTTCTCGAAAAGAAAAGAAAGAACACCCATATAGACAAAATCATGAATGAAAATGGACTTATTACAAGCAATCCCTCAGAAATACAAGCAATTATCAGCAAATACTATGAAAAATTATATTCCAACAAACTAGAAAACTTAGAAGAAATAAACAAATTCCTAAACACACACTCACTACCAAATTCACATGGGAAGAGATAGAAAATCTGAACAGATGCAGAACTAGTGAAGAAATTGAATCAGTTATCAAAAATCTCCCAACAAATAAGAGCCCTGGGCCAGATGGATTCTCTGGGGAATTCTACCAAACATTTAAATCAGAGTTAGTACCCACTCTTCTCAAGTTATTCCAAAAAATAGAAATCGAAGGAAAACTTCCAAACTCATTCTACACAGCCAGCATCACTTTGATTCCCAACCCAGACAGAGACCCAGCAAAAAAAAGAGAATTACAGGCCAATATCCTTGATGAATATGAATGCAAAAATACTCAGTAAGATACCTGTAAATCAAATCCAACAGCACATAAAAAGAATTATCCACCATGAACAAGTGGGATTCATTCCTGGGTTACAGGGCTGGTTCGATATTCGCAAGTCAATCAATGTGACACATCACATTAACAAAAGAAAAGATAAAAACCATATGATCTTGTCAATAGATGCAGAAAAAGCATTTGACAAGATATAGCATCCCTTCTTAATAAAGACCCTCGAGAAACTTGGAATACAAGGAACTTACTTAAACATCATAAAAGTCATCTATGAGAAGCCCTCAGTTAACATCATCCTCAATGGGGAAAAACTGAGAGCTTTCCCTCTGAAATCAGGAACACGACAGGGATTTCCACTCTCACCACTGTTGTTTAACATAGTGCTGGAAGTCTTAGCATCAGCCATTAGAAAACAAAAGGAAACAAAAGGCATCAGAATCGGTAAAGAATAAGTCAAACTTTCACTTTTCGCAGACGACATGATACTCTACATAGAAAACCCAACAGACTCCACCAGAAGCCTACTAGAACTGATCCATGAATTCAGCAATGTTGTAGGGTACAAAATCAATGTACAAAAATCAGTTGCATTTTTATACACCAATAATGAAGCAACAGAAAGAGAAATCAAGAAACCGATCCCATTCACAATTGCACAAGAAACCATAAAATACCTAGGAATAAACCTAACCAAAGATATAAGAGCTCTGTATGATGAAAACTATAGAAAACTTACGAAGGAAATTGAAGAAGACACAAAGAAATGGAAAAACATTCCATGCTCATGGATCAGAGGAATAAATATTATTAAAACTACCCAAAGCAGTCTTCACAATGAATGCCATCCCAATCAGAATTGCACCAGCATTCTTCTCAAAGCTGGAACAAACTCTCCTAAAATTTGTATAGAACCACAAAAGACCCCGAATAGCCAAAGTAATGTTGAAGAAGAAAACCAAAATGGGAGGCATCACAATCCCAGACTTTAGACTCTGCTACAAAGCTGTAATCATCAAGACAGTATGGTATTGCCACAAAAACAGACACACAGACCAATGGAATAGAATAGAGAACTCAAAAGTGGATCCACAAATGTATGGCCAACTAATCTTTGACAAAGCGGGAAAGAGTATCCAATGGAAAAAAGACACCCTTTTTAACAGATGGTGCTGGGAGAACTGGACAACAATGTGCAGAAGAATGAAACTAGACCACTTTCTCACACCATACACAAAAATAAACTCAAAAAGGATAAAGGCCTGAATGTGAGATAAGAAACCATCAAAACGCTAGAGGAGAAAGCAGGAAACAACCTCCTTGACCTCAACCGCAGCAATTTCTGACTTGACATATCCCCAAAGGCAAGGGAATCCAGAGCAAAAATGAACTACTGGGACCTCAACAAGATAAAAAGCTTCTACACGCCAAAGGAAACAATCAATAAAATTAATAGGCAACTGACAGAATGGGAAAAGATAGTTGCAATGACATATCAGATAAAGGGCTAGTATCCTAAATCTGTAAGGAACTCCCCCAACTCCACACCTGAAAAACAAATAATCCAGTGAAGAAATGGGCAGAAGACATGAACAGACACTTCTCCAAAGAGGACATCCAGATGGCCAACAGACACATGAAATGATGCTCAGCGTCACTCATCATCAGGGAAATACAGATCAAAACCACACTGAGATACCACCTCATGCCAGTCAGAGTGGCTAAAATGAACAAATCAGGAGACTATAGATGCTGGCGAGGATGTGGAGAAATGGGCACCCTCCTATACTGTTGGTGGAATGTAAACTGGTGCAGCCCCTCTAGAAAACAGTGTGGAGGTTCCTCAAAAAATTAACAATAGAACTCCCCTATGACCCAGCAATAGCACTGCTAGGAATTTACCCAAGGGATACAGAAATGCTGATGCATAGGGGCACATGTAGCCCAATGTTCATAGCAGCACTCTCAACAGTAGCCAAATCATGAAAAGAGTCTAAGTGTCCATCAACGGATGAATGGATCAAGAAGATGTGGTTTATCTATACAATGGAATACTACATGGCAATGAGAAAGAATGAAATCCGGCCATGTGTAGCAACATGGATGGAATTTGAGGGTGTTATGCTGAGCGAAATAAGTCTGGCAGGGAAGGACAGATACCATATGTTTACATGTATACGTGGATTGGGAGGAACTTAATGGAAGACAATGGGAGAGGAGTAGGGGAAAAAATAGTTGGGGAGAGGGAGGCAAACCGTGAGAGACTCTTGAATGCTGAGAATAAACTGAGGGCTGATGGGGGTGGGGAATGATGGGCATGAAGGAGGGCACTTGTTGGGATGAGTACTGGGTGTTATATGGAAACCAACTTGATGATAAACTGTTTAAGAACAAAAATAAAAATAAAGTGTTCTCATATCCCCCAATTAAATACCGTTTTTCTTTCAGAAGCCAAAAGGCTTTTCATAAGTTTGTTTTTCAAACAATTTTATAATTTCTTAGAAATTATCTATAAATATCTCATTTATTATTAATCATACCTTCTCAGAAATCTTTGTGATATTTGGGAAATGTTTAGAAGAGAGAAAAATCCAGCTTTTAAATTATTTTCACATGTAATAAAGTTACAGATTCTAAATTTAACAATTAAGGAAGTTGGCATGTTACATTTTACAAACCTTTCATTAGACTTGTTATTAATTTTTTATTTGAAACCAATTAGTATATTTTTCAGTTCTCACCTTTGTCATAGGCCCTTAAGTCTGTGGTACGTCCACACTATACTTTGGGTGACTAAAGTATAAAATGGCTCTGCTTGGCATCCGTGTGATTCTGTGGGGGGATTTGAGATGATTGGGTGAGGAGAGAAAGGGGAAAGCAATTGGCTCCAAAGAGTTAAAAGAAAGAGAGATTTCAAAGGACAAAGAAGAGAGCAGAGAAGACCAGATCCCAGTTGATGGAAAAATTTCAGAGGTGATGAAGGTGACAGCAGGCAAATGTCCCCCCAACCCCCTTGATCTGCAGGCAGCCAAGATGCCGACCTTTGAAGCCACATGTGGGTCTGAACGATTACAATAGCAGTCGCAACAGTGACAGACTAAAGATTAGAGGCTTTCCCGTTTCTCTGAGCACCAACCACCTAAGCCTTCCAGATCCTTGGCACATCCAGGAAAGAGAAGGGATCCCCCAGCATGACTGAGTTTCAATGCCCTACCACTAAGGGCAGGACAGCAACTTAGAACACAGAGGCAGTTTCAGATATGTAAAGATTAAAGTGATATTTCTTATACAACAAAGGTTGTAGCACAAACTTCTCTTTTCCTGGAGATAAAGATATCATCACTTTGATCCCAATGTGATTATAATTCAGACCCTGGATGGCCTTCACCCTAGCTATGTGACCTGGTGAGGCAGGGATTACATTCACTTCAACTTAAGTAACAAGTATTCCATTCATTGACAAAAAATGTATGTGTATAAAGCACCTACTATGTGAAGAGAACTATGTGCTTGTGCCTGGGGGAAATTTAATGGACATAATGCCAGCCAGTGTGGCATCTACCCAGAAGCACAACCATTAAATACGAAATTATAATAATACGTGATACATTAAGTGATGATATAGGAAGTCAGAGTGTCATGAAGAGACCTTCAAAAGTGATCAAAGGAAGTGGTCAAGATCAAAAGAATGAACAAATAGCCAAGTAAAAAGGAAGGAGGAAGGCTAGTCCAGAAAAGAGGAAAGAATTCTACTTACCAAGTCTTGAAGAACCTGTCACCAAAGCCCATTGTAATTATCTATTCCAGCCCTGCACTCAGCACAGGAATCCTCTCTAGGATACGGATACACTATGCTCCAAACTGTGCTGAAAAAATGTGTCCCCTGCCTGCCTCACAAGTAGGACATTCACTGCTTCACATCTGAGGACTTAAACTAGAAGAGGTGATAGGCAGTTGGATACAGCAATGGTGGGTGACCAATAAGTGAAAGCTGATAGCCTGACACGAGGGCTGTCATGGGAACATAGAGTCATACTGACACAAAGAACAGTTAAGTCTTAATAATAATACCAAGGATGTAGAAATAACCCCTTGGAAAATGTTCTCTTAAAAACCATTAAAACAGGGGCGCCTGGATGGCTTAGTCGGTTAAGCGTCCGACTTTCGCTTAGGTCATGATCTCGCGGTTCGTGGGTTCAAGCCCCGCGTCGGGCTCTGTGCTGACTGCCAGCTCAGAGCCTGGAGCCTGTTTCAGTCTGTGACTCCCTCTCTCTCTGACCCTCCCCTGCTCACGCTGTCTCTCTCTCTCTCCTAAAAATAAATAAAACATTAAAAAAAATTAAAAAAAAAAAACATTAAAACATAGGACACCTTGGTGGCTCAGTTAATTAAGTGTCCTACTTCTGTCCAGGTCATGATCTCGTGGTCCATGGGCTCAAGCCCCACATTGGACTCTGTACTGACAGCTCAGAGCTCAGAGTCTGCTTTGGATTCTGGGTCTCCCTCTCTCTCTGCCCCTCCTCCACTCATGCTCTGTCTCTGTCTCTCTCTCTCTTAAAAACAAACATTAAAAGATTTTTAATTAAAGAAAATAATTAAAACATCAAAGTTTGGATGCCACAATTGCATGGAAAATTCACATTTAAAATACTTTACTCCTAATATTGCTCGGTTATAATAGAGCCATAATATATATGCTATATATGTTATATAGCATATATATTATATGTATAATCATAAAAATGTGAAAAGGGAGAAAGGAGAATTGGGGAGAATAGCTTTCATCAAAATAAATAACCTTACAAAAGCCAGTGGATATGTGGCCCTCTGCCAGTGTTCCCAGTCACGTGTCACAGTCAGATCTCAAAGATGCCAAAGGCACAGAAGGCACTACATCCCTCCCATCTTAATTCAGCCCATGGGGCTCTGGTCTGACTTTTCTACTGAGTTCACCCTGAAGAGAGAAAATCATCTCAATCTACATTTAGTAAACCTAGTCATCAATATGGCTACCTTTATTATATGATGGGAATTTTGCTGATCTGTCATTCCTGGTCCTATCTATCACACTATAAAAAATAAAAATAAAAACATTTTTAAATGGACATAAGTTATTAGCTTTACTTACTATGAGCTGAGCTGAGTTTGTGCTTTTTTCACTTACCTAATACTTACTTTAGAAGCTTAATTTTATGAGTTTATCTTACACATTTTCACCACTTAACTCTTCTTATTGGAAGTTAAACTCTGGCTTGCCAAAAGGAATATGGTCATAAACTGGTACTCGATGCCAAAAGTAAGCAGCATTATGAAATTGAACGCTTAAGTCCTAGCTTTACATGTTTTTAATCTTGAACTCCGGCTATTAAAATATGGGTAATGTGGTCGTACCTTTCCCTCTAACATACTGGGGAAACACCAATCCTTAATTCTCAATTAATACAGAAAAGGAGGGAAAGAAATAAGGAGAGAAAGAAAAACAAGAGATATCCTTCACTCCATATGTTTCTGTAGCTATCCATGTGTGTGGCTTTACCAGAACAAGACTCAAACACGTTGAATCACGTATACAGAAGGTCTGTCCCTTAGGCTTCAGGCTATATCCTGACTCATGTATTAAACCAGTCTCTTGTTAAGACAGCCATTTCACAATGGTCATAGTGCAGTGACTCCAAATAAGCCTCCATTTTCCCGTCTTGAATAAATTGTTGCCTGATTCTGCCAAAATTATTTTGAATTTCAACTCATCTTAATAGCATTTTTCCTACCCACTCTTGCATACTTTCAATGCATCCTTCCATATCAAGCTTCCAAAGCAAGCCAGATTTACCCATAATACCCATAGCATTAGAGAGGACAATTATTGATTAATGCTTCCCTAGTTCTACTTCCTGGCTTGAGCTTCCACTGTACTATACTTTCCACAGCACCCTATCTGTTCTTCTCAGCAACAGCAGCCGAATGAAAGATCCTCTCTTGTCAAACAAATGCAGCCGAGTCACAGGAAAGGCTCCTATTGGTCAGGCGTGGGTCTCTCTGACGGCTGCAGAACTCTGGTGGGCAAGGCTAGATCATGTGTCTACATCTAGAGAAACCCAAAATGCACAGAACAAAAATGTGCCATTATTTAAAAGGAAAATCTGGATAGTATTTGAGGAAGGGGAAATAGACGCTGGACCAGCAACCACAAATTTTGTCTACTATAGCTCCTAAGCAAATTTATTTTATCCCAAGATACAAATTACATATAATTTAACATATCTTTTGTAACCACATATTAATTTGTTAAAGGTCATACAAATAAATAAGAAAAAGATAAATAACCTAATAGTAAAATGGGCAAAGCACACAAACATGGAGTATATGCTGGAAAAGACAAATATAGGAAGAGCTGATCAACTGCACTCGTAAGAAAATCAAAATAAGAAAGAGATAGGGGCGCCAGGGTGGCTCAGTCAGTTAAGCATCCAACTTCAGCTCAGGTCATGATCTTACTGTTCCCAAGTTTGAGCCCCACATCAGGCTCTGTGCTGAAAGCTCAGAGCCTGGAGCCTGTTTCAGTTCTGTGTCTCTATCTGTCTCTCCCCCTCCCCTGCTCATGCTCTCTCTCTCTCTCTCTCTCTCTCTCTGTCTCACAAATATATAAACATTAAAAAAAAAAGAAAGAAAGAGATAATGATCTTCACTTATCAACAGTATAAATCACAAGATGCCATTTTTTAATCTTGAAAATATTTATGGTTGGAAGATACCTAGTACATGCAAAGATATAGAAAAGGCCTTCAGTAGGAGTATTATGTTGATATAAATTGGTAGAGAAAGATCTATCAAGGAACTATTGAAACTAAAATGCACGACTCAGAGATCCTACAACAGGAATTTACCTACTGATATTCTGCAAGGTGTAGAAATTCTCCAAGACCTAAGTACAGAAATAGTCACTAAAGCATAATTAAATTGCAAACAAAACAACTAAAACTGAAAAGAACTCAGTGTCCATCAATAAGTAACAGGACAAATGGACTATGATCCATGTATATAATCGAGCACTAGGAGAACATTGAAGAGAATTCAGTAGATCTATATGCAGAAAAGCTTCCAGATATCACAGTAAAGATAAACAAGTACAGAACACTATGCTTTGTATGAAACCTTATGCATGAACAGGAAAAAGGTCTATTTATATATGTGTAAATATATATACATGGATACGTAACTATACATACATATCCATGTATGTACAAATAACTGAACAGTTAATAGGGATTAACTTGCAAAAGGAAAAAAGAGTTTTCTCACATTCCCAAGGTATACGCTTCTCCTCAGGTTGATGTTTCTAACCTTATAAATGTATTATTTTATTTTTTAAAACATCAGCAGGGATTGAGTGGAAAGAAAACAAATCATTTATCTATTTTCTTCTTTGTACTTTTCTGATTTATAGAGACACTAATGTGTGTTATACATTTCAAAGCATATACTTCAAAGAAGAATAACTTGACAGTATATTGGCATGAAGTCATGGTAGATGAGAAAATAAAACGGAATACACACAACATAATAATTGGGGGTTTACTATGTAAAAGGCAATACACTAAGCACCTTACATATATATGTGTACATATTATTTCACTTAAGCCTCATTAGGAGGATTAGGATTGTGAGATGAGTACTTTTATTATCTCCATTTTATAATGAAAATAATGAGGCTGAGGGAAGCTAAGTAAATTGCTTAAAGCTCCTCACCAATAGAGCAAGATAGAAATGCAGTTGCTGTGAGCCTAGCTCTGGTGTGCTACCAATAAAGTGATTCACACTAGAAATGTCAAGGTGGACATAGAAATTATCTTTCCACGGGGCCAGATTGTGGAAGAATATGCATTGCCCTATATGTTCCCAAGCCTTTAGATGAGCTTATAACATCCCTTTTAACCGAAGTTATAGAATTCAGGTGGTACTAAATCCTGCCTTCCCCAGGATGGAGAAAATCAAAATTATTAAATACATAACAGTTTCTTTTAAAAATTGTGATACACTCCTCAAATAGAAGGTATTGTCTCATATGAAATAAGCCTCCCAAAGGACCGTGGGCTGACAGAGTTACTGATATTGCTTCTGAACTGAGGGAGGGCTTCGCGCTGTAGCACGAGGCTAGTTTTAGCAGCCTTCACCTGGGGAGCTCACTGGGCTTCAGCTCCTTATTTGAGTCTTGAGCCCAGACTATGAGGTAATGGTCTGATTCTCATTTTGAAACACATAAAACCCAAGGAGGTTAACTAATTTCCCTAAGGTCACACAGAAGTCACCGGTGCAGTTGGAATTGAAACTTAAGTTTCTTAATTCCCAGCCACTGCAAGGCTCTCAAGGCAGAGTGCCTGTTGAATAATTGCACAATGACACAAGGGCACTTTACAATTCCACGGAGAGGAGTCCCCAGAAGCAAAATATTTCATTTTAAAGTTGAAAAATCTCAACTTACAAAAGACGAATGTCGTCTCCAACCGCCAAGTTAAGCATCTTAAAGAATCTCTTGGGAAAGCCTCCTAAATATTCTACAGAGCACACTTGGCACTAGCAACTTACCCGAAAGGCTGGCCCCACAAATGTGTAAGGATCCGTGTACAAGGTCTCTCCCGGAAAGTGTCTGTGTGTATATGAATGTAAAGGACTAATACACAATTGCGTAGAGCTATAGGAGGAGCCTCAGGGCTCTCCCTGAATTGAAATGAACCTGACAGTAAAGCCTCCAAAAGTCCACTCAAGGTTAGCAGTTCTTCCTAAAGGGTCACTAACCTCAAACCCCCGAATAAGACAACTTTGCAAATCATTACAATAAGTTTTGATGGGAAATAATGCAAAGGGCTTTAGCACAGGTCCACCGTAGACAATCGGCCTCAAGGAAAGAGAATGTTGGCTGAAAAGCAGACATCAGCAGGGTAGCCTTTGGCCGACCTGCAGGTGGAGTGGGGAAGGAAGGAACAGTTCCACACCTGCGTAGCTGCTCCCTGAACAGACTAATCCTTCCCATCCCTAACCCCGGCTCTCCTAAAAGGCCAAAGAAAGAACTAGGAGGCATCTCTCCCTTTGGCGGAAACACGGGTCCCAGGCCACACCAGCTGGGAATGAAGTTAAGAGTTCTGAGCTGCCCTACTGTAATCTGAACATGGCCAGGCAGCCTGTGCAGCTCTCACTCAGGACCGTGTTTGCAACAATACCCCCCTCACTCCAGAAGCACAGAAGGTTCTATGGATTTTTCCCAAGGTTGTGGATACACAGAGGAAATGATTATCACACACTTATTCTTTAAACCTCTATCTCTTTCCCCAGATTTCCACTTTCACAGCAGTTGCTACAACTCTTTCCCTAAAGAAAGGTCCAGGCAAGCTCTCCTTCCCTCCTCTGGGCTCTTTCTCGGCTTCTTTGCCTGCCTTGATTCTTCCTACTTACATTCCCACCCCTCTGCATCACAGAACTTCCGCACATCATCACTGTGATCCAGTAAACCGGCCAGCAAAAGGGAGCAGGCAGAGCCAGAGACTGGAGTGAGGAGAGGGGACAGGATCCAAATCAGCAAGAAGAGCAGACCCTCATGAGCTGGAAAGGCTAGACACGAGGGAGGGCCCGCCGTGGTCACCCCCAGCATGAAAATCCACTCACGGAGGTAGTGCCTCTGCCTCCTGTCCCCAGCTTCCTAGGATGGAAATAATAATAGTGTGACGGACTTGCAACAATAATAGCATAAATCAAATTAGTTGATATGAATAAAGTGCTTAGTGCAGAGCTTAACATTTAGTGAGTGCCCAGTTAGTGCCTGCTATGATCCCTATTCTCCCACACCCTGAACCTCCTCCATTCCTGTACCAAAGTCCAACGTAGTCGAAGGGAGGAAAACGCTAAACAGCATGAGCTGGCTGCGGTGGTCTCACACTGTGGCCAAGGACTAATTTTATTTTCAGTTTCCAATCTGTCCTGGTCCCAATGCACATGTCTAGAATGTAGCTCCTGCCACAGGCAACTTACTGTGTGAATTTGACAAGTTAAACCCCGTTAATGAGATGAGTTCACCAATCATGAGTTCATCACATTTGGATGTCCCAGCGATATCATATTGTTAAAAATGTTTCTAAACACTTGTTCTCAATTTCTGTCATGGACTAGTAACAAGAGTTCTCAGACCACACTCAGCGCAGTGGGTGGGGATCAGCCAGAGCTCAGGAGCAGAGCTCCACCAAGCTGAGCCCCTCTGAGCCCCAGCCATCTGAAAGTGCTCTTAGCCTTAGAGAAAACTGTTACACCTCTACCCACATCTCCAAGGAGCCAGAGGTGTGCTTACAGACCCAAACTCCATGACCCTGTCTCCAACCCAGGCCTTCAGCTGCACAATCTGTGAGGCGGTCAGCATCCCCCCTGGGTCCCTAGGCTCCTCCCAGCACCTAGTCCCTGTGCCTTCCACTCTCTCTACCCAGTCCAACCTGGCACAGATTCGCAAAAGAAAAACCTACTTTCACAACATAACCATTTGATAAACTAATTCATGCTACCATGTTAGAGATTTGATGGGGGAGAGGGGAGGAGAGGGGTTTAAGGAGGGATTTGAGTTGCAAAACAGTAGTAAAGGAGGAAGAATCCTTCCTACAAAGAAACATTAGACAGACAGTTGCAAGTTTTTGTGAGAATGTGAAGGAACTAGAACCTTCAATCACTGCTAGTGGGAATATAAAATAGTGTAGCTCTTTGGAAAACAGCCTGGCGTGTCACCAGAACATTAGACAGAGTTTCCGTAGGACCTAGAAATTCTTTTTTGAAGTATCTACCCAAGAGAAATAAAAACATCTGTATACACACACACACACACACACACACACACACACACACACACACACAAAGCCTGTAAATGAATGTTTACAGCAGCATTATTCATAACAGCCGAAAAGTAGAAACAACCCAAATGTCTATTCCCTGGTGAGTGGAAAAATAAAATGTGGTGTAATTATAAAATGGAATACTATTCAGCAATAAAAAGAAATGAGGTAGTGATACATGCTACAAAACAAATGAAACTTGAAAACATGCTAAGCAAAAATGACAGGCAGAAAAGGCCATGTATTACATGATCCCACTTATGTGAAATGTCCAGCAGAGGCAAGTCTACAGAGACAGAAAGAGGATTAGTGGTTACCTACAGCCAGCGGAAATGAGGAATGACTACTATCAGGCATGGGCTTTTTGTTTTGGGAAAGACAAAAATTATCAAAAATTAAATTGTGATGGGGAGCGCCTGGGGTGGCTCAGTTGGTTGAGCGTCCGACATCAGCTCAGGTCATGATCTCAGTTTGTGGGTTTGAGCACCACGTCAGGCTCTGTGCTGACAGCTCAGAGCCTAAAGCCTGCTTCAGATTCTGTGTCTCCCTCTCTGTCTGCCCCGCCCCTGCTCATGTTCTGTCTCTGTCCCTCTCAAAAATAAATAAATAAAAAAACATCAAAGAAATTAAATTGTGATTGAAAAAAATTGAATTGTGATGATGAATGCATAACCCTGTGAATGCAGTAGAAACACTGAACTATATACTTTCAATGAATAAATTATGTTTGTTTATTATAGCTCAAGAAAGCTTTTCATACAAGTAAGAATAGCATTTAATTATATGTGTTATTATACATGATGACATGCTTCAGTTCAGTAATAGTTGGGGGAGAATGGTGGGGATGCTCCCAGAAGCATCACACCACATAGGGAAATCCATATATAAACTATACATAAATAAAACATTTTTTAATGTTTATTTATGTTTTGAGAGAGAGAGAGCACAAGCAGGGGGAGGAGGGAAGAGGAGAGAGAGAATCCCAAGCAGGCTCCACACTGTTTGCACAGACCCTGATGCGGGGATCCATCCCACGAACTGTGAGATCATGATCTGAGCCAAAATCAAGAGTCAGACACTTAACTGACTGGGCCATCCAAGCACCCCTTACATAAAAATTTTAAACTGCATAGACAAAAAGACTGGAGTAACTTCCTTTACAATATGAAGAACAAGCACTGCCTTTGTTTTGTGGAAGTAATTTTTTTCTCAAACTAATTCTTTATTTAAAATATTTTCCTGTATTTTTGGTTTTTCATTTTATAATAAAAAAAGACCCCCAAATGTATAGAGAAGTGCTTTTTTTTTTAATTTTTTTACAAATTTTGTTTAGTTTATTTATTTTGAGAGAGACAGAGAGAGCAAGCAGAGTAGGGACAGAGAGAGAGCGAGAGAGAATGCCAGCAGGCTCTGCACCGTCACCACGGAGCCCAATGCGGGGCTTAAACTCACAAACCGTGAGATCATGACCTGAGCCGAAACCAAGAGTCGGACACTTAACCGATGGAGCCACGCAAGTGCCCCTGGAAAGTGCTCTTTATATATAACCCAAATCTATCCATTTGCGTTGACCTATGTTGACACGAAAATCTAGCCTTTGGAAGTGTCGAAGCCACATTGCCTTTAGCAAACATGGATTATGTTATCTTCTCTTCCAGAGGTGCTCATGAGTTGTTGGCCACAGGCTGGGCACAGGGAAGTCATACAGGGAGAAAAAAACCCTGTGATGCTCCCGAGACCCCTCTACTGGAGCCAGGGCATGGCTGCCATTTACTCTCCCGAGACAGCTTGTGCTGACATATGGGTTTATAATTCTAGGTCCACATAACCTGCCAAGGGAGAGACTTGGAGGAAGTATTCATTTGGGATTCATTTTGGGGTGGCCTTTTAAGTATCTGTCCTGGCAAAGAGAGGTTCTGCTCAAGGTTTGTGTTTGTTTGCTTTTTCATGGCACTCCTCTTCCTTCCAAACTTCCTTTTCTCATCTTCTGTGAATATAGTGTCCTCAAACAAATAACAAATTTCAGGTACACATAACTGCTTAGCTATTTACAGAGCATTTGCAATGTAAATACAATGAGCTCGAGAGTATTCTTGTGTAAAGTGCTAACAAATATTTGTTCTGCTGAGGAGAGCGCCAGCCCTCCCAGGATGGGATGGCTCTGGGGCCAGCCAGGAACAGCCTCGGCGCAGGGCCCCAGGCCACTAGCTCTGTGCTCCCCTCACACTTTGGCAGCCAAGGCAGCTGACCTTCTAACTCAGTGAAATTAAAAAAACACTTAGTCACAAATGGATATTTAAACAGTTTCATTCCTTGGCTTATCTCGGAGTCTGTATTTCTAAAACAGAACTTCGTTTGGGGATAAAACTGTACTTTCCTTCCTGTACTTGCCAGGTCAGAGTGGCCCATACCTGAAGCTGTTTCAGGGTAGCCGTGACCACTGTTTGCTGAGCCCTCCAGACCCCCTCCTGAACTCAGTGCTGAAGACATCCTGGGTGGGTGGGGGTGGTGGTAAAAGTGCCACTAAAAGCCACAATGAAATCTCATGACAAAAAGAAATGAAAGAGTTACTTTCCTGAATGACATCAGTCTGGATGCAGAGAGAAGAGAAGGGGAGGAAAATGAAGTGAGAGGAGAGCTTTTCCACAAGGGAGATGCCAGAGTCCCAGAACCCTTCGATGGTTTCCCATTGCTCTAAAGATAAAGCTCGTGTTTGTCCTCTAAGGCTGTGGGACCAGTCCGCCATATTGCTCCATCTTGCTCACTTTCCCTCCGCTCTCTGTAATCCAGCCATGCTCACCATACCCCCTCCCAGAGCCAGATCTTCACTGTCTTCTGCCTCCACCTCACTCTCCTTCCCCTCTCTGCTAGATAATACCATGTCATCCTCAGGGCTCAGCCCTGGAGTCAAGTCAGTTCCTCAGGAAATGCTTCCCTAATTTCCTGTCCAGTTCAAATCCCCTGAGCATAGGTTCTCATGGTGTCCTGCACCTCCCCTATCGACACTTGACAAGGTTACAGATTTTGCATCTGTATTGGTGTTTGATTGTTTCTCTCCCTTGACAAAACAGTAAGCCTGTGAGATCAAGAGTTGAAAATATTTTGGCTCTTATGGCTTCAACAATGTCTGGGGCATGGTTGTAAGTATAGGCATGTAGCAAGTATTGAATGAATGAGTGAATGAATGAATGAGTGAATGAATGAAGCCAGCCTTAACTCCAGTCTTCCCCCTCCAAGGCATGTTTTCATTTACTAGAGGGGGCGCTTGGGTGGCTCAGTCGGTTGAGTGTCTGACTTTGGCTCAGTTCATGGTCTCCCAGTCTGTGAGTTTGAGCCCCATGTCAGGAACCTGCTTTGGATTCTGTGTCTCCTTCTCTTTCTGCTCCTCCCCCAGTCATACTCCTTCTCTCTCTCTTTCTCTCACAAAAGTAAATAAATATTAAAAAAAAACAAATTAAAAGGACATTTACTGGAAAGGGAAAGGCCTAATCATATAAACAGGTAGGAAAAGAGCACTCAAGGTAAAAACTACCAAGTACAAAGACTCTGTGTTTCAGGAAGGGAAAGGCAGCTGGGGGCTAGGGTAGCAAAGATGGTGTGATCACAGCCCATAGAGTCTCTCCTCTCCCCATGTCTCTGAGATTGATGACCTCCTAAACCTATTGGAGTCTATTTACAAATACAGTGATGTGACCCTGACATGGCCCCCACCCCATCCCTACCACATCCCCCATTACACACACACACACACACACACACACACACACACACACACACAGATATACTCTGGCAATGCAATCCCTATAAATTCCAGGTTCCTGTGCTGTTGAGCTGGCCACTGCCCTAAAATAAATCTAAAAGAGCGAAAAACATCCTCACTTAATTTTGTGGAGGTGTTTTTAACTTTTATCCTCAACTATCTAGAAATTCAAAGTTTCTCTGTACATGCAGCGAAGAGAAAAAAAAGAAGCACACTAACAGAGAAAGCATCAATAAGAAAAACAGTTTATTTGGCAATGGTGCAAAAGTATGCTGCCTGAGGCTACTACTCAGGAAAATACACTAAAAAGAGATCCCAGAAAAGCCTTCAACTATGAGGTAAAAGGGTAAAAGTTCTATTTTTTCAAATTTGTTAATATTCAAGGGAAAATTGTTTTTAATTTAAATATGATGGAGCCACCCCAGCCCATGCATGTTTCTGGGGCATGCTAGCAGCCACTCATCAAAGAATAGATTGTCAATATTCCATATCCTTTTTCTTAATTTAAATAGTTAGTGGCAGCAAAAACTTCAATTTCAAGCTCATGGATTTTCCCATTTGCTGCTCAAAGAGCCCATAAACATATGTATCTTTGGAAAACTATCATGTGTTTTCAACTTCCTGAAGAATTCTTGTAAAATATAACCGAACCACATTACCCTTTGTCCTGAGCTTTTATTCCACTAATGGACAAATTGGGAGGAGGCTGAGAACAAATGTGCTATTAATTACCCAGATGGCTTTTTAATAGAACCTTGGATAATTCTTCAGCCACTAAACATTGTCCAGAAATTTCTTAATAACACTGGTGTGCAGGGCATTCCTTCCAGAAGAATAAAGATCTCATTGACTGGCAGGCTCAGTTATGTCAGGTTAGTTTAGGAGACGGTAGACAAAGAGTGGGTATTGTATAGACCAGAGAGAATGACACGCCATATCTGAGCTGCCCAGTCTCCTCAGCAATGACAGATTTTCTAATTCACTGCAGATTCTCACAAAACTGGGTGGTCAGCTTTGCAGAGGGCCAACAGTGGGTCTATTGATTCTGGGTGGGAGCAACAGAATTCTGAATTAACCTGAATTGATTTCATACAACAGAGAGTCTTGATATCGGATTAAAATTAGGATTAATACATTAAATGTTAGGTCAGAATGTTAAGTCCCAGTGCTGAAAGACCTACATGAAGTAAGTCAAAGCTAATGCAGGCAGGTAGTTTAGCCAGGAGATAATTTGTACTTTTAAACTCTGGAAATATGTCATCCAAAATGCACTGGCGCAGATGAAGCCTTGTATGAAACTACAGGTCGTGTTATGGTTTCTGCTGCTTAGATCGTAAACTGTCATTTTAAATGTGTGCCTCTTAAGTTCCTGGTGTGTGTGTGTGTGTGTGTGTGTGTGTGTGTGTGTGTGCGCGCGCGCGCGTGTGTATGGAGAGAGAAAGAAGCTTTCATCTGACACAGTAATGGCTGAGAGACAGCCTGGCTCATTATTTGTTCCTGCTTTTGTAAAATTATCTT
Organism: Proteles cristata cristata; assembly: GCA_017311185.1. Classification (NCBI taxonomy): domain Eukaryota; kingdom Metazoa; phylum Chordata; class Mammalia; order Carnivora; family Hyaenidae; genus Proteles; species Proteles cristata. The sequence goes on from JAESUZ010003487.1 coordinate 1,940,000, forward strand.
GCCAGGGGCAAACTCGGCTGCTTGGAGCTTTCCAAGTAGACAGCAATTAACTTTCGCTGTGCTCTTTAGCAGACGCTGCTCTTATTAAATCATGAAGGATGCAAACAACCACTTTGAATATGTTTTCCCAACTACTAGATGAGTGTATTTATATTTAGGAAAATAAGAAGAGAACTAAATACCTTACAGTTTCCTGGAGTAATTATTTTAATATAAAAAATGTAATCCTTCTGATTTTCAACCCATATTTTAAAAATATCCAAATAGCCATGTCTAAAGGAAAGAATATCAGGGGGCACCTGCCTGGCTCTTTGGTGGAGCATGTGACTCTTGATCTTGGGGTCGTGAGTTTGAGTCCCACGTTGGTGTAGAAATTACTTAAATGAATAAATAAATAAAATCTTTTTTAAAAAAAGAAAAGAAAAAAATATGAGCATCTGTTGCAAAACAGTCATGATACAACCAAGCAAAAAAGTTCGCAAATGAGATGAGATAAAAATAAAATATTGGCAGACAATGAAACTGTGACATTTTGGTGGGGGGAGTGTATTTTGTTAAATGTTTAGCATCATTTGGATATTTTAATGCATACTTCGTCTTGCCTAAAAGACTGAAGTGATAAAAGATTGAAATGGTCTGTCACAATTATCTAACAATTACAGAGTAGTTTTTTCATTTTAAAAACTGAGATGTTTGTACTCAAATCTTGATCATTTAAAGATACACCTATCAGCAAAAAAAAATACACCTATTGGTCTTCCTCTTTTTTTTTTTTTACCTTTCTCTATTATCGTCATGTGATCTCCCTAAGTAATTAATCAATAATGAAATTTTTCATAAATTTGAAGACTGTTGTCAGTATTTCTCTGTGTACCGTAACTTAGTTATATTATCATTTGAAAGCGTTAGTAACCATAATGGTAAGTTCATTTTGCTTTCACGTAGGCAGGATAGACTTTCAGGTCTTCAGACGGGCCCAATCATAAGTAACTTCTTATTTATAGTTTCAGTTTGGGGCATAACCTGCCAGTGGCTCTTTGCCAAGTCTTACTAACCGAAATACAGTTTTCATTTCCATTTTCCATTTTGATCCAAGTTAGTTTTCCCAAAGCTGCCTCTTGCCCAGATTTCCTGCACCTGCACACTGACCCCTGGTGGAGGAAACTAGACCCTGCAAAGCCTCCTGTGCAGTAATTACACTCCCGTCTCAGATGAAAAGTTCCCTTCCTGAACCACTCCCGATTAAAGCCCATCATCCCGTATCTCATTCTCAGAGTCCTGCTAGGTAATGCAGTTAACTAATTCTGAAGGATGGAATGTGGATTTCCATCCTTTCCCCAGTGCCGCAAAGTTTTATGTTAAAGGAGTTTCTCATACCAAGCTGGACAAAGGAGAAACTTTGAAGCAAGGGACCTTCACAGGCAAATCATATCACAGAGGTCTTCTGTTCAACATACTCACATGATTGGCTTGAGCCAGTGACGCTTCCTCGAGTCGCGTAATAAGAACAGGGACTTTACAATGAGGCCTCAGTTTAATCCCGATGTCTTGGTTTACAAGCTGTGTGGTCTTAGACAAGCTACTCAACCTTCCTGAGTTCTCAGTTCACCAATTTGTAAGAGCAGGACAGTGGTATTTTACTCTGGAGGATTGTTGAAAGGAATATGGCTGCAGAATAACTGGACTATAAGTTCTCAAGTGCATGTTAGGCATTATTATTTCCAAGGAAAAAGTGAGGGCGCTCATGCTTGTAGGATCGTATATTTCGTTTCAAAACCTGTGTTGGGGACATAAAGTGTAAATGACATGGGGAGAGAAAAGGACAAAAATATTTGAGGTCAGAACTGTCTCTGAGAAATCTGGGCCCTATAGGCAACATGTCTTTAGTGCAAAACGGCATGTGGGTTTTTCGGTTGGAGTAAGTCCATGCGCTGGTGGGCGTAACTTCCAAAAGAATGCTAGTTAACACCAAATCAGATTTCCATATAAGCCCAGAGAACAGGCAACACAGACAAATGGACAAGTGTTCAGGAGATGTTTGTTTACACAGATATCTTCTAACACCGTAAATAAGATAATATGAATGCACACTCCTCGGCAGCAGCTAGAAAAGCTAGAATGGAGTTAGGTAGTGTCTAGACGCCTTTGATCAAAAAACAGGGATTAGTGGTTACTGAATTTACTAACACAATTTTCCTTCCTTTTCTCCAATTATTTCTATTTTCAGCCTTCACTTTTAGGATTTAGTTACAGCATCTTGCACTGCTTAGTCAGCAGACATGTGCCATTTGGGGGATGCCATGATCCCCTTTTTCAAAATTAAATTTTGAAGGCAGAAGTGTCAAGTTTCATTTCTCATTTAGTGTAATTCTATGAGACTTTATTCAGCATTAGAAGACAAAGTCAGTACCCACTGATCATCACATGGTTTCAGGCTTTAAGCATACTGACTCACGCCCAAGGTCTTGCTATTACATTTTTCCCCACGTACTATCTACAAACCTTTATCAATTAAGTGAATACTCCTAACAAGACACAGAGAGATCCATGCTAACTTCCATGCTAATGGACATGCAGTTTAGCTAAAGAGAGCCAATCTATGCAAATTAGCACTGGTAAAGTATTATGGTATAAAGTATGCCAAAACATCACTAGAACACTTTTTATTCATTAGGGATTCCTTAAAAAATGATCGGTACCCAAGGCCATGCCAGCAGGTACTTTTTCCTACTGCACTGTTTGGCTTACTTAATGTTGCACTCGCTACAGGTCAGGATTAATAACAGAACATCCTTCATAGGTGGCCCTGCATTTGCGATCTTCTGCAGTATCAGAGAACCTCTTTAATTACAAGACAGGCTCAACTGTAAGATGGCCCGAAAGCTTGGAACCAGGGGGCAATTTTACAGAGAGAGTTCTGTGTGTATGCTTGTATGCCAGGGGAATGGACTAGAGACGGAGAACCTAATCCCTTTCTCGTGAAGCTCGTGGTAAGTGAACATTCCAACTGTGTCTTCTCTCCTCAAACCCTTCCTTACTCGCTGCAGCTAACTGGCCTCCCCTTCCCAGAGACGGCTGGCTCCTAGGTAGAGATTTACCTGCTGTGGAGAGAAAAGAAACTCTTCATTCAACGTTAGCTGCTATAAGGTGTAAACTGAGACTCATGGGGAACAGAGACTATAAGAAAGATGAGGGATGGTATGCACAGAGATGATGCACCCCTGTGATGAATTTTCCCTGCCTGCAGTAAGAACTGCAAACTCAGATGAGACCAGGCCCATACTCTCATCTACTCTACTTTCTGGGTAGTTTTCTTCACATGACTTTATATCCATCACATTCTGAAGAAGATTTCGATGTTTTGAGGGTTTTTGACTCATAGAGCTCCCCCATGTTTGGAAAATTCTTTGTTCTTGAGAAAAACCCAGCTGTTTTTCTCTTAGGTCAAATGCCTTATATATGCCTTACACTGAGAACAGAAATATCATTTGCTTCTAAAGATGAACTTATTCTCTTTTTAACACCTCTGAAATGGCGCCTTCCCCGGATGAAAATCTGGTTTGGATGCAGTTCTCTAAGATGCAGTACAAATCTTTTGGGGGGAAATGATTCCCCCCAAATGGGTTTTGTTCCTGTGGATTCCCATTAGTGTTGGTTCCTTTTGACATTACTGGTGTATGATTGGAAGATTAAGATGAGAAGTACAAGGTTGTCTGAAGTCTGCACGGAATATAAACTTGAACATTCTGCACAAAGACTCATACAAACATGTTAGTTTTATGAATTATTAGAAGTTTAGACAATTACAAAACATTCTTATTTATTCTTTTCTGGAAATACTCAGATATGCAAGTCTGAATTCTTAAAATTACTGATGTATACTACTTAATAAGAAATTGAAGCAGAATATAACTTTATTAAAAATATTTTTCAAAAAAAAAATTTTTTTCCTATTATGGGAAAAGATAAAAAGCTGAAGATGGCATTCACTGTAATGACCAAATGATCAAGTTTTAAAATTAGATTTTAAAATCCTGTATTTCCAGATCCCTGGAAATTTTCATAAGTCCTCATTTTGAAATATGGTACCCAAATCTCCAAGCTCCCAGTCCAGGATTTTAACAATGGAGCTTTACTTAGAACTTCTTTCCCTAGTCTATTCATCATATGGGAAAGAAAAGAAGAAACTAGATTTTGAAAGACCTATTACCTTTCATTGCCATTTAAAAGAAAAAATATTTTGGCAGTGGGCAATGGTGCTTAAAACTCAAATATTTGAGTCTGGTATGACTTAGTATTTAGCCAGATATTTACCTTTTTAAAAACTTGTTTCAAAAAAAAATAATTGACCAGTTTTCCCCTAATTTTTGAATCAAATGTATTTCAAAGAAAATGAAATCCATATGCCCCTAATTCCTCAACATTTTGTTTTGGAAGATCATTTCACAGTTAAAAAGCCCCAGTTAATCTCTAGGTTTTGTCATTTAATTATTGTATTTGACTAACAACTGTGAAATCATGAATTTAGAAAATTGAGTGTTTTTTACAATACTGAACCCCTTTAGATCTTTAAAAAAAATGCTTTAATGAATAATGAACGAGTGAATGACAAGTAGGGGACAACTCAAAAACAACCAGATATTATTTAAATAGGCTTTTAAACTCTACTAGTAAGTAACAATTGAAAATTTTACCCATGCTGTACACCTTGAATTTATACAGTTCTGTATATGTCAATTGTATCTCAACAAAACTGGGGGAAAAAAGAGAAAAAGAAAATTTTATCCTGGTACCAGAGAGAGACATTCCTTCCTTCAACTGACCAATATAAATATAATTTTCATACATTTTTAGACTCTATTATAAATTCTTAAGTGCTCTATATACACCATTTTTGAAATGTAAATCTCTCCAAACTTTGAAATAATGCACATGTTTACTGAAAGTATGGAAAAGATTAGCAAAATGAAACTTCCCGTTTAAAATGGGAATACACCAGTAAAAGTAGATAAGACTTATGAGCTGGCCACAGAATGTGATTCTAGAATTGCCAAAGGTTAATAACATGAGAGTTTAGGGGAGCCTGGGTGGCTTAGTCGGTTAAGCGTCCGACTTTCGCTTAGGTCATGATCTCGCAGTTCATGGGTTCGAGCCCCGCGTCGGGCTCTGTGCTGACTGCCCGCTCGGAGCCTGGAGCCTGTTTCAGTCTGTGACTCCCTCTCTCTCCGACCCTCCCCTGTTCACGCTGTCTTTCTCTCTCCTAGAAATAAATAAAACATTAAAAATAATAATAATAACATGAGAGTTTATGTGCTAGGCACTATGCTCTGTGTACTGTATACATCTTTTCATTTAATCCTCATGAAACCCCCAGGAGGTAATACTTTTATCCCCATTTTGCAGAATTGTGAACTGAAGTTCAGAAAGGTTGAATGAGTGATCCCAGGTTACACAGTTGGTGAGGTGAGCCCCAGTTTAAACCTGGGAACTATGTGTGTTCAAAGCTGGTACTCTTCAGCATTCCTAAATGAAACCACAGTGGGGAAGGCCTTTAATATTATTAACATAAAAAGCAGTCACTTCTCTCTTATAGGATTTGCCCAACCCACGCTGCTCCTTGGACAATTGCTCCTTCCTTTGCTTGTGGGTTGTTTTTGGTTACCAAGGAAGGTAAGTAAGAGATTAATGTCAAGGTTTCTGTAAAACATAATGCTATAAAGGTACCTCTAATCTGAATCTTCATATTATCCAGGAAGATCATAAAAAAAACCCTCTTGGGGAACCACAAAAGTCAAATACAATTATCAGCTATGATCCATCTTTAACTGGCTGCAAGGTGAAGTGTTTCTAGGATACAAGGAGGTGCCTTGCGTCCTATTTCCCTAGGACTAGACTGATCCCACTGTTAGAGTGAGAGCTTGCTGAAGACACTTTCTTAGCTTACATGAAGACTGAGTAGAGCCATAAATGAAAATATAACTGTTCAATAAGCACACTGCCCAAATGGAAAAGATAAACCCCTTTTTAGTGGCAGAAATCACGATTTGAGAGCACTAAGCAACCATAGTTCCTTATCTAGGCAGAAGTTAGAGATTTTGGAAGAGAGTATCATTTTTCTCAGCCAGTAGTACATTGATTGTTATTTCCAGTCCACAATTTGTACAATTTTATTTCTCCAAGTTCACACTTCTAGGAAAAGCAAAGTAAAGATCTAATAATCATGAGCTGAAAGTAGCTCATGAAACAAATGTGTCTACTCTTTTTGCAGTTTGGCAACTTATCAAAGGGAGATTCATAGGGCTAAGTCCACAGAGATGGAGAATGCTAACTTTCATCATGGTGGCCTTCCGACTTACAGAAGAGTGTAGGTTTCAAACCATTATCAGAGCCACTTCCACACCTAGCTTTAAGGTCTGATATAATTTCTAAAGAAACTCCATCCCTTCACTGGGTTCCTTAGCAGTACCCCCTCAGCAGATTGGATTAGGCACAATTTCCAACCCAGATTTTACTTCTTTGTTTCCCTACAGAAATCCATTCCCCTCTTCAGATGCTCTGTCTCTATAGGCTTGCTTAGGAGTGATTATAACCTGCTACAGTTCTTCTCTTATGATTTGTTGAGATGATAAGCCTGCTCAGAACCAATTCACTAGCCAAACTCACTAGCCTAAGTCAGGCCATGTCATACGTCGAAATTAACTTTCATCTTCTCCTCTCTAGATAACCTGCATATCTTTAAATACAGCTCAAGTGTCCCTTTTACCATTGAAACTTCTTCTAATAATCCTGATGGAAAGTGTTTGCTTCTTCCTCTGTAGCACTCATGTGGCATAATCACACATTTCCTGGAACAGTTAATAATCTTTCTGTTTAAGTCATGATTTCACCAAAATTAACAGTCTTTCCAGTGAAGGAACTAATATGCAACCAAATCAACTGAAATCCTCCCCAAATTGCACCTGCATCAGCAAATCAGCATGATGCCTTCTACACAGTATCTGCTCAGTAAGTCAGAATCTAAGTTCTCTACACTCTATGGACAGCTTATGATGTAAGGGTTACTAGGCTTATGTGGATACTCTTTAAAATGCAACCCGAAGTGTCTAAGTAAACAGTGAAATCTCAGGGAGCCCAGCTGCTGAAAGCTAACCCAGAGGATTTGAGAGGACTCTGGGAAGCTAGGTTAAAATTAGTCTTCTCTCACTCATTAGAGTGCCTCATGGATTGTTGTACATTATTTTTCTTTCACACAAGCAAAATCATCTTTACAAAAGAGGTTTATATGTACAATCTTTGGTATTTTTCTTCCCTAAACCAAAGTCTTCAAGACCTACTCAAATTGGACTTTTTCTAAGTATAGTTAACTCCAGAGCCTGGGCTTATCTTTTGGTTTGACCAGGCAACATTTTGAATTAAAAAATAATAAAGCTGGTGGTTGTTCACCTCCGTGGTGAACATGGAGGGGCACCTGGGTGACTCAGTCAATTAAGCATCTGACTTTGGCTCAGGTCATGGGATCTCACAGTTTGTGAGTTCGAGTCCCACATCAGACTCTGTGCTGACAACTCAGAGCTTAGAGCCTGCTTCACTTCTCTCTCTCTCTCTGCCCTTCCTCCACTCATGCTCTCTCACTTGCTTGCTCTCTCTCTCTCTCTCTCTCAAGAATAAAAATTTTAAAAAAATTTTTAAGTGAAACATGAAATTACCCAAAAAAACCCTCAGCAATTCTACTCCCAAGATAACTGAAAACATGTATACAAATACTAGTACACAAATGTCCATGACACTGCTGTTTCCAGTAACCAAAAGGCCAAACAGCCCAATGTCCCTCAATGGTTGAATGAATAAATAAAATGTGTTTTCTACTACAATGGAATATTACTCATCCATAAAAAGGAGTGAAGCACTGATACATTCTTAAAAGCATTATGTTAAGTGAAAGAAGCCTGACACAAAAGGTTACATATTGTACATGTGTATTTCCTATCCATTGACAGGAAATGTCCAGAACTGGTAGATCCACAGAGACAGGAAGCAGATGGGTGGCTGGCAAAGGGAGCTGGGAATAGGGACTGACTGCTCAGTGAGGATGGAGTTTTATTCTAAGGTGTTGCAAGTATTTCAGAACTACACAGAGGTGGCAGTTGCACAGCCCCATGAGTGTACTTGTACTAAACGCCACTGAATTGTACACTTTCAAATGGTTAATTTTATGTTGCATGGATTTAACTTCAGTACAAAAAATAAGAGCAAATCTTGTCTGGCACTTTTAGCTCCTCTACCCCCAAGGTCCCACAGAAGCAGAGAGAAGGGCAGCCGAACTCACTCAGGGAAAACTCCTTGGAGAGGATGACAGTTAAGCCAAGAACTGAAAGCCAAGGAGGATTTAAACTAAGTGGGAAGACTGATGTGGGTGGGGAAAGAAAAGAGAAGAGGAAAATATCCCAGGAAGATATGAGTATAGGGCTGATATAAATTATTTCTCCTCACCCATAAAATCAAATTAACAAATGTGCATTAATTATTTATTATTGTGGAAATGATGCAAGGTGCTGGGAGAAACATAGGCAAAAAAAAAGAAAAGGCATGGTCTTACAAGAAAAATAAAACTAGCATTTATGGAGTGTCTTCCAAATGATGGATATGTTACATATATTATCACAATTAATTCCTTTTTAATTTTTTAATGTTCATTTAATTTTAAGAGAGATAGAGAGAGACAGAGGCAGAGTGTGAGCAGGGAAGGGACAGAGAGAGGGGGAGACACAGAATCAGAAGCTGTCAGCACAGAGCCCGACTTGGGGGATCAAACCCACAAACTGTGAGATCATGACCTGAGCTGAAATCAGATGTTCAACTGACAGAGCCACCCAGGTTCCCCACAATTACTTCTTTAAACATACCAAAGAGACGAGAATAATGAATCCTATACAGTTAAGTAACTAGCTCAATATTGCACAGCTTGCAAATGGAAGAGACAAGATTCAAATCTAAGTGTGTCTGACCCTAGAGCCCACGTTTTTGCCACAACAGCAGGCTGTCAATCATAAAGGACATCACTATAGCTGCTGAAAGTGAGTAACTTACTGAGGCATCAGCAAAGAGAGGTCATGAAGTAGAGCACAATGCTCCTTGTTGGTGACAAGGCCATGGAAAAAACTGGGACCAAACCTCGAGAGGAACAGAAGTCCCAGATCCCAGACCCCAGGGCCAGAAGTAGAGGTGAGGTGAAAAAGGCCTGGACATCACCTGCTCCGGAAACCCTTCCCCTATCCCTATTATATTAAGTTGAGAGACCCACTTCTTGCCCTGAACCTACCCCATGAGCACTCCACAAATTCCATACTTGGTTCTGGATCTTTATTTTTTTCTTAACACTTATTCATTTTTTGAGAGACAGAGCATGAGTGGAAGAGGGGCAGAGAGAGAGAGGAAGACACAGAATGTGAAGCAGGCTCCAGGCTCTGAACTGACAGCACAGAGCCCAATTTAGGGCTCTAATCCATGAACCATGAAATCATGACCTGAGCCGAGGTCGGATGCTTAACCGACTGAGCCACCCAGGCGCCCCTAGATCTTTATTTATACCCCAGGTCCATCACTTACTAGCTTTGGGTAAATTACATAAAGGTGTGTGACTCTTTGTGCCTTGGTGTACACATCGGAAAGACTAGAATAATATTAGTAACAATTCTGGATCGGGGCGCCTGGGTGGCTTAGTTGGTTAAGCGTCCGACTTTCGCTTAGGTCATGATCCCGCGGTTCGTGGGTTCGAGCCCCGCGTCGGGCTTTGTGCTGACTTCCAGCTCAGAGCCTGGAGCCTGTTTCAGTCTGTGACTCCCTCTCTCTCTGACCCTCCCCTGCTCACGCTGTCTCTCTCTCCTAGAAATAAATAAAACATTAAAAAAAAAAATTCTGGATCAAATGAGTTAGTATTACAAAGTGCTTAAGGATCTACAAAACAGTAAGTACTTAATAAATGTTGTTTTTGTTGTTGATGCTACTGCATTACTGTTTCCCTTATCAGGAATTCTCAGCTCCTTAAACCCATGGACATATCTTTTTTTTTTTTTAATCTATCTCCAGCCTCTAGCACAAAGCCTAGAACACAGTTGGTAAGTAGAAAGGTTTCAGTCAGGGCAGTAGTAGACCCAGGGCTCTGTTGATTAGTGGAATTGTCAGGACCGAGGCTATCTCATCCTCGAAATTCTCACCCTTTTGTTGTAAACCCCTTGGCAACTGTAAAACAGAGACTGTCAATCGTCAAATATTTAGTGAACACCTACTATCTGGCAGGCCCAGCACTGAGCATACAGGCTTCTCTAAATTGCCAGAACTAAATTCAGTCCAAATGGTTGGTTTATCATGGAATACTACATGGCAATGAGAAACAATGAAATCTGGCCATGTGTAGCAACATGGATGGACCTTGAGGGTGTTATGCTGAGCTAAATAAGTCAGGCAGAGAAGGACAAATATCATATGTGTGCACGTATAGGAGGATTAGGAGGAACTTAACAGAGGACCAAGGGGGAGAAGAAGGGCGGAAATGGTGGGGGAAAGGGAGAGAGGCAAACCATGAGAGACTCTTGAATGCTGACAAAAACTGAGGACTGGTGGATGTGGGGGGGAGGAGGGGTGGGCATGGAGGAGGACACTTGTGGGGATGAGCACTGGGTGTTATGTGGAAACTAATTTGACAATAAACTATTTGTAAAAAAAAAAAAAAAAACAAATGGTTGGTTTATCATTCAGTTGAGACAAAATAAATAAATAAATAAGAATGCATACACTTGTACAGCCTCTAGAGAAATACCTGTTGCAGTGTCAGAGTTTTGGCTATCATTACAAAGAAAACATTGCTACTCATGTACAAAACAAACTATGATCCATTAACTCAGCACAGAAGTCCTTTTTGGCTCCAAAAAAGTTGGCACCCAAACAAGTTTTGTAGTCACACTGCCAAAAAATACCTGGCTGATACATTTTAACATCCTTCCTTGTTTTCTTTCAGACATATTTCAGTAATAGCCTGTCTGCAGGTACAAGATGCTTACAGGAAGTGATTAATCTTTCATGAGACTACTCTACTATTCCTCAATGCAATGCGATAAGAGCTTGAAGGGACAGGCACCCTCGTGTCAGTGCATGCTTCAGGGAAAGGAAGTTTTCATGGGAGATAAATCGGATCACATGAGAGCAGCCGATGATAAAATCTCTTTCTTAAAAGAAATCACCCTAACAGAACAAAACCACTCTCTGGGAAGGGAGAAAATAAATAAATAAAAAGCCCACCTCTAAACCTAAAACTTCTTCCTTTTTTCTGGTAGGAGGCCAGACGGGATCCTTGGACATCATGAAACACTACAGCTGGAAGCTGAACGGTTCATCTATACCCCCAGCCCCCCACATGTAGATACTGGAGATGAGAAAGGCTCTTGTTTGCTGTCTGAAGCAGGTGTGGTTGGACTAAATGGGGAGAAGATGTCCAGCTGGAAGAGCCCATCCACCAGCTGCCCAGGGCCGTCTGCTTAGATAAATACCACCTGTTACTAAACAGCCAGAGAAAAATTAGTCATATCCCAGGAACCTGCTGATTCTCTCTATTATGCTGAGGCTTTTGTGTCTTCTGACATCCCAAATCCCATGTGTCTTAGAGCGATGGTCATTTTCACTGGGCTTAATTTGATTCTAGACAATGGCAGAGGCTTTTGAAGCATTAGGTTAAAGTATTTCCTGGGGGTTGGGAGCAAATACATGAGAGAATAATAAATAACACATAGAAGAAGAGGGCAGTGACTTCCAAAATTACCTTTTAACTCAACAACAATCTTAGCACCCTATGGCATCTGTCTCCTTTGAAGGACAGAGCGTGGCCCCAGCTTTTATATGCTTGTCCCTCTCACTCATTGCTCCCAGCTGGACTGGCCCTCTCTTGAGCACTGACTATGGCCAAATATACACACACACGTATACACACACATCTGCACACACACAGACACACACCCCTTTGCTCATGCTGTTCCCATACCTGTAATGTCTTCTGAACTTTCCAAACCCCACTCTTCAAGACCCAATGAAATCCTGATTCTCCTGGAGGGTTCCCTAAAACTTTTAGCTCAAAATGATTGTCTCTTAACTGCTAGAGCGCTGCACATCACGTGGTACATCTTGCACTCTAACTTGTTGCTTTCTCCTCTTGTCCCAAATAAACCCCACTCCCCAGCAAGATTCCCTGAGCGTGAATCCCACCCCTCTGAGGCCTATCCCTCATCCAACACAACATTAGGCATACGGCAACCCCATAAATGTAGTCTCAACTGAAATAACACTGACCTCAAAAGTTATTTTAAGATGACAGACCAAAGGCTAGGTCTAAACAAGAGATCCCAGGGGAAAAGGCCTTTGCTGATTTTCACCTTCAAGCTACCAAAAGTCAATGTGCTGAAAGGCCTGGGCATGTGGCCAAAAGGTTTGGGCCTGAATCTTGGTTTTCTTAGTTATTAACTTTAGGATATTAATTAACTAATTAATTGCCTCTAAAAATGATATCAGTTTCCTCATCTGTAAAATGGAACTCATAATGGCTAAATCAGGGTTACTATTATTGGAAGTTCCAATGAGGCAGTTTATGACGACTGTGGTTATACACATCACCAAAACCATGCATTTGTGGTTCTTCAGTAAACTGCACAATTCCTTCGACATCAAACTGATCAGAACAAAATGACTTATTATTCTAGACTGACACTTTAGGCTTCACAAACGTGGCTGATTATCAGAATCATCCGGGAACCTTATTAAACTAGGTTGCTGCATCTCCATTTGGGAGATTCTAATTTAGGAGGCCTGGGTGAGCTCTAGTGAATTTAACAATTAGCCAGGTTTGGGAACTACTGGATAGAAGCACTTCTGTCCACATTTGTTTTCCTCAGTATCTGACTAATGAAAAGTTATTGGGATTAGGAGCTTTTAGAAATAGATCTTAAACATTAAAAAACCCATTGATAGTGACATTTGGTGCTATTCAACTTAAAAATAAGTTTTATCTCCTAAGCTTTTCTTATAATTAAAATCTATATAGTCGCATAACACACATATGCAGGAGGTTAATGTGGAGTGTGTGTGCGTGTGTGTGTGTGTGTGTGTGTGTGTGTGTGTGTGTGAATTTCCTGGAGGTATGTGCTGTAATTACCCAGTATTCCGGAACCTCTCATATATCAATTTATCTCTGTAATCTGATCATATGCTGCAGTCAGGGTATGTCCCATTTCTATGCCTCCACAAAGTTCACTCGTGTTTGTGAAATAATTACTCCAACTAAGAAATAAGACGGTACATTTCGAAAAGTGAAAGAAAAGTAACATACCAAGAAAAAAGACAAAATCCTAAGCACGTGACATTTACTTATTAAAGAAGGAATTTGGGGCACTTTGCTACCTTAAAATCTGCCTGCATCTTGCAGCCTTGAGTGGAGAATACAGGCTCCTAAGAAAGCCCTCAACCCAAGGCATTTAGTCCCTCCGCTGGGCAGAGGTCAAGGCAATCAACGGCAGTTTAGACTCAAGGAAGAAAACCAGCTCAATTAATGTGACAGACACAGGAAGAGTCATCCCATTTAGAAGCAACAAAAGTTTGAGAAGAATTTGGTTGCTAAGAGTTAGCTAATACATACAGATACTTGCATCTTCCAGCCTTTTCAAATGTATCTGGTAAACTCGCCAGATTTACAAGCATTGTATTGCACACAAGTTCCCCGTAGAGAACAAAAAAATCAACTCGATCTCTTTCTAAAAATTATGCCAGGCATGGCCCATGGCACAGAGGAAACCGAGCATCCCTTTGCCTGCGCACCCCCCCACCCTGGTATAAGGAAAGTCACTAACTCTCACAGGGGCAGATTGTTTCAACTTAATTGAATGAAGTAAACTTGGGGAAATACCTGACATTGCCAACTTGACCTCTGCTAAGCCTTTTGAACTTCAATCACTGTCCTCCAACACAAAGCCTTCTATTAGGCTTTCAGCTATTTCCCCCGGTTACACAGGTAGCTTATCTTAAGGCTCGATGGGTTCAGTTATCATTTCTGACCTGATTGTGAGACAAGGATTACTTCCGTGCTGGGTTTTATGACTAAGCCTGCAGAGGTATTTGCTGGTGTGATTGAGCAAAGAGCATCTCATTTCAGTTTCTTATCCACCAAGATCCAATAACTTATTTTAAAGAAAAAAAATAGTTTTAATTTATGAGAACGCAAAGAATAAGACTCAAATAAATTAGCACTGGTCAGAAACTGTCCAGGATCATAATCTTCGGTGTTGTGTATAGATTTCAAAATTAAAAATATAATTTGTAATGTGGGGCGGTAAAGATGAAGATTGTTCCCGATAACAAAGTGCAGATGGTAAGTACAAAACCTGCCTGAATTTCTCGGACAAGCAGATAAACTTCTTCCTTGTGTTGCTCCCTTACAAAAGTAGCAAAAACTCAGGTTAATGTCTGAGACATTTTTAAATAATTACCAACCCTAGCAGATACGATGTATTTTTTAATGTTTATTTATTTTTGAGAAAGAAAGAGAATGAGAGAGAGAGAGCGCAGAGTAGGGGCAGAGAGAGTGAGACACACAGAATCTGAAGCAGGCTCCAGGCTCTGAGCTGTCAGCACGGAGCCAGTAGTGGGGCTCGAACTCCCCAACCACAAGATCATGACCTGAGCTAGAGGCGGACACTTAACCGACTGAACCACCCAGGTGCCCCTAAAATGTGTTTTTAATCTGACATTAAAGATGTGAATAGTAGTTATTTTAAGTGCCGTTTCATCCTAACTAAGCATCTATTTTTCTGATTCTAGAGGACATATACCTTTTAGAATTATACCATAAAAACTTAAATAAATGAAACACTCAAAATCATCTAGTTCTTTACTGCAAAGTGAAACAAAGCGCAATTTGCCCTTCACAGATTGTCAGTGATATGAAAGACTGCTAACAGCCAGCCCCATGGGGAAAATACACAAATACAAATTTACAAATGCAAATCATGGGGAAAATAGGCAAATTTTGTGGAAAGTAATTTGCTTGTCAATATACATTGAAATTCAAAATGTGCACACTTGGCAAGGCCATTTATTGAAAAATTGTTTACATTAGCAAAAAGAGGAAAAAAACTAAATAGAGGGGAAAACATAAAAAATAAATAGGGGAATGGTTCCATAGGAACAGACATTAAAATGTTTAATAAAACCTGTTTAATAAAATGTTTAATAAAAAATCCTGCATGAAGTGACCTAGAAAAATGTCTATACTATAGTAAATAAAAGTGATTCTAGATAAGTGTATTTAGTAATATTCTAATTTAGGGTATCCAACATATAAATGCATATAAAGTATAAACCTAGGAAAAAGAAAGAATATACATCAAATAGCTAGCCAATAGTTTTTAACTCTGAGAGTAGAAAAATGTACAGATGGAAGGGGCCCTTAGCTCCTTTATTTAATATAATCCAAACTTAGATGACAGGTGAATTGTATTTATTTTGATCTTTCAACATATTTCAAAATATTTTCATACTACAAAAATGTTTGGAAACCAGAAACTTATATTTAAGTAAATATTAAGAGAAGTAAATATTTATTCTCATCATCTGCAGAAATAAAACATCTATGAAATAATTAACCTCTTAATTTAGGCAGAATTACATTTGTTAAATTGAATTACATCAACTTGGATTCTTTTCCTTTACCATCTCTTATCGTTGATATCCAGTCAAAGTATAATAACATGGATATTCTATTTCTTTCTGTATATTTGAAATGTCAGTTTGTTGCAGGAATACACACACTGCCTGTGTTATAAATTAACATGGTAATTGTCAAGAGTTACCTCAAGAAACCTTATTATGTTGTTTGCCCCAATGAATGGAAATGATCTTCTTTTAAATAAAACTGAGGAGGACTAAGGGATGGAATATTAGAATATTCCCAATAAATGTTTTGATTCTGAGTTGTTTCGTTTCTCTTCAGAAAAATAAAACATACTTACT
Source organism: Proteles cristata cristata (assembly GCA_017311185.1). Lineage (NCBI taxonomy): Eukaryota > Metazoa > Chordata > Mammalia > Carnivora > Hyaenidae > Proteles > Proteles cristata. Next base: position 1,956,044 of record JAESUZ010003487.1, read on the forward strand.
GGTTCATATAGTCCTGAAAGACAATAGATTGTCACACAATAGGTTTGTGTTCGTATTTTCCAAAGTCACACACCTTATTTCTAAAGCTGCCCAAATTTCTTATCAAACCAAAAATGTGAACATTAGCCAAGGAAACAAGTCTCCATAGCCTCATAAGTGTCACAGAGGGATGTTAGTATTGGCAAGAAAAGTGCATGAAATCTATTTCTTCTGCCACAAGTGCGTGGAATTTCCTGGCATTCCATTTCATCAGAATATCAGTTTAACAGTAGAGCTCGGCAATGCCCAAGCAGGCAAAAGTCTTAGGAGTTCATATTTATTATAACATCCACACAATTGAGGTAATATGTAACTCTAGCATCGTTTTTTACATAACAGAAAACTTGCAAATTACTATGTTTACCAAATTTTCCTTCTCCTTTCTCCCCTCCGCTTTTTTGAATACTATTACTTTATGTGGCCTTGAGAAATCTGTTTAACTTTTCTGAGTCTTGGTTTCTCATCTGCATGGTTTTTACCATAAAGGTTTACCGTGAAAATCAAGTGACTGTGTTGCTTACAACGGTACACAGCTTAAAATAACTGCGCCAGAAATAGTAGTCTCTTGTTGTTTTCCATGTATATTAATGGTAGCGATACCAGACTCAAGAGCGGTACTCTACTCGGCTATATATGAAGGGCAAAACCCCCCAATCTCTAGAGAGTGAAAGAAAAAAAATCCAATCTGAACTTTCAAAATGAAGATTTGGGAAGCCCACCCACCAAAAATTCTGATTCATGCCTTTTGGGATCAGGCATGGGAATCAGAAATCTTCATTCCTCACAAGCATCCCAAGCGATTCTGACGAGGAGCAGGAATTCAGAAGAAGCAATAGAGGGTCTTGAAGGCAGAAGAGGAAAAGAACCCATGCCCCCCCCCGAAAGGTGTTCAGTCTTAGGAACATTAACTGCTTTCTCCTGACTCTGAGACCAAGAAATCTTTTCCTAAATCTAATGGATATTTATGTCACGCCAAAAAAAAAAAAAAAAGAAAAGAAAAGAAAAGAATCAGAATGGTTCTCCTACTTCATCTCTACTAACTCTGTTTTCTCCCAACCTTAATGGCACATTCCTCTATGCCTTAGATGCCCTTCCTGCTCCATTGGGTTTTGTTCCTGTGGATTCCCATTAGTGTTGGTTCCTTTTGACATTACTGGTGTATGATTGGAAGATTAAGATGATTGCTGAAGACCTGCACATTTAATTCTTACCTATTGATCCCCTAATCTGAAAGTTTTCACATCTCCATCAGAACCTGGAATTTCCACATCAGCCCTTGTCTCCTCCATGTCAGACAATGGAGGAATCTCTCACTTGCCCACATCCCCCCACATCATCCCTACTCAGGTCTACCTCTCCTGCTGAACATTGGGCCTAATGCCTATCTTGCTTTCAGGCAGAAGGTGAACCCACATTACATGGGGCCTAAAGCCTATCCTGTGGGGGGTGGGGGGTGGGGGGAGCACTCTTAAAGAATACAAAAAGAAATCTTAATTTACACACACACACACACACACACACACACACACACAAACTCATCATGTGAACTCAAGGCCAGATCCCCTCTCAGATCCTTAGAAGTTATAATAGACTATTTTGCGCCCTATCCCCTAAAATCGTATTTTGAAGCCCTAACCCCTAATGTGACTGGATTTGGAGATAGGGCGGGCCTTTTAGGGGATAATTAAGGTGTAATGAGGTCATAAAGGTAGGGCCCAGATCCGATACAACTGGTGTCCTTATAAGAAGAGAGCCACCAGGGATGTGCACGCACAGAGAAAAGGCCATGTGACGACATAGAAATGGTGGCCATTTACAAGCCAAGCACAGGGGCCTCGGGAGAAACCAGCCCTGCTGATACCTTGATCTTGGATTTCTAACCTTCTAATTTGTAAGAAAATAAATTGCTGTTGTTTAAGTCACCCAGCCTGTGGAATTCTGTTATGGCTGCCCAAGTGGGCTGTTACAGAAGTGGTCCATGCAGTTGGGAGCCCTGAAGCTATGGTGCCATTAGCTTCTTCCCATATCCCCCTCTCCTCCAGGGCAGACTGAGTCTCACATCACCACTGCAGCATTTCCAACCCTGACTCCAGACCAGTGGTTCTCAGTTTGTTGAATACACTCATTCTTAAAAATCCAGTTCAAATATTATGCTCTTCTCTAATCTCTGTAAGTTATATATATCTTCCCTACTCCATATCATATCCCACAGTTGTCTGCACCTCTTCTGCTGGTTTTATTTAAGTCTGTCTTATACTGCCATCAGTCATTATTCATATTATACTATGATATGCATGTTATCATTCATATTCATTAATAGTTGTTAATTTGTAGTGATAGGAGTCATTTGAATTAGTCATTTAAAAAAATTTAAATTCCCTGTGGGAAGAGATATGTCTAGTTCCATACCTAACACAATATTTGCACACAGGAAGCCATCGACAAACGTTTATTAAATTGATAGTTATAAAAAGCCATGAGGTCTTTAGTGAATAGATCATGACAGCTTATTATCTATCTACCTAGCTGCCTATAGGGAATATACATAAAATCGAAGAATTTTACAGTGAAAAGGTCTTACAGATCATTTATTACCAGGTTTCTTATTTTACCAATTTACCAAGCACATTCAGCGAGCTAGTTATCAGATCCATGACTGAAACAGATGTCTCACAAATTCTAGACCTCATCCCACCAAATAACCTAGACAGTCATCCAGACTTGATCACCAATCGGAGATGCACAGGAAATTTAGAATCACACATCCAGGAAATTTAGAATCATCTAAAAACCTCAGTGCTGCCAGAGAGCAACCTGCTGATTGCAATGTGGCTTCCACCGCAGGTCTCCAAGTGTAGAATGCACAGATCTCGTCAACATGAGCATTGTACTTTAGATTATCATTTTACTTCTCATTGTAGTTAAATAAATTAACATTGTGGGGTTTTTAACTTAAACTTGAAGCAGATTGCAAACTTCTTGGAAATAGTTCAACTGCTGTGGATATTTATTTAAACTCAAGAAAAAGAATTTCTCTCACTCCTAACTCAAATACAGCAAAGTCTACTGCTCAGAGCAATTAACATACATTCACCCAAACCTGGAAGCAACTGGCTCAGGTCAAAGTGAATACCTGATTTAGCTTTGTGTTTAAACTCTTCACTTCTTCACCAGAAAGGTGAAAAAGGCTCTGACGGTGATGCTATTGGGAACATGAACTACAACATCCCGAACCATATACCGACCCTCAGTTCTTCCCATGCTGGTCTCCGAATAGAAGCAGTGACGACAGCCATTAGACAGACACTGCTAAAAATGAAGTGCTGACGAGAGAGGATTTACATCCCATTACCAATCCCTCGGGCCACGCCATGGACTTTTAACTAGACATTTTATCATGTTGGTTGCCGCTCTCTGAATTTTGTCTAATTTGTCTCTTTTTCAACATGTGGTATCCCAAACTAAAAGCAGTTGAAATATGCTCAGGCAGGATGAGTGCCAAGTTGCTGGAAATAATTCTTTTCTTTTCTTTTTTTTTTTTTTTTTTGCTGGGTTAGTACATAATGCTTCCATTAACACAGACTGATATCACTTTGAAAGGATTTGAGAGATCTTTCTTTTTTAACAAATCATGCTGTTTTGTTGACCTTAATAGCTCTCAAGATATGCTCAGTGACGGAGTGGCAACCCGTGGCTCAAACATCAAAGTGGTAGATAGTTCTGAGAGAGACAGATGATGCTGGGCCTCAGTAGCCAGTAAGTCCTTCCATTGGCCTCCTTCCTCCTGGCTCCCCTCAGCTGGTTCCTCATTGCCCTTCCCCACAACTCAGCCAGCCCATCTCATCCGTATATCACCCGATCATAATTAGAGTGTTAAAAGCTAAAGTCTTAGTAGACCCAGGCTCATATGCTCTCACTCTGCCCCACCTACAACTCCCAGCCACTGACTTCTACATTTTTAAAGTGATTCTAGAAAATAGAAAAGAATTCAAAACCAAAGCAATGAAGTTACTCTATCTAATGTGAGATCATGTTTTATTTGGGAGTTGGGTTCTAAAGTTAGTGTGAAATACAGAAATCAAGCCTGGTCAAAATTACCATTGGAAATCTTGGGTGTCTGGGTGGTTCAGTCAGTTATGCATTCCACTTTGGCTCCAGTCATGATCTTGTGGTTCGTGAGTTCGAGCTCCACATCAGACTCTCTGCTATCAGCTCAGAGCCTGTTTGGGATCCTGTCTCCCTCTCTCTGCCCCTCCCCTTCTTGTATGCGCTCTCTCTCTCTCTTTCATGCTCTGTGTGTGTGTGTGTGTGTGTGTGTGTGTGTCTGTGTGTGTCTCGTGCTCTCTCTCTCTCTCAAAAATAAACATTAAAATTACCATTGGAAATCTTAAGAAGAAAGTGACCGTGGTAGACAGAATGCTAAATGTGGCCTCCTGAAATTCCATTCCTGATTATTCAATCAAACACTAACCTAAGTACCACTGTGAAGAGATTTTGCAGATGCAAAGATCTTAGTTCACCTTCAAATAAAATAGATGGCAGATTAACTGGGTAGGCCAGACCCAACTGAGTGAGCCCTTTAAAAGCAGAGTGTTTTCGGGGCGCCTGGGTGGCTTAGTCGGTTAAGCGTCCAACTTTCGCTTAGGTCATGATCTCGCGGTTCATGGGTTCGAGCCCCGCGTCGGGCTCTGTGCTGACTGCCAGCTCAGATCCTGGAGCCTGTTTCAGAGTCTGTGACTCCCTCTCTCTCTCACCCTCTCCTGCTCACGCTGTCTCTCTTTCTCTCTCCTAGAAATAAATAAAAATATTAAAAAAAAAAAAGCAGAGTCTTTTCACAAGCTGGTAGCAAAAGGAGAAATCAGAGAGATTCAAAGCACTGAAAGAAATCAACAAGCCACTTGCTGATTTGCAGTTGGAAGGAGCCATGTAGAAGGGCCACAGATTGGCCGCTAGCAGCTGAGAGTGACCCCTGGCCAACAGCCATCCAGGAACAAGAGTTTAGACGTATAACCATGAGGAACTAAATGAGCCTAGAAGCAGATTTTTCCCAAGTCTCCAGATAAAAGCCCAGCGCAGCCAATGCCTTCATTTCAGTCTTTCAAGATTCTAACAGAAAATTCAAAGTATCTCAATTTCTGACCTAAAGAATTGTGAAGGTAATTATAAATGGATATGTAAAACTGCTAAGTTTGTGGTAATCTGCTATACAGAAATAGAAAACTAAACCCATTCAGTACAGTAGCATGAGGCTATTTAATTTAAATTAATTTTTATTAGTATAAATTTCTCCGTCACACTAGCCACATGTCAAGTACTCCATAGCCACATGTGACCACATGCTACCATATTGGACACTACAAACTATACAACTTTTCCATCATTACAAAAATTCTACAGGACAGCTTTGCTCTGGAAGAACCAGTTTGCTTATAGCATTGGCCCAGGTGACTATATCTTTGGTTGAGCAGCAATTAAGATTGGTTGAAATAAACAGTTTCCCTCCATATCACACTCAGGGACCTCTTTGAAGTGAATTAGATGAAGCATATGTATTTATTAAACTATTAAACTATATTCTGATGAAAACTCTCATTCTTTTGTTCAATAGGACTGTGTGGTAGGGAAAATATATATTTTTAATACTGTAATTGCACTCCACCCAGTGAGATGCTCACACCCTGGAGAAATCAAAGGGAACTAAGACTGATGAAGGGAAATGATTTCTGCCTTCCATTTCCTTCTGATACCCAGTTGCATAATCAATTTGTAAAATGGTGGGTAGAATCTATGGTATTATCTCCACCCTATCTCTGTGAGCTCCTGTAGTTGGACTTATTTTAGTTAAATGTGCATATGATATGATTCCACTGTATCCTTCCTACTCCTTCATTGCACAAAGCTAGCAGTCACATGTCTGGGCCATCTGGGAGTCAAGAACAAGCTGAGACTGACTTTGAGTCTGACCAGCTTGGCAGAAGGAATACTTTGGCCATTTAAGACCAAATCCACGGAGATCTGACCCTGGCTAATTGTGTGGCGATAATGTTGAGGTACAAACAAAGGAAGAGCACACAGGCTTAGAGGTGGCAGTGATCATAGATATCAATTAAAGTATCAATAGCACTCCACAAAATTGTTTTCCTGAAAGGCGTTAAGATTTCCGTCAGTGTTATATCAGGCATTTTTGCCATTTGCACATAGTTCATGAACCAAAATCAAACAAACTCACATTTTAAACATTTTTAAAAATTGTTTGCAACAGATAACTTCATCCCATGACATGTGCTTAAGAATGTCCCCAAGGCTATGGGAAGACTACACAGTGAAATGCCAAAATGTCCTCATAAAAACCGGAAATCAGGTGTTTCTTTAAGCGGTGGCAGAAAAGGAAAATACAGGAATTAGACGAAAGGCCAAATCTAGACTCAAGTCATTCCAGGGAGATGGAAGGGAAAACCACATACCAGGGCCTTGAGAAAATGGGGAAATAGGGAAACTAGGCACAACAGACACAGTTAGATGGCTCAATAGCTACACATAGTGTCAAGCGGACCACAAACATACATTAATAATCAGAAAGTCTACAGCTTCAGGCTCAAGTGGGCCCTGGTGCTCAGTTTAGTCTTACTGAGATAAGTAGAGGATAGCAGACCATTTCCAGACCATTCTCTTTATAAAAGAATAGACACGGTTTCCTGTGTACTGCCAGATCCAGCACCCACTGGCCCGTGACCTAAGGCAGGAGGAATAGATAGGCTCAAGCTGACACAGCGATGGTAAGCATGTGGACTGGGCCAAGAAAGGAGGGGTGAGCCCATGGCCCTCTACTCCTGGTTTTGTTGCTGAGCACCCAAAGAGGTTCTTTCTCCAGCGAAAGTGAGTCCACCTTCTCCCCTCAGTTCACCCCTGTTTCTATCTGGTAGCACTCTCGGCTGAGAACTTCTCACCCTGGACTGGGCACTTATCCTGCGACCCATCTTGTTTTCAGCTTACTGTCTAACAGTCTCAAGTCAGGACATCTTAGCTTTTAGACCCAGTCCTTTGTATGCAATATATATAGGAAAGTGAAACCCTGGCAGTTCATATAACTTTTGTAAGCCCATACACTTAATGGCATGATTAACTGTCAAAGCCAGTTATGCCAGGCATAACCAGGCATGCCAGGTCTCCTGACTCCTAGCCCAGGTCATGCTGCCTTCCAGCAACTGTTCTAGACTTTTCCAAAGCATTTTCAAAGGTGCTATTCCCATCATCTTCACACATTGGTGGGGCAGTCATTCATCACAACACCACAGAGAAGAAAACTGAGCTTCGAATAGTAAGTCACTTGTGTGTATTTTGTCTCTGTGGTTACTAAAAATTAAGATTGGTTGAAATAAACAGTTTCCTTCCATGTCACCCTCAGGGACCTCTTTGAAGTGAATTAGAATATAGATTAAACTATATTCTGATGAAAATTCTCATCCTTTCTGTCTCAGTAGATGTGTTGTGAAAGAAGTGTTTAGTGGTTCAATCTGTTTGGGGGAAGTTAGGTTAAAAAGGACGATAAATGTAAAAGGAGGACGGAGGGAATAAAGGTTTTTGAAATTCCCCTGGCCTTTAATATCTAAGTGAGCAAAGTTTGATTATAAGGTATATGGATTATTTTTCCAGTGAAACAACCATCACCATCTTGAAAACATTCATGTTCCAGAGAACACAGTTTGGGAAACACTGTCATAAAGTTTAGAAACATCAATCCTGTGATGTGTATTTATAATATATGAGAAAGTGCTCTGCAAATCAGTCTATGAAATTGGTGCCTGCAACCATCTACTCACCCACTTCAGAAATTCCTATCATTTTCTCACTTAGTTTACTAGATACCCTTCTGTATTTATTCCTTCCTGTGTTTCTGTGCCTGTCCCATCCCAGCTTTTTTTCCTACAGAGCCAATAGCAAATTTCTTTATTGTGAGAGTAGCCTTTCTGCATTTCTTTTGCACACTGCTTTTCATTCTCTCCTCTCTCCTCTTCCCCAAGAAGGCCCTGTTTATCTCCTTTTCTTAAACAACACTTAATATTCATTAGGTGTTCATCATGTACTCACTACAGGCATAAGCCGGTTTTTAATTCTAGTACTTTCTCCTATTATCCCAACTATATCTCTTTTTTTAATGTTTAAAACTTTGTCATACCAAGAGAAAGGATTAATTTCATAAAGACATTATACTTGTAAACACTAATAACCCCAAAACCAAGAGCTTCATTGTTTATTTCCAGAGTCATCATTTGCTTCTATCATGGTAAATGTATTCTGATTGCCACTTGTATCAATATGGAAAAAATTCTCTCTCCTACCTCTCCTACCTCCTCACCTACTTCATCCTTTCATTCATATATCCACCCATCCATTCTCTATTCAGCACATACTCATTGAGGATTTCTAAATGCTATTGAGGGCCCATTTTGTCCATCCTTTGAGGATATCAAGTTTAACAAGACATGGTTCATATTCTAGAGGAGTGTAGAGTCTAGCCATAGGAGACAGGCATATAAACAGATGTACATCCTCATGAGTGCCATAAAAAGTATGGAAAGAATCCTGCTAGAGGACCAAAGAAACTTATGAAGGTGAGGAAGCTTCACAGGGAAGGCAACAAGAGATACAGAATATTTTTTGAATGTGACAATATGATATTGTCATATGAACATTGTCATATGAAATATGAATATTATTGGTTCAACAAGCAGAGAGCATTATTTAAAATTTTTTTAAATGTTTTATTTATTTTTGAGAGAGAGATCAAGACAATGTGAGCCAGGGAGAGGTAGAGAGAGAGGGAGTCACAGAATCCGAAGACAGGCTCCAGGCTCTGAGCTAGCTGTCAGCACAGAGTCCAACGCAGGGCTCAAACCCATGAACTGTGAGATCATGACCCAAGCCAAAGTCAGACACTTAACTGACTGAGCCACCCAGGCACCCCTGAGAGAGTTATTTTAATGACTATCTCTGAGAGCGGATTTGGGCAGAAAACCTGAAGTTAACTTTTCACACTCCTAGCCTAGAATCCCAAATCTATATTCATTTTCTTTGATACTGCAATAGTGAGTGATGTGCTTTAGAGCCAGTAATGAAAGAGTGGTCTCATTTAGTGCGACATTATTTTGGGTACTGTTTGGTGAGGTACATAGGGAATTTGAGGAAATGTAACTCCTGATATGGAGATATTTCATTTTTTTGGCCCCTTTATTGTCCTGGGTCTTCAAAGTAAACTTTTGTGAATTTTATGAGTCCCCACAGGAGACATTCTTGAGGTACCCATCACATAGAGAAACTTTTCCATGGTCTGAAAAATAGACCAGTGTAAAGATATGTGCGTAGGAGTTTGCCAAGCAGAGAAAGGAAAGAAGCAGAGTCCAAGCAGAGGCAGGGAATGAGCGAAGGCCCAGAAGAGTGATGGTTTCAACATGTTTGGGAATTGTTGAGTTCACTCAGGAAGCTCCAATGCTATGGCGGGAGATGAGCCCAGATGATGTGTAAGAGCAAGAACATGAAGGAACTTATAAATAAGTTTGGCATTAAAATTTTTCCTCTATGGATCATGGGGAGACCAGAAGAGGATTAAAGTGAGAGACTCACATGGTCCAATTTGCATTTTACGCAGTAAATCTAGTGGTATTCTATGAGATAGACTGTGCACACAACAGCCAGGTAAAGGACAACAGGATAAGAACTGTTTAACAATGGTCTTGGGAGGATGGGATTGAGGCAACATGAAATTCTTTTTTTTTTTTTTTTTTTTTTTTAGATTTGGACATAAAATGAAATGACTTTATTGCATGATACTAAATAACCAGCAAAAAGTTTTCCCCTGTAGACTTAATCTTTTTTCCCCAGACTTCATTTTACGAATGATATGTAAACTTGATAAAAATTTAAAAATAAAATGCATAAATGCTCATGTATTTTAAAAATAATCTCCAGGAGTCAGAAGATGGTAGTGAATGACATTATAAACCAGATTGTCCATATTATTTTTTGCTTTACAGTTCTTAATCATTCTTTAAGATTTTTTTTTCTTTTGGAGTTTGCTGCTCTGAGTGGGAAAAGGTGTGCTTTTAGATATCTTACCATTAAATTATTTTAATATTAAATTCTTTGGGAAGTTTGTAAACATTTGGTAGCTCCCATCAGTTTAAAACAAAGAGCATGGCCCCAGTTGATCTATATTAAAACATTTATAAAAAATAAGTATTTTAAAGATGTTTTAATGAAAGAATTTGATCTTTTTTTTTACAAATAGTTTATTGTCAAATTAGTTTCCACATAACACTCAGTGCTCATTCCCACAAGTGCCCTCCTCCATGCCCATCCCTCCTCCCCCCCACATCCATCAGTCCTCAGTTTTTGTCAGCATTCAAGAGTCTCTCATGGTTTGCCTCTCTCCCTTTCCCCCACCATTTCCCCCCTTCTTCTCCCCTTGTTCCTCCGTCAAGTTCCTCCTAATCCTCCTATACGTGCAAACATATGATATTTGTCCTTCTCTGCCTGACTTATTTCGCTCAGCATAACACCCTCAAGGTCCATCCATGTTGCTACACATGGCCAGATTTCATTCTTTCTCATTGAGGCAACATGAAATTCTGAACTAAGGTCATTAGAAATGAAGAAAGGGGCACCTGAGTGGCTCAGTCAATTGAGCATCCAGCTCTTGATTTCTGCTCAGGTCATGGTCTCACAGTTCATGGGTTCAAGCTCCACATCAGGCTCTGTGCTGAGAAAAGCACAAAGCCTGCTTAGGATTCTCTCTCTCCCTCTCTCTGCCTCTCCCTGCTTGCACTCTATCTCAAAAATAAATAAACATTTTAAAAAAGAAAACAGAGAAGAAGAAGAAGAGAGCCCTGTTCATAAAATTATTCCTGAGGGAGAGTTAGTGGTGTATTGGAGCTATGCTGTACCAGCTTGCCATAGCCAATTCTTACATATTCAGAGATCCTGTGAGCTGATTGGTTCCTTTTTGTTGTTTTGTTTTTATTTAGTTTGAGAGAGAGGGAGGTGGGGAGATGGGGAGAGGGAAAGGGAGAGAGAGAGAATGCCAACCAGGCTCTGTGCTGTCAGTACAGAGCCCTACACAGGGCTTGATCCCCTGAACCATGAGATCATGACCCGAGACAGAATCAAAGTCGGACAGTTAACCAATTGAGCCACCCAGTTGCTCCTGTGAGCTGGTTGTTAAACAACTGGTAGCTTGGTATCTGAGATAGAAAGTGACAGAAGTTAGCACACAGTATAAATCAGGGCTTTTTATTTTTTGCGAACCAGTTGACAAGTGTTTGACTAGATGGAATTGACAGGATCTGGTGACTAGATATGAGGAGCTACCGGGAGATACCAGGTGTTTTGGGCCAGCAACTTTTACAATTTAGAGGACACTTCTTAAGCATATAGAACTATGAGTTCAAAATTAGGCATAAATAATGGACAGTTAAGAGTATTCCTGGAAGCCAGCAAGAACTTAAATATACACGGAAGTGACTGCAAACCACACAAAAATATCCCACTAAACCCAAACTAAATGTGTCCCCAACGCAGCTTCCCCTTCGCCAGACACTAAAAGTGCCCACAACCACTCCAACACCACATCACATGATGGGAAGTATGTCAGAAGAGAAGTCAAAGTGGAAAGAAACAGCAGCCCTAACCCACTGTGGTTAAAATGTCTTACTTTTGCACATTTTACAAAAATACGTAACCATGTGAACCCCTTGCGAGGGCATCTCTCAGAACCTGGGAAAGAGCCTGTTCAATTGCAAAAATTTGAAGCTTGAGTTTCCTCAGCTTCACGGCAAATTTGGCTCTGAGAGCGAGAGAGGTATTCTGGGCAACACAAAGAGAAGGGGACCAAGGAATAGCTCATTGAGTTACTTACTTATACTTCCATCTAGTTCCACCACGGATTCAAGATGGCTGACGGGATGGTGACACTGTTATCTGAAGAAGAGATGAGGGTTGAATATCCTTGTGGGATCACAGTGCTTTCTCCATTATTCTTGTTGAAAGCAAACATTGTTCATATATCACTGTTAACTGTTCACAAGAACTAACCTTAACTGATAACCTTGTCAGGCCTGACACCCCAGAGCCATTTTTAAAAGCACACCACCTTCCTCCCTCTGTGGGCCCTTGTAGAGCACCACCTGGTCTTTGGCAGAGATGCTCCTGGAGGACATCACAATGAGGAAAGGTGAAATGTTTCCAGCACAAGCCAGAATAATCCATTCCAGACACATGTGTAATGCAGGGGAAACAGGTGCAAACAATTGAACCAGCTGTCAACAAGCTACAGGGATCGCTTTTGATATCTTAATCGTTAGTTGATCCGTGAGCCACGTTGCCAGCATCACTGTCATAGCTGCCTGCACATCTGTAAACCTTTTCGAGTCTCTTCAGATGTCCATGTGAGTCCGTGGAAAGTCTGACATCACGGGAGACTTAAATTGAGCATGATTGCTGCTGTTTCCGTTTTCCTGCCATAGAACCAGACTTGACAAATGCCAATAACTGCTAATTTTTCACTACTGTTTGTCATGTGCCGCATAAGGCAAGAGCAGAGAGAGATCCTGCTGTTCCTGAAAACGTCTTGTCACTCTTGGTTCCAGGGAGGGCATAGCCTTTCTCCATCAGATAAGCTATTTGCCTAGGAGCCAGGTTGGGGAGTATTGTCATGTGTTTACCTCAGCCTTTTTATCATATCAACAAATACCCCATAAATAGCTGGGAAAAGATTTTAAATGAATGAACGTTCATACTGATAAATGTTCATTCTCCTTTCTATTCAAGAAAAAATGTCATCACTATGATTAGCTCAGTGGAGATTGGAAATCAGTGACATTATCTGTAGTGACCCATTATCTAAGAGATTTATATAAAAAGATTTATATAGGGACACCTGGGTGGCACAGTCAGTTAAGCATCCAACTCCGGCTCAGGTCATGGTCTCCTAGTTTCTGGGTTCAAGCCCCATGTCGGGCTCTATGTTGACAGCTCCGAGCCTGGAGCCTGCTTTAGATTCTGTGTGTGTGTGTGCCTCTGTCTCTCACTGCTCCTCCCCCTCTCACATTCTCTCTCTCTCTCTCTCTTTCTCTCTCTCTCTCTCTCTCTGTCTCTCTCTCTCTCAAAAGTAAACAAACAATAAAATTTTTTTAAAGATTTAGATAAAAGTATTTTCATATAAACTATTACTAATTGAACACATTAGAAAAGAAACTACTTTGTCTTCTTGGATTCTTTGATTTCTGTTTAGTATCTAAAATTATATTTTTCTTGTTAACATTTTTAGAATTTTAATTTGGAGGATATAACATATTTTAATGGAAACTTAGGAGATGCCTGGGTGGCTCAGTTGGTTAAGCATCAGACTTCGGCTCAGATCATAATCTCATCATTCATGAGTTCATCAGGGCTCTGTGTTGGCAGCTCGAAGCCTGATTGGGATTCTCCATCTCCCTTTCTCCCTCTCTCTGCCCCTCCCCCACTTTCATTCTCTCTCAAAATAAATACATAAACTTAAAAAAAACCTTCAATAATGGAAACTTAGAGCAGAGCAGAAATTCAAGCATTCCTACTCAATTGGTGATTTTGGGCAAACATTAGTTTGTACATCTATAAAAACAGGAATAATCATAGCGGAAACTCTTGTGAAGACAGTGGAAAGATATTTAAAGGACAGTGCCTGATGCATAGTAGAGGGTCAATAAATGGTAGCTAAGGAAAGCATGTAGAAAATGCTTATTTCACTTACTCTGGTAAGAGAAGTTAAAATATTTTTTCTTGCTTGCTCTATTTCAAAATATTGGAAACAATTACTCAAAAATGTAGACAGGTTACTAGGAAAACATCACAATCCTATCCTAACAATTTGAGATAGATAAGTGCAAAAAAATTTTTTTCCTTAAGTGACGACCTCTCATGCATTCTTTTCCCTGGAGTATTTTCATTTGAAAACTACTGAACTCATTTAATTCCAAATCATTATTTTTGGTGTTTTACCAAAAAAGAAGATGTCATATTTCAAATCCATTCTCCAAGAAAAACCATTAGCTGTTCAAGTTTAACAACCTTCATTTTTGTGCAAATGCCAAAGAAAAAGTTCTGGTTAGTAAAGTGTTGATTAATTTTTAGGTTATTTTTCATGATTGAATCTAAAAATCTTCAGAGAAGTTAATATAGGAACATAATTTACTGTCATTAGATTTTCTATAGTGGAAATTATCTTCCAAAAGTTCTCCTAAGGACCTTCCATAATGTTGTACCCATGATGTGAATAATGATACGAGTTCATAAATCTCCAACATCTCTCATGTTAATCTTAGTATCTGTACAGCATTTTAACAATTCTGAAAGCCATAGGCAAAACTACAAAGAAATAAAAGTTAAATTATCTCAACATTTTCAAAAATTTAATGTTCCTCTTCCCAATCCTGGTGCACCCTGCCTATGTCCTAGGTGCTATTGTGTTCAGTCTGCATACTGTGCTCACATTGAGTACAAATGGGGTCCCCGCCCCCATGGAGCAGGTAGCCCCATGAGGAAGACAGCTGACAATCAAATAATCACAAGAATAAACGTACACTCTGTAATCACTGTGATACAGCAAGGAAATAAGAAAAGAGAATACTTACTTATGGAAGTAAAGGGTAAAATGAAGAGAATTACCTGGGGCATATGCAAGCCACTCTCCAGCTACTAAAGGACTACTCTGGATGGAGTACCCTAAAGCATATCAGTGATACTCCACTGGGTACTCCATCCAGGCCTATCATTCAATAGCGTTTTTCCTTTCTTTGTTTCCCACCTTCCCCTATTCAAACCATTCACTGCTACAAATGTTTTGCCCTTAGCAGACAAAAAGAACTATTATTAAGAGAGCAAATGCAAAAACATTCACCCTAACATATAGATGACCAATAATGGGGAGAGAAACTATCATTTATTGAGCTTCTATTCTGTACCTGGAACTCTGTAGAATATTTCACATGTTAGCTCATTTAATCTTCCCAAAAAGCTTCTATTAGAAACATATTATTATTTTCTTTTTCATCAGATAGAGAAACTCAGGGTCAAAGGAGTTAGGTAAACCACTCAAATTAAGACAGATTATAAACAGCAGAGATGAAACACAAGTGTCCGATGCTAGCCCACGTCCTTGTTACTGTCCCAACCATGCTTCGTGTAAAGATCCCATGATCTGTTTGGATATTAGCTCTCAAATACTTCTAGTTTTATTGTAAACAGATGACTAAATCTGAGACCAATATCACTCCTTTTTCGGGAGCTCTGCAATACCTCTTGGCTCAGACTGAGGCCAACTGAGCTGTTCCCCACTTGTATTAACTATCTTATACTCCAGTCCAAGCACTAGATACTATCTATTCCTTAATCTCTGACTTGGTTTCCAGACCCAGTTCTCTGTATCTGAGGGCTTTATTTCCCCCCAAGTCTTTCCAAGGATAGGAGCCCTCCTTCTAATGTATAGTCCCTCAGCTATGTTCTCACCCTCTCTGGATCTTCCCCCATAGAGTCCATCTGCTACCTGCACCCATCTTTGTGGGTTTACTTCTACATTGGTCTCTCCCAGTCTGGGAAGTCTTGTCTTCTTTCTCTCAGTCGTTTCTTGTCCAACCTGCATAGCTGCTTGGTAGGGAAAAACAATGCCTAATTCCAAAGGAAAAAATTCCCAAAGATAAAATGTAAAGCAACTTAGCAAACATGTAGAAGAGTCTGAAGCAAGAAAACTTTCCCACTGCCTTTCAGTGCTTACCTACAGATGCCTGCTGATTCTACCAACATGTAAGGCAAGATCTCCATTTAACTCCCTACACTACAATTAACAACTAACATGTTTGGAGCACTTACTACGTACCTGGCTTTGCTAAGTATATTGCATGGATTATCTCATATAATCCTCATCCTAACCCTTGAGGTAGATACTAGCTACTATTATCCCCATAGAGGGAAGTGGGAGAGGAAAGAGACTTACAGAGAGAAATGTAACTTGCTCAATATCACTCCATTTAGGAATACTATTTGAATCCAAGCAATCTGGCTTAAATGCCCACATGTTTAACTGATACACTTTTAAAAATTATGATAATCCATGTTTATAAGATGCTAACATTTGGCAAAAGTTGACAGGTTCAACTATACCATTTATTCATTATAAATAAATATTTATAAAACCAAGAACTATAATAGTGAAGGAACTGGACACAAAAGTGAACAAGATAGATAAGGGACCTGACCTTCTATAGCTGATATTCTAGTAGAGTAAGATAGATCATAAACCAATAAAAAATTGGGTAATTGTAACTAATAAAAAATGAGATAAGGGAAATGTGATTAAAGGAGAAAAGCTACTTTTGGAAGAATGATCAGGGAAAGTCTTTCAGAAAAGATATTATTTGAACTGAAAGGTGACACTGACCCAGCCAATGGTCTAGAGAGGCATTCGAGCTGAAGGACTGTGAGGAAAAGGCCCTGAGCCAGGAACAGATGGGGTCAAGGAACAGGCAGACATGAAGTGAAGGCAAGAATAGAAGGCAATGCCAGAGAAGTGAGCCCAGCTAGTTCATGCAAAGCTGCATTGAACACATCAAAGAGTTTGGACTTTATTCTAAATGCAATGAAAAACAAAGAGTTTTATGTAAGGGATCTTGAAGATTGCTCTGGTTTCTTTGTAAAAAGTGGACTGACTGGAAAAAAAATTTTTAAGGATTGAATTATATCTTAATTTTTAAAATTTTTATAAAATAAGGGTTGGGGATACAAAAGGATGGAAGTAGGGAGAACAGTCAGGAGTCTTCTGCAGTTGTCCAGGCAAGTGATAACAATGGCTTGGACTAGAATATTGAACATAGTATGTAAAGAAATAGCTAGAGAGGGGCGCCTGGGTGGCTTAGTTGGTTAAGCGTCCGACTTTTGCTTGGGTCATGATCTCGCGGTTCATGGGTTCGAGGCCCGCATCGGGCTCTGTGCTGACTGCCAGCTCAGAGTCTGGAGCCTGTTTCAGTCTGACTCCCTCTCTCTCTGACCCTCCCCTGCTCACGCTGTTTCTCTCTCTCTCTTAGAAATAAATAAAACATTAAAAAAAATAGCTAGAGAGACAAATATTTGCAGGTAAGAAGACTTCAAATACATCTAGATGGATTGGATGTGGGGAATGAGGGAAAGGAAGTAATCACGGACAGAATGAAGGGTAAAGAAATGTGGTGCTTTACATCCCACAATAAACTAAGTTTGTTACATCCATCTCATTTCTCATTAATTCTAATCAACCAAATCAGTCAACAGTCACGATCACATTTTTTGGCATTACAACATAATAAGCTCTATGAGTAATATGAAGATACAAAACTACAAAGGAAAAACTTACAGTACCATGCTGTTCCAGGTAGAATTTTCTGGAGGCAGATAGTGATGAGGAACTTGGAGGGCTGGATATTGATTAAAGATCCACACCATGGGAAAAAAAGAGGAGGAAGCAGGATTGAGCAGATGGGGAATTTGAACTGCAATGGAAAGATGACCAATTCTGGGCCAACCTGTTAGAGAGCCCTGGGGTGAGTGCTGGGCGTCAGAAATAACCCCCGCCTCTCAGTCATTGGATGAGAGGTGCCTGGGAAGTCTGTGACTTACAGCAAGACAGCCCTCAGTAGTGGAGGCAGACTCTTCACAAGCTGATGCCTGAATGCAATCTACCAAAGGCATTCCCCATAGTTCAGTAGCATGTCCTTCCTTAAAGGGATCCTATTGTGGCATCTCCATCATAATTCTACTTTATGTATTGTATACTTAACAAATTTTCCAAGACAGCTCTTGGAAATACGTGGTGACATCACAGACCATGTATCAGATAACGGGTTCTCATTATTAGTTCAGAAAATATGTTTAGGATACATATACTTGAAGAGGAGAGGGAAAGCCAATTCAATTTCTATTGATCTTCCTGCTATGGGTTGCCCTATAGCAGCTTTGTTGTGCAGAATGATACCATTTCAGGACTATATCTGAAGTAAATTTCTATTGTGGCCTGTTGCTGAAGTGGGTTAGGGCCACATGGCCAGGAGGTCATTCACCTTAACAGTCCAGCTCAGAAAGTAAAGTGCTTGAAAGAACATCCCTCCCACTTTTAAAACAAGAAAGAAGATAGACAAATGGAAAATTATTTTTCTTGAACCTTTCAGAGAACTGAGGTCACAGAACAACTATTCCCAAAGTAAGAGACTGGCACCTGCAGGGAGAAACAGAAGCTGAGCGTTTTACTTATCCAGAGCAGATACAAGCAAACATCATATAAGCCAGTGTATTCATCACATTGGGCTTCCATAACAAAATACCATAGACTGAGTGGCTTAAACAACAGAAATGTATTCTCTCATAGTTCTGGAAGCTACAAATCCAACATCAAGGTACCAGCATGGCTAGGTCCTTGCAAACAGCTGCCTTCTCGCTCTATCCTTACATGGTTAGGGCGGGGGGTGGGGGGGGGTGGGGAAGATAGTTCTTCACGGCCATTTCTGGAGAAGGGAAGAGCAGCTCCTGCCAAAACATCCAGACCAATCTTCCTGATTTCCCCATGGAACAAAACCTTTAAACATCAAGGGACAGAGCATAAAAAGTGGCTGGAGAGCATTGGTAGAAACCCGCTGCATCAAAGAGACAGAAACAAGAGGGTAGGGGGTGGTGTGGGGACAAAGTAGCTCTATCCCTGGGGGTGGAGAAAGGAGTCAGTCCATTACATCTACAGAAGGTGCAGAACACTGAAGGCCACACCACTAAAACCTAGGTTCTCAGTGGCTGCCTAAAACTGAGGCTTAATGAGAACATCAGAGAATGCTCTACTCTCTCTTCCCATGCACCCTAGTAAAACTAACAGTGAAATAGAGGTGAGAGTGCTTCAGAAAGAAAGACTCTCTGGGGAATACTGCAATAGAAGACACAAAGCCAAGCAAACATAACCTTGATATCAAAACTGAATTTTTCAAGGAAATAAAATCTGTGGCCCAATCTCTTTCATGAACAAACCTAAATATATATATGCAAATATATATGTGTGTGTATGCAAACTGAAGGCAGTATTGTGTAAATAGAATATTATATCATAAAACTGGTGACATTTCAGGAATTCAAAGATAGCTTAACATTTGAAAATCAATCAATGTACTTTTCCATGTAATGATAATAAAAAGGTGGGGGGGAATAGCTAATTGTTAATAGATGAAGAATAGAAAATCTGGTAAAATCCAAACCTCTCAAAAATTTAAAGTTAGAATAAAAGTGCCTTAATCTGATAAAGTAAATCTGCCAAAAAAAATTTCTAAAACATCATCTTTAATATTTAGAAATGTTAGAAACCTCCCTCTAAGATCCACATCAAAATAAGAAAGTCCTCCAGCAACATTTTTATTTAACAATATATTTAAATCTCAGCCAAAGCAAATAATGCAAGATAATGAAATAAAAGTTATAATATGGGGAAGAATAAATAAAACTCTCATTATTTACAGATGACATTATTGTATAAATTAAAAATGGATTTAGCAAGACTCCTGGATATTAGGGTAACACACACACACACAGAACAGCACATCAACATATCTGCAGTAAACAATTAGAAAATAAAAATATTTAATAATACCAATAATATCAGCATCAAAAGCATCAAATACTAGAAAGGAGTTTCACGAAAGATGCACAAATTCTACACAGAAAACTGCAGAATATGACTGAAGGAAATTAAGAAAGACCTAAATAGTCATGAACTTCTGGGAAAACAGTGGCATAGCAGGATCCTAAGCCCACCCCATACCACAGACACACCTAGATAACAGCCACATTAGTGCAACCAACCCAGAAAATACCCAAAGACTAGCAGAACAGATTTCCACAGTTAATTGTAGAGGGGAAGCCACATAGCAAAGGGTAGGAGGGGTGGAGATGCGGTCAGAACCAAACTCCTGGAGAGACTAATTACAAACAGGAAAGACACACAAGCACAAAGAAGAGAGAAGAGCAGACCCTAAGCCAGGTACCCCAGGCTTAGGGGACCTGCACTGGGAAGATGAGTGCCTTAACCTTTGGCTTTGAAAACAAGTGGGTCTAAACTTCAGAAGGTTTTACTATCCAGCAGGGCTTAACTCTAGGTACTTTAAAAATCAGCAGACTTAGCTCTGGAAGAGCCAGAGGGTGATAGGAAACTGAGTCCCTGCCCAACAAGCCAGGATAACAAATAACCCTGCTGGAGATATAGACAAAAGCAGCAGTTTAAAAAGCACCTACAGTATATGAGAAGAAATATTTATTTAACTTTAGAACATGTGCTGGGGGGTAGAGGGGGTTGGAGGGGATAGGAACCTTTAGGAAACTTCTCCAAAAATGAAAGAGTTATTAGCAGGTGCCATATCTCTTCCCTACCCCCAGCCTGGATAGTGGGACACTTGCAGGAACCAGTGTGAACACCCTCTACCTACCCTGCTAACCCTGCATGCCCGGCATTTACATTCTCCTACAGATCCAACCCACCCCACTCAGCAGGAATGAGTCCTTCCAAAGGGGCTCCTGCTATGTCACATCCTGCAAGGAGCCCCACCAGGGCTCAGCACTACTCCAAAGGAACTCTTGCCCTGAGAGAGGGGAAGATAACCACATGCGGCAGCTCCACTGCAGCCCCAGAACACAGACTGGGGGCCAGACATATGATCTGACTGCTGGTCCCAATCACCAACAAAAATCTCTCAGGCTGCATCACAGGGAGAGCATCCTGTAGTTTGGTGTGCAAACTGCAAACAGGCTGAGGGCAGGCATCTGATCTGGCTGCTGACACTACCTATCTATAAGTCCGTGGCAGCTCCAAACTGGCCCCTTAACAGCACATTGACCATACCCTGCCTGGTGCACCCACAACAGGCAAAGTGGGTCATTGCAGCTGACTGGACTGAAGGTAAATGAGGCTCAGTCACAACACTAGGGGACACACCCACACAGCAGACACCTCTGAAGTGCCTGGTTTTAGTGAACAGGGGACACTGCACTGCAAGGCACCACAGGATTTCTTGTTCATAAGGCCACTACTTTCAAGATCTGGAGATGTAGCTGATGTTTGTAATAGATAGAAATGAACACAGAATGTTACACAAAATGAGGAGACAAAGAAGGGAATATGTCCCAAATGAAAGAACAGCACTAAACCACAACAAAAAAAAAAAGTTAACTGAAATGGAGATAAGCAATATGTCTGATAAATAATTCGAACTAATTGTCATAAAAATACTTACCAGATTTAAGAAAAGGATGGAGGATGGAAGAGCAAATATTGTTAAAATGTCAATACTACCTAAAGTAATCTACATATTCAATGCAATCTTTATCAGAATAATACCAGCATTCTTCACAGAGCTAGAACAAACAGTCCTAAAATCTGTATGGAACCACAAATGACCCTGCATAGCCAAAGCAATCCTGAAAAAGAAAATCAGAGTGAAGGCATCACAACCCCACACTTCAAGATGTATTACAAAGCTGTATTCATCAAGACAGTATGGTATTGGCACAAAGACAGACACAGAGATCAACGGAACAGAATAGAGAACCCAGAAATAGACCCCAAACATATGATCAACTAATCTTTGACGAAGCAAGAAAGAATATCCAATGGAATAAAGACAGCCTCTTTAGCATATGGTGCTGGGAAAACGGGACAGCGACATGCAGAAGAATGAACCTGGACCACTTTCTTATATCATACACAAAAAGAGACACAAAACAGATGAAAGATCTAAACATAAGACAGGAGGCCATCAAAATCCTAGAAGAGAAAGCAGGCAAAAACATCTTTGACCTCACCTGCAGCAACTTCTTACTCAATACATCTCTGGAGGTAAGGGAAACAAAAAGCAAAAATGAACTATTGGGATCTCACCAAGATAAAAATCTTCTGCACAGCAAAGGAAACAATCAGCAAAACTAAAGGCAGCTGACAGAATGGGAGAAGATATTTGCAAATGACTTATCAGATAAAGGGCTAGTATCCAAAATCTATAAAGAACTTATCAAACTCAGCACACACACAAAAAAATAATAATAATCCAGTGAAGAAATGGGCAAAAGACATGAATAGACACTTTTCTAAAGAAGACCTCCCGATGGCTAACAGACACACAAGAAAATGCTCAACATCACACATCGCCAGAGAAATACAAATCAAAACCACAATGAGATGCCTCACACCTCACACCAGTTAGAATGGCTAAAATTAACAACTCAGTCAATGACAGACATTGTCAAGGATGTGATGAAAAAGGAATCTTTTGCACTACTAGTGGAAATGCAAACTGGTGCAGCTACTCTGGAAAACGGTATGGAGGTTACTCAAAAAATTAAAAATAGAACTACCCTACAACCCAGCAATTGCACTACTAGGTATTTATGCAAAGGATACAGGTATGCTCTTTCAAAGGGGCACACGCACCCTAATGTTTATAGCAGTGCTATCGACAATAGCCAAAGTATGGAAGGAACCCAAATGTCCATCAACTGATGAATGGGCAAAGAAGTTGTGGTGTATATGTATATGTGTGTGTGTGTAATGGAATATTACTCAGCAATAAAAAAGAATGAAATTTTGCGATTTGCAACGATGTGGATGGAACTAGAGTGTACTATGCTAAACAAAATTTGTCAGTCAGAGAAAGACAAATATCATATGATTTCACTCTTATGTGGAGTTTAAGACATAAAACAGATGAACATAAGGGAAGGGAAGCAAAAATGATATAAAAACAAGAAGAGGGACAAAGCATAACAGACTCTCGAATACATAGAATAAACTGAGGGTTACTGGAGGCCTTGTGGCTGGGGGGATGGGCTAATGAGTGAGAGGCATTAAGAAGCCACTTATTGGTATGAGCACTGGGTGTTATATGTAGGGGATGAATCACTGGATTCTACTCCTAAATTTATTATTGCACTATATGCTAACTAACTCGGATGTAAAGTTAAAAATAAATAAGTAAATAAATAAATAAATAAATAATTGATCAATTAATTAATTTTAAAAAAACAAAATGCAGAATTGCACATTTAGCCACATATATTTTTAATGACCAAATATTATATTTATGAAGTTAGTGATAATAAAAGTCAAGTGATTATTTAAAGATGGAAAATAAAAATGAAATGAAAATGAAAAAATATAAAAATAAAAGCTATTCATTTAAAGTATCCATCATTAGATAACATAAATTATTGGAAAATCTGCATTGTATAAACATCTTTAATAAAGCAATGTTTCATCATTAAATTCAAATGTATGGTGTAAGCAATTGAAGCTATTGTTTGCTGGCAAAGACTCTTAGGCAACCACTTTAAGGCTAAATATTTTGAAATTAACATCCATTGCTACCTGGTAAGCCACGGTTTTATATATATATTGAAGGTCCCAGAAAGAAGTATTTTCTAATTATTCTAAAAATTCTCTCTTTTAGTTGTTTTTTTAATGTTTACTTATTTTTGAGAGACAGAGATAAAGCATGAGCAGGGGAGGAGCAGAGAGAGGAGACACACAACACAAAGCAGGCTCCAGGCTCTGAGCTGTCAGTCAGCACAGAGCCCGATGCGGGGCTCAAACCCACAAACCATGAGATCATGACCTGAGCTGAAGTCAGATGCTCAACTGACTGAGCCAACCAGGTGCCCCTAAAAATTCTCTATTTCTAAGACCATAATTGTATACTTTTTCAAGGTTCAAAGGTAAGAAGTGGCACAGTCAGTATTAAAATCTGTTCTGTTTCATCAACAATAAACCACATTTGTCATTCGGGGGAAAAAAAGCAAAGAATGGAGGATCTGACTGACAACTTCAACAAAGAGATAGAAAATATCAAAAAAAGAACAAATCGTTGGGACGCCTGGGTGGCTCAGTTGGTTGGGCATCCGACTTTAGCTCAGGTCATGATCTCACAGTCCGTGAATTCGAGCCCCACATCAGGCTTTGTGCCAACAGCTGAGTCAGGACGCTGCTTCAAATTCTGTGTCTCCCTCTCTCTCTGCCCCTTCCCTCTTGTGCTCTGTCTCTCTCAAAAAATAAACATTAAAAATTTTTTAAAAAGAACAAATCAGTAACAAAGAACTCAACAACTGAAGTTAAAAATACACTAGAAGGAATCAATAATAGATTAGAGGAGCCAGAAGACCTAAAAGTCAGAGTAAGGAAAAGCAAATAAGCTGCATAAGAAAAAGATTAAAAAGAATAATAAGAAATGAAAATAGGCTAAGTGAAATCAATAACATCATCAAGCATAATAACACACACTATAGGAACCCCAAAAGAAGAGAGAGAAAAAGAGGCAGAAAACTTATTTTAAAAAATAACAGCTGAAACCTTCCTTAATCCAGAGAAGTAAACAGACTTCTAGATCCAGGATGCACAGAAAGCCTAAATCAACCCAAAGAGGCCCACACCAAGACACATAATAATGAAAATGGCAAAATGTACTGATAGAAATTTTAAATCAGCAAGAGGAAAAAAAAAATAGTTACATACAAGGGAAACCCCATAAAGCTATCAGCTAATTTTTCAGCAGAAACTTTGCAAGCCCGAAGGGAGTGGCATAATATATTCAAAGTGCTGAAAGGAAAAAACTACCACTAAGAATAATCTATACAGCATGTGTATCATCTAGAAATAGAAGTAGATAAAGAGCTTCCCAGACAAATAAGCTAAAGGAATTAATCAACACTAAACTAGCCTTACAAAAAAAAAAAAAAAATTAAAGGGCATTCTTTGAATGGAAAGAAAAGACCATATTAGGAGTGACAAAATTATTTCAAAAGAAAAAATTTTGCAAGTAAACACAAACATAATGAAAGTAGTAGATATAAACCTAGCGTAGGGGTTAAAGCAAAAACAAACAAACAAAACCACAACAACAAAACAGTAAAATCAGGGGCACCTGGGTGGCTCAGTCGGCTAAGCATCTGGCTTCAGCTCAGGTCATGATCTCACAGTTCATGGGTTCAAGCCCTGCGTTGGGCTCTGTGATGATGACTAGCTCAGAGCCTGGAGTCTGTCTTCAGATTCTGTGTCTCCCTCTCTCTCTGACCCTCCCCTGCCCACGCTGTCTATCTCTCTCTCAAAAATAAATAAAACAGAAAAAATTAATAAATAAAAAATAAATAAATAATTTTTAAAAAGTGAAATCAATTATATCTATAAAAATCAATCAAGACATTCACAAAATTAAAGGATGTGAAATATGGTATCATATACATAAAACGTGGGGGGGGGGAGCAAAAATATAATGCTTTTAGAAAAGATATGAAACTAGAATAATCACAAGAAAAAGTTAAATACATAAAAGTTAAATACCATGTACTAAATGACAAATAGGTCAACCAAAGAATCGAAGATGAGATAAAAAATAAAGACAAATGAAAATTAAAACACAATGGTCAAAAAACTTCAGTATCCAGCAAAAACTATACTAAGAAAGATTATAACAATACAGGTCCACCTCAAGAAGCAAGAAAAATCCCAAGTGAACAACCTAACTCTACACCTAAAGGAGCTAGAAAAAGAAGAACAAAGCCCAAAGCCAGTAGAAGAAAGGAAATAATAGCAATTTGAGCAGAAATAAATGAAAATTGAGACAAAAAATAATAATAAAACTGATCAATAAAAACAGAAGCTGGTTCTTTGAAAAGATCAACAAAATTGACAAACTGTTAGCCAGATTCACTAAGAAAAAAAGAGAGTACTAAAATAAAGAAAATCAGAAATGAAGAAGGAGAGTTA
This sequence comes from Proteles cristata cristata, assembly GCA_017311185.1. Classification (NCBI taxonomy): domain Eukaryota; kingdom Metazoa; phylum Chordata; class Mammalia; order Carnivora; family Hyaenidae; genus Proteles; species Proteles cristata. The sequence continues at coordinate 1,981,914 of JAESUZ010003487.1, forward strand.
ACAACTGACACCACAGAAATGAAAAGCATTATAAGAGAATATTATGAAAAAAAAATTATATGTAAATTGGACAACCTAGAAGAAATGGATAAATTCCTAGAAACATATAACCTTCGAAAACTGAAACAGGAAGAAATAGAAAATGGGACACTCTGCCATCAACAGATGAATGGATCAAGAAGACATGGTTTATCTATACCATGGAATACTACATGGCAATGAGAAACAACGAAATCTGGCCATGTGTAGCAACATGGATGGACCTTGAGGGTGTTATGCTGAGCGAAATAAGTCAGGCAGAGAAGGACAAATATCATATGTTTGCACGTATAGGAGGACTAGGAGGAACTTGACGAAGGAACAAGGGGGAGAAGAAGGGCGGAAATGGTGGGGAAAAGGGAGAGAGGCAAACCATGAGAGACTCTTGAATGCTGACAAAAACTGAGGACTGATGGATGTAGGTGGGAGGGGGGGATGGGCATGGAGGAGGACACTTGTGGGGATGAGCACTGAGTGTTATGTAGAAACTAATTTGACAATAAACTATTTGTAAAAAAAAAAAAAAAAGAAAAAGAAAAAGAAAATGGGACACTCTGATTACTACAAATGAAAATGAATCAATAGACAAAATTTCCCAACAAACAAAACTCTAGGACTAGATAGCTTGACATATGAGTTCTACCAAATATTTAAAGAAGTGTTAATACTTATCCTCAAACTATACCAAAAAAAATAGAAGAAGGAAAACTTCCAAATTCATTCTGAGGCCAGCATTACCCTGATACCAAAACCAGATAAAGACTCTACTAAAAAAGAGAACTACAGGCCAATATCCCTGATGAACATGAATGAAAAAATTCTCAATAAAATACTAGCAAACCAAATCCAACAATACATTTTAAAAAATTCACCATAATCAAGTGGGATTTATTCCTGGGTTGACAGGATGGTTCAATATTCACAAATCAATCAACGTGATATACCACATTAATAAAACAAAGTATAAGAATTATATGATCATTTTCTTTTTTAATGTTTTATTTTTATTTTTATTTTTGAGAGAGAGAGAGAGCACAAACAGGGGAGGGGCAGAGAGAGAGAGAGAGGGAGAGAGAGAGAGAGAGAGAGAATCTGTAACAGGCTTCAGGCTCCAAGCTGTCAACACAGAGTCCAACACAGGGCTTGATCCCACAAACTGTGAGATCATGACCTGAGCCAAATTCTAACACTAAACTCACTAAGTAACCCAGATGCCCCTGATTATTTCAATAGATGCAGAAAAAAGTATTTAGTAAAATACAATATCCATTCATATTAAAAACCCTCAACAAAGTAGGTTTATAGGGTATATACCTCAACATAATAAAGGCCATATATGGAAAAACTCACAGCTCTTATCATCCTCAATGGAGAAAAACAGGGCTTTACCTCTATGATCAGGAACAATATTATTTAACATAATACTGGAAGTCCTAGCTTCAGCAGTCAAAGAAGTTAAAGAAATGAAAGGCATCCAAATGGGCAAGTAAAACTTTCACTATTTGCAGATGACATGATAGTCTATACAGAAAACCTAAAAGACTTCACCATAGGATACAAAATCAATGTACAGAAATCTGTGGTATTTCTATATACCAACAGTGAAGCAGCAGACAGAGAAATCAAGAGGGGCATGTTTACGTGGCTCAGTTGGTTAAGCATCCAATTTCAGCTCAGGGCATGATCTCACAGTTCATGGGGTTCAGCCTTGCATCGCATCAGGCTCCGTGCTGACAGCTCAGAGCTGGGAGCCTGCTTCAGGTCTGTGTCTCCCTCTCTCTCTGCCCGTCCTCCACTTGTGTTCCATAAATAAATAAAAACATTAAAAGAGAGAGAGAAATCAAGGAATCAATCCTATTTACCACTACACCAAAAACAATAAGACATGTAGGACTTAGCCTAAGCAAAGAGGTAAAATACCTATACTCTGAAAACTATAGAATGCTGGTGAAAAAAATTGAAGAGGACATAAAGAAGTGGAAAACCATTCCACGCTCATGGATTGGACAAACAAATATTGTTAAAATGTCTATACTACCCAAAGCAATCTACATTTAATGCAATCCCTACTAAAATACCACCAGGATTTTTCACAGAGCTAGGACAAGTAATCCTAAAATTTGTATGGAACCACAAAAGACCCTGAATAGCCAAAGCAACCTTGAAGAAGGAAAACAAAGCTGGAGGCATCACAATTCTGGACTTCAAGTTATATTACAAAGCTGTAGTGACCAAAACAGTATGGTATTGGCACAAAAACAGACACATAGATTAATGGGACAGAAGAAAAAACCCAAAAATGAACCCACAACTATATGGTCAATTCAATAAAGCAGAAAAGAATATCCAATGGAAAAAAGACAATCAGTCTCCTCAACAAATGCCCTTGGGAAAGCTTTAGAGCGGCATGCAACAGAATGAAACTGGAGCAATTTCTTACAGCAAACACAAACAGAAATTCAAAATGGATTAAAGACATAAATGTAAAACAGGAAACCATCAAAATCCTAGAGCAGAACACAGGCAGTAACCTCTTTGACATTGGCCATAGCAACTTCCTTCTAGACATGTCTCCTGAGGCAAGGAAAATAAAATAAAAAATAAACTATTGGAATGACATCAAAATAAAAACCTTCTGCACAGTGAAGGAAACAACGAAACTAAAAGGCAACCTATGGAATGGGAGAAGATATATCTGATAAAGCGTTAGTATCCTTAATATATAAAGAACTTATCAAACTCAACAAACAAAAATGAATAATCCAGTTAAAAATTGGCAGAAGACACAAATAAACATTTTTCCAAGAAGACATACAGATGGCCAACAGACACATGAAAACACACTGAACATCACTGATCATCAAGGAAATACAAATCAATACTACAATGAGATATCACCTCACACCTGTCAGAAAAACTAAAATTAAAAAAATGCAAAAAACAACAAGTGCTAATGAAGATGCAGAGAAAAAAGAACACTTTTGCACTGTTGGTGGGAATGCAAACTGATGCAGCCACTCAGAAAGACAGTATGGAGTTTCCTCAAAAAGTTAAAAATAGAACTACCGTACAATCCAGCAATTACACTACTAAGTATTTACCAATAAAAAACAAAAATACTAACTCAAAGGGATACTTGCAGCGTTGTATATAGCATGTTTATAGCAGCATTATCTACAGTAGCCAAATTATAGAAGCAAATAATGGAATATATATATAAAATAGTGTGTGTGTGTGTGTGTGTGTGTGTGTGTGTGTGTGTGTGGCATATGCCAAAAATGACACATATATATACACATATATATAATGAAATCTTGCCATTTGCAACAACATAAATAGAGCTAGAGAGTATTATGCTAAGCAAAATAAGAGTCAGAGAAAGGCAAATACCATATGATTTCACTCATATGTGTAATTTAAGAAACAAATCAAATGAGCAAAAGGTTGGGGGGAGAGACAAAGAGGCAAACCAAGAAACAGACTCTTAAGTATAGAGAACAAACTGATGGTTACCAGAAGGGTGGTGGGTAGGGGGATGGGTTAAATAGGTGATGGGAATTAAGGAATGCATTTGTCATTACGAGCACATTGTTGAATCACTATATTGTACATCTGAAGCTAGTATTACACTGTATGTTAACTGGAATTTAAATAAAAACTTTTAAAAAAAGAAGAATGAGGATGATTTCTATGAACTGATAAAAAGTGATTTCCAGGAGATATTATTAAATTAAAAAAAAAAGAAAGAAAGAAAGAAAGAAACACCAATGTAATTAAGATTTCTAATCAGTTAACCTTAGTACAGGGAGATTATCCTGGATTAACCAGGTAGGCACAATATAATCACATGGGCCCTTTAAAGCAAAAGAGGGAAGCAGCAAATCAGAAGAGAAGGTCAGTGAATTCATCCCAGTTGCTGGTTTTGAAAATGAAAAAAAGAGGTCCCAACAGTTTATTTTTGCTCTTGATTCCCTTGCTTTTGGGGATGTGTCAAGTAAGAAGTTGCTGCGGTGGAGGTCAAGGAGGTTGTTTCCTGCTTTCTCTTCTAGGGTTTTGATGGTTTCCTGTCTCACGTTCAGGTCCTTTATCCATTTTGAGTTTATTTTTGTGCATGGTGTGAGAAAATGATCTAGTTTCATTCTTCTGCATGTTGCTGTCCAGTTCTCCCAACACCATCTGTTAAAAAGGCTGTCTTTTTTCCATTGGATATTCTTTCCTGCTTTGTCAAAGATGAGTTGGCTGTATACTTTTGGGTCCATTTCTGAGTTCTCAATTCTGTTCCATTGGTCTATGTGTCTGTTTTTGTGCCAATACCATACTGTCTTGATGATGACAGCTTTGTAGTAGAGCTAAAGTCTGGGATGGTGATCCCTCCCGTTTTGGTTTTATTTTTCAGGATTACTTTGGCTATTCGGGGTCTTTTGTGGTTCCATACAAATTTTTGGATAGTTTGTTCTAGTTTTGAGGCACCCTCCTGCACTGTTGGTGGGAATGTAAACTGGTACAGCCCCTCTGGAAAACAGTGTGGAGGTTCCTAAGGAAACTAACAATAGAACTCCCCTATGACCCAGCAATAGCACTGCTAGGAATTTACCCAAGGGATACAGAAATGTTGATGAATAGGAGCACATGTACCCCAATGTTCATAGCAGCACTCTCCACAATAGCTAAAACCTGGAAAGAGCCTAAGTGTCCATCAACAGATGAATGGATCAGGAAGATGTGGTTTATCTATACCATGGAATACTACATGGCAATGAGAAACAATGAAATCTGGCCATGTGTAGCCACATGGATGGACCTTGAGGGTGTTATGCTGAGCGAAATAAGTCAGGCAGAGAAAGACAAATATCATATGTGTGCACGTATAGGAGGATTAGGAGGAGCTTAACAGAGGACCAAGGGGGAGAAGAAGGGCGGAAATGGTGGGGGAAAGGGGGGGAGAGGCAAACCATGAGAGACTCTTGAATGCTGACAAAAACTGAGGACTGGTGGATGTGGGGGGGAGGAGGGGGGCATGGAGGAGGGCACTTGTGGGGATGAGCACTGGGTGTTATGTGGAAACTAATTTGACAATAAACTATTTGTAAAAAAAAAAAAAAAAAAAGAAAATGAAAAAAAGAGAGCCACAAACCAGAGAATCTGGGTGGCTTCCCGAAGCTGAGAATAGCCTCTGGCTGATGGCTAGCAAGGAAACAGTCCCCTCAGTCCTACAACCACATAGAATTGAGTTCTTCCAACAGTTTGCAGGAGCCTGAAAGCTGAGTCTTGCTGAGAGCCACCAGATAAGAGCCCAGGCCAGCTGACAGTTTTATTTCAGCCTTGTGAGATGAAACAGAGAACCCAACTGAGCCTCCCAGACTCCTCGCCTACAGAACTGTGAGATAATAAACTTGTGTTGTCTTAAGCTACTAAATTTGTGGTCATTTATCACGACAGCAATAGAAAACTAACAGAGGCTCATTTCCTATTCTACCACCAGTTTGTAGAAACTCTCTGAAAAAATTATTTCACCTTTCTGTTTTAGTTTGGTATCAAGTTCTATCTAATAAATGGGCTTGAAAATAAACAAATGAAGTAAAAATCACTACTTGAAGGAACTTAATTTTTTTAAGAACTTAGAATCATCTTAAAAACAATCTCATTGAATCTTCTTTTTTTGCAGATTAGAAACCTGGGGTCCATATTCCTAATCAGTAGAAAAGCTGCATTTTGGGGGCCAGGCTCATAACTACCAGCCTAGTGTTCATTTGACAACATAATGTAACTGTAGCACTCACAGATGGCCTGCCCCTTTCCAAAAGAGCCATCCAGGATGGTACAGAGAACACTTGCCGCTGGCAGTAAGAAACTAGAAATTCCTTGGCTTACTGACTTAGTAGTTAGCTGAACTCTGAGGATGTAATGCATTACCTCAGAGCCTCAGTTCTCTTATCTGTACAATGGAAAAAATATTCCCTGCCCTGCTTTCTTTACGGGGCTCAGATCAATAAGCATTTCTTGAGCACTTACTACATATTAAGCATTGCATTAAGTGTTATGATATAAAGATAAAATTGGGTTCCTGATCTGAAATAATTCATTTATAGACAGAGCATTTCAATGTTATGTGATATACATTATGTAAAAGTTAAACAAATGGGCCATGGGAATTCCGGAGGAGGGTCATCTAACCCAGACATCTAACCCACATGTGAAGACAGAGGAAATGAAGAACACTCCCATATCTTGAAGAAAAGTAGATATGTGCCGCCAGCAAAGGGCTTTCTAGGCAGGGGGACCAACATGAGCTCAAATGTACCAACAAGAAATAGCACAAACTGCAAGTAGCCCTTTTTACCAGGAACCAAGAGTGTGAGGAGACAAGGTCACCAGTATATGAGTTGCTAGAGAGTATGAACTTTGTCCTGTAGGCAACAGAAGCCATTGGAAGGTTGGAAGAAAGAGGTTAAAAAAAATGTGGCAATGAAGAAGATGGATTAGTTACAATGCAGACTGGAAACATAAGTAGAGGATATCACCATAGTACAGGTAGAAGGTAATAAAAACCTGAAACAGGAAAACGGTGGTTCTCTAAGAAGAGAACATTCCAATGAATCTTCAGAACAGAGATTCTTAAACCCTGCCTTGGCCATAGAATCCCTTGATCCCAGAGAGATCTTCTGAATCAGAGTCTCCAGGAGCAAGGCCAGGCACTTTTCTAGAAGTCACAGATGATTCTGATGAGCACCTCAGTTTCTGAGCTGTTCTAGAACAGGGATTCCCAAGCTACAGCTATGGACCAAATCTGACCCACTGGCTGTTTTGTATAGCCCATGGGCTAAGAATGGGTTTTACATTTTTAAATGGTTGAAAAAATCAAAAGAAGAAAATGATATGACATTCAAATATCAGTGTCCAGAAATAAAGTTTTATCAGAACACTCATTTGTTTATATATTGGCAATGACTACAATTGTACTATAATGGTAGAAGTGAGTAGTAGCAGCAAAGACCAGAAATGCTAAAGGCCCAAAGACTAAAATATTTACCATCTAGTCCCTTAAAGGAAAGGTTGCTAAATCCTGACCTAGAGCAATCATTCTTACTCTTTGCTCTACATTAGAATCATCGACATTTCTCAAGTCAGATACCAGGCATCAGTATTTCTTAAGTGCCCTAGTAAGCTTTAAGCTGGATAACCAGTATTGAAAACTGCTGACTTAGAGGGTTATATTGATAGAGATTAGTGATTGTTTAGATGTGATTGGTGAAGGAAATAAATATTATATGGATTTAAAAACACATTTTTTAGGATTGTTGTTATTATGAACTCCTTGAAGGCAAAGAATGAAATCTCCTTTCCACATCCCCAGCACCTAGTATTGAATCTATGCATGAAGGCATTCAGTAAGAATTTACTGTGTGAATGTATGAACTAAGTACTCCTCATTGACACAGTCTCCCTCTAATGGACATAGTTTATGCTCATTTCAGTGCCACAGGAAACTTGAAAAAGAGACCTTACCTATTTCCCCAAAAATATAGGTTTCATTTCAACCGGACTTCCAGAAATTAGTAATGTTACAAAAAATTATTAGAAAACCATGAATAAGATCATAAGACAATTGCCATTAAGACTGAAATTTTACTCAGTTTTCTGAAATAATAATTTTCTTTTAATTCTGACAGAAATTATTGTATAACTTTCTATTTTTAGCATTTAGGCTATTTCAAATAGTCAAATAAGATGAGATTATATCAGAATATTATTTTTTTAGTCAAGGATCTTTGCAAAACTTAAAAACCAAAGAATAAATATGATGTGACATTTTAAATAAATGATAAAGATCAAATCAGACCAAAGTTAGAGGTCATGTTTGACTATAAGAAAAAGGAACAACCATTCACAAATTATTATTGTGGTGCCTAAAGTAGGTCTAGATAAAATCACAGACAGTTAAATATTTCTATACCATACAAGAATTGAGACTAATTAGATTATGTCCCCCACCAACTCTGCTATACTTATCAATATTCTCTACCTTTCTTCAGTGTACATATGCTGTTCTGGAAACAGGAAGAGAAAGAGAAGGTGAGGGAGGGAGGAATTCTACCCTTACGAGTACACCACTCTATAGAAAGTCCTTAGTCATGGCAATGGGTATGACTTCAGTCCAGACTGCCATAAAGGCGTGTCTGACTTTTGAAAGGGCGATGTAAAATCAGAAGTGCAATCTATTCTATCACTAGTAACTTTTTAACTGCATCAGTTTTTATACAAAACAGCATAATAACAATGTTTTGGTCAAAGATCCAAGGTAACTGCCTTCTTGAGAAAACATTTGAGTTCACAGAGATTGGCCAGAGATGAAACAGTCCATGGAACTTTAACTAGAATCCTTATAGGTCTCAGGCAGGCAGAACATAGTGACTTTCATGGGAAATGGTGGCTGCAACATGCTGGCACGTTGCACATTCCATTTGTAAATATTGTACCTGATCCTGCAAAAGGCAAATCTGTAAGACAGATTACAGAGCATCAGTTGCTGAGGTTGGAAATAGGGAGAGGGTTGACAGATTAGGAGAAGCACAGGGACATTTGGGGTGATAGAACTACATCTTGATAGTGGTAGTATTTGTACAAACTACACATTTGTCAAAACTCAGAGTTGTGCATCAAAAAGAGTGCTGTATGTAATTTGTGTATATTGTTAATTGTTTTTAGAATAAACTGAGTTGACATAGAGAACTGACAAGGTGATAAGACTTAGTTAGATCGTAGTTACTTTCTAATATTATATAAAAATAATCTATGTTATATTCTAATTGTTAAGTAGGAGCTCTAATTGCTGAATGAAGTGTACTATTTTTTATTAAATGTACAAACAAAAGCCAAACGGGATGCTTAGAAGAAGCAAAATTAAGAAAACTTCACATAGAGACTATAAATTGTTGCTGTTATTGGTTAGGTAAAATAAAAATAAAGTATATAAAGGGAAGCACATTTTGAGGACAATTCTGGTGGGAAAATGTAACTAAACAAAAAAAAATCTTTGTTATATAAAGTCAGCTAAAAAATGCAGTTCTGAGGGAGGCTGAGACTCCAGTTTCAGTTAAGAATGTTTAATGCCGGGGCGCCTGGGTGGCTTAGTCGGTTAAGCGTCCGACTTTCGCTTAGGTCATGATCTCGCAGTTCGTGGGTTCGAGCCCCGCGTCGGGCTCTGTGCTGACTGCCAGCTCAGAGCCTGGAGCCTGTTTCAGCCTGTGACTCCCTCTCTCTCTGACCCTCCCCTGCTCATGCTGTCTCTCTCTCTCTCCTAAAAATAAATAAAAAAACATTAAAAAAAAAAAAAAGAATGTTTAATGCCAAGACTTCTCATACCTACTGTATGTAAATTTTAAAATAAGGAATATTAAATACTGTATACATATAAATCTAATTACCTTAGGAAACCTTTCATACATTCATCACAGAAAGGGGCATATCATTTATATAGACACCACTGTAGAAAAGCATTTCCGTTAAAAGGAACACATTTATTCTTCCAATTTCTCTTAAACCAACATTTCGGAATGAACACAGAAAGGGGAGACAACCCATCTCTACATCTTTCCTCAATTCACCATTCAAGCTGAATGGTAGATAATTTTTGTAGATAAGTGTTTAGTTTTCAGCCAATGGTTGTGTGGCCAATATTCACTATAGCCATCAAGTAAAATTAGAAATCCCCTCAGGTCAGCAAATGAAGAGAGCACTGTGGCCTTCAGGATACACCTCCCCCAAACCCCCAGTTCTCCTTCTTCTGGCCATAAGATCCAAAAGGGCTACATGCGTGCACAGAAGCTAATGTGCTGCTTTTTTTCCATTTGGCTTCGTCAGCCCTCATAGGAAATTCTATAAAGCTGACTAATATGCTCAAGTCTGAGAATCACATGATCAAATTCTTCCTATTCCAGAATGAGACTTGGACCTGTCATAAAGGTATTTAAACTCTACTTAAGGATACATGAGCCAAGTACGCTAAGGTGTTAGGGTTTCTTTTTAATATACCATTTTTGCATTGGCTGCCAAGGGTGAAGAATGTAGACTAAATAAAACCATAAAGAAATTTCCAACATGTGGAAGTTCTGAGTGATTTTACTTAAAATCTGGGTAGGGTTGAGGGTGGAGAGGAATAGACCCTTCTAGCCAAACACACACCCCAAGCAGTTATCAGAAAAAGGAACACAGTGGTCAAATAAGTTATGAAAGAATACTCAGCCTTGACCATTATGAAAAGAAATGTAAGTTAAAACATGATAGTTTTTGAGGGGTGCCTGGGTGGCTCAGTCAGTTAAACACCCAACTTCAGCTCAGGTCATGATCTGACAGTTCGTGAGTTCAAGGCCTGCATTGGGCTCTGCACTGACAGCGCAGGGCCTGTTTGGGAATTTGTCTCCCTCTCTCTCTGCCCCTCCCCCACTTGCTCCCTAACTCTCGTTCTCAAAAGAAATAAGAATAAACTTTTTTAAAATAAGTTTTCTTTAAAAAAGAATGATCTATAATAGGACTGAGTTTTGCCATTTTATTTCCTCCTTTATCATCCAGCTCTGACCCAAGAGTGACCCCAATGCAAAAGTGAGCAGTGGATACAGACAGCAAAACCTCTGAGAAAAGCAGTCTTTCTGGGGAGAAGACTGGTAAAAGGGGTCACAATAAGTTGAAGACTATAGGAGACATCCACCTATTCTTTTTTGTTGCTCTTTTGTTTTATGTTATTGAAGTCCGTGAAAGAGAGAAGAAAGAGATTGATCCAGAAAGAAATATTTGAAGAAATTTGTTGAAAGTCATAAGTTTAGAGAGTCATGAAGTTCAGCAAACCTTAAACAGCATAAACTCAAAGAAAGGCATGCACAGACATACAACAGGCAAATAACTGGACAACAAAGATAAATTTTCAAAATCTTGAAAGCAGCCACAGAAAAATGCCATATTACACATATAAGAAGAAAACTTGGACTGCAGAATTTTCAGCAAAAAGCACGGAATCCAGAAGAGAGTGGAACATCTTTAAAGCAGCGAAAGAAAATAACTGTGGAGTTCTACCTACAGCAAACACATCCTTCATGACAAAATAAGGATACTCTCAGCTAAAGAAAAAATAAGATAACTTAAAATAAGATAACTTAAATCAGTAGCAAATTTAAAGGGATAAAAGCATTAGAAAGTATGCTCTTGGACCATAATTAATTCAATACTAAACTAGACATCAAAACAGAAATATATCTAGAAAATCCCCAGTTTGCAAAATATAGACAACACACTTCTAACTAAACCATGGATCAAAGGGGAAGTCTCAGAGGAAATTAGAAAATATTTTGACTGAATGAAAATGAAAACATAAGATACCAAAATTTGCAGCATGCAGCTAAAAGACTTCTTAAAGGGAAATTTATAGCATAATGATTATGTTAGAAAAGGAAAGATCTCAATAATGAAAGAAAGTGGAAAAGGAAGAGCAAAGTAAACTTAAAATAGAGGCAAGCAAAAGACAAATCTGAGAACAGAAATCAACAAAATTTTAATAAGAAATTTGATGAAACCAAAGCCTGGTTCTTTGAAAAGGTCAATAATATTTGTAAACCTCTAGATAGACTGAAAGAGAAAAAAGAGACGACAAAAATCACCAGTGGCAGGAATAAGAGATCCTACAGACTTTTTAAAAAATTTTTTTAACATTTTTTCATTTTTGAGAGACAAATAAGTATGGGGGGCGGGGGGGGGGGCAGAGAGAGAAGGAGACATAGAATCCAAAGCAGGCTCCAGGTTCTGAGCTATCAACACAGAGCCCGAAGTGAGGCTAAAACCCACGGGTGGTGAGATCATGACCTAAGCCAAAGCCAGACACCCAAACGACTGAGTCACCCAGGAGCCCATAGACTTTAAAAGGATAATAAGCAAATAGAACAAGCAACTCTATGCCCATGAATTCAACAACTTAGATCAAATGAGCCAGTGCCTTGAAAGACAGAAATTAATACAACTCACTGAAAACGAAGGAAATAGCCTGAATATTCCTTTATCTATTAATGAAATTGAAGACCTTCCCACAAAGAAAACTCAAGGCCCAGGGGTGCCTGAGTGGCTCAGTCAGTTAAGCATCTGACTTTGGCTCAGGCCATGATCTCGCAGTCTTTGAGTTCTAGCCCTCACTGGGCTCTGTGCTTTCAGCTGGGAGCATGGAGACTGCTTTGGATTCTTTGTCTCCCTCTCTCTCTGCCCCTCCCCCACTCATGCTCTGTCTCTATCCCAAAAAAGAATAAACATTAAGAAAAAAAATTTTAAAAAAGAAAGCTCCAGGCCTAGCTGGTTTCACTGGGGATTTCTACCAAACATTTCTAGGAAAAAATAATACCAATTTTATGCTATCTGTTTCAGAAAATGAGTTGAGGCAATACTTACCAACTTATTTTATAAGCCAGCATCACACTGATACCAAAACCAGAAATAAGACATTATAAGAAACTACTGACCAATATCTTTATGACCATAAATGCCTAAGTCAACAAAATTCCAGCAAATTGTATTCAGCAGCATATAAAAATATAATACATATGAGCAAACTGGAGTTTATCCAAGGAATATAAAGCTGGTTCAATATTTAAAAATCAATGTAATTCACCATTAAAATTTTACCTTATCTTATTTTTAATGTTTATGTACTTATTTTGAAAGAAAGAGAGAGAGTGTGTGTGATTGCTTGAGAGAGGAGGGGGCAGAGAGAGGCGGAGAGAAAGAATCCCAAGGAAGTACCGACAGTGCAGAGCCTGATGTAGGGCTTGATCTCACAAACTGTGAGATTATGACCTGAGCTGAAATCAAGAGTCAGACACTTAACAGACTGAGCCACCCAACTACCCCTTTTTAAAATCATAGATAATCTCAATTAATGAAAAAAGGAAGCCTTTGACAGAAGTCAACAATCCATTCATGATAAAAATTCTCTTCAAAGTAGGAACAGAAGGGGCGCCTGGGTTGCTTAGTCGGTTAAGCGTCCGACTTTCTCTTAGGTCATGATCTCATCATTCGTGGGTTCGAGCCCCGCGTCGGGCTCCGTGCTGACTGCCAGCTCGGAGCCTGGAGCCTGTTTCAGAATCTGTATCTCCCTCTCTCTCTGACCCTCCCCTGCTCACGCTGTCTCTCTCTCTCCTAGAAATAAATAAAAATATTAAAAAAAAAAAAACAAAGTAGAAACAGAAGAGAATATCCTCAACTTGATAAAGGGCATCTACAAAAAACTCTGGAGCTAATATAATACTTATCCAAGTCTTAATCCAAATTATCCAAGCCTTAATCATCTCGTCTGTAAAATGAGGATATAAATATTTCCCTCTTGGATTTATTATGAAAGTTAAAGTTGTTAGCATAATGACTAGCACATTAAAGTTGGTGAAAATAATAATTGTTAGATACACAATAATAATTATTATATAGACAATAATAATAAAATTTATATTCATCACATATCACTACTGCATTATTGGTTGGAATGTTGCATTGTCCAGATCTTAGAATGTCTCCAGTATTACCACACACACACACACACACACACACAGCCCATGTTGTAAAAAGCACAAGAAAATAAAACTGGAAAAGGGAAATAATATCTTCTAATTGATCACTTTTTATGGTAATGAGCATTAGTAGTCACTTCCTGAAATCTGACTCCATTGAGAAACAAAATGGAGAATTGCAATGGATTTGATAAGAAACCTGCTGAGGGTACAAAATCAACATACAGAAATCAGTTGCATTTTTATACACCAACAATGAAGTAACAGAAAGAGAAATCAAGAAACTGATCTCTTTCACAATTGCACCAAAAAAACATAAAATACCTAGGAATAAACCTAACCAAGGATACAAGAGATCTGTATGAGGAAAACTATAGAAAACTTATGAGGGAAATAGAAGAAGACACAAAGAAATGGAAAAATATTCCATGCTCATTGATTGGAAGAATAAATATAATTAAAATGTCATTACTACCCAAAGCAATCTACACATTCAATGCAATCCCAATCAAAATTGCACCAGCATACTTCTCAAAACTAGAACAAACTATCCTAAAATTTGTATGGAACCACAAAAGACCCCAAATAGCCAAAGTAATACTAAAGAATAAAACCCAAACGGAAGGTATCACCATCTCAGACTTTAGCCTTAACTACAAAGCTGTCACCATCAAGACAGTATGGCATTGGCACAAAAACACATAGACCAATGATATAGAATTGAGAACTCAGAAGTGGACCCAAACGTATACAGCCAACTGATATTTGACAAAGCACGAAAGAATATCTAATGGAAAAAAGACAGCCTCTTTAACAGATGGTGTTGGGAGAACTGGACAGCAACACGCAGAAGAATGAAACTAGATTATTTTCTCACACCATGCACAAAAATAAACTCAAATGGATAAAGGACCTGAACGTGAGACAGGAAACCATCAAAACCCTAGAGGAGAAAGCAGGAAACAACCTCCTTGACCTCCACCGCAGCAATTTCTTACTTGACATCCCCAAAAGCAAGGAATCAAGAGCAAAAATAAACTATTGGGACATCATCAAGATTAAAAGCTTCTTCACGGCAAAGGAAACAATCTATAAAACTAATAGGCAACCAACGGAATGGGAAAAGATGGTTGCAAATGACATATCAGATAAAGGGTTAATATCCAAAGTCTATAAGGAACTCACCAAACTCCACACTCGAAAACAAACAACCCAGTGAAAAAATGGGCAGAAGTTATGAACAGACACTTCTCCAAAGAGGACATCCAGATGGCCAACAGACACATGAAATGATGCTCAACATTGCTCATCATCAAGGAAATACAAATAAAAACCACACTGAGATACCACCTCACGCCAGTCAGAGAGGCTAAAATGAGCAAATTAGAGAACTCGAGATGCTGGCGAGGATGTGGAGAAATGGGCACCATCCTACACTCTTGGTGGAAATGTAAACTGGTACAGTCCCTCTGGAAAACAGAATGGAGGTTCCTCAGAAAATTAACAATAGAACTCCCCTATGACCCAGCAATAGCACTGCTAGGAATTTATCCAAGGGATACAGAAATGCTGATGCATAGGAGCACATGTACCCCAATGTTCATAGCAGCACTCTCAACAAGAGCCAAAACATGGAAAGAGCCTAAGTGTCCATCACCGGACGAATGAATCAAGAAGATGTGGTTTATCTATACGATGGAATACTATATGGCAATGAGAAAGAATGAAATCTGGCCATGTGGAGCAACATGGATGGACCTTGAGGGTGTTATGCTGAGTGAAATAAGTCAAGCAGAGAAGGACAAATACCACATGTTTGCACGTATAGAAGGATTAGGAGGAACTTAACTGAGGACCATGGGGGAGAAGAAAGGGGGAAATAGTTGGGGAGGGGGAGAGAGGCAAACCATGAGAGACTCTTGAATGCTGAGAACAAACAGGACTGATGGTTGTGGGGGGGAGGGGGAAGATGTGCATGGAGGAGGGCACTTGTTGGGATGAGCACTGGGTGTTATATGGAAACCAACTTGACAATAAACTATTTGTAAAAAAAATAATAATAAAATAGAATAAAATAAGGTGAGTTTTGCAAAAAAAATAAAATAAAAGAGAGACAGAACTGGAAAGTGAGTGTGCATTAGAGCACATGCCTTTTATTAAAAACATCTATCAAAATATCAAAAAAAAAAAAAGAGAGAGAAGAAACCTGCTGATATAGTTTGAGACTTACAAAATCAAAGTTTCCTAGTGAAGGTGTTACTCCTGTGGTTTTTCTCAAACCACAGTTCTCATGAAAGTTCTAATCAGTCTTCTTGAATTTGTGTCAGTTATGGACTTATTTCATTTAAAAAATTGTTAATGTTTATTTATTTTTGAGAGAAAGAAACAACATGAGTGGGGGAGAGGCAGGGAGAGAGGGAGAGACACAGAATCCAAAGCAGGCTCCCGGCTCGGAGCTATCAAAACAGAACCCGACACGGGGCTTGAACTCAAAAGCCATGAGATCATGACCTTAGCTAAAGTCCGACGCCAAACCAACTGAGCCACCCATGCATCCCTGGATTTATTTCTTTTAGGGAGTTTAAATAGTAGAATTGTTCAGATTACTTCAAAGAGAAAGTTTGTATTGATATAAACTAGGGAGATTTTTTCATGCTGGAGAGATTAAACAAGAGCCAAATCTGTGTGAGAATCAAGGCAGAAAAAGGGTAGTTGCCCACCCACCCACTTGCTAAGAACAAATCTTCTGATAAACAAAAGCAAACTTTCTGAAGTTCCCACATCCTGCATCCAAGACTTAGGAGACTCCTTAGTAGTTCTAAAACTTCGGGTAGTATGAATATTTCAGATCCTTTATGCTTTACTTCAGACTCTGGAATCAATACCACCCAACATCTCCTTTATATTGTGTTGTAATTATTTCTCTGTTATATATTTTTGGGTATTTGTGTGCCTGTTAGACCTAATTCAGTTCTCCTCAGTTTTCTTCCCCTACATTTTATGGTTTACTGATATACTGGGAATCCAGCTCAGTTTCTACCACCCCCAATAGACGTTTTTCTGTTAAAATTAAATAATGTGGTTTTTTTTTTAATCTTGAGTATCTCACACTATGACAAGGGCTAGTTTAACTAAAGAGTTTTAGTCTTTGGAACTGCAGAAACTCATACAGAAATAAATTACCTAAGAGGTGTCAGCAATACAACAAACTTAATTGAATAATTCCAAATATATTCTTTAATGGAGTATACTGATCTTGCATCCTCATGGAAAGCTAAACTTAAAAATTTCATACTGTTCAGGTTGTTATGATCTATAGATTCCTTTATGGCTCCATTGGCAGATGTTACTATTTTAAACACTCAAAAATCCATTAGATTATGCACAACCATCCAGTTGGATACAAAATTTAATTTTCAAATGAAAAATGATTTCTAATATAATTTACACAACTTCATGATACTTTTCTTTGAGGAGATGCAGTTTTAAATGTTCTTTGTAAAGAGGACACAAAATATATATCCTGCTCTATAAAACATGATATTGTATCAGCATCAAGGGATTTTGATGACATAAGTATACATGTCTTCACACCAAGGCAGGCTATATGGCCAAAAAGTACAGAGCAATTTTTCTGCTATAAATGGAAACATTCTCCATTTAAGGATTTCACAGCCCTGAAAATCCCTGGTTGTAAACCATGGTCTCATTAAAAAAAAAAAAAAAAAAACAACTAATGAGCAAACCCAAATGTGTAAGATAGACAAAAATTGGTGCACTGGGGTAAGAGAGAGGCAGCTGACTGTGATATAAGGCAAGGAACAGATAAGATCTTTCTAGATAGCACATATTGCTAAAAATAATGTAATGGACATCTGTATTCATGCACTCTCTAGTAGCAGGAGTCTGATATTCCTCATTCTCAGCTCATGTGGTTTGAGTAAGGCTGACACTCATCAGCTTCAAGGATGAGCATGTGACTCAAGACAGACCAACAACAGCCAATGAAATTCAATTCTTATATTTGAATTGTTGGTAAAATAGGACATAAATCTGGAATTACTGACAGCTATTTTATCACCATGTGGGAAGAACCTACTCAATAAAATAGGGACAATACGGAGAAGCAGAGCCAAAAGAGAAAGACAACCTTACTGACAACATGTGAGTCCCTGGATCAGACCATGTAGGTAATGGTCTTGGCTTTTCAGACATGGAGTCAATCCTTTCTTTTTCTTTTTTGTTAAGCCAGTTATCAATTCAAAGAAAGTCCTCTCTAAAGGATTAGCCAATTAGTACTGAGGAGGGTCAGTTCTACAGTCACATAGTTCATATTCTAATCTTAAAAGATTCTTTTGTTTTCAGTGGGAAGAGTCTCTAGCAAGCACCATACTTTTGTGTTATTATTTATTTCTTAATTTGTGTATATTTCTACTTACTACAGATATTTCAGAGTATTCAAGGCTTTCCCCCATTCATAGGGATCTCCGGTGAAGAATAAGTTTCTTCATAAATAAAGAGAAATGTACATCTTAACAGAAATATCAGGATAGCCTACTTTTAAACTTTTGTAAGCTATTTACATATTAATAAGGAAGAAATTAAATGAAAAAAACATGAGGCGAGTTATCTTTTTTCCTCATCACCTAGCTCAGTACTGGGAACTTAATATTGGCTAAGTGTATAAATGTACGGACAAATAAAGAAATGAATAAGTAAATTTCTAAAATTAATGAAAAACTCATTACCCAACATCTGACTCTTGTATTTTTCCCATATAACATTATTTTTGTTGATTCAGTTTCTCTACAAGTAAAGTGTAAGGTATAAATGACAACTTGGAATCACTGTATGTTATTAGCACAAATCTGGGAAATCCACTAACACTTTTACAAATAATAGTCCACTCTTGTGACTGAAGAAAATACCATGCTTTCAGGAGATTTTGCAATTGACACACTTCTCATTGCCACTAAAGAAAGGCTTCCCTTTATTTTCCTCTTCTTTTCTTCTGCTCATAGGCTTTTAGCAAAGTGAATGATAAAATCATATGGTCCAAATTCCACTTGTAACATTTTAATAAATATGAGCTTCTAATTTATTCTAATCTTTCACTGGCTAGACAAATAAATAATAACCATATAGTTATAGAAATAGAACTTCCCGAGATTATTCTATAATCATTATCAATCTCCACAATAAGCTCATGGTATAAATGTTAATATCAACTTTTCAAAAATTAATAAACTGAGAATCAAGATGAATGATTGCCCTTCCCATGGCAAATTACCAGGCCTAGAGAACAAAAGCTCCTGGCTTCCATATTTTATGAGAACCTGCAATGGTGGGTCTCACAAACACAAGAAGCGATGCAAAAGTCTCACCAATATAACAAGTCTTTAGAGAATTCTCTTCCTTCCAGCCATACCTTGGCTGATGCCAGTCTGATTCTTCCCTGTGCTACAATATATATGACCAGATTTTCTCAAACATTGGCATAAAGTCACTTTTAAACTCAATCACTAAAACTAGTGCCATGAAATCGTATTCAGATTGTGAACTTTCTGGGAAAGTTCTATTTTCTCTATGGTACCTGACATGTTTGTAGCATTTGATCAATGCAAAATATTGATAAAAATTATCATAACTATTTGAAAGGAAATAAGAGGTAGTCTTCTTATCTCTTCCTATAGGACCTCCATATCTTGGAAAATATACTAGTTAATTCCTATGATAACCTTGCAAAAGAGATTGGTACAATTTTTCTCTTTGAAAGAATAAAGAAACCAAAGTTACTATGCCCAAATAATAGAATTTAGAACTGAAAGAAATTCCAAAAATTAGCCATCTGAGCATCCTCATTCATATCATGTACCATTTTCATTCTTACAATGTGCCAAGCACTGAACCAGGAGCTGAGGAGAAAACAAGAGACATGAAAATTAGGACCCAGCAATGTTACACAACTTATCCAAGACCACTCAGCTACTTTGAAGCAAAAGTGGTCCACCCTTTCTCCACGACTGTTTCCAGAGCATACTAATTTATGGTGCCATAGTAAAATCAGAAAAGTTTCCTCCTACATGCTGTGCCTTTACCAGTACCTCCAATCTGATATGCAAACTAGTCACTCTTCACATATAGTTTGAAAGCTTCTCTTCTCAGGTCATATATTAACGTCCAATGGATAAGGAAGTGGGTCTTTTATTTTCCTTGGAGACAGCAAGATACAGTAAAAGAATGCAGACTCAAGATCAAGATGAACCTATTTGCCAGCCTAGGGGAACTCAGTTAACCTCCTCGATACTTGATTTCTTTGTTTTTTTTCCCCTCATCTGTAAAACAGAAATAACAAAACCTACATTACAAAAGTGCTGTGAGCCTAAAAATAATGCATTTTTGAAAAGCTTCATACTTAGGACGAGTCCCAAAAATGGCTACTCTTATTATTTATTTAAATATCATACTTCAGTTTAGCAGGGAATTGTTCTGTTGTTGGAATGCAAAATTTCTTTCCATTATTCCATTGGTCTGAGGCAAGGAAATGGTCCAACGAGTCTTTACATGAATCTTTCTAATAGACTGTGCTCCTGAGCTCAGTGGAAATTCCTCAAGCTAGCTTAACTGGCTCATCCTCTAATTGCCTGGCCACAACTCTCCACATTATTATCCAAATACATAACTCTCCAGTGAAAACACCACTGCACCCATAATCACTTCCATTTTCCAGCCCCATGTCTGGCCTTTCTCTCCAGTTTTCTCCTCAAGAAAGTACAGCAGGAAGTAACTAAGCATTTCGCAGGCATCATGCATAGCAGAAAGGGCATGGGCATCAGAGATGGGGCAGGTTACAATGGCAGTGCCTCTGCTGAGGAATTTCAACCCAGACAAGCAGACTCAGGCAGGTGTCTGAGTCTCATGAGTCGCAGTTTTCCTTGTTTATAAAATGGAGATGATACAATTATCAAGATTAATGAGGCTTTACATGCAAATCACTGAGGAAACTCTCAAGGAAATAAAAACAACCATTATTTGGGGGGCGGGGTTGTTTGTTTTATTTGTTTGTGTGTTGGGGTTTTTTATAGAGTGTTATTTTTTCTTGGAGTTCCATATGTATTTGTTTTCTTTTATTTATTTCTATTTTTTATTACAGTTTATTGTCAAGCTGGTTTCCATATAACACCCAGTGTTCATCCCTACAAGTGCCCTCCTCCATGCCCATCACCCATTCTTCCCCTCTCCCTCACCCCCCATCACCCCTCAGTTTGTTCTCAATATTTAAGAGTTCCTTATGGTTTGCCTTCCTCCCTCTCCTTAGCTACTTTTCCCCCTTCCCCTCCCCTATGGCCCTCTGTTAAGTTTCTCCTGTTCCACATCTGAGTGATAACATATGGCATCTGTCTTTCCCTGGCTTATTTCACTTAGCATAACACCCTCTAGTTCCACCCACATTGCTACACATGGCCAGATTTCATTCTTTCTCATTGCCATGTGGTATTCCATTGTATAGATAAACCCTATCCTCTTGATCCATTTGTCCATTGATGGACACTTAGGCTCTTTCCATGTTTCGGTTCTTGTTGAGAGTGCTGCTATGAACATTGGGGTACATGTGCTCCTATGCATCAGCACTCCTATATCCCTTGGGTAAATTCCTAGCAGTGTTATTGCTGGGTCATAGGGGAGTTCTATTTTTAATGTTTTGAGGAACCTCCACATTGTTTTCCAAAGGGGCTGTACCAGTTTACATTCCCACCAACAGTGTAGGAGGGTGCCCATTTCTCCACATCCTCACCAGTATCTAGAGTTCTCTGATTTGTTCATTTTAGCCACTCTGACTGTTGTGAGGAAGTATCTCAGTGTGGTTTTAATTTGTATTTCCCTGATGATGAGCAATGTTGAGCATCGTTTCATGTGTCTGTTGGCCATCTGGGTGTCCTCCTTGGAGAAGTGTCTGTTCAAGTCTTCTGCCCGTTTCTTCATTGGATTATTTGTTTTTCGAGTGTGGAGTTCGGTGAGTTCCTTAAAGATTTGGTACTAATCCTTTATCCAATATGTCATTTGCAACTATCTTTTCCCATTCCGTCGGTTGCCTTTTAGGTTTTTTTTATTGTTTCCTTTGCATTGCAGAAGCTTTTTATCTTGATGTGGTCCCAACAGTTCATTTTTGCTTTTGATTCTCTTGCCTTTGGAGATGTGTCAAGTAAGAAATTTCTGTGGCTGAGGTCAAGGGGGTTGTTTCCTGCTTTCTCCTCTAGGGTTTTGATGGTTTTCTGTCTCACATTCAGGTCTTTCATCCGTTTGGAGTTTATTTTTTGTGTATGGTGTAAGAAAGTAGTCTAGTTTCATTCTTCTGCATGTTGCTGTCCAGTTCTCCCAGCACCATCTGTTAAAGTGGCTGTCTTTTTTCCATTGGGTACTCTTTCCTGCTTTGTAGGAAATTAATCCAAGATTAATTGGCCATATGTTTGTGGTCCCATTTTGTGTTGTCTGCTCTAGTCCATTGGTCTATGTGTCTGTTTTTATGCCGATACTGTACTATCTTGATGATTATAGCTTTATAGTAGAGATTAAAGTCTGGGATTCTTCTTCAATATTACTTTGGCTATTCGGGGTCTTCTGTGGTTCCATACAAATTTTAAGATTGTTTGTTATAGCTCTGAGAAGAATGCTGGTGCAATTTTGATTGGGATTGCATTGAATGTGTAGATTGCTTTGGGTAGTAATGACATTTTAACAGCATTTATTCTTCCAATCCATGAACATGGAATATTTTTCCATTTCTTTGTGTCTTCTTCAATTTCCTTCATAAGTTTTCTATAGCTTTCAGCATACAGATCTTTTACATCTTTGGTTAGGTGTATTCCTAGGCATTTTGTGGGTTTTGGTGCAGTTGTGAATGGAAACAACCATTATTTTGAAAAGTGTTTTATTTGTCCCTTCTAAGGTTAAATTGTTGAATCTTATAACTGGACCAATTCAAACTATTCTATAAAGGAAATCAGCAATAAGATCTTATTTTTTGAGCACAGACAACCTCAATACTTTCCTTCACCCTATATATTTAAAAACACCAGGGGCATCTGGGTAGTTTAGTTGGTTAAGGGTCCAACTTTGGCTCAGGTCACGACCTCACGGTTTGTTGGTTCCAGCCCCGCATTGTGCTGACAATTCAGTGCCTGGAGCCTGCTTAAGTTTCTGTGTCTCCCTTTCTCGCTGTCCCTCCCCCTCTTGCTCTCTCTCTCTCTCTCTCTCAAAAAATAAACATTTTTTTAAAAATTAAAGCATCCTAATCAGACTAATTTTTACAAAAAAATTAATGAGCATTGAGTAAAGGTACATAGACATCTCACTTTCAGAAGCATAAGCCAGGTTTCAATATAAAGAATGCATAGGGCTTATTCTTCTTCTATTATCCCTTTCAATTGATATCATGAGTACTCCCGCTATAAAAGATATGGTATCAATTTTATTAGCCACCGCTACTCTGCCATACCTCTTTAAACTGATTCCAACGGGATGAATATTTTCCAGAATAACTGCATTGAATCACTTGGGCTTGCTCTTTCTAAAAAGCAGAAAAACAAAATAACTCAGTAGTTGTAATTTTTATTTTTCAGTTTTGAGACTGTGAAATTCAGTCTTACACTGGAACTGTAAGCTCTAGCTTTATAACACCAAGAAGTTATTATAAACATCATTTAATTTTAAAAGAGCAAGCTCTTTTAGGATGTAGAAGTCTTGAGTGGGACAGAATTTCAAGGTTGATTCCAGTTTCACAAAGCATCTGATATCCCTCTTTCCTTTAAAAAACAGAAATGTTGAGAAGGACTTTTGATCAACACGTTTAAAAGATTCTTTCTGTTGCCTGTCCAAATGACAAATTCTTCTTTGGGGAAAATTCCTCACTCCTTTAAGTAAATTCTTTCTACCAGTAAAGAAACTGTCAGAAGCACTACTCTCCATCCGCCCTCCCCCCAGGTAATCAATTTCAAACCCGGGCAAATATGAGGAGAAAGACACTTCGATACAGAACAATTGTCTCCTGGAAGAGGTAAACAGAGCAAGATGTCAGGTTGCCCCACTTTCTAATTAGAATTATTCACAGAAAATATCATGTTTTCTTGTTTGAATGAAGGCCACCTCAGACCAAAAGCGTTGAAGTAAGCCTGGTCGGATAGTTTTCAATGAATTTCTGTGGAAAGTTTTTTTTTATAAAACATGGTGCTGGGGTTAAAACTTTAGGATCTGGAAAGGTTATTCTGGAGATCATCCACCCTGGGTAATGTGGTATCTGGAGACCCGATAAGGTTAATCCAAATTATCCGGGAGATTACCCCTGAGACAGCAAACGGTTCCATAAACATCACCATTGCTATCCCAAGCCGAGAGATGATATGCTTCACTTTTGTTAGCATTTTCAAGGAGACTAAACCTGAAAATGTCAGTGAAATGAAGGCTTGAGTTTATAGGCAAAGCTGTCACTGGACCTCTGAATTATGAGGCTAGACTTTCAGTAGCTGCCAAGTTATAGGTCAAGCACTTCTAGGTCAACTTTCACCTCTTTCACAAAACCCACGATGAAATTTCAAAGGCTTTCATGTGAAGTTTTATTAACTTAAGTTAGTTTGAAAGGAGAAGGTAGACAGGGAAAAATGTGAAATCTCATTATCTTTCTCCATTGTTTTCTGCCCTTTATGCTGCAGTGCTCATAGGATCACACACAGATAATCAGTTATTCTGGGCACACAGTGGGAAGGCAGGGCTAAAAGGCTAAAAGGATTCTTAAAACGTTTAGGCCATTTCGTACACAATATTCAAGAACTAAAAAGCTTAACTTCTTTTTCCTTTTACATTTTCATATTTTAACCTCTGAGCTTTTTGAAGCTGAGTTGAAATGCTTTTGATTTTTTCAGAGTTATCATATGTTATAAAATTAGGGGGTGGGATACAAATTCACAGGTCATAAACTAAAACCATTATTGTCTGGCACATAGTAGGTGCTCAATAAATGCTTGTTGGCAAATTCTGTTTAATTTCAGCATTAGCGACAAAGCCAAAGTGTTAGTATGTGTTAATATTGCCATGTGCAAATTTTGTTATTACCATACCAAGTGGTTATTTATACATGCAAATAGTTGTTCAGAAAATGAAAAGTTTAAAGTATATCCAGATAGGCAAACATGAAAAGACATTTTCATGTGGAAAAAAAAAGGAACCATTATATTGGTGTAATTTAGGGAGTCTTATTTACCTATGTGTCAGCTTACCCTATTCTAGCACTAAGATGGGGATAGCATTCTGTGAAGTCCTAAATTGTGGTTATTCTCTATATTTCATCCTAAAAAGACTAAACCAAGCCACTTGTGTCTTTTCAGCTTTATTTCCATGACCCACTACATGCCTCCAGCATCTCCTATCAGGACCACTGCAACAGTCTCTTACTGACCTCTCCAAATTCTCACGGGCCCCTCTAAAATCTAGTCAGTTTATATTAAGAGTGTTTTTCTTTTTTTTTTTTTTTAATGATTTTTATTGATTTCTGAGAGAGAGAGACAGCGTGAGCAGGGGAGGGTCAGAGAGAGAGGGAGATACAGAATCCAAAACAGGCTCCAGGCTCTGACAGAGCCCTACGCGGGGCTCAAACCCACGAACCGTGAGATCATGACCAGAGCCAAAGTTGGACACCCAACAGACTGAGCCACCCAGGCACCCCAAGAGTGTTTTTTCTTAATAGGTACACTTTGACTGCATTACTTTCCCTTGCATGCAACATTTCACTAGTTCCTTATTCACAGCCTATCTCAGAGACCACGTGGCCTCACATTCATGAAAAGCCACACATTTAAAGTTTGGCCCTACCTCCAAGTGAGGATATATATATACAGTCACAGAAACACAGTGCTAGGATTGAGAGAAGATACTCGTCATACAACTTTAATTTTTTTTAATGTTTATCTATTTTTGAGAGAGAGAAAGCATGTGTGCATGAGTGGGGAAGGGGCAGAGAGAGGGGGACAGAGGATCTGAATCAGGCTCTGTGCTGACAGCAGAAAGATGGACACGGGGCTTGAACACATGAACCGTGAGATTGTGACCTAAGCTGAAGTCAGATGCTTAACCGACTGAGCTACTCAAACACCCCTCATCATACAACTTTAAATTGTTCTATTACCAACCCACACCACTTGCTGGATACTTTAAACTGATCTTTTGTAAATTCTGTAACTTTCTTATGAATAGCAGGCTTATAACGGAATTGTATTTGTTTATATTTTGAGAATATTAAAATTAAAGCCCTAATTATTAGTGCCTTTTTTGGTATTCTTTTCATATACCAGAATCCATGGCCTAAGCTTCTCTCAACATCTGAGGGGTCCTTTCCCAGCAAACTTGGGACTAACACAAGTACCTAAGGTGGCCCATAAGGCCCTATTGCTCGGTACTCCTACCTAACTATATGGCCTCATCATTTCACTACACTCCTCTTGACTCTGAACTCTGGCCACTCTCATCTTCTTTCCACTCTTGAGACAATCCATGCCCCCTCCTGCCTCAAACTTTTGCAAACTGTCTGCAATAATCTCCTTCCTTAACTCCCTGAAGACCTTATACTAAGTGAAATAAGTCATACAAAAGAAAGATAACTATCATTTGATCTTACTTATATGTGAAGTCTAAAACACACACATACACACACACACACACACACACACACACACACACACACACACACACACACACGAAGAAAAAAATGAGCTCATGAATACAGAGAACAGATTGGTAGTTGCCAGAATTGGGAGTTGGGAGGTGAGTGAAATGTGTGAAGAAGGTTAAAGGTACAGATTTGCAGTTATTAAATAAATAAGTCATGGGAAGACAATGTACAACATGGTGATTATAGTTAACAATACTGTATATTTAAAAGTTTCTTAGAGTATAAATCTTAAGGGTTCTGAACACAAGAAAAAATTGTAACTCTATGTGGTAATGGATGTTAACTAGACTTAAGCTGGTGATCATTTTACTATATAAGTAAATATCGAACCATTATGTGGTACACCTGAAATTAATATTATATGTCAGTTACATATAAATTTAATTAATTAAACCAATGTTACCGTTACCTATGAGGCAACACTACTTAGTTCCATTTTATAGTTAAAGAAAACAGGGGATCAAGGTATTTGAGCAACTTTCACAAGGTCACACAGCCAAGACCAGAGCCCACAACAAAAGAACTATGTTCTGTAGTCTTCTGAAGTTCTAGATTCTACAAAGTCCCCAGAACTTAGGTAAAATATTTATCCACAAGCAGGACAAAATGGATAGAAACAAAGCAGAGTTGTAAGGAGGAGGGGCCTAGATTAACTAACTAATTTCCAAGAGAATGCCTAATGTAGGAGGAAGAAATGTAATCACTAGTTCATGTAGAAAAGAAAATATTATAAATAAAGTTTAGAAAAGGTTTGTGAAGGCAAATTTAAAGAAGTTAGAGATACGACAGTAAAAACTCGAATAACAAGTATTTGTATAAGAAATTATTTGGCAATACAAATAATAATAAAA
Organism: Proteles cristata cristata; assembly: GCA_017311185.1. NCBI lineage: Eukaryota > Metazoa > Chordata > Mammalia > Carnivora > Hyaenidae > Proteles > Proteles cristata. The sequence goes on from JAESUZ010003487.1 coordinate 2,009,057, forward strand.
ATAGCAATAATTATGATCATGTTTACTAAGTATCAGACATTCCTAAGGACTTTACATTTATCAACTCCTTTAATTCTCAAAATCCTTATGAAAGATAAATATATTACTATTCTTATTTTCTAGATGAGGAAACTAAGGAACAAAGTTTAATTAACTTAACCATAGTCATACAAAAAATAACTTGGGCAATTTAAGACAGAACCTATGCTATACTGATTTTTAAGATATTCATAGTGGAAGGCTGCATTTATCTGTTGTATTAGCTGTATGTGTGACTTCATATGCCAAATTCAGGTTAGATGCAACCATTTTCACTGTGCTTTTTAAAAATAGTACCGTAAGTCTGTATATTTCTTTTTTAAAGAAGAGATTATAATATTATATTTAAGTGCACTTTAATATGAAACTTAAAAGAAACTAGTAAAGAATAAATAGCAAACTATGGGCATACATTCTAACTTTAGTGATCATTACAGTCTCTGTTATCTAGTTTAATCTATTATTTCACAGGTCTCCATTCTTCCTTTCTTCTTCCTCTCCTTCTTTAGTCCAAAATTCATCAGGCAGACCTCATTAAGACATCAAAGCTGTGATGGCATCAAAGCTGTGGAGAAAAGGCAGCCTGAGCAGCCTAGCAATGGCACCTCTTAAAGATCCTATTCAAACGACATCTTGAGGGAAGTCTACTTATAGCTGGTAATGACAGTTCACGTGAAGATGATGTTGGAGTAGGGTAGCAGGCAGTCTGGCAAGGTCAGTAGTTGGTTATATAAAAAGGATTGAGCAAATGAGTAAACATATTTGTGGTAATGAGAGCCAGGTTTCTGAATGACTGAGAAGAACCCCATGGTATATATGAATTTATAGTCTCAGAATATACAAATATAGATATAAAAGGGTGTGCATACTTGTGTGTATTTCTTAGCTCTGGTCTGGGAACAGCAACACCCCAATTGCAATGAGCACACCCAGCACTGTGATCTTGGTTTCTAAATACCACTTTGTAGTTAAAGGAACTAGGACTTCTTGAGGGAATGGCTGAATCCAAGGTTGGGCAAGGAAAGTATAAGATGAGCCTAAAACATTTTTTGGCCCCAAGGGGTAAGGAAATGCTAAAAGAATAGTAAAGGCATGTCAAAAGGACACAGAAGCTAGCTCAAAGGGGCAACTGAAGGCCAAGTCTGGGTCAATTTGAACATCAAAATAATAATGACAATAACATTGAATAAAATAGGAGTCAGTACATCTACACTGATGTAAATAAGTAAATGAATAAATGAGTGTAAATAAAAGAACGTTCTGCTTATAGTATAACAGCTAATAAATGTAAAAAAAAATTACAGAGTTAGAAACAACACCACTTAAAAACCATCATACTGATAATTAATTCAAGCATGATCATGAATAGATGCTAAAACTTGAGGATGAAAGTGAGGTAAAGAACAGATATTTATACAGTTTCAAAGTATTTCCACTAAAAATACTTACTTAATTATGAAGGAAAAAAAATCAACTTCACAGCAGAGACTCCTATGGTGATCAAATGATCAGCACCACTGAGGGGACAAATCAACATCCAATTGGAGTGCAGCTTCACTTCTGTAACATTTTTCCCCAAAACTGCATAAACTGATCATCAGGAAACATTTCAAAAATTGAGGGACATTCTACAAAGTGACTGATCTATGACCTTAAATTTGAAAAGGAGATGAAACTCAAAGGAAGACGGAGTATCTGTTCCAGATTCAAAGAACCTAAGGAGATATGACAGTTGGTTGCAGGGTGTGATACTGAATCCTTACACTATGTAGGATATCAGTGGGGCAATGGTAAAACTTGAATGCAGGCTCTAAGTGAAGAATATGCAGGAGATTTTTGTGGTGTTCTTGCAATTTTTCTGTAAGTTTGATATTATTGCCAAATAAATTGTTTCTTAAGATCTCAGATAGATGATAATGTTGAATATGACACAGCATTAGACTAAACTGCAACTTGTACATTAACCAGAAAGTTCATGGAGATCTGATGAAGTACTTCAATAAGTAGAAATATTTATTTTTAAATATATCCATATTGGGGTGCCTGGGTGGCTTGGTTAAGCGTCCGACTTTCACTTAGGTCATGATCTCACGGTTCGTGGGTTCGAGCCCCACGTCGGGCTCTGTGCTGACTGCCAGCTCAGAGCCTGGAGCCTATTTCAGAGTCTGTGTTTCCCTCTCTCTGACCCTCCCCTGCTCACGCTGTCTCTCTCTCTCTCCTAGAAATAAACAAAACATTAAAAAATTTAAAATAAATAAATAAATAAATATATCCATATTAAGAGCCAAGAAATCACCCACTCCATTCTTTATACAGTTGGAAACTGAGGCTGAGGAAATAAAGAAAAATCGAATGCTATGGTTTTATCAGATTTACAGAATATTACTCACAGATGTTTTCTTTTAAAAATATGAGGTTATGGGCACCTGGGTAGCTCAGTTGGTTAAGCAGCCAACTTTGACTCAGACCCCTCCCATGCTCACACTCTGTCTCTCTTTCTTTCAAAAATAAATATTAAAAATGTTTAATTAAATATATAAATAAATAGAATTATTAAAGCAAGGGCTGCCTGGGTGGCTCAATCAGTTAAACATCCAAGTCTTGATTTCAGCTCAGGTCATGATCTCACAGTTTGTGAGTTCAAAACTGACATCAAAGTTGAGAAGCTTGAGATTCTCTCTCTTTCCCTCTCTCGGCACCTTCCCCATTTGTTCACACACACATACTCTCTCTCTTTCAAAATAAATAAATAAATTTTAAAAATAAAATGTTAAAGCAAAAGCCTACTATTCACAGTGCTAATAATGCCTCAAGTAATTTCCATAAAGGACACACAGAATGATATACATTTTTCAGCTACTGACCTACCCAGAACTCTGCAAATTTAAATTCAAAAATTTTACTCACATAAAAGGCATTTATTGGGGCACCTGGGTGGCTCAGTCAGTTAAGCGACCAACTTCGGCTCAGGTCATGATCTCATGGTTCGTGGGTTAGAGCCCTGTGTTGCGTTCTGTGCTGACAGTTAGCTCAAAGCCTGGAACCTGTTTCAGGTTCTGTGTCTCCCTCTCTCTTTCTGACTCTCCCCTGTTCACGCTGCCTCTCTCTCTCTCAGAAATAAATAAAACATTTTTTAAAAGTATTTATTAATCTTTCATTAGAAATCCCTATTCTTTAAACATTTTGTCCTCAAATTTCCTTGAGACTGAAAGAGCATATAGATCAACTTTAAAATAGATTTGAGAAACAAACAATTTCCATAGATACTCTAGGAAACATTGTGAATTTCTCTTTAACTTTCATTCCAGTCCAAAGGATTACTGTTAGTTAAGCAAGAGTAATCCCTATCCCCTTGCCAGTAGTTGGTTCAAGGACGTAGAGGGTCTAAAGGAGTTTTGGGACACAGAAGTGAATCTCCTCTCCTGGATGATGCTGAACTGCTATAAGCCATATCATGAGCCATATCGTGACAGAGCCTAAGGATGGAGCAAAAGCTATGAATGACAAAGTAGAGATATAGAAGAACCTCAGTGTCCAGTAACATTGTTTATCCACTCTATTAACCAACCCTACAAATTGCTTTATCTCAGGATTTTCTATTATAAAAGATAACAAATATCCTTATTATTTAAATTAGTTTATTAAGGCACGTGAGGGGCTCTCTCAGATAAGAGTCCAGCTTGGTTTCAGCTCAGGTCATGATCTCACTGTTTTGTCAATTTGAGCCTCACATAGGGCTCTACACTGACAGTTGGGCTCTACGTTCTCTCTCCTCTCTCTGCTTCTCCCCGACTCATGCTGTCTCTGTCTCTCTCAAAAATAAGTAAATAAACTTAAAAAAAGAAATAAAGAAATCATTTAAATTAATTTGAGATAGGCTTTCTGTTGCAGCAAAAAGTTATCTCAATACATACACATCAATAAAAAAAAAACATAAGATCAGAGAAAATCGCCTACTAAAAGGATAAATCTTAAAATTTTCCTTAAAATAAAAGAAAATATCAGCCATAGGCCTTAAATTACTGAAAACAGTTTCCATACCTCAACTAGCTACTAGAAGGGTACAGTACAGTTCAGGGGGATATTATAAGCAATAGTATAGAGGTCCATTGAAGATAAAAGAGAGACACGAGGAGAGCTAAACCAGCCAACCAAATTCAAAACAATAGCTTTTTTGTTGTGGGGAAATTTTCGAGGTTCTTATTTCTATAAAACACCAACAATATATTCTGCTTCAAGGTTTGTTCACAAGTTATGGTAATTCAATGCTTAGCATCCCAAAACATGGGTCAGCCAAGCCCAGGAGATCACAGAAGTGAGGACAGCAAATAGCTCCACCAAGGTCACTGTGGAGAGCAGTTAATGTAAGTTGCTTGTTAAAAACGTGTGCTCCTACTACCAAATCCAGGGACCACGTTCAAAGCACCCACCCTGGTAGCCATGTTTGACCTTTAGGATGGCCGTCCACAAAATGCTGAGTGGAAGAATTGTCAGATGGATTGGAGAGATGAGATAATAGCTGAGAGATAATGTTAAATGGGTTCCTACCCAACCAAAGCTATCAGGTTTCTCTGAAATGGCATGTGACTTCACTGGAGTATCAGTTTCCTTAGGTACTTGCCATTTGTCTGCAAGGAGATTCCATGTAGGGGGATTGCCATCTGCTGGTGGCTCTCTTCCTGGGACAGATGCCCTTAAAATTTAGGGACTGTGCCTTACACCAGAGCACACATAATCACGCAGCGAGTAGTAGTTTCTTTTTCACGGTGAAAATTATACTGTCTTCTCTGTTCGTTAGACAGATATAAAATTCCCCTGAGGAAGTTGAGCAAGGTACCTCAAAAAACAAAGGAAAAAAAGGTAACAAATGCATTTTTGTCCAAGTGCTACACTGAAATCTTGCAGATAAAATTTCTGTTTAAGCAAGTATTAACAAATTTTTATAAAATGGATGGTGATTCCTATGCTTGGAAAAATAGAAATGCAGTACATTGATTTATCTGAGCACATACTTAAAGACCAAGTCTTAAAACCTCCTACGAGTCCTAATCTCCCAGGGAATATATTTTCCATGTGGCAGATAAAAAGAAAAGAGAAACACTAGCTCCCAAGCACGTAGCTGCAGAATCAACCTTCAGAACAGAGGCTAAAACTCCCTTTTGTGTGTGTGTGTGTGAAATTCCTTGGGAATATACTGCTTTATGTTGTAAATACAGTCGTGCAGGCAAAACTCAGTCCTTCTAAAATATCCAGAATATGGATTTTAGAATTACAAATTTTCCCTTACTCTCTGTCCAGTATATCCCCAAATCATAGAAGTGAAAAAATATGGAATTAGGTCATAGCATTTCACCCACATATTATTCTTCAGAGCAACAGTCTTCTCTTGAATAACATTGTAGGATCTCTGTATCAGGAAACAGCCACTTAGAACACACCAGGTTATGCTGTTTTCTTTAGTGCTCAACGACAGTACAAAAATCAAAATAAAAGGATAAGTGGCTTTAAAGCAGAAAGAAATCCTGACACAGGCCACAACACGGATAAACCTTGAGGATGTGGTGGTAAGTGAAATAAGCCAGTGAGAAAAAGACAAATCCTGCACGATTCCACTTATATGAGACATCTGAAGCAGTCACATTCATAAAGACAGAAAGTAGAAAGGGCTTGGAAGGAAGCAGAATTCGTGTTTAATGGATATAGACTTTCAGGTTTGCATGACGAAAAAGTTTTGGAGGTCCACTTCACAGCAACGTGAACATAATTAACCCTACCGAATTGTACACTTAAAATGGCTAAGACAGTTAAGTTTTATGTTATATGTCTTATTTGATCACAATTTTAACAAGATAAGCAAAAATATTGGAGGCTGAAAACATGATCTATAAGTGAAGGGCAAAGGATTTGCCATCACAGTATTTAGTCTATCAAAACAGAGCCTACGCAGTTGCTTAATCACACGGATTTGAAAAGAGCAAACCCTTGACCTGTTTTCTCTCCCTCTGCAGAGGACAGAATGAAGAAACAAACCAAAACCACAGAGCAGCTGCAAGATGTAGTAGAAAGAAGGACCAAATTTCGAGTAAGAAATTCCACTCTCCTTCTAATTGTGTGACCTTGGACAAATTAAGTATCCAGAGAAAGAACATCGTAACTTTGAGTTAACGTGGAATTTGGGAAAGATGTGACTGCTCTTGACGTTCAGTTTTGTTTCATTCTTGTTCACTGAATTTATGAGTTTGGGCCAATTATTTAATGTCCCAGAGCCTCGGCTTTTGCATTTGTAATTTTGGGGTGAGGGAGGGTACCTATCTGACAGAGTTGGTATGAGGCTATGAAATTGAACTAACAGTAATGAAAATGCACAAAGAATGCCTGGCAGATGGTAGGTATTCAGTAAGCGCTCATTCCCTGGGTCTTTTTCAGTCTGTTTTCTTTTCTGTAAAAGGAGGGGGGATGAGGGGCACCTGGGTGGCTTAGTCGGTTAAGCGTCCGACTTTCGCTTAGGTCATGATCTCGCGGTTCGTGGGTTCGAGCCCCGCGTCGGGCTCTGTGCTGACTGCCAGCTCGGAGCCTGGAGCCTGTTTCAGTCTGTGACTCCCTCTCTCTCTGACCCTCCCCTGCTCACGCTGTCTCTCTCTCTCTCTCTCCTAGAAATAAATAAAACATTAAAAAAAAAAAAAAGGAGGGGTGATGATATGTACCTAACAAAATACCATCATAACTACCTGATATATGCTCTTTCTTTGCCTTCTCTGAGCCTCAACGTTTTCATCTATAAAACGATGCAGTAATACTACACTAAGAGAGATAATAAATATAAAATTGTTCTTCACTGAATATGGCACAAGTACTCAACAAATCTGTGTTATCACTATTATTCTTATTTAAGAAGATATTCAACAGTCATCTCTCAAAAAATATTATCTATAATCAGGCCTGCTTATATATCGGCTGGTCTTTTCAGCAGTCTTTAAGTCTTCTCTAAAGGAAAAAAATTTTTCTCACAAACTGTTAACATCAAATGACTGAACTTTTGGCTCAGCAGTGATATTCAAGAATTCAACCCCTGAGTTCGAAGGTGATTTTCAGTAACGGTGAAGGGTCGTGAATATGTAAACAAGAGATACTAGTGAAAAACCTCAAGATATTTCACTTAACATTGACATTGATTGAGTATTATTTTCATCACTTTTACATTAGCTGCTTCGAATTAGCTCAGTGCTGGAAACACTGAGAAACAAAAAGGGAAAATGTACATCCTCCGTGGCCTGGAGGCCCTAAGAGAACACTGCTCTGTACACTGATAATCTGACAGCCAAGTCCATGATACTATGACAGCATGTGTTTACAGGCTTTCCTGCTTCAAGTTCCTCATTTAAATCCTTACAAAGCCTTGTTGGGAACTATGTCTTAACCCCAAATAGCTGTACTAAGTCATTTATTCATCAGACATTTACTGAGCACTTGCTATTTTCTATGTAGTGAGCTTGGTACTGACATTAGGCACATAACTGAGAGACATATGTGATTCCAGAAGCCCTGAGCCTAGTGCAGGAAGCAAGTGTGTGTGCAAATAATTGCAACACAATTCAATGAGATGTATTAGAAGTATGTACAGGAGGCTATAATAGTGGGTAGTTGGGGGAAGAAAGTCAGATAACCTGTTCCAGATCACACAGCTGTGAGTAGTAGAACTGGGATTTGGGGGACGCCTGGGAGGCTCGGTCGGTTAAGCATCAGACCTCAGCTCAGGTCTCAATCTGGTGTTTTGTGGGTCCAAGCCCCGGGTTGAGCTCTGTGCTGGCAGCTCAGAGCCTGGAGCCTGCTTCGCATTCTGTGTCTCCCTCTCAGCCCCTACCCCACTTGTGCTCTTTCTTTCTCTCAAAAATACATAAACATTTAAAAACACACACACAAAACACTGGGATTTGAACCAATGTCTTCAGGCTCCAGAGCCTGTCATCTTAACCACCGTGTAGCAGTGGGAATAATCTCTAATGAGCCTATTATTTTGAAGTAAAAATCACAGGGGCGCCTGGGTGGCTCAGTTGGTAGAGCATCCGACTTCGGCTCAGGTCACGGTTAGTGGGTTCGAGCCCCGCATTGGGCTCTGTGCTGACAGCTAGCTCAGAGCCTGGAGCCTGCTTCACATTCTTTGTCTCCCTCTCTCTCTCTGACCCTCTCCTGTGCACTCTGTCTCTCTCTCTCTCAGAAATAAATAAAACATTAAAAAATTTTTTTGAAATAAAAATCACAAATTATTTAGAAAATGTACCTGATCGGGACGCCTGGGTGGCTTAGTCGGTTAAGCGTCCGACTTTCGCTTAGGATCTCGCGGTTCGTGGGTTCGAGCCCCGCGTCGGGCTCTGTGCTGACTGCCAGCTCAGAGCCTGGAGCCTGTTTCAGTCTGTGACTCCGTCTCTCTGACCCTCCCCTGCTCACGCTGTCTCCCTCTCTCTCCTAGAAATAAATAAAACATAAAAAAAAAAAAAAAAAGAAAATGTACCTGATCAACTTTATAAAATAAACCTTAAAATAATACATTAAACCAGTAGGAGAAAAAAAAAACATGACACACATTAGAAGATCAACAGTCTTCACAACTGTTTCCCTCTCCACTGCCTAACACAGTGCCTGAAATGTAGTAAGCAGCCAGTAAGTATTTAGTTTTTAAAATATGAAATAATATTCATAAAACTAAATGTACACTTACCTATAACCTAGAAATTCCACACCTAGATATTTACCCAAGAGATACTAAAACACATGTCCATAAGAAATACTGGTACAAAAATGTTTATAGCCACTTTATTTGTAATAACTAAGAAGTGGAAACAACCCAACTAGCCACCAATTTTTGGCTTATAATAGATTTTTAAAAACTGTGGTGTATTTATTTAGTAATGGAACATTAGAAATACAGGCAACAATACAGGGAACAACACTGATGAACCTCAAAAATAGATTACTGTGGGGCTCCTGGATGGCTCAGTCAGTTAAGCGACTGACTTCAGCTCAGGTCTTGATCTCACGGTTTGTGGGTTCAAGCCCCGCATCAGGCTCTGTGCTGACAGGTAGCTCAGAGCCTGGAGCTTGTTTCAGATTCTGTTTCTCCCTCTCTCTCTGACCCTCCCTTGCTCACTCTGTCTATCTCTCTTTCACAGAAATAAATTTTTAAAAAATATATTGCTGAGTATAAGAGACCTTCACAAAATGTAGATTGAGTACTTCTATGTACATGAAGTCCTATAACAGGCAAACTAATCTGAGGTGAAGAAAAAAAAAAAAAAGAACAGTGGTTACCTTTGGGAGGAGCCAGGGACTGACAGGAAAACGAGCTTGAAGGAAACTTCTAGTTTGATGGTTATGCTCCATATCTAAGAGGAGTTTGGGTTACACAGGTGTATTCATGTGTCAAAACTCAGCAAATGTTCACTTAAGATTTCTGTATTTTTGCATGAAAATTTTACCTTGAGAAACCTAAACACATATTGAACTCTACTTGTATATTATACATTCTAAAGTGGTTAAGGGGAAGCACAGTGATGTCTACGATTTACTTTACAATCCACCAAAAACTAAGATGGATAGATATGAAAAGACAAATACAGCAAAATGTTAATGCAGAATCTGTGTGGTGAGTATATGGGTATTCACTATAAAATTCTGCCAACTTTTTTTATGTTTAAAATTTCCCAGGACACCTGGGTGGTTCAGTCAGTTGAACATCCCACTGTTGATTCTGGCTCAGGTCATGACCCCAGGGTCATGGGATCAAGCCCCGCATCAGACTTCACAATGAGTGTGGAGCTCACTTAGGATTCTCTCTCTGTCCCTCTGTCCCTCTCCCCTGCCTGCACTCTCTTTAAAATAAAATAAAGTCCATAATAAAATATTTTATTTAAGTGAGAATATAACAATATGAAAGAAAATAAATTAAAATATTAGAGTTGAACAGAATCTGAGATCATCTAAAGTTACATTTAATGCAGGAATCTCCTCTGCGACCTCCCAAAACAAGTAGACCGTGCCAACCTCAGTTGACAAATATAGCGTGCTATACCCCAAAGTAGACTATTGCATCTTTGAACACTGCTAAGAGCAGCTAGCTTACATTTAGACTATACTTAAGCAGAGCATGTGGGAGGGCAGCATGATTTTGTGTGAGAAGTATAGTGTAAGGATCTAGAAGCTTGGGATTTAGTGTGATCTCCCTCTTCCCAGGTCCTTACTCTCTTAGTTACTTGTTTGCCTAACAAGTCTATAGATTAGCCTATATTAACCTACCTAGCCTATAGATTTTTATGTCATTCATTCATTCATCCACTCATTCATTCGGTAAGTAATTATTGAATCTACATTATATAGCTTAAAACCTTAATACCTGAGTGCTTTAAGGCAAAGAGGTAAACTAGATGATGCTGAGATCCCTGTCCATTCTAAAGCCTAATGGTTCTGGATGAAAAGCTAAAGAATTAGCTAAGTGGTCTATGTCATGTATCTAACCAATTGAAAAACAAGAGGAAATTTACTTTTTTCTTAGTGGAGGGCTTATGTTTGAATTATTTGTAATTGTCTTGTTTCTTTTCCCTCTGCAAATAAAGACTAGCTTACACATTTAAAATTTCCTCTAGAGATGTCATTTTTGAGAAAGATCATTTTCCAAGATATGGCCTCTTTTCTCAAAGATTATCTGTGAGCTGCCACTCCCAATCAGAAGCCAGCCTCTTCCTTGTTAGACCATAGCTCCTCCTTGTGGTTAACAGATGTAAGACCCTTAAATCCAACCACAGAAACCGTTTCTTAAAAAATTTAACGTGATCATAATAGGATTAACTATGAGGTGAAAAACACCAGTATGATTTTGTCGTTAGTCCATTTCCCTAGATGCTCACTCATTCATCTTATTAACCAATCCAGCTCCATGAGTGTTACTTGAGAGATAATTCAGAGTATGATTTTCAGTCTCAGGATCTTTCTTCAATCTGTGGTGGTTTAAAGTAACATATATGTTTTAGCTGCTCAAATCTAGTTCTAAACAATAAATTCACTGCTTTTGCTTTTATTTATGCTAAATCCACACGATTGCATGGTGAATTATATACTCTGCTTCATTGGGTAACAGGTCCTATCCTACTCAACATAATTCTTATCAAAGGACTTCCAATCAAATTTGTGAACACCACAAGATGGAAGGAGAGTTAAAACACCAGATGACCAAATTAATCCAAAAATTAGTTTGACGAGCTGAAAAATGGGATGAAACTAACAAGATAACTTTTAAATAAAAACACTACCTCAAAAACTTAAACATAAAATATAATTGGGACAATATGTAAGGTTTTGGATTAAAATTTTTTCAGAAAATGAATTGTAACAGGATGGGAAAATCATAGATTAGAAGCATCATATGTAGGGGCGCCTGGGTGGCTTAGTCGGTTAAGCGTCCGACTTTCGCTTAGGTCATGATCTCGCGGTTCGTGGGTTCGAGCCCTGCGTTGGGCTCTGTGCTGACTGCCAGCTCAGAGTCTGGAGCCTGTTTCAGTCTGTGACTCCCTCTTTCTCTGACCCTCTCCTGCTCACGCTGTCTCTCTCTCTCTCTCCTAGAAATAAATAAAAAATATTTAAAATAAAAGAAGCATCATATGTAAAAATTAACCAACAGTGTGAGTTGTTTATTCAAAAGGCAATATGACTTTGGACAACATTAAAATAAGTGGAAACAACCTCAATGTCTGTCAGCAGAGAAAGGCTAAATATTGGTACAGTTACTACAATAAAATATGATGTAGCAATGAAAATAAATGGACAAAATCTTCATATAGCAACATAGTTGAATCTTATAAACATGACGGTAAGTTGGGATAGAATAAATATATATGTATATATGTCGATAATATGTTTATATGTATGTGTAAAAGTTCAAAAATTTTTAACATGAAATGATATTATATATTGCTTAGGAATACATAAGTATACAATTTAAAAAGAGAAATACATGGTTACTTTGAGTGAGTGCATTTGAGGCAGTTTCAGCTATAACTAATTAATATGCCATATGTTTAATCTGGTGGTGTGTCTATGGATACCCATTACATTATTCTTTGCATCTCTTTGTATGTCTTAAGTATTAAACGATATTTCTTATATCTTAGATTTCATTTAGAGAAAGAAGGTAATTAAAAGTCATCTGTATTCCACTAATGAAACCATATATTGACTTCTATGTTCTTTTTAAGGACACTAAGTGTATAAAAAGATAGAAAAAAGAAGTACAGTGAGAGGGAAAGGCTCTGTGAAGGTATTCAAATCCATGTCATTGTAAAAATGGTTTTTAAAAACTTGTTTTTTAAGTTTTTTTAGTATAGTTGATACATAACATTACATTAGTTTAAGGTGCTCAACATAGTGATAAGACAAGTTTATACATTATGCTGTATTCACAAGGGTAGCTATGGTTTGTCCCCATACATCAGTATGACAGTATCATTGACTATATTCCTTACGCTGTGCCTCTTATTCCCATCACTTATTCGCTCCATAACTGGAAGTCTGTATCTCCCATTCCCCTTCACCCATTTTGTCCAATCCCCAGCTCTCTTCCCTCTGGCGGTTATCAGTTTGTTCCCTGTATTCATAGGTCTGATTCTGCTTTTTGTTTGTTTATTCATTTGTGCTTTGGTTTTTCTGAGTTTTTTAGATTCAACATCTGAGTGAAATCATACAGTTTTTGTCTTTCTCAGTTGGACTTATTTCACTTCGCATAACACCCTCTAGGTCCATCCATGCTGCCTCAGATGGCACACTCTAATCCTCTTTATGGTTGCATAATATTCCTCTGTGTGTGTGTGTGTGTGTGTGTGTGTGTGTGTGTGTGTGTGTGTACGTACACCATATTTTCTTTATCCATTCATTTGTTGACACTTAGGTTGCCTCCACATCTTAGCTATTGCAAATAATGCAGCAATAAACAGGGTGCATATTTCTTTTTTAAATTAGTATTTTCATTGTCTTTGGGTAAATACCCAATAGTGAAATTATTGGATCATATGGTATTCCTATTTTTAATTTTTTAAGGAAACTCCATACTGTTTTCCACAGTGGCTATACAAGTTTACATTCGCACCAACAGTGCAAGAAGGTTTCTTTTTCTCCACATCCTCACCAACACTTGTTATTTCTGGTGCGTTTGTTTGTTTGTTTTTTAGCCCTTCTGACAGGTGTAAGATGATACCTTCTTTGTGGTTTTGATTTGCATTTTCCTGAGAACTAGTGATGGTGGCATCTTTTCATGTGTCTGTTGGCCATCTATATGTCTTCTTTGGGAAAATGTCTATTTAGATCCTCTGCACATTTTTAAAAATCATATTGGTTTTTGTTTTTGAATTGTATAATTATTTTATATATTTTGGAAAGACCTTTTATCAGATATATCATTTGCAAATATCTCCATTCAGTAGATTGCCTTTTTGTTTTGTAGGTGGTTTTCTTTGCTGTGAAAAAGCTTTTTAATTTAGTAGAGTCCCAATAATGTTTGTTTGTTTGTGTTTGTTTGTTTGTTTCCCCTGCCTTAGGAGACATATCTAGAAAAATGTTTCTATGGCCAATGTCAAGGAAATTACTGCCTGTGTTCTCTTCCAAGATTTTTAAGGTTTCAGATCTCACATTTAGTGTTTAATCCATTTAGACTCTATTTTTGTGTATGGTATTAGAAAGTGGTCCTGCTTCATTATTTTTCTTTTTCCCAGTATATTCTTGCCTCCTTTGTCATAGATTAATTCGCCACATAATCATGGGTTTATTTCTGGGGTCTCTATTCTCTTCCCTTGATTTATATGGCGATTTTTGTGCCAGTGCTATACTGGCACAAATTTTTTTAGTTTTTGGTTTTTGATTTTTTTTATTGCTATAGCTTTATAGTGTATCTTGAAATCTAGAATTATAATACCTCCAGCTCTATTTTTTCTTCTCAACATTGCTTTGGCTCTTCAAGGTCTTTTGTGGTGACATAAATTTTAGCATTATTTGTACTAATTTTTTGGAAAATGCTGTTGATAAAGATTGAATTGAATCTGTAGATTGCTTTATGGACATTTTAACAATATTAATTCTTCCAATCCATGAATGTGGAATATCTTTTCATTTATTTGTGTCATCTTCAATTTCTTTTACCCAGGTTTTATAGTTTTCAGCGTACAGGTCTTCCATCTCTTTCATTAAGTTTATTCTCAGGTATTTTATTACGTTTGGTACCACTGTAAACAGAATTGCTTTTTAACTTCTACTACTTTGCTATTAGTTTATAGAAATGCTACTGATTTCTTGGTACTAATTTTATATCTTGAAACTTTACTGAATTCATTTACTACTTCTAGTAGTTTTTTGGTGGAGTCTTTAGAGTTTTCTATGTATAGTATCATGTCGTCTGCAAATAGTAACAAAAATTGTTGTATTTTTTTAAACATAAAAGGGCCTATTTCCAAATATTAAGGTAGGCTTGAGACATTTTTTTAATAATTTTTTTTCAACATGTATTCATTTTTGAGAGAGAGAGAGAAACAGAGTGTGAGCGGGAGAGGGGTAGAGAGAGAGGGAGACACAGAATTCAAAGCAGGCTCCAGTCTTTGAGCCATCAGCACAGAGCCTGACACCAGGCTTAAACTCAAGGAGTGCGAGATTATGATCTGAGCTGAAACTGGACGCTTAACCGACTGAACCACCCAGGAACCCCAACTCCTGACATATTTTTAGAACTCCTCCTGTTTCTATTGTACAGCCAGAGTTGAGAATACTGAGCTAGAGGTTGGGGGCTCTATCTTCTACAGGACACTTCACATTTCTTGTGATTGTGATTTTTTTTTCTTATCTAACACATCTTAAACCTCGGAGTAACATCTACATATATTTTACTTTTATTTCTGATATTTAAAAAGTTTTTGCAAAATAGTATGTCCTTTATTTTATTAAATTCAAAAACTAATGAGGATCTGACATAAATCTCAAAACTAATAAGTAGATAACAAGTTCCATCCAGGTCTAAACATCTGTCTCAATGACTGCTGTGACACCCGAATTTCATGAAAATCATAGAAATCAATTGTTATAAATTATAATTCTGAGAACTACATTTGACTCAAATTGGTAAACTTCTCAACTTTCTCTGCACCATCTCTTGCATGGAGGTAAACTCAATATTTAGAGGTTGGAAGGAATCCTCTACTGATTAGCTAAACCTCTTCCCTAAATCTATAAAATCTTCAGGGAAATAATACAAAGGAAAATACAAGTAACAGATGAGAGATTTTTTTATTCAGCTTTTAATTTTAATTCTACTATACTTACTGTGCAATGTTATATTAGTTCCAGGTGCACAATATACTGATTCAACAATTCTATACATTATCCAGTGTTTATGATTACAAGGCCATTCCTTAATCCTATCACCTATTATATCCATCCCTTCATCCATCTGCCCTGTGGTAACCATCATTTTGTCCTCTATAGTTAAGAGTTTGTTTCATGGTTTGTCTCTCTCTCTTTTATTTTTCCTTTGTTCTTTTGTTTTCTTTCTTAAATTCCACATATGTGTGAAATCATATGGTATTTATTTGTCTTTGTCTGACTGACTTATTTCACTTACCATCATATTCTCCAGCTCTATCCATGTTGTTGTAGATGATAAGATTTCATCCTTTTTATGGTTGAGTAATATTCCATTCCACACACACACACACACACACACACACACACACACACACACACACACCATATCTTCTTTATCCAATGAGAAATTTTTACACATTATTGGAAAAGAATTAGTATGGTTCTGAGATTATAATGGGTTTTATTCACTCATTCATTCCTGGATTTCATAAATATGCATTGAACACGCTCTAAGTGTCCACCCATGAGCCAGGCACTGGGGATATAGCAGACATTGTCTACTAGCAGACTAGGTTAGTTAGTAATAGTAATATGAATATCCCAGTGATTTCACAGCATTCCAAGTTTTTAAATTTTTATGTTAAAAACTGCCACAACTAAACTTCCTTTCAAATCATTCTCTCCTCAACATAAGTCTTTTTTTAATATCGTATAAGTAAAGACTTCCCTCCTCCATTACCTTTTGTCTATATTGTGGGAATTAAACACCTTTTATCCTTTTTTACAAATCCTTTCTTCCACTCCAACAGCTATTCACGTCTATCTTTGCCAAGTACTTCCCATTTCTCTTTTCTTTTGCTTGTATCCAAAAAAGAAAAAAAAAAATCAGTGTCCAGGTCTAATGAATGTCCAAACCCAGTTTTTTTGTGGAAATTTGAAGACCAATAGGGTTTGAAAACTGTAAGTCAGTGTGTCCTCATCTAGTCTGGAACAATAATGCGAATGTGATACTCTATAAGAATGATCTCATAGAAGAGTGGGGCAATGTACTCATTTATAGAAAGGAAATTGCACTCAGGATACCTGCTTTCTAGATCAGTGAATAGATGGCTATCAAGCTAAAGTAAACCTCTTAAAAGTTAATTTTTATGTGTAAGTCAAGCTGTGCAGAAGGACCCTGAGATGGAATTAAGTTTATGGGATGGGAACCAAGAAGTGCATTTACAGCTGCTCAGACACAGAAGAAAAACTGCTTCTAGGATCAAAACAGGTGAAAAGAATTTCAATCATCCCTTCCAGGAGTCAGTAGGATGCAACAGGAAAACACCTGACCTCTAAACATGGCACCAGTACTTACTAGCTGTGAGGCCTTGGGCAAGTTGGTAACCTATGTTTGTTCATCACAAGTAAGATGGAATAGACTATAATATCTACCTTATGAACTACTATGAGAATTAGAGGAGATAATGATTATGCATAGCATCCTGGAGGTAAACATTTATGATACACAGACATAGGTTTTATCATTGACAGAAAGAGAAAGAAGTATGACTGATGTGGCAGAAACCAGCACAGACAGCTACAGGAGTAAAACTTCAGAGCCTTACTGAAAGATGATTTAAAAAGTAAAAGAGAGAGATAGAGAGGGTTTATAACATGGAGATGACATGAATGAAAAGAAGTCCTTACAAATAAGACATGATATCGTTCCAATAAAGGGAAAGTAAAAAGGAAGTAAAAAGATATTTTAATGAAAGCAGATACCCCAATGTAAATGTTTTAAATATTAATATTAGCTCAATAAATATTGTTTCCTCTCCTCATCTCTAACAAGGTACCTGGAGCAGCAAGAATTTTAATTTTGAGAAGCAAAGAAGTTGGGTCCTTAAAAAAATATTTACTTGGTATACATATAGTTTTTCAAAGACATTTAGACGAATGAAGCACAGATTCGGAACTGGAGGATCTGGGTTCACGTTCAAACTCTGCTATTCACTATTTGTATAACCTAAGAGAAGCTACACCCTTTCTGAGAATTGGATATATAATAGTGTAATACTACCCATCTTCTTCTACTCCATAAGGCAGTTGTAAGATATGACGTAAAAGCATAGAATGCATGTTAGAAGTGTTTTTGTAAACTATAATGTGCTAATTCAACAGATACTGGGTACCTGATTGGTTTATATAAATATAACTTTATATTTAAAAGGAGACTTTTGCTATGATTGTTGATGATAAGTTTCAATTAGTAAGAGTAAGTGACTTCTTCTTTTTTTTTTTTAAATATTTTTTAAATTATTTATTTCTAGGAGAGAGAGAGAGAGACAGCGTGAGCAGGGGAGGGTCAGAGAGAGAGGGAGACACAGACTGAAACAGGCTCCAGGCTCTGGGCTGGCAGTCAGCACAAAGCCCGACGCGGGGCTCGAACCCACGAACCGCGAGATCATGACCTAAGCGAAAGTCGGATGCTTAACCGACTAAGCCACCCAGGCGCCCCAAGAGTAAGTGACTTCTTAAGCTCACACAAAGAAATGATTCCAAGTCCTTGAAACTGATGAATAAATTACTCCACTAACCAGGACTTAGTCTTAACTAACAATTGTTTTCATAAATCTTAAGAATGGGGACTTTTCAGTGGAAGAAATAACAAAGGAAAAAGATCAAGATATTTCACAATATAAGTACTTAAAATTTCTATACATATGAAACATAAAATCAAAAAGAAGAAATCTTTACAAAAAATATGACAAAGGGCTAATAAAGCTAATAAATAAAGCAAAACAAGAAGATCTAAAAGAAAATAGGACAAGGACCTTTTACAAATAAGTAAATAAATTCATTTTTTAATGTTTATTCGTTTCTGAGAGAGAGAGAGAGACAGAGAGAGAGAGGGAATGAGGAGGGGAGGGGCAGGCAGGGAGACAGGGAGACACAAAATCTGAAGCAGGCTCCAGACTCTGAGCTGTCAGCACAGAACCTGATGCAGGGCTCAAACCCACGAACCATGAGATCTTGACCTGAGCTGAAGTCGGATGCTTAACCGACTGAGCCTCCCAGGTGCCCCAAATTCATTTCATTTCATTATATTCAATTTCATTTCATTATATTCAAAGAAATAAAAATTAAAGCCATAATGCTGTATCATGTTTGAACATAACAAAGATTGAAATCATAAATAATGGTGTGTTGGTGCCAGTGAAATGAGAACTTTCACAGGTATTTTGGAAATATAAATTAGTAGAATCTTTTTGGGGAAATGGTGAATAAAACATATCAAGATGCTTAAAGATAGTCAAAGCCTTGGTCCAAAACTTCCATTTCTTAATGCAGAGCTAGGTCCTGAAGACTCCCAGAATGTCTTGGTAATTAAAGTATGTAGTAACAAACAACAATGATATTTGTAGCCAGCACTCATTTAATGCTCATTGTTTTAAGTGACTGACTTGTATTTTCCTGTTTATACAGAAGCCCTATTATCTTTTTTTAAAGTTTATTTATTTATTTTGAAAGAGACTGAGCACACAAGCAGGGGGGTGCACAAAGTGAGGGAGAGAGAATCCTAAGCAGGCTTGCACTGTCAGCATGGAGCCCAGGCAAGTCTTACATTCAGGAACTGTAGATCATGACCTGAGCCAAAACCAAGAGTCAGATACTTAACCAACTGAGCCACCCAGGCACCCTCAGAAGCCCTATATCTTCTTTATCTCAAACAAGAAGTCAAGGCAGAGAAAGATTAAGTAATTTGCAAAGTTCACACATTTGGTAAGTAGAGGAGCTAGGATTTAGTTCACACTTGGGCAATAAAGTTCACTCTTTTTTAAAAATGATAAATCACAATGCAAGCATTTGTGACAATAAACGCCAGAGAAATATCATATGTGCTATTTATTTTTTTGGTAAAAAGCTTTTGTGGTTTTCAACAGGAGAATTTCCCTTTCATGGAGAAAACAGTTTCAATTTCTTAGACAATGAAAGCAGTTTACTTCTCTAAATGGTAATAAGTGAACATTGTTGGGGAAGTAACAAGTAGAGATGGAAAAAATAATGTGTGTAAAAATCTTAGAATGGGAACTTGGACTTTATTCTCAGGACTCTTAATGACCCGCTAGATAATATAACTAGGGATAATTAAATCTTCATGGTCTTTACATGTATTCTCCTAAACACCATTTCCCGACCCCACCCTCCACCAGTCCTTCTTATACACTAAATTGAATGGATATGTAGTGGACCCACAGCCCCAACCCAAACCTTAGAGGTCCTTGCCCCACCCCCCATATGGTGCCCCCACTACTGGCTTTCTCCTTATATATTCATAAGCTGAAGACCGGAAGCTAATCGCATGATATCACTTGAACTAAGGGATGTATGAATTATTAAATCATGCATCTAAAATCCAAAGTTTAGGTGGAATTTGATTTTTAACTCATTGAAAACTTTTCATCAACCTTTATTTTCTTTGAAAATGGAAGACTTATAAAACGAACAGTGTACTGTTTGAAATCCTTAAAAGAGTACCAAACTTTGGTCAATTCTTTCAAAAAGTGCTATGAAACTCTGGGAAAATGCCCAGCAATAAAGTTGAAATAAAAACCTAACTTTGCTCACTCAATTGTTCCTACGTTACATATTAGAAAGTGTCTTACATGATGTTTAGCACTCGTGTTTTATGACCTTGTTAATAATGAAAATCTTGTGCAAAAAGCATTATAAAAGTACAAAGTGATTTATTTATAAATAAGGTGTTCACTGGATTTATAAAGAAATATTAAAATGGGATCACAAAATTTGATATTTTAACAAATATCTGTGATACAAATGGAAAATCCCATTAAATTCTAGGCTATGAATTAAGCAATGCTTTTATTTTACTTGCTTAAAATCTTTCCTTTCTTAGTATATTTTCATACATATTAGCAACATGAAAATGACTTCCTTTTTTCAAAAAAATACATTAATAAGCAGGGCTGACATTTCTCTGGACTTGACTTAAACTGCCAGAGATTTTTGGCATTTTGCCAAAAGTCTAATTGCAGTGTATGTGGATTTTTTGTTTTAAAAGAAGTACATATCTGTGACTGCTGAAGTGACATATAAAAATACACGACAGCCTGGATAGAAGGCCTGAGGAATATTTCCAATGTCTCACACTACGGCTAACAGATTTTTTCAACATCACAAGCTCACCATACTTCCTCACTCTTCTAATTAAATAAGGTGCATATGTACAATGCCTACACACGATAGCCTCTCAGACGTTAGTGCTCTTCTCTCTATATGTGTCTGGAGGCAGAGAGAAGGACAGGGCAGAAATTGAAAGAGCACTGGATAATCTTGAGTCTCGATATTTGGTAAACACATTCACATCTAGACTTGACTGACATTTGTTTGTGTCATACTGTTGTTCTTTCCTGCCTATCAGTTTTGCAAGAACTAAATTTGATAACTATTTATGAAAATAAACAACACAAATCATATATACACATATATACTTATATATTTTGGCATAATACATATATATGTCTATGTTTGTATATAGGGAGAGATTTTAATCACAGAATAAATATTCCATCAAAGAGACTTTTATGTTCTACAGAGGCAGTTCTCAAATGACTCTCATGGTATCATGTTAAAAACCAGAACACGGTCCATTTTTACAGTAGATTTACTGAATCACAGTTACTAATCAGATTAGCACCGCTTTTATGTCTAACAAATTTTAAAAGTTGAGGGATCATTAGAGAAGCTACGTATTATAAGCCTGTACTCTGCATTGTATTTTACTTGTTAACCTTTAAAAAATGGTCTTCAAAGAGTAGCTTCAAGGAATTATTTTTCTTTTTTAAACTATACTTAGAGTAGGATACAAATGTATCCAAATGTACCAAAAACTTATTCATTGTTAATGTTATAACATAAGCATTTGTATTTTAAAAGTTGTTAAGCCTTTATTTATACTAATATAATAATATAGTAAAATTTATATTTTTATAAATTTATATAATTTATAAAATTTATATAAAATAAATTTATATATTTATACTAATATAATAATATAATAAAAGGGAGTTAAACTCCCTTTCTATACACACAGTATTTGAGAGGAGGACAGCAATGTTACCTGCAGAGTTTCTCAAATTAGCTGTAGCAGAAAAAGGTCTTCTAAATATGGACAATGGAAAGCCTGCAAAATCAACCAGACTGACCTATTATAATTTTTAAAGTAACATAAATCAGTATAAAAGACTTTACATGGATAGAACAAGGCAAGTTTTCATGCCTCTAAATTTCTCATAGTTTAAATATAAGAAACATTTAAGTCATTTGTCTGACTTAAATTAGGCTCACCTGATATCTTTTATCCAAAAAAAGCAAAATTTATGTTATCTCCTTATGTCATTGGATGAAATTTACTCAACAATGAAAAAACATAGGTGGCAAACCAAAAGAAGTCAGTGTTTGATTTGACTAATAATAGAACAAAAGCAAACAGACCTTTGCAAAGGTCTTCTGACATCTCACAAAACTAATTTGTTCAAATTTCATTTCCTGATTTCTACAGTCCACACTTTAAAGGATATACCAAGATCTAGTCAGAACTTGGGAAACCAGAGTAGAAATTTAACATCTGAGCGTTTACTATACAAACGCCTTGACCCAACACACAGTTAATAAAGTTTTTCCTTAGAAAACAAAGACCCAAAATAGGCTGTCATACAACCTCACTTTTATCATCATACACAATCTACTACTCTGAGGTTTCTGACTCTAATTTTTCCTAATGAAATATTCTACCTACATACTACACTAATTTAAAATCTAACTAAATGCCTTAATTTAAAATCATTTGCAAAACAAATAATAAATATATAATTTATAAATATATATGCATACATGGCATCACCAAAAGAATGAACTGGGCTTTTCTAGAGGAAGTATAATTTGTTTTTAAATCTCTTTGCAGCAAATTCCTTTTTCCAGCATAATCTTTGCAGGACTGGAGGAAAGAGGAAGGAAGTTGGATAGTTAATAGAGCGTGTCCATAGATCCCACAAATGAATGATCAATTTTCAAAGGATTCTTAAGTTTCCAGGTGTCTGGTAGATTTCCCCATGGTTTATCTATTAAAATTCTAGATGACAGCAATGACATTCACAGACATGGCTGTGAAATTTGTTTGGGAAACATAGAAGTGACTGAATCCTCATCAAAAAAGCTCTTCAGGGTGGTCCCATGAAAGAACTATAGGAACTTGGAGTTTCCAGGAGCTGAAGAGACAACTAATAGCCAGTCTTCAAGGAAATGTCCTTTTTCCTAGAATATGAAGATAATTTTTCCAAGATGAGATATCCTGTCTTGATTCTATGAAAGGATTTTATGAGTTTAAAATATTTTATTAAATCCAAGAAAACTTTGAGGGAAGGCATAAAAGGAGGAAATAAACTTTCTAGGCAATGGGATTTAGAAAAGAATTCAGGCTAACAAATTTTCAAGATATGTGAGTAGAGGGGCGCCTGAGTGCCTCAGTCGGTTAAGCATCCAACTTCAGCTCAGGTCATGATCTCATGGTTCATGAGTTCGAGCCCCACATCAGGCTCTTCACTGACAGGTGGAAGCCCAGAGCCTGCTTTGAATTCTGTGTCTTCCTCTCTCTCTGCCCCTCTCCCACTCATGCTCTCTCTCTCTCAAAAATAAACATTAAAAATTAAAAAAAAAAAAAAGATATGTGAACAGAACGTTCAATGAAGTCAGGATAAGAAAATCTACCAAGTCCAACTGAGAACTCCAGCAGCAAGAAGAAAGCATGAGATATGATGGGTATGGGAGCAGAACAAGGTGGAAGGGGGAGGAAGGAACAGCTACAAGCTACAATTTATCATTCACCAAATAACTCAAACAGAGCAAAGAGAACTTCTAGAAAATCTTCAGTCAAACATCAGGCTAAAGAGTCCACACAAAGGAGAAACCAGAAAATCATGATGAATGTGGAACTTCATTCAGCTCAAAATAAAATACTCTTGCCACTGAAAGTGTACTGGACATTTTAACGTTACTTTGAGTATTGAGAAAGCACAGAAATCTTGCAGGACCTCATTATCTTATTAATATTAACATTTCTATTAATACTAGTGAGTATTTGTTCTCCTGACAAGCTTTTGTACTTAAGAATTACGTCTCTCAAGAAGTGCTTCCATTTAAATTGAGCCCACCAAAATCTAAGACCATCCACCACAATTCAAGAAGACGACAAAATAGATTTTGTCATATAATCATGGCTATTCACTAGACACTATTTTTTTTTTGCCCTTCCTAATTTTCTAGGATATGAATGTCTGCCCGTGACTCCTATACAAAATTTGAAAGAGAGAATATATATAATTACTTAGTCTTCAATTTCTTTAAGGTCTTTAGTGTGTAGTTGGCAAGAGGATATGATGCCCTAAACAGAAGATTTTCAAATCAACATAGTCCTCATTATGGTCTTTTACATAAACCTATTTTGGGAACCTATCAGAACTAAAGCAGTAAAAAGCATTTTGCTTAAAGTGGTTGTTAAAGGCTGAATTGGGTTACTCTAAAATTTATATATTGAAATCCTAACCCCCTTTACTTCAGACTGTATTTGGAGATAGGGCCATTAGAGAGGTGGTTAAAGCAAAGGTCATGAGTAGGCGCTAATCCAGTATGACTGGTGTCTTTATCAGAAAGAGAGATTAGGACACAGAGATGGAGGGAGGATCATGTGCGGACACAGCCAGAAGGCATCACCTGCAAAGCAAGAAGACAGGCCTCAGAAGAAATCAAATATGCTGACACCTTGATGGTGGACTTCTAGCCTCCAGAACTATGAAACAACAAATCCTGTTGTTTAAACCACCAGTCTGTGGTATTTTATTAGGGCAGCCCTAATAAACTACTATAATGGTGATGAAAAGACTTCAAAATATGATTATTGGGCTAGGAAATAGAGAGCTAAGTTAGAAGGGTCAGTTTTAAATAAAGAATAGAGCTATAAAATCTAATGAAGAGAAAAGCAAGCATAGGCCTCAGTTTCTCTAAGTTCTAGGTTGAATCTTGTATTAGTATTATACTAAAATCTTGTGTTAGTGTTGTATAAGTGTTGTGTACTTTCTACATGTCAGACACCATATTAACATTTAAAATAGGCAAAATAGAGGATAAAATCAACCAAATTGGTTTACATATTCCTTTTCTAAAAGACACAATGGCTGAAAATGGTCAGTGGTGTTTTCGTAACTGAAAATGGTCTGTTTTGTATCTCCTTAAGCACGATCTCAGAATCATAGCGTATACAGCTCATTTTTTCCAGTATTTTCTGCACAGCATTATATTAAGCTAACCCACCTCTAAAGGTATTGTGATCTAACTTTTCTCATTAAAAAATCTTCAATTAATAGTCAAAAGACTAATAGTTTTATCAAATTATTTTGATAATATATTCCAGTGGTTCACAATTCCGTGGCAAGAAATTTTTGCTATAGAAACCAGATTCCAAGTTCTTTAAGAATGGAGGCTTTATTTCTACTTTAGGTAAAACAGTGAAATGGACAAAGTTAATCTTCAGCATTCATAGTGCCCTTCCTTCAGCATCCCCCTCAACTCCTCTGTATACAGCCCTGTCCACTTGATGAAGGATTCAAGGGCTCTTCTTCCTCCTTTCCTCCCCAACACACATCCCCAGTCCATCCCCATCTAAAACTTGTCTCAGGGAATAATCTCATAAACCTACCTAATTGAGATATGAGAATATTGGAAAAATACTAAATAAAAATACTTTTCCCCAAGCACAAGAATCTTTTTCCAATAGCAACTTTCTTTACCCAGAAATTCTAGTCTCCCACACACTTTTTTTAGCAACCATGAGCATTTGAGTTCCAGAGTCCATAAGTTATAAGTCATTCCTATGAGAGAGAAGTGAAAAAAAAAGAAAAAGAAAGAAAGAACTAGTGACTGAGATATGAAAAGATAGAATGGAAGGCCCAGCAGCAATAGGAGTTTTCTGGCTGGCCCCCTCCAGAGACAGAGGAAGCTAAGGAAAAGCAATTGTACTTGGAATTGTACTTCTACTTCTTTAAGGAGGGAAGTTGAGTTAGTTTGCTGGTGGTATGTTTTTATCCACATTGCAGTGATCAGAGCCAAGAATATAAAATGATGTTGAGGACATCATTTAGGAAATATATATTTAATTCTTTCAAATACATAAAATAAGTCTACCTAAAGCTTGGTAAATGTAAATCCGTAAGCTCTGCTGTATTTCCAGGACCACAGTGGAAACTGGAGACTGGAGTCAATAATTCTGGATTATTAAAGTTTAAACGGCATTTAAGCAGTGTACCAGGCACAAAAGAAATAGCCCTTTAGTATTTGTGCTATCTCCCATAAGGCCAACTGGATATATTTTTATATCTCACTGAAACTCTAGTAGATAGAGATCCTGAAAATGTTCTAAGAAGCAAGCTGTTGATTGATGGAAATTAATTGTAAAGTATCCATTATTATTAGTCTCAAATGGTTAAATGATACTGGCTCTTCTCCATTTCATATACAATGCTTGTTGTTTTATTTGCTTGACTTTAAGATTATTTATAAGAACTTTTATAGGATCCTTCAATCTTTAATCTTTCTGACTCTATTTATCTGATAATATCTTATATCTTTTAACTATGAATTGCCCTACCAAAGAATCAGGAAGCTGGCCTTCTCAGTGTGTGTTTGTGCTAGGGATGGGGTGAGGACTCTGCTGTTTTGCATTTTCAGAATACATGAAGTCTTAACTCTAAGGTGTGGAGCAAGGATGGAAGGAAACAAGGGTTGTTTGTTGCTAAAGCTAACCTTACTGCTCAGAACCAAGTTTCACTGAGTACTGAAAGTGCCCATTTCACTATCATTGGGCAGTTACTAAGTTAAAGTGATAATCTAACCTATATCCCTGTTGCCCGAATTTGAACCCATTCCCCTTTTCTTAATATAAATTATTATATTATTTATCATTATATTTACCATGATTAAATTATTACAAAAATATAATCAATAAATTATATTTCTAAGTTTTATGAAAAATGTAAGTAATATAATAATTTGGGGGGAATTAGATTCAAATATTAAAAAAAGAGTCCTTTATCTTATACTTGTATTACTCGTGGCCACAAATATCCCTGTTCTTCCCAAACTATCTGAAACAATTTTGACAAGATCTTTTCCTATGACAATTATGATAAATGGACAAGATCTATAATTAAATCACTAAAACTATACTGACAAAATTTAGAGGAGGAAAATAAGATTGTTTTTCATCCAAAAATTTTTGCTTAGGAAAAATATAAAAGATATCATGCAATACAATGAGCTAAACTGATTTTTAATTAGGTTGATATATATGTCGAGAGTATTTCTGTTTTCCTTTAACTGAAGTAATGGGTTAAGTCTATTAAAGTAATGCATCTATAATCCCCTTTAATAAATACATGCTAATGATATTCTTACAAGTATATGCTTTCTATCTGAAGTTTGTACTTCCATAGGGGCCTTGCTAGAAGAGACATGACAAGGAAAAGGATTTTATACGAGCCAGCCTTTTTTGTGAAAGCTGGCAGGTCACTTAAAAGACTCTAGGGTTTCCTCCAAATTGCGTCACAGAGGCTGACACCTGTTCTGTCTGAAAAAAAAAAAAAAAGAAAAAGGAAAAGAGAAGTGTGGCCCTAGAGGAATAACTAACTAATGGTTGAAGAATGTTAACATTTTCTTTAAAAAAAAAAAAAAAAAAAAGGAGAGGGGGAAAAGCTCTGGCAAGGACATAGTACTATACAAGTGCAAATAGCTTTATGGACACAAGTCAAATAAAATAATGGATGTGAGGACACTGAGTTAGGTAGAACAGCTGTTATTTCTATTTTACATAAGGAAATTAAGGCTCAGAGATAAGTGACTTTTCTAAAGTCCTCAAACTGTTAAGTAACAGAATCATAATTTGAACCCTTCTTTAAATTCCATGAGCAACAGTCTTTTCTCCACCACTCAGACGACTGAATACTAGAATGCCAGTGGACAGTTTCCTGGAAACGCCATCCAGTCTCAGAACGGCACTCTTTATTGTTATTAACATACTACAGATTTCTAAGAGGTATGATTCCTTTTCTCAGTTTTCCTAAGATATCACTAAACCTTTTATTTCAAGGAAGCAACAGAGAAACAGGAATGTCATCTCAACTTTTAGTCTCAAGGTGGAAAACTCTAAGACATCTACAGGCATCTTATCAATAAGTCAGGCAGAGAGTGGAAGTTGGAGGTATAATAAATAAAGCAGGAAATCAGTTCCATGCAGTGCTAAACAAATAGCTCAAGGGGCGAAAGACTAGATCCAGGCTGCTGTTCATTGGGCAGCCAGCTCTCTTTCTTCTCAGCTTCCTGGTGTACGTCTTTGCCTGTAAGCAGTGTTATGAAATAGTGTGATTTTAATCAGTTTTGACTGTACCTTGCTCTAAAGGTTTACTCAGTGCAGTCCTTAGAGGCACATTACCATTCGGCCCCATTCCAGGGAAGAAGTCTGTTCTTCATCAGCTTTAGAAAGACAGGAGTGCTTTTGTCTCACCATTCCAGAGCTACAAGAAGGACCTTAGACACAGATGGCCAGCCATAGACTCGGTCTTGCCAAACTGCAACCACACTGTAAATAGACCAGTATGTAACCCAATTCTGTAGCAATGACTTAGGAGAGGTATGTCAAAATGGCACAGTGTCTAAAACCATTCAATCCCTGGTTACATTTCCCAATAGCAAGTTAGTACAGACCAAAGTCTCAGACCATCAAATATATTCTGCATAACACAGCACGAATGCTATATAATGCTACCAATATGTGTGGCTGTTTGCCCCCATATTTCATAGATTTCTTCAGAATTTCTGAGAACCTTCAGATATATCAATTTATTCATTTAACAAAGCACTGGACACTGGTTATATGGTGATAAAGCCACAGTTTAAAAGTTGGTTATATTACAACAAATAAAAGTGATAATCACTATACTCATCACGGTTTTAGTCTAGGTGAGAGATATCTAATAAGTGACTAAATTAGTAGATACATGGAATGTAATTATAAGGTAAAAAAGATGCTACAAAAGAAAAATAAACAAGACACTGTAATAGGAAATAACAGTGCCTTGATGAGGAATGATTTTAGATAATGTGACCAGAGAAAGACTTTCTGAGGATTAAGCTGAATTTTGAAAGATGAAAAAGAGCTAATCATGTCAAAAATCACTTTGAAAAGCACTCCTGAGATGTCTTATGGTGTAACTTAGTTTTCTAAGTAGCATAGGGACAGGATCAGTGGACAAAAAGAGACGCACTTTTGTTGGTGGTTATGTGCTTAGTGCTCAAAGCGGAGGGGACATGCAGGGAACATTAGATCATAAATGGTTTGGGGTTGTTGTTTTTTTTTCAAATTTCTACTTGTAAAACTACTTCCTAGAGACTTCTCTGGTGCTTATCATTCAGTTCAATATTAACTATCAGTAACATGTACAGGCAGTCAAGGGACCCTTTAAGAATGTGGCAACCAGCATGTATTTGATCCTTATTGAAACTATGCAGAAGGTCAGCCTTCAGAACTAAAGGTTAACTTTTTTTTTTTTTTGCTTCTATGCCTTATCATTTCCCCCTGACCTATTTTCAGTCCTTAAATTTTTAAGGTTTTTGAAGGGCGAAGGGCTCATCCTCTTTAACTTTTTCAAGCTGACAGGCATCATAGAGATGTCCCTACTTATAGACCAAAATTGGTCACTGTATCTGTACACTATACAAGTAACCATTATGGAAAGCCATTGCTGAGAGTGCAGAGTGAACATCAGGGTGAATTTGTTTCAAGTAGTTAGGACCATCTGTCAGCTGGGTCAAGGAGTCAAGAACTGCCTGCATGTATCTCAATGATAGGAGAGAACGAATGGAAAGAGACAACATATTAGGATTAATATTATAATGAAAAAAGAAGTGTGATAAAAAGACCCTTTAGGGTGGACTGTAGTCCACCTCCTGACCAAGAATGTAACCAAACATTAAGTGACAATGTAGGGTCTAAAAGCACCAATTTGGTTATTTATACCAGTAAGTAATCCTACTATATTTTTGTCCTAATCTGGAATATAGATATAACATTCCAATTTAATAATGACACATTTTCCTCCTTGTGCTGCTAAGATATCTAATGCTATTCTACTTTGTAGAAATGTTTTATACATTTGAGTTACCTTAGTGTTTAATAATGTAATACTATTTTGAGTCATTTAAGGTCTTTTTTAAAAATTTTTTAATGTTTGTTTATCTTTGAGAGAGAGACAGACAGACAGTAAGGGGAGAGGGGGCAGAGAGAAAGGGAGATAGAGTCTGGAGCCTGCTGCAGACTCTGAGCTGTCAGCACCGAGCTCGATGTGGGGCTCAAACTCACGAGCCAGGAGATCATGATCTGAGCCAAAGTCAGACACTTAACCAACTGAGCCACCCAGGTGCCCCAAGTCATTTAAGGTCTTAATTGCGTATTTATCAAGAGCCTCCATATGCCTTATGGCATCTTCTAAACCTACTGATTTAAGAAAAATAGATGTCAGACTGTCATACCAACAGATCACAGATCTTGTCTGTTGTTGTTTTAGATATGGAAGATCAGCTGGACTTGAAATAGTCTTAGTGCTACAACCATGCATCCAGGAATAAACCACAGTACATTTTCCGATCCAGCCTGGTGGAAGCCATGACCACAAATTTGGCCCACATAACCATCGTGTTCCATTTGGTGCTAGCCATCTGATGTCTGGTTGCCTTGTCCAGTCAGTAGAAAACCAATCAGTTACCTAAAATAATGGTATGGTCACAGGTTTCTGGGCGGAGCTATCCCATTTGGCGAGTACTATTGGGCCTTGAATCAAGGATATGATTTTTCTATTTCCAGCATAAAAGGGTCTTTTGGCTTAGTTTCCTATTATGGGAGTGAGCCACATATACCCACTCCATATTTGATATAATCCTTCCTGGGTGTATTGATGGGAATTTGCTGTCATGTGCTTATCTGTGGGTTGGCATATTCAGTTAAAATCCTGACTGTTTGAGGATAAAAGCCCAGGAAGTCCCATGTAACATTCACCATAGGCCAGCTCTCCCTCACTTGTGCTGTCTCTCAAAATAAATTAAATAAACTTTAAAAAAAGATATCAAAACAAGAAAAGTCATTAAGAAGTCTTCTTTCCCTGATACCTAGTCTTAATAATATCCTAATTACAAGAACTTATTAGCAAGTGAGAGATAACTTGACCCAGCAGATAAGGGCACCTCCAAGCGTATTTTCCAATCCAATTATGAGGAAGATGGAACCATCTATTATCTCCACAAGTTCATAGCTAACCCCATGGAGTGGGGTACACTCTGACTCTTAAGTAACAGTTTTGTTATCCCACCCACATAGAATTGATCAAGATGACAGCTAAGTTATACAATTTTTGAGGAGTTCATCCCATTATCCAGTTGTTTAAACAAGCATATGCCCATAAGGTCTCTTTTGTTATCCCCTCAGGGTAACAAGCAGGAAGATTGTATATATATGAGCTATTATGGGAGTCTCTCTGAAATTTACCTCTAGTTGTTTAGTTTAGGCAAACAAATATTTATTTGTTTGTTTGTTTGTTTGTTTTTGAGACAGACAGAGACAAGAGCATGATCAGGGAAGGGGCAGAGAGGGAGGGCTACACAGAATCCAAAGCAGGCTCCAGGCCCTGAGCTGTCAGCACAGAGCCCGACATAGGGCTTGAACTCACAAACTGTGAGATCATGACCTGAGCCAAAGTCAAACTCTCAACCACTAAAGTACCCCTAGGCAAACAAACATTTAAAGACAATTAAACAAAACCAGAACCTAGCATCCATAAGGATGCATTATTCAAACATAATTTTTCTTTCTAAATTCACCCTTATGTCCAGAAATAGCCAAATCAAGACTAAGTCATTTGTAAAACAAGTCCAGTCTTAACAAACTTGGCCTAATTATTTATATAAGCTCAGCAAGAATAGTGATTATTCATATGGATCCTTTAGAATCTGTTTTGCTGGAACTTTTTTAAATAAAGAACCTCTAGATTGAACTTTTACTAGCCTCTTGAGGCCAGAGCCAAACCAAATATTTGTTGTCAGGAATGGATCAAGAAGATGTGGTTTATCTATACCATGGAATACTACACGGCAATGTGAAAGAATGAAATCTGGCCATGTGTAGCAACATGGATGGACCTTGAGGGTGTTCTGCTGAGCGAAATAAGTCAGGCAGAGAAGGACAAATATCATATGTTTGCACGTATAGGAGGATTAGGAGGAACTTGATGGAGGACAGTGGGGGAGAAGAAGGAGGGAAATAGTGGGGGAAAGGGGGAGAGGCAAACCATGAGAGACTCTTGAATGCTGACAAAAACTGAGGACTGATGGATGTGGGGGGAGGAGGGGATGGGCATGGAGAGGGGCACTTGTGGGGATGAGCACTGGATGTTATATGGAAACCAACTTGACAATAAACTATAAAAAAAAAAACCAACAACAAAAAAGACCCAAATATTTGTTTTCAGACTTGCCTGCAATACCTCAAGATTTGAGTGTTTTCCTCTTCTCAAGGTCCCCAAAATATCCTGAGTTTTCCTATACCTGCCAGGAAGTGACATTTTTTTTTTTTTATTCACCTGGTAAAGCAACTGGGAACTCTGTAAGCCAAGTATCAGGCCAAAATTCTCAAGGGCTTTTATTGGTTCCATAAAGTCAACCTTAATTTCTTAAAGCTGTCTGGTCATATCTGAGCCTATGCACGTCTCTCTCAAACATGACATTCCAGCCAAAGCCTTGGTAGTATAACCAATGTTTCCAACGGTGTCCCATTACAAGGAGAATATATTATC
This sequence comes from Proteles cristata cristata, assembly GCA_017311185.1. NCBI lineage: Eukaryota > Metazoa > Chordata > Mammalia > Carnivora > Hyaenidae > Proteles > Proteles cristata. The sequence goes on from JAESUZ010003487.1 coordinate 2,041,432, forward strand.
ATTGAATTTATGCAAATAGTTGTAATTGCCATGGAAGAACGAATACTTATTGATAGTTTCTGAATTCTGAAGCGTAGGGAGAGAAGTTAGATGTTTCAATTTGTTCACAAAGGAATATTTTATCATATTCCTATAAGTCATAGATATCTTAAAAGAAAGTTTTCTTAAATCTAGATGGGTAAACATTAGAGAACCAGCAGTGTTTCAAACAAGAGTCATAAAAAATCCATAATCATCTCCCTCAATTCATTCAGTCTTATGTTATTGGTTTTTGTCCTGTTTGAATGTAGCTTTCCTATTAGTGGAAATTCTTACCCGGTTCAGTTTTGTGGTTTTAAAGATATCAAAAACCTGTATTTGTCAAAAGTCTGTTTTAAGGGAGGAGGGTCCAAAATGGCAGAGCAGCATGCATGTTCTCTTCTCTTGTCCCTGAAATGCAGCTAGATCAGCATCAAACCATTTTGCACTCCTAGAAAACTGATCTAAGGATTAACACAACAATCTGCATAACTTGAGCCACAGAAGTGAGCAGGTACGCGGTGCAGAGAGGTGAGCTGGGGGAGAGAAAAGCTGGGGAGGGTAGGGAGGGGAATTTGCAGAGGGAGGACAGAGAAAGAGGGGAGACTACAGGAAACACACTTTCCAAAATAGTTGCAGAGAAAGAGGAAGAGCAGAAGCACCCACAACTGCCTGAACAAGAAAGGTAGAAAGGAGACAGGAGAGGGTTTCAGTATTGTTACAACTCTATAAACAGGGCAGAGCAGCATCAAAAATTCCACAGCCAAATACCTGGCGGTGCTCTGGTGGGAAGGGTGAATCCCCAGGGGCTAGCAGCGAGGTCCAAGGGGTCCGTGAGCCACACAGAGAGAAGCAGTTCCCCCCGCTATCCTGCTAGAAGGGCATTCGGTACAGGTTGTATGGCCTTCCCAAAGGCAAAAGTTAGGGGACTCCAGAGAACACAATTGCTGGTATTGGAACAAAAATGCCAGGGTGCAGTGAAACCTGTGTGCTGTGATGTACCATAATCCCTAAAATTCTGCCACTACGAGATCACGCACGAATTTATTCTGGGGAAAACTGGCGTCCAGTCACAACCTCTGAGCCTCTACAGCAGTGAGATTGCAAGACCGTTCCCGGAGGCAAGTATGAATCGGGCCATTACTCAGCAAGAACCTTCCCAGAGGGTAAGAGCGGGTCCTAGCTACAGGGTCCTCAGAAGTGAGGGCTTTGGAAACACAGCTCCATCTGAGATAAAATATGGGAGAGAGGTGCCTCCTGGCAGGCTGACTGCTTGGACATGGACATTGCAAAAGTAGGCAGTGGAAGGAAGCCAGAGACAAAAGAGGGGTGCTTAGTTGCCAGTCAGGTAGAGCACAAAGTTCTGATACTAGAGACTGGGAAGCTGGGTGATGCCATTTTCACCTCTCCGGTGGAGGTGCACATACACGTCCAGTCACGCCACATTGATCCTCCTCATTAAGCTAAGCAGTGTCACCTAGTGAAGAACAGAACCATTACATCAAGCCCTAAAAGATGACCACAAGATTCTCTGCCTGATTAGTGTACAGATTATAAAGTGCTTCATAGTTTGACTCCTAAGGGAAACTGGACGTAATTTCATTTGTATTTCATTCTTTGTGCTGGTCCATCTATTCAGGGTTTTTTGTTGGTATTATGTTTTCTTTTCCATTTGTTTTCCTCTTTTTTTTTTCTTTCTTATTCTTGGATACAGAGAGGAAAAAAGTTTATTTTTAATTTTAATTTCTATATTTTTTAATTTTTTCTTTATATTTTTTGGAAATTTATTTTTTTATTCTATTTTACCTTCTCCAATTCATTTATTTTATTTTATTGTATACATTTTCTTAACTTTGAATCATTTTCTTACTTTATTTTTTCTTTTGCTTTTCTTTCCCTTTTTCTCTATTCAATCAAGCTTCTTTCAACAACCAGACCAAAAGGTACCTAGAATCTAGCTTGCTTTATTTGATTTTTTGCGTTGTTTTTAATCTTTTTAATTTTCTTTTTTATCTTATCATTTCTTTTTCTTCCTCAAAAATGACAGAATGAAGGAATTCACCCCAAGAGAAAGAACAGGAAGAAATGACAGCCAAGGACTTAATTTACACAAATATAAGCAAGATGTCCGAACCAGAATTTAGAATCATGGTAAAAAGAATATTAGCTGGGTTTCAAAAAAGCACAAAGCCCCTTTCTATGAAGATAAAAGAAGTAAAATCTAGTCAGGATGAAATTAAAAACGCTGTAACTGAGATGCAATCTCAAATCGATGCCATTGCAGCAAAGATGAATGAAACAGAGCAGCAGATCAGAAGACAAAATTATGGAAAATAATGCAGAAGAAAAAAAGAGGGAAACTAAGGTAAAAGAGCTGGGTATAAGAATTAGAGAACTCAGTGACTCACTAGAAAGGAATAACATCAAAATCATAGGAGTCTCAGAAGATGAAGAGAGAGAAAAAGGAGTAGAAGGTTTATGCAGGTAAATCAGAGCAGAAAACTTTCCTAACCTGGGGAAAGACACAAAAATCAAAATTCAAGAAGCACAGAGAGCTCCCATTAGATCCAACAAAAACCAAACATCAACAATGCATATAATAGTCAAATTCACAAAATACACAGACAAGGAGAGAGTTATGAAAGCAGCAAGGGGGAAAAAAGTCCTTAATCTATAAGGGAAGACAGATCAGGGGTGTAGCAAACCTATCCACAGAAATTTGGCAGGCCCATAAAGGAATGGCAGGATATATTCAATGTGCTGAATCAGAAAAATATGAGCCAAGAATTCTTTATCCAGCTGTCATTCAAAATAAAAGGAAAAATAAAGAATTTCCAGACAAACAAAACTAAAGGAGTTTGTGACCACTAACCTGTCCCTGCAAGAAATTCTAAGGGGGACTCTCTGAGAGGAGAAAAGATGAAACAAATCAAATAAGACCAAAAGCAACAAAGACTAGAGACAACCAGAGAACAAAACCAAAAACTCCAACTCTACAGGTAATACAATGGTAGTAAATTCCTATCTTTCAGTACTCGCTCTAAATGTCAATGGTCTAAACACTCCAAATAGAAGACATAGGGTAACAGAATAGATAAGAAAACAAGATCTGTCTTTATGCTATTTATAAGAGACCTATTTTAGGCCTAAAGTCACCTTCAGATTGAGACTAAAAGGATGGAGAACACTCTATCATGCTAATGGTCACCAAAAGTAAGCCACGGTAGCAATACTTATATCAGACGATCTAGATTTTAAAATAAAGACTGTAACAAGAGATGAACAAGGGCATTATATGATAATTAAGGGTTCTATCTACCAAGAAGACCTAACACTTGTAAACATTTATGCCCCTAAGATGAATACACCCAAACATATAAATCAATCACAAACATACAAAAACTCATTGATAAAATACCATAATAATAGAGTAGTTCAACACCTCACTTATAGCAATGGACAGATCATCTAAATCAACAAGGAAACAATGGCTTTGAATGCACCAGATGGCCTTAACAGATATATGCAGAACATTTCATCCTAAGGCAGCAGAATACACATTCTTCTCCAGTGAACACGGAACATTCTCCAGAATAGATCACATACTGGGTCACAAATCAGCCCTCAACAAGTTCAAAAAGATCAAGATAATGCCATGCATATTTTCAGACCACAATGCTATGAAACTCAAAATCAAACACAAGAAAAAATTTGAAAAGACAATGAATACTTGGAGACTAAAGAATATCCTACTAAAGAATGAATGGGTTAACCGAGAAATTAAAGAGGAAATTAAAAAGTACATGGAAGCCAATGAACATGATAACACACAGCACAAAACCTCTGGGACACAGCAAAGGCGGGCATAAGAGGGATGTATATAGCAATACAGGCCTTCCTTAAGAAGGAAGAAAAGGTCTCAGATACAGAATCTAACATAAAACCTTAAAGAGCTGGAAAAAGAACAGCAAATAAAACCCCAAAACAACATAAAACGGGAAATAATAAAGATTAGAGTGGAAATCAATGCTACTAAAAAAAAAATACAGTAAAAGATCAATGAAACTAGGAGTTGGTTCTTTGAAGGAATTAAGAAAATTGATAAACCTCTAGCTAGTTTGATCAAAAACAAAAAGGAAAGGACCCATATAAATAAAATAAAAAATGAAAGAAGAGAGATCACAACTAACACTGCAGAAATACAAATAATAACATGAGATTATTGTGAGCAATTATATGCCAGTAAATTGGGCAATCTGGAAGAAATGGACAAATTCCTAGAAACATGTAAACTACCAAAACTGAAACAGAAATAGAGAATTTGGTTTTGTTTGTTTGTCTTTGAGAGAGAGAGACAGCGTGAACAAGGGATGGACAAAGAGAGAGAGGGAGACACAGGATCAGGAGATAGGCTCCAGGCTCTGAGCTAGCTGTCAGCACAGAGCCCATCACGGGACTCGAGCCCACGAACCATGAAATCATGACCTGAGCTGAAATCAGACGCTTAACCAACTGAGCCATGCAAGTGCCCCAGAATAGAGAATTTGAACAGAAAAATGATCAGTAAAGAAATTGAATTTATAATCAAAAATCTCCCAAAAAACGAGTCCAGGGCCCATGGCTTTCCAGGGGAATTCCACCAAACATTTAAAGAAGACTTAACTCCTTTTGAAGCTGTTCCAAAAAATAGAAATAGAAAGAAAACTTCCAAATTATTTTTATGAAGCCAGCATTACCTTGATTCCAAAACCAAAGACCCCACCAGAAAGGGGAACTACTGACCAATCTCCCTGATGAACATGGATATGAAAATCATCAACAAGCATATCTACCACCTCAACATACCTTGTATCTCAAATTGTTTCCCAATTTTTATCTAACAGCAGCCATATGCCAGGTGTTTGCTAAGAACTTTACATACACAGTATCATTTCATTTCATTTAACAATTATCCCATTTTGCAGTTTTGAAAACTGAAGCATAGAAAGGCAATAAAACTTGACTATCATCACATAATTAATAAATTATGAGCTAGGAAACTCAATAGACCAAAATTTATTTTCTTCCAGAAGCTTACACGTGAGACAACCAATATTTATACTGTGATATGAGATTTTTTCATATTAAAAAAAAAGTAAACCCATATGGTAATGATGAAAAAAGTCTGGAGACTGGAGATGTAGATATATAAGATAGGGAGATAGATAAACACACATACACATTCATACACACATATAGCCTTTTAGGGCTACTTGCAATTATCTCAGGGGGTAGAACTATAAATTACTTTCTTTTCCTTTTTAAGAATTATTTATATTTTCCACAATAAACAGGCATCACTTTTACAATCAGGAAAAAACATTACTTAAAAAATAATAGATAGCAATAACAACAGAATGCTAGTACTGTTGCTACTGATAACAATAATAAATAACAGTAAGTAACTAACAGTATAGAAACATGCCTTATATATATTAATTCATTTATCATCATATAACCTTATGAGGATTAGTACTATTATTTATTTCTCTTTTACAGTTGAGGAAACTGAGGTATAAAGAAGTAGGTAACTTGCCCATATTTATATATCTAGAAAGTGATGAGGCAGATATTTGAACCCAGTCATGTCGCAGTCTTATTCTCTTAATCATTATGCAGCATACACTATAAATAACATAGTCTATCAGTCTATTTCTGTAGACAAAGCTCTCACTAATTACAGTTAAGGATTTTTGTGTGCTTATTTAAAAATCAAAATGGGAAATAGTCTAACTCATATTATTTGGCTAGCCAAGTAGAGTTTCTCTTCTGTGACTGCAATAGTCTAAAAGCCATGCACAGTCATCATGTGCTCAGGTAATTTATGTATAATTAATTAAAGGCTAAAAGCTCTTTACAAATGCAAACTATTATTATTATCCACAGTACTCAAAAGACTGTATCACTTAGCATCATTACTACATATGAACTTAAAGACTGTGCTTTAAGAAAAATGTTTTTGCAGTTAATTCCATTTGCTATATCTTCAGGGTTTTTTTTTAAAGTTTATTTATTTATTTTGAGAGAGAAAGAGAGAGAGGAAGCAGGGGAGGGGCAGACAGAGAGGGATAGAGAGAAAATCCCAAACAGGCTCTGCACTGTCAGCACTGAGCCTGACGAGGGTCTTGACCTCATAAATCATGAGATCATGACCTATGCTGAAACTGAGAGTCAGATGCTTAACTGACTAAGCCACCCAGGTGCTTCTAGATTTTTTATTTTTATTTTCCCTAGTACAATACAAAAGTTTTAGGCATACCATCTGTTAGTGTTAATAGTATTAATTAAAATTTGCATATATGAATTCCTTATCAAGGCAAACAAAAAACTCATCTTTATATAGTAATTAATCTGCCAGGAAGGGTCCTAAGCAATTTATATAGATTAACTCATATTAATCTTGTGAATAAATACTATCACTACCCCATTTTATAAATGGTAAACTAAAGCAAAGAGAAGTCAAGGAGTTCCCCAAGATCACGCCACTGGTAAGTAGTGAAGCTGAAGTTAAAAAACCAAACAATCTGGACTAGAAGTCAGAGCTCCCATGCTTATGCTTAGCACTGTAGTACATGTAGTACTTAATTTCCAAGGCTCTGGGGTTAGAAAAAATATATTGCTGAGAAAATCAACTAAACCTAAACAGATGAAGAGATATGCCTTGTTCATAGGCCCAAAGACTCAGATTGAGATGTAAACTCTTCTCAGATTGATCTATATATTCAACACAATTCCAATAAAAATCCCAGCAAGACTTTTTTGTAGAAATTGACAAGCTAATTCTAAATTGCATATAAAAAATGTTAAAGACCTATAATAGTCAAACAACTCTACTTAAAAAAAAAGTAATAATAAAGTTGAAGAATTTATACTACTTATTTCAAGAATTATTACAAAGCTGTATAATCAAAACAGCATAGTGTTGGTATAAATATAAAACAAACAGGTCAAAAAATGAATATAGTCCCAGAAATAAATCCACACAGAGATAGAAAACTGATTTTTGACAAAGGTGCAAAGTAAATGTAGTGGAGAAAAGAAGCCTTTCCAATAAATCATGATGGAATTACTGCATATCCATATAGAAAAAATGAATGTGGATCCACATCTTGCAATAAAAAAAAACTAAAAATGGATCAGAGATCTAAATGGAAAATCTAAAACTATAAAACCTCTAGCACAAACATAGGAGAAAATCTCTGGATCTTGGATTAGACCAAAGGTCAGCAAACTCTTTCCGCAAAGGGTTAGAGAGTAAATATTTTAAGCTCTGGACCAAGAGGGAAAAACTAAGAATATTGTATAGATACTTATATAGGAAGAAAGAAAATTTTCCATACATTTTTTGAAGAAATTCAAAATAGAATCATGTTAACTGAGTGCAATTATTGTGGTACATGTCCACAATATGAATATCAATATGAATAATGAAATTTGTGGTGGAGGGATATTTCACTTAATTGGACCTCAAAGTTAGTGTTTTCTAACATCAAAACTGATTTCAGAATGACATCAATAAAACTGGCCAAGTAAGTACATCCAAAAGTTTGACCCTTCATAAAAGCAATCAAAATATGTCCCCAAAAAACTGTCAAAATGAACTTTTTCAGAACTCTAGAAATAAACAAAGGGCTTATAGCAATCCAGGAAGCATTTAATCAAAAACAAAAATCAAACAAAACAGCTAAATCTCAGTAAGAAATTGAGCTCTGTTTTAACTTGCAGTAGTCCCATCTCATCTACCCCAGCTCACCTTGAAAAAAATGATAGCTCACATTCTCAATTCCAGAGATTGTAGAACAAAATTCATCTTGAAGAATTATTCTTTGACCTGTCTAGTGGTTCCCTGGAAGACTCCACTTAAAATACCTGCATCTATTTGATCTCACTTGAACTTGTCAAGTGCCAAATGCCTCTTCCTGGGAAGCATTTGTCAAATGTTTAATATCACAGATGCCTGAGGAGATGGATAACAGTTGGATCAAACAATATATTAATCAAAAAGTTTAAAAGGAAAACCTGAGAAATGAAACGTTCATATGGGCTTTGAAAAAAATATCTGACATGCATGTAGAAGGCCATGTGCATACCCAGGGCTGTAAGTATGCTAAGGAAAGAACTAAAAATGCCCCATGTTTTCACTTTTTTTTTTTTTTTACAAATAGTTTATTGTCAAATTAGTTTCCACATAACACCCAGTGCTCATCCCCACAAGTGCCCTCCTCCATGCCCATCCCCCCTCCCTTCCCCATCCATCAGTCCTCAGTTTTTGTCAGCATTCAAGAGTCTCTCATGGTTTGCCTCTCTCCCTTTCCCCCACCATTTCCCCCCTTCTTCTCCCCCTTGTTCCTCAGTTACGTTCCTCCTAATCCTCCTATACGTGCACACATATGATATTTGTCCTTCTCTGCCTGACTTATTTTGCTCAGCATAACACCCTCAAGGTCCATGCAATACTTGATCTCAGAATTGTGACTTTGAGCACCATGATACGTATTGAGTTAACTTAAAATGTAAAAATCATTCTTATCCACACAAATGAGTACAAGTAAAACTGGAAATCTGAATAAGATTTATGGATTCCATCAATGTCAATATCTTTGTTGTGATATTAAATTATATAGTTTTAAAAACTCTTACCATTGGGAGAAACTAGGGAAAGTGTTCATGGATACCTTACTACATTTTATTACAATTGCACATGAATCTACATTTATCTCAAAAATTTCAATTAAAATAACTGAAATAATACAAAAACAATCAGCAGGCCAAATTTGGATTACAGGCTTGCTGATTCCTAGGTTAGGCAAAAATTTCTTAAAGATAAAACAAAAAAGGACAATTCATTAAAAAATAAATTAACTACTAAAAAAGTAAATTGGCTAATTGTACTTCATCAAAATAAAAACCTTCTATTCTTTAAAAGACTCCGATAAGGAGAGGAAGATGGCAAAACAGGAAGAGTGCTAGGCTCGTCTTGTCCCACCAACACAACTAGATAACTATCAAATCATCCTAAATATCCCCAACGTTGACCTGAAGACAGACAGAACTCCACAACTAAAAGGAGAGAAGAGACCACATTGAAGAAGGTAAGAAGTATGGAGACATGGTTTAGGGGAGAAATGGATCACAGGTGCTGCAGAGGGGAGGGAGCCATGGTCACAGAAAAGGGCAAAAGACAGAGGAGCACACAGGGGAATATATGAGGAGGACATTTTCTAAAGCCACTGGCTTAGAAAATGAAAGGGACTGTATTTTGTAAGTTCTTGCAACCAATAGGGCTTGAAGCCTGGAGTTTTAAAGGTCAGCAGGCTTAGCTAGGATAGAGCCTGGAGGGCACTGCTCTGCTTCTAGAGAGAAGGCAGGTAAACAACCTAAGCTGGGGTCGAGGGGTGCACAGTGTGAGAAGAGCAATCAGAAGAATATGTGAAGCACACAGGGGGGAAATTACTAGCTCCTCTCTGAGCATGTCTCTGAAAGGCATCATTCATGGAGACACCTCTACAGGACCAAAGGAGTGGTTGGCAACATTCCAGCTCTCACCTCTCAGCATACACACAGAACCACCCGAATGAAGCAGCATAGCACTGACACTGGCTGACTAACTTGCTTACATCTAGACCCACAACCCTACACTCTGTCAAAACTGCTCTTCTCACTCAAGCTTGCCTTAGTCCCAGCATGGAAGGCCCCTTCCTAAGTACATCAGCACAAACTCCTACCCACACCACCACTCCCAATCAGAAAGTTCTGCAGGGCCTCAGTTCTAGTGGAGTTGGTGACAGGTCTCATTTCACAGGCAGACCAGAGCATACCTAGTTAAAACTTGCCAGCGTCAGGCAAGGGACTAAACACTTCCCACAGTCAGCAAAGAGAGACTCTGCAGATGACTGGCCTGAAGGATAGAGTAGCCAAAACACAAGAGCAGAGTGCATACAGCTCACACCAGAGTCATTTTTTGAAATGCCATGCCCTGCGCACTATATAATCTCTTCTTCATAAGGCCATTACTTTCAGGAACAGGAGACATGCAGAGACTTAGAAAAAATGCCAAGATGGAAGAATTTATCCCAAGTGAAAGAACAAGATAAGGCCATGGCCAGAGATCAAAGCAAAACAAAGATAAGTAACATGCCTGATGGAGAATTTAAAGCAATAATCATAAGGATACTCACCAGGCTTGAGAAAAGAATAAAAGAAATCAGTGAGACCTTTGCCACAGATATAAAAGAGTTTTGCCACAGATATAAAAGAGTTAAAAAAGAATCAGTCATAGATGGAGATTGCAATAAATGAGATTGGAAACAAGCTTGATGTAATGAACAGCAGGCTGGAAGAAACGGAAGAATGAAGAAGTGACCTAAAAGACAAAATAATGGAAAATAAGAAAGCTGAAGAACAGAGAGAAAGAAGAGGAAGGAAGTTAAGATGGTGGAGAAATAGGGAGACCTTAGGATTGCCTTGTCCCTCAATCACAGCTAGATAAATATCAGATCATTTTCAACACCCAAGAAATCGAGATGAGGACTAATATATCAAAAATGCACAACTAGAGGTGAAAAAACAGCCACATCTTGGAAGGTAGGAGCTGCAGAGATTTGATTTGGGGGAAAGAAGAGCTGCAGGTGCTGCAATGGGGAGGGAGCCCTGATCATGGAGAAGAGCGAGAGAGAAAGAGAGAGAAAGTGAAAGTGCATGCAGGAAATTTCACAAGAAAAACTCCCCCGAAACCATTGAGAGGGAAACGAAGAGGGGATAAATATCACAAGTTTTTATAAACAGTGGAGCACAGAGTCTGAACTTTTGGAGGTCTGCACCATCATCAGGGTTGTGCCTGGTAGGCTTAAGTGGTGTTCTGGTGGGGAAGGAGGGTGGAAACTCAGGAACAGGTAGTGTAGACTAAGGATACCCTGGATTGTATAGGAAGAAGTAGTTCCCCTGTTTACAGTGCATTTGGGAGATGGGATATAGTCTCTCCAGGGACAAAAGACCCAACAGGTGCATTGAGCTGCCTCATTCACTGACACAGCAATGGGACACTGGCTGAGGGTAGTGAGCTGTGGTGCCAGCTTTCTGTTATGCTTTACCCAAAACTCCAAACAGCTGCACAGTCATGCAACCAATTTCTGAGACAAGCTGGCACTGCCCACAGCACAGAAAGACTCTCTCTGAGAGGATCAGCCTGTGTCCACATCACATGAATCTCTAAAATTTGGAGTTTTGAAAACCAGCAACATGCCTGAGATAAAACACAGAAGTGTGGTACCCCCTGGCAGGCAGGCAGTTCAGGACTAATAGATCAAAGGTGAAGGCAGTGATCTGGCAGAAGCCAGGGACAGAAGAGAAGTTATTGTTTGCTCTTCTAGGAGAGATTCCTGAAGAGTGGCAGATGTGAGCATCCTGCTCCAGGGAGGAGAGAGATTGGGGTGAGGCCATTTTCACCCCACCCCTAAGCAGTGACCAATTCAGTGAACAAAAGAGTGACACCAAGTGGAGGCTGGAGCCACTTACACCAAGCCCCACCCCCCTGTGCCTTGCAGGTGTATTTCCAATAAGGCAAATCCACCTGAGACTTCAGTGCAGCAGATCTCACCCCCAGAAGACTAGCACAAACCCCTTACGTGTACGAAGGCTACTAATCATAGAGTGCTGCAAACGTTCAGCTCTAGGGGAAATAGAATCTAGCTTCCTTTGATTCCCCACCCCCTGCCCTGGGATACAGATAAAGTAATTTTTATTTTATTTATTTATTTGTTTATTATTTATTTACTATTTATTTATTTATTTTTGGCCTAGCTACTTTCAACAAGCAAACCAAACAAGTGATCCTAGCAAACCTAGGATCTAGCATCTTTTATCTTGACAATAACACAAGATGGAGGAATTCACCCCAAAAGAAAGAACAGGAAGAAGTAACAGACAGGGATGTAATCAATTCAGATACAACTAAGATACCTGAACTAGAATTTAAAACAGCAGTTATAAGGGCACTAGTTGGGCTTTAAAAAAGCATAGAAAGTCCATTACTGAACAACTAAAAGAACTAAAAACTAGGCAGGACAAAATTAAAACACCATAACCAAGATGCAAATGCAAATGTATGCCTTAACAATGAGGATGGTCGAAGCAAAGTAAAGAATCAGTGGTACAGAAGATAAAATTATGAAAAATAATGAAGCTGAAAAGAAGAGAAAGAAAAAGATAGTGGATCAGGAATGTAGACTTAGAGACACAATGACTCCTTAAAACACTCATATCATTGGAATCTCAGAAGATAAAGAGAGACAAAAGGGGTAGAGTGTTTATTTGAGCAAATTATAGCTGAAAACCTCCCTAACCTGAGGAAAGAAACAGATATCAAAATCCAAGAAGCACAGAGAACTTCTGTTCTGTTACACAAACACCAGCCATCACCAAGGCATATATAGTCAAATTCACAAAATACAGACAAGGAAAGAATCCTGAAAGCAGCAAGAGGAGAAAAGGTCTTAACCTGCAAGGGAAGACAGATCAGGTTTGTAACAGATCTGTCTACAGAAACCTGGCAGTTCAGAAGGGAGTGGCATCATCTAATCAACATGCTGAAAGGGAACAATATGCAGCCAAGAATATTTTATCCAGCAAGGCTGCCATTGAGAATAAGGGAGAGATCAAGAGTTTCCCATTAAAACAAAAACAAAAGGAAAAACTAAAACTAAAACTAAAGGAATTCATGACCACTAAACTTGCCCTGCAAGAAATATTAAAGGGGACTCCTTAAATTCAAAGGAGACACCAAAAGTGAAAAGATTACAAAATCTCCAGAAACAAAGACAAAAAAGTAATAAAATGGCAATAAATATGTCTATCAATAATTACTTTGAATGTAAATGGACTAAGCACTCCAATCAAAAGACACAGGATATCTGAATGGAGTTAAAAAAAAAAAAAAAGAAGAAGAAGAAGAAGAAGAAGCCCAGCAATAGCACTGATAGGAATTTACCCAAGGGATACAGAAATGCTGATGCATAGGAGCACATGTACCCCAATGTTCATAGCAGCACTCTCCACAATAGCTAAAACATGGAAAGAGCCTAAGTGTCCATCAATGGACAAATGGATCAAGAAGATGTGGTTTATCTATACGATGGAATACTACATGGCAATGAGAAAGAATGAAATCGGGCCATATGGAGCAACATGGATGGACTTTGGGCGTGTTATGCTGAGTGAAATAAGTCAGGCAGAGGACAGCTACCATATGTTTGCACGTATAGGAGGATTAGGAATAACTTAACAGAGGATCGTGGGGGAGAAGAAGGGGTAAATAGTGAGGGAAAGGAAGGGAGGCAAACCATGAGAGACTCTTGAATTCTGATAACAAACTGAGGACTAATGGGTGTGGGGGGGAGGGTGCGTGATGGGCATGGACACTTGTGGGGATGAGCACTGGGTGTTGTATGGAAACCAACTTGAAAATAAGAAATTTCAAGAAATGAAGTAAACTCTTAAAAAAAAAAAAAGACCCATGTATATGCTGCCTACAAAAGACTCATTTTAGACCTCAAGACATCTCCAGACTGAAAGTGAGGTAATGAAGAAACATTATCATGCCAATTGATGTCAAAAGCCAGAGAAGCAATACTTATATAGGATAAACTAGACTTTAAAACAAAGACTGTAACAAGAGATGAAGAAGGCCATTATATAACCATAAAAGGGACAAGCCAACAAGAAGATATAACAATTGTAAGTATTTATGCACCCAACTGGGAAGTACTCAAATATAGAAAACAATTAATAACAAACACAAAGGAACTAACTGATAGTAATACAATAATTTTAGAGGACCTTATCATCCCACTTACATCAATGGGCAGAACATCTAAATAGAAAATCAACAATGGCTTTAAATTACACACTTGACCAGACTGACTTAACAGATATATTCAGAACATTCCAACCTACATCAGCAGGATACACATTCTTTCCAAGTGCATATGAAACATTCTCCAGAATAGATCATATATTAGGTCACAAAACAGGCTACAACAAATTCAAAAAGATTGAAATTATACCATGCATCTTTCTGACCACAACTAAAAGTCAAGCAAAAGAAAAAATTTGGAAAAATTCCAAATACATGTAGGATAAACAACATGCTACTAAACAAAGAATGGCACATCCAGGAAATCAAAGAAGAAATTTTAAAAATGCATGGAAACAAATGAAAATGAAAATGTAACAGTCCAAAGCCTTTGGGATGCAGCAAAAGTGGTCCTAGGAGGGAAGTATATGGCAATACACATCTACCTAAAGAAGAAAAATCTCAAGTAAACAACCTAAATTTACACCTAAAAATATTAGAAAAATAACAGCAGAAGAAGCCTAAAGCCATCAGAAGGAAGGAAACAGTAAATTTAAAGCAGAAATAAATGTTATAGAAACTAAAAAAAAAGCAATAGGAAAGATCAATGAAACTCGGAGCTGATTCTTTTAAAAAATTAACAAAGTTATAAATGCCTAACCAGGCTTAACAACAACAAAAAAAAGAGAGACAGGACCCAAATAAATAAAATCATAAATGAGAGATGAGAAATAACAAACAACACCACAATAATACAAATAATTATAGGAGAATGTATGAAAACTATATGCCAACAAATTTGACAACCCAGAAGAAATGGATAAATTCTTAAAAAACATATCAACTACCAAAACTGAAACTGGGAGAAATAGAAAACTTGAAAAGACCAATAACCAGCAAAGAAATTGAATCAGAAGACAAAAAACTTTCAACAACAAAAGTCCAGGACCAAATGGCTTCACAGGCAAAGTTTACCAAATATTTAAAGAAGAATTAAAACCTATTCTTCTCAAAATAGTCCAAAAAAGATAAAAGGAAGGAAACTTCCAAAAACATTCTATGAGGCCAGCATTACCCTGACACCAAAACCAGATAAAGACATCACTAAAAAAGAGCACTATAGACCAATATCCTTCATGAACATCAATGCAAAAATTCTCAATAAAATACAAATAAACTGAGTACAACAATGCATTAAAAAATTATTCACTATAATCAGGCAGGATTTATTCTTTGGTTGCAAGCGTGGGTCAATATTCACAAATCAATCAATGTGATTCACCACATTAATAAAAGAAAAGATAAGAACCGTGTGATCATTTCAATAGATGCAGAAAAAGCACTTGAGAAAGATCAACATCCATTCACGATAAAAACCTCCAACAAAGTAGGTTTAGAGAGAATATACCTCAACATAATAAAGGCCATTTATGGAAAACCCATAGCTAATATCATCCTGAATGGGCAAAACCTGAAAGCTTTTCCGCTACAGTCACAAATAAGACAGGGATGTTCATTCTCACTACTTTTATTCCACTCAGTACAAGAAGTCCTAGCCACAGCAATCAGACAACAAAAGGAAATAAAAGACACCCAAATTCAGTAAGGAAGAAGTAAAAATTCCACTATTTGTAAATGACATGATACTACATATAGAAAATCCTAAAGATTCCACAAAAATATACTTGAAGTAATAAAATGTATTCAGTAAAGTTGCAAGATAAAAAATTAATACTCAGAAATTTGTAGCATTTCTATATATTAATAATGAAGTAGAAAGAGAAATTAAGAAAATAATCTGATTTACAACTGCACCAAAAAGAATAAAGTACCTAGGAATAAATTTAACCAAAGAGGTGAAAAGACCTATGCTCTGAAAACTATAAAACGGTGATGAAAGAAATTGAAGATAACACAAATGAAGATATTCCATGTTCATGGTTCAGAAGATTAATATTGTTAAAATATCCATATTACTCAAATAAATCTACATATTAAATCCAATCCCTACCAGAATGTTAACATCTTTCATAAATCTGGAACTAGACTAAAATTTGTATGGAACCACAAAAGACTCCAAATAACCAATACAACCTTGAGAAAGAAAAACAAAGCTGGAGTTATCGGATTTCAAGTGATCGTATAAAACTATAGTAATAAAAACAGTAGAGTACTAACAGAAAAAAGAGATACATAGATCAACAGAATATAATGGACAGACCAGGAATAAACCCATGAATGTACAGTCAATCAATTTAACACAAAGAAAGCAAGAATATATAACAGAGAAAAGACAGTTTCTTTAATAAATGGTGCTGGAATAACTGGACAGCTAGATGTAAAAGAATAAAACTTGACCACTTTGTAACATCATTCACAAAAATAAACTCAAAATAGATTAAAGACCTAAATGTGAGCTGAAATTTAAAAAATTCTAGAAAAGAACACAGGCAGTAATTTCTCTGACATCAGCTATGGCAACATTTTCCTAGCTACACCTCCTCAAGCAAGGGCAACAAAGGCAAAAATAAACTACTGGGACTACAAAAGAAAGAAAAAGAAAGAGAAAAAGAGAGAGAGAGAGAGAAGGAAAGAAGGAAAGAAAGAGAAAAAGGAAAAAGGAAAGAGGGAAAAAAAAGCTTTGGACAGAAAAAAAAAAAACTATCAGCAAAACAAAAAAGCAATTTAGTCAGTGGGAGAAGATAATTGCAAATCAAAAATCTGATAAGGGGTTAATATCCAAAATATATTTAAAAACTTATAAAACTCAACACCAAAAAAGCAATCTAATCAAAAATGGGCAGAAGACCTGAATAGATATTTTTCTAAAGAAGACACACAAATGACCAGCAGACACATGAAAAGACACTCAGCATCACTAATCATCAGGGAAATGCAAATCAAAACCATACTAAGACATTACCTTATACCTATCAGAATGGCTAAAATTAAAAAAAAAAACAAACAAGTGTTGGTGCAGATGTGCAGAAAAAGAAACCCTCATACATTATTGGTGAGAATATAAATTGGTACAGCAAGTGTGGAAAATTGTACAGTTTCCTCAAAAAAAGTAAAAATAGAAATACCATATAATCCAATAATTCCACTATTGGGTATTTACACAAAAAAAATAAAAACTAATTCAAAAAGATATTTGCACCTCTCCATATGTTTATTGCAGTATTATTTACAATATCCAAAACATGAAAGCTACCTGTGCGTTGCTTCCATCAATAGAAAAAAAGAGATAAGGGGCGCCTGGGTGGCTTAGTCGGTTAAGCGTCCGACTTTCGCTTAGGTCATGATCTCGCGGTTCGTGGGTTCGAGCACCGCGTCGGGCTCTGTGCTGACTGCCAGTTCAGAGCCTGGAGCCTGTTTCAGTCTGTGACTCCCTCTCTCTCCGACCTTCCCCTGCTCACGCTGTCTCTCTCTCTCCTAGAAATAAATAAAACATTAAAAAAAAATTAAAAAAGAAAAAAGAGATAAGGAAGATGTGGTGGTAGTGTGGACAATGGAACTTTATACATCCATTAAAAAGGATAAGATTGTGCCATGTGAGACAACATGGATGAATCTTAGAGGATATTACACAAAGTGAAATAAGTAGACTGAGAAAGACAAATACCATGATTTTACTCATGTGCAGAATCTAAAAAGTAAATAAATAAACAAAGAAAAAGCAGAATCAAACCTGTAAATACAGAGAACAAACTGATGGTTGCCAGAGGGAAGTGGGTGGTGGGAATGGGCAAAATGGGTGAAAGGGAGTGGGAGATACAAGCTTCCAGTTATGGAATAAATAAGTCATTGGAATTAACAGCATAAAGAATATAGTCAATGTTGTTATAATAGTCTTCTATGATGATAGCTATACTTGTGGTGAGCAAACCATGATGTATGAACTTGTTGAATCACTATATTGCACACCTGAAACTAATGCAACATTGTTGTCAGCTACACTCAAGTACAAAAAAATTTTCAGTGTAGAATTTTCAGACTGAATAAAAACCAAGGACCAATTATATGCTACAAGGATTTCACATTAAATACATTGATAGGTCAAAAGGAAAAACATGGAAAAAGACACACCATGCAAAAACTATTCATTAGAAAGTTTTTGTATTATTATTATTAGACATATTATTATTAGACAAAGTAGACTTCAGAAAAATAGGAATGTTACCAGAAATAAAGAGAAACTTTTCATAATAATAAAGGGATCAGTTCAGCAAGAAGACATAATAATCATAAATATGTATGCATCTAGTAACAGAGGCAGAACATATATGAGGCAGAATCTGAAAAACTGAAAGAAGAAATAGGAAGTTCATAAGTGTTGGGAGATATTCCAACACTTCCATCTCTATAACTGGTAAAAATAATAGGAAAAAAATCAGTAAGTATAAAGACTTATACCATTAATCAATTTTGATCCAGTTGACAGTTACAGAGTACTCCATCATATCAGCAGCGAAATACTATTCATTTCAAACACACATAAAACATTCACCATGATAGACCCCATTTTGAGACACAAAATAAGTCTTAATAAATTCAGTGCCACAAAACAAGTTTCAATAAATCTAATGGAAATAAAATTATACAAAGTATATCATGGGACCACACCAAATTTAAATAGAAATCAATTCCAGAAAGATATCTGGAATACTCCAAAATATGTGAAAGTTGGCAATGCATTTCTATAGAATCCATAGGTTTATGGATTTTGTGGGGGGGGGGGGCGGGGAATGACAAGGGATTACTTAGAAAATATTTTGAACTAAAGAAAAATGATAACACAACATGTCAAAATTTGTGGGGTCATCTAATGCAATGTTTACAAAGATATTTATCTTTAAATACTTATATTAGAAAAGAGACAGTCCACACTGAGATACCACCTCACGCCAGTCAGAGTGGCTAAAATGAGCCAATCAGAGAACTCTAGATGCTGGCGAGGATGTGGAGAAACGGGCACCCTCCTACACTGTTGGTGGGAATGTAAACTGGTACAGCCCCTCTGGATAACAGTGTGGAGGTTCCTAAGGAAACTAACAATAGAACTCCCCTATGACCCAGCAATAGCACTGCTAGGAATTTACCCAAGGGATACAGAAATGTGATGCATAGGAGCACATGTACCCCAATGTTCATAGCAGCACTCTCCACAATAGCTAAAACCTGGAAAGAGCCTAAGTGTCCATCAACAGATGAATGGATCAAGAAGATGTGGTTTATCTATACCATGGAATACTACATGGCAATGAGAAGCAGTGAAATCTGGCCATGTGGAGCAACATGGATGGACCTTGAGGGTGTTCTGCTGAGCGAAATAAGTCAGGCAGAGAAGGACAAATATCATATGTGTGCACGTATAGGAGGATTAGGAGGAACTTAACAGAGGACCAAGGGGGAGAAGAAGGGGGAAATGGTGGGGGAAAGGGAGAGAGGCAAACCATGAGAGACTCTTGAATGCTGACAAAAACTGAGGACTGATGGATGTGGGGGGGAGGAGGGGTGGGCATGGAGGAGGACACTTGTGGGGATGAGCACTGGGTGTTATGTGGAAACTAATTTGACAATAAACTATTTGTAAAAAAAAAAAAAAAGAAAGAAAGAAAAGAGACAGTCCCAATAATCAATTGTCTAAGTATCCATTTTAGGAAACTAGGAAAAGAAAAGCAAATTAAACCTAAAATAAAAAGGAGAAATAAATAATAGTGAAAAACAATAAAAACAGAAGACAACCAAAAGAGAAAATTCAATGAAATATAAACCAGTTCTTTGAAGAGTGTAACAATATTGAAAAGAAATTCTATTTTTAAAATTTTTTAAATGTTTATATCATTATTCAGAGTATGAGCAGGGGAGGGGCAGAAGAGAGAGGGAGCTTTAAATCCCAAGCAGGCTCCATACCATCAGCGCAAAGCCAGATGTGGGCTCGATCCTACAAACCTTGAGATCATGACCTGAGGCAAAATCAAGAGTTGGATGCTTAACCATATGAGCTACCCAGGTTCCCCCAAGGAATTCTAGTTAAAGAAAAAACTCAATTACTAATATTAGGAACCAAAGAAGGAAAATTATGAAGATCTACAGACACTTAAAATGAGAGACTATTGTAAAGAGATTTAGGCAAAAAAATTTTTTTGATCACTTAGGCAAAACAGACAAATTCCTTAAAGACACAAATTACCAAAATTAATTATAGAAGAAACAGAAATTCTGAATAACTGCCATATCAATTAGAGAAATTGAATTAGAATTAAACCCTTCTCACAAATAAAATTTCAGGCCCAGATGGCTTCCCTGGTGAATTATTTCAAATACTTTAAAAAAATAATATCAATTCTTTATTTTTTTAAAAATTTTTTCAATGTTTTATTTATTTCTAGGAGAGAGAGACAGCATGAGCAGGGGAGGGTCAGAGAGAGAGGGAGTGACAGACTCTGAAATAGGCTCCAGGTCCCTGAGCTGTCAGTCAGCACAAAGCCCGACGCGGGGCTCGAACCCACGAACCGCGAGATCATGACCTAAGCGAAAGTCGGACGCTTAACCGACTAAGCCACCCAGGCGCCCCATATCAATTCTTTAGAAAGAATTCCTAGAAAATAGCAAGGGGAGGACCTCTTCTTCTCAGCTGATTTTATGAGACAATTCTTTCCCTGATAACAATAAGAGGCAAGGACATTACAAGAAAAAAAATTTTAAGACTAATATCTTTCATGTACATAGAAGCAGAAATCTTAATAAAAGCAAGTTAAATCCAATGATACAAAAAAGTATAATAAGTATGACCAATTAGGGTTTTCCCAAGAATACAAATTTGGTATAGCATGTGAAAAAAAATTAAAGCAATTCACCATATTAATAGAATAAAAAAAGACATCTGAGAATCTCAATAAATGTAGAAAATGCATTTTACAAACTTCAATACCCACTCATAACTTCGAAATCTCAGAAAACTGAGATTAAAAGGAAACTGCCTCCACTGGATAAACGGCATCTACTAAAAACCTGCAGCTAACATCATACTTAATAATGAAGACATTATTTTCCTCACAAAGATCAGGAACAAGGCAAAGATATCTGCTCTAACAACTTCTGTTCACATTGTGCTTGAGGTCTTACTAGTGAAACGATGTGAGAAAGAAAAGAGGAAGGCAGAAAGGGAAGAAAAGAGGGAAGGAGGAAAGGAAAGAAGAAAGAAAGAAAGAAAGAAAGAAAGAAAGAAAGAAAGAAAGAAAGAAAGAAAGAAAGAAAGAAAGAAAGAAAGAAAGAGAGAGGAAGGAAGAAAGAGAGATAGGAAGGAAGAAAGGAAGAAAGACTCCAGGCTTCTGAGCAAACGTTCGTCACAGAGCCTGATGCAGGGCTCAAACTCATGAACCATGAAATCATGAACTGAGCCAAAATTGGATGCTTAACCAACTGAGCCACCCAGGAGCCCCCTATTGGCACTTTTAATCTAGAAATCTGTCAAATCATCAGTTGAGAACTTCAATCAAGCATGAAACTGGAGGTAAGAGCTCAATAAAGAAATGTGTTGTTAAAGGTGACTTGGGAAAAGAAAAAAATAGAAGATATTATTAAGAGAATGCCAAGAGAAAATTTGAAATCATTTCTAATAAACCATTGCTCTAGATTTTAAATCTCCATGCTTTTATTCTACATAAAGGTGACTCTTTATCAACAGCTGAGCTCTGTTTTCTAACTAAATCTTAACCAAGATTACAAAGAAATGAAGACATCATTGCAACCAATTGGCTCAAGGACTAACTAAATAGATTGACTTCATGTTGGACTTTAATTCCAGATATTACAATGACACACTCATTTTGTCCATTCATTTTCTTTGTAGGTATCAAATAAATCAGTGATTTTGACTCTGAACACATCTCCTTTTAAAATGACAAATTTAAGTTAGAAATGGTATGCCAACATTTCACCATGGAGCTATCAATTTCCTTCCTGGAGTCTGATCTACACACGTTCCAAAAGATTAACACACAAAATTTAATCCAAGCATGTCTTCCTTTTCTCAAAATACACAAGTTGAGTCCATTTTACAACAATCAGGATCATCCAATTTTGCATGTGGAGTTTGTTAAGTGCTGCGCCAAAAGAAAAGTCAGCCTGATGGAAAGAAAAAAAGCTGTGTTCCTCTATGACCATGGCCAGTAGATTGCATTGAGTTAACTTCTTTCAGACATAATCCATCATTGACAGAGCCAATTTGTTAACACATGTTCTCCGGCTGAATTAGGCCATAGCCCTGCTGCCCTGCATACCATTGTATCCATAGACATGCCTAATAACACTCTTTTTTCAGTTGGGCAGCCCAAATTAAAAATCCCTCAAAGACACTTATAAACTGTTTACTTCACCATATCTATTGGTTAGATCTGTTTATAACCACTCAAAGAACATTTCTGAGTACTCAGTAATCATAATAATGGGGGTTTTTACAATATTAGGAGTAACAAGACCTCTCTTATAGTACAATAACTATACAGTAAGTTTATCACAAAAATATATTTCCCTTACATGTATAAATAACCTTATACCTTAATATTTTCATGATTTATTAATTTCCTATCAAGCCTATGGACATAACATTAAAAAACATCAGTTCTCAAAACAATTATTCAACTGGAACCAGCAATTTTTGTTCTTGCCATTAAAATTCTTTAAACTTTCATACCAAAATATTCCCCTTTACTTGATACCTGGCTAGAAATGGGGAAATTAAAAGATTTTTCAAGTCCTAATAAGCAAAGACTTACAACTCATATATTGGAAATCAAAGGACTAATTTTGCTGCTTATATTTATACAATGTAGTTTTATTTTTTAAAAAATATTTGCCTGAATAAAGAGTCACCATGGTGTTTCAGTATGATGTTATGACCAGGAGATCTCACAATTCAGAATATTTGCAGTCTATCAAATGAAACCTTACACAGTATACATTTTTAAACTCCTATCAGTGTCATAAACATTATAGGATTCCTGGCTTGTTAGCTTATGGAGGAGACTGTGATAACTAAAGTATTTCATGGTGTTTTAAACTAGATTACATTGCCAAGAAATCTGTTTCTACCCACTGTCCCTGCCTATTATTAACCTGGGCCATCCAAAATACTTTCAGGGTCAACACAAGTTGAAATCTGAATCATTAGGTTCCTTTGTCATGGAGTATTATCCCAAGCATAAAACACTAAAAAGAGATGTACATCATTTCCTTTGTGCTCTCTTTTACAAGTCTTTTCTTCAGAGATCAGCAGAGATCTACACAGACAGCAAACATACCTTAAGTATTTACAGTGTTCCAAGGGGTGCCTGGGTGGCTTAGTTGGTTAAGCGTCCGACTTTCGCTTAGGTCATGATCTCACGGTTCGTGGGTTCGAGCCCCGCGTCGGGCTCTGTGCTGACTGCCGGCTCAGAGCCTGGAGCCTATTTCGGAGTCTGTGATTCCCTCTCTCTCTGACCCTCCCCTGCTCACGCTGTCTCTCTCTCTCTCCTAGAATTAAATAAAACATTAAAAAAAATTTTTTTTAAAAAGTATTTACAGTGTTCCAATTATCATGCTACAGTCTAAAGTTACAAAAGTGATTAAGACACAGTCCTGGTCTCAAGTTGCTTATAGTCGAATAGAGAAAACATCCTTTCATTACACAAAGATAGAGGCATTTTCATGGTGTTATGGTATTAATTTTCCCATGTATAATGTAAGTTTGGTACTTAGCCAGATCATCTTAAATAAATTCTGACTATAAAAGTGTTCTATGGTACACAATACATGGCAAACATTTTATTTTGTATATTTTGTTTTGTTTACCTAAAGCCCATGTAGAAATTTTTTTTCTAGTTTTTTTATAAGCCAATTTTTATTTTTTTGAAAGACTTGGCAAAGATCTGTCAATATCCACAATTATCTTTTTGCCAGGTCCTAAACAATTCATGCTACGGCAGGATTGGATCATCTGTTTCACCAGATCCTAGAAAACAGGACTTGGCAAGTGTACTCTGAAGGCCTACTCACGAGTCACCATTAGTGGAACACACAGCCAAGGAACATCTTATATACTACCAGCCTTCTGTCAATGGGCTTAGGCCACATGTTCTTCTGAGGTAGTCTTATCTTCTCTTCATTCATAAGCTAATGTCATATTCAAGCCAGATTAACTGAAACAGTCACTTGATCTATAGATAACAAGCATAATATTTTTTTTGTAGTATCTCAACAGCTTTCTTGTTTTACATACCACAAAAACATCCTAAATTATATATCTCCTTTGAAAATTGGGGTGAGGAGATTAGGGTTGTTGCAGCATTAAAATAAATAGAAATAAATTTTAGTAATCATTTGGACCACAAAATAGGATTTTCAAGTCAATGAGGATAAGAAATAGTCTTGAAAGCAGGCTTTGTATGAGAGAAAAGGATTTTCTAAATTCCTTATGGTACCTCTTTAACAAATGAAAATGCAGATCTGACTCCTTCACAGATTCTCCTATAAAAGAGTCCATCCACTCTCACCACTTTTATTCAACAAATTACTGAAAGTCTTAGCCACAACAATTAGATAACAAAAAGAAATAAAAGGCATCCAAATTGGTAAGAAAGAAGTAAAACTTCCACTATTTGCAAATGATATGATACTATACTATACTCCACCAAAAAACTCCTAAAAATGATGGATGAATTCAGTAAATTTTCAGGATACAAAATCAATGTACAGATATCAGTAGCATTCCTATATTAATATTGAAGCAGCAAAAAATGAAATAAAGAAATCAATCTCCCTTAAAAAATGAAAAGAAAACAGTCACATTTACAATTTCACCAAACAGAACAAAATACCTAGGAATAAACTTTAACCAAAGAAGTGAAAGAACTGTACTCTGAAAACTATAAAATATCAGTGAAATAAATTCAAGACAATGCAAAGAAATGGAAATACATCTTCATGGACTGGAAGAACAAATATTGTGAAAATGTCTATACTACCCAGAGCAATCTACATTTAATGCAATACGTGTCAAAACACCAACAGCATTTTTCACAGATCTAGAACAAACAATCCTAAAATTTGTATGGTACCACAAAAGACACCAAATAGTCAAAGAAATCTTGAAAAAGAAGAACAAAACTAAAGGTATCACAATTCCAGACTTCAAGTTATATTTTCAAAGTTGTAATAATCAAAACAGGATGGTACTGGCATAAAAATAAACACATAGATCAATATAACAGAAAAGAAAATCCAGAAATAAACCCACAATTATATGGTCAACTAATCTTTGACAAAGGAGGAAAGAATATGCAATGGGAAAAAAATAGTCTCTTCAACAAATAGTGTTGGCAAAACTAGACTGCTACATGCAAAAGAATGAAACCACACCACTTCCTTACACCATTCACAAAAATAAAGCCAAAATGGATTAAAGACCTAAATGTGTGATCTGAAACCATAAAAATCTTATAGAAGGGCACAGGCAGTACTTTCTCTGACATTGGCCATAGGAACATTTTTCTATATAAGTCTCCTGAGGCAAGGAAAACAAAAGCAAAAGTAAACTCTTGGGACTATATCAAAATAAAAGCTTCTTCATAGTAAAGAAAACAACAAAACTAAAAGGCAACCTATTGAATGGGAGAAATATTTGCAAATGAAATATCCAGTATAAGATTAGTATACAGTGGGGTGCCTGGATGGCTCAGTCGGTTAAACATCCGACATCGGCTCAGGTCATGATCTCACAGTTTGTGGGTTCAAGCCCTGCGTTGGACTCTGTGCTGACAGCCAGCTCAGAGTCTGGAGCCTATTTCAGATTCTGTATCTCCCTCTCTCTCTGACCCTCCCTTGCTCATGCTGTCTCTCTCTCTCCCTCTCTCTCTCTCTCTCTCTCTCTCTCTCTCAGAAATAAATAATAAAACATTTTTTAAAAAAAGGATTAGTATCCAAAATATAAAAAGAACTGATACAACTCAACACCCCCCCAAAAAATAATCCAATTAAAAATGGACAGAGGACATGAATAGACATTTCTTCAAAGAAAACATATAAATGGTTAAAAGACATATGAGAAGATGCTCAACATTATTCATCATCAGGGAAACACAAATCAAAACTGCAATGAAGTATCACCTCATACCTCTCAGAATGGCTAAATTCAAAACCACAAGAAACAAATGTTGCTGAGGATGTGGAGAAAAGGGAACCCTCTTACACTGTTGGTGGGAATGCAAACAGATGCAGCCACTGTAGAAAACAGTGTGGAGATACCTCAGTTAAAAATAGAACTACCCTAGGATCCAGTGATTGTACTACTGGATATTTACCTAAAACTTACAAAAACTCAAATTCTACATGGGTGGCTCAGTCAGTTAAGTTCTGACTTTGGCTCAGGTCATGATCCCACAGTTCATGAGTTGGTGTCCTGTGTTGGGCTCTGTGCTGACAGCTCAGAGCTGGAGCCCCAACTCACAATCTGTCTCTCTCTCTCTCTCTTTAAACAATAAAATAAACACATTTTAAAAAAACAACACTAATTCAAATTATGAATTATATGCTTATTGCAGTGTTATTTACAATAGCCAAAGTCTGGAAGCACCCCACATGTCCCGATATATGAATGGATAAGGAAGATATGGTATACACACACACACACACACACACACACACACACACACACACACACACTCACACGGAATAGTATTCAATCACAAACAAAGAATGAAATCTTGCTATTTGCAATGGCATGGATGGAGCTAGAGAGTATAATGCTAAGCAAAGTAATTCAGTCAAAGAAAGACAAATATCATATGATTACACTTGTCTGTGGAATTTAAAAATCAAAACAAGCAAAGAGAAAATGAAAGAGAGATAGAAGGATGCCTCAGTTGGTTAAGTGTAGGACCCTTGATTTTGGCTCAGGTTATGACCTCACAGTCATGAAATCCAGCCTCACATCCAGCTCCATGCTGGGCAGGGAGCCTGCTTAAGATTCTCTCCTTCTCCCTCTGCCCCTCCCCAGCATGTGCATTCTCTCTCTCTCTCTCTCTCTCTCTCTCTCTCCCCCCAAAAAAACCAAAAAAACAGAGAGAGAGAGAGAGAGAGAAAGAGGGAGAGAGAGACCAAAAACACAGACTCTTATCAATGGAGAACAAACCAATGGTTACCAGAGAGGGAGTAGGAGAAGGGATGGATTAAATAGGTTTGGGGATTAAGGGATGGAATTGCTGAATCACTATATTGTACTCCTGAAACTAATATAACACTGTATGTTAACTAATTGGAATTAAAATAAAAACTTTACTATGGGGGAGAAGAAGGGGAAAAATAGTTGGGGAGAGAGAGGGAAGCAAAGCATGACAGACTCTTGAAAGCTGAGAACAAACTGAGGGCTGTTGGGGGTGGCGGAGAGGGGAAGGGGGTGATGGGCATGAAGGAGGGCACTTGTTTGAATAAGTACTGGGTGTTATATGGAAACTAACTTGACAATAAACTATTTAAGAAAAAAATAAAGTAAAATAAAATAAATAAAATAATAAAATAAAATAAAATAACTTTTAAAAAATTGTTAAAATGCTAAATTTTGCTATGTATATTGTGTAACAATAAAAAAAAGGTAGTAACTATTAAATATTAAAGCAATGCTTCCTATGGTGCTTTGTAACAATGTACTCTACAGAGTGAAGTCTCCAAGGGATACATGCTGTACAAATTATAGATCTTACTTACTGATGTGAATTTCCAACAGAAACACACTAATCTGTTAATGGGAATACAAGTAAAACAGCTAAAATATTGAAAATAAAAAATCAATAATTATTTCCTTATCAGAAGTCTTAGCAATTTATGACTAGTTTGAGAGCAATGCACATTTTGTTCTTACTTAGAAGCACACTGAATAAGAACAGATAAAAACATGTTGTAACAGAATTTGAAATAGCTATAGAATGATATCTTTTAAAGATAGTCTAATTTTACAACTAAATATTTTTAAAAGTCACTACATTTATTCTGTAACAAGTACCTCAACAAGTGAATATTAAAATATACATTATTTGAAAGTAGAAATATGAAATAATACAGTGAATACAAACAAACTGGAACACTAAGTCCTCTAAAGAGTTAAAGTAAGTTGTAGTCTGTGAGCGGTCACCCACTAGAATTGTGTCTTCATAAATTTGAATCATTTATAGAGTGTTTTTGATGATAGGCAATTCTTTGTTGAAAGTTAAGTGCACTTTTATATGAATAAATAAAGACGGCTTTGGTTTGAACTAATACATTATTTTGACAAATGTTTATTGGAAACCCAGTTATGGGTTCATAAATCAGGGTTCTTTGTGGTCCATCAGGTGAGCTCACCAGTGCCACCAGATGTCATGGTACATACCGATAGGGTAATTAAAACAACTCCATGGCATGCTGTCCTTATCCTACATAATGACAGTAGCAAAGACAGAGGAAGAAATAGCTTATTCTCTTTAAGTTAGTGAAAATGCTTTTGCAAGATGTCATGACCATGTCTTCAAGGAAAAAGAAAGACATTGTTCTTTATTTACTGCTGGGTTAAAATGACAAAGTCAAGAACAATACATGATCTGTCAGACAGTTGATTCCTCATAATTAAAAGGGAAAAAAATCATCTGCATATATCTCATGTCTGAACTATGTCCTTAGAAGAATTGTTCTTTTTTTCTTTTTATTCTTCCCTTCCTTATCTTCCATCCCTCTTTTTTTTTTTTTTTTAATTTTTTTGGTTTATTTTTGAGACAGAGAGAGACAGAACATAAGCTGGGGAGAGGGAAGAGAGAGAGGGAGACAGAATCTGAAACAGGCTCCAGGTTCTGAGCTGCCAGCACAGAGCCCAATGTGGCGCTGGAACCCACGAACCGCGAGATCATGACCTGAGCCGATGTCGGATGCTTAACCGACTGAGCCACCCAGGTGCCCCCAACCCTCTTTTAAATAATAGTTGTTTCTTGAAGAAGTGAGTCCTATTAATATGGCGCAGCGTAACTGGGCCAGAATAGTACAATTCAGCAATATATTGCATGGATCTGACTTGTATGAAAAATTTCACGATAATAGCTTACATTCTTCATCACCAAAAAGAAAACAGTTGACAAGACAATTCTGGCAAAATCACAAACTCATTTCAACTGAAAATTGGAAAGACTTTTAACTCTAAAGGCTTTTCAGGGGCGCCTGGGTGGCTCAGTTGGTTAAGCGAATGACTTTAGCTCAGGTCATGATCTCACGGTTCATGGGTTCAAGCCCCGCGTCCGGCTCTGTGCTGACGCTAGGCTCAGAGCCGCGTCCGGTTCTGTGTAGCTAGCTCAGAGCCTGGAGCCTGTTTCGGATTCTGTGTCTCCCTCTCTCTCTGATCCTCCCCTGTTCACACTGTCTCTCTCTCTCTCTCTCTCTCTCTCTCAGAAATAAATAAAAACATTTTTTTAAAAAAAGACTTTTCAAAGTCCCTATATAGGCCAAAAGTACCAACCATGACAGGCAGGAAGATGAGGTATATAATGAAAGCACAATTTGTATATTGTAACCAAGAGTAAGAAATTTTCTTCATATTAGACCATCTAAGCCTAGTGCAAGATGTAGAAAAATCAGATCTCAGTGATTAGCATGATAAATAATATAAAATCTAAGAATTCTGCCTCTTAATATTACAAATTTGTTATAATTATCTCTAACCATTTTAAATCTTTCCTTGTTACAAGTCTTTTAATGACTCAGTTTTATTTTCTATTTAGGTATTTTTTCCTTTATAGAGAGAATGATACATACAATACAAGATATTTGAGTATATTCTATGATGGAAACAGAACTTTTATGCTTTCCCATATGATATAGCTAAAAAGGGCTTCTGTACTTTTTGTTCACATGTCATGACTTAGCAGTAGAAAATGAAAATGCCTGTCACAGATTGCTAGACAGACCTCTGCATAATTCATCCCAAGCATTTGCAAGTAATGCAGACCAACACATCCAAGATTTGCCTCTAGAGCAGCCAGCCAGCTCGACATGAAGTGCCCGTTGAGTCAGGCTGCAAATACAGAACTCTGCTATTACTGTGTAACTGCACTGCTCAAGTCTGCTGGCTTGGCTACTGCTGATAATAGAAACAAGAAGGTAAATGACAACTGAAAACGTGAGCTGTTAAGCCACTCCAATCTTAAACCCAAGAAGTCGTGTCACCAAGACTGACTTTTTTTTTCAATTTTTTTATTTATTTCTAGGAGAGAGAGAGAGACAGCGTGAGCAGGGGAGGGTCAGAGAGAGAGGGAGTCACAGACTGAAACAGGCTCCAGGCTCTGAGCTGGCAGTCAGCACAGAGCCCGACACAGGGCTCAAACCAACGACCGCGAGATCATGACCTAAGCGAAAGTCAGACGCTTAACCGACTAAGCCACCCAGGCACCCCTAGACTGACTTTTTAAAAATGTCTAAATACAACTATTATTTGTGAAAGACAAAAAATGTTGCCATTGTATAACAGGAAATGTGTTTAGAAAGAACGGAACTGGGAGCTGGGTCTCCAAGCACCCTTGATTTCAAACTATCTGGACAGCTTCATATAAAGAAGAGCTCTACTTAAATGGGTGCTTAAACAGCCTGAATTCCCATAATGAATTAAGAGACTTTCTTATTGGTTTGAACTGAATGAATCTTCATAATGTCAGGTTAGTGCACAGTTGTCAAGAGCAACAGACTGCTATGGAAGTGGCATAACAGCACAGAGCTCCACTGACTCACTCCCAGTCAAACGGGACAGAATTATTAAAAAGCAAGCAACTAAAGACTCTGGAAATAGTCTTATGTGTACAGCAAATGAAAAAAAAAACATCTTTTCAATAAAACCTAAGAAATTTCTTATCAGATACATGAGAGTCTGTGGCATTTGAATCAAGACCACTTCTTCCACCCTACACCCAGCACAGTGAGGCAGACATTTCATTCAAGACTGAAGCAGCAGGGAGTTCATGGCTCTCTGTTCTCTCCCAGAGACAGAGCTCTCTTCCTGGAAGCTAGCAAGACTTCAGTGTTTCTCATCTGGCACCCAGCAGCCTTTTGCTGGGGATAAGTCCCAGGCAAATAGAGTCAAGAGGTAGGATCTCCTTTTCACCCAACTCCCACTTGTGGAACTGAGGCTCCTACAGTGGGGTGTCACCCAAAGAGAACTTGTCAATGTCCCCATTCAGAGCTCCTGAGCCCTAGGCCAGAGATTTTGCAAAGGGGAGAAGCAGCCACCAAAGAGATAGCTCCTCCTCTTTTCACAAACAAATTGACTTCATTTGCAATAGCTTTGGAGAAGTTTAACCTTAGAGCACTCTCAAGAACAGTAGAAGCTAGAGCACCAGGGTGGATCAGTCAATTGAGTGACTTTGGCTTAGGTCATGATCTCACAGTTTGTGAGTTCAAGCCCCACATCAGCCTCACTGCTGTCAGCACAGAGCCCACTTCTGTGCCTCTCTCTCCACCCTACTCTTGCTTGCGCTCTCTCAAAAATAAATAAAACTTAAAAAAAAAAAAAAAGAATGGTGGAGGCTATGGTAAAAGGCCATTGGGAGGAGTTTGTGTATGTAATGAAGAAAAGGCCTAGAGTGTGTAATGAAGAAAAGGCCTAGTAATGCAGAGAACTGGGGACTCAGATGCCTGGGAGGAGACAGCCCTCCTGGGGTCAGGACAAATATCACCCTGATCTCAGAAAATATTCTGTCTAAAGAGCCATAGTCTGATAGGATTCATCTGTAGAAGAATTTATGCCCCAGAACATTTTTGTAAAAAAAAAAAAAAGTAACAGGCAACAATTACTGGAGTTTTAACAGCTGAATACAGTCAGGAAAAGAGTAGAAAAGAGCCCTGCCACTGCTGCTGTCATCCCAAAGTGACGATGGGCACACCTAAAGCTGTCCTCCTTGAGGAGCAACATCAGAGTCATAACCTTGGGGGCAGGGGTGGGGGGGGGCAATGAGGAAGTTGCAGGGGAGGGAGGGAGCAGGGAATAGATTTCACAAAAATGATCCAGCCAATCACTAAACAAATAAATAAGCAAGTAACAACAATAAGATCCAGAATGAGTAACAGAGTTACTACAATATGTTATCTAGAAAGTCCATAATAATTGCCATATCAATAATACCAATAAAAATTTAAAAACATGCAAAGAAATAGAAAAGTATGACCCATACCTCAGAAAAAACCAAAAGCAGGCAACAGAAACTTCCTGTGAAAGCAACCAGAGGTCTCACATAACAGAAAAATATTTCTAAATAGCCATTATAATTATGTTCACAGAACTAAAGAAAACCATGTTTAAAGAAGTAAAGGAAGGTATATTGACAATATTGTACCAAAAAGAAAATACCAAAAAAGAGATAAAAATTACTTAGACTTGAGTGGCTCAGTCGATTAACTGACTCTTGATTTTGGGTCAGGTCATGATCTCACGATTCATGGCTTCGAGTTCTTTGTTGACAGCATGGAGCCTGCTTGAGATTCTCTCTCTCCTTTTCTCTCTTCCCCTCTTTCACTTATGTGCTATCTTGTGCATACACTCTCTCTCTCAAAACAAACAAAAAAATAAATAACTTTAAAAATTACTTTTAAAAAAGAACCAAATGGAAATCCTGGAGTTAAAAATGCAATATCTGAAATAAAAAATTTACTAGAAGGGAATCAAAAGTAGATTTGAGCTGGCAAAAGAAGAAACTGGTAAATTTGAAGATAGACTGATGGAGATTATGAAAACTAAAGAACAGAGGAGGAAAAAGAATGAAGAGAAATAAACAGCCTCAGAGAAATGTGAGACACCACTAAACACAATAATATACAGATAAAGGCAGTACCTGGAAAGAAGAAAGAAAAGATCCATGACCAAGTGGATTTTTCCCAGGAATTCAAGATTGGTTTAGCATCTGAAAATCAACTAATACATTATATCATATCAATAGAAAAAAAAAAAACCCAAAAGTCATCAATCGTTATCTCAATGACAAAATCACCTCAAGAGAATTTGAAAAAACCCATTAATGCTTCATGATAAAAAACAAAAAAATTAAACCATGAATAGAAGGGGATTTCTTTAACTTTACACTCTGGAAACTAAAAAACATTTTTGAAAGAAATTATAGAAGATCTAAATAAGTGGAAAAACATCCCACACCCATGTACTGAAAGATTTAACACTGTTAAGATAGAATTACTTCCCAACTATTCTATAGATTCAACACAATCCTTATCAGAATCCCAGCCAACTTCTTGGTATAAATTAACAAAGCTGATTCTAAATATGGAATTGCAAAGGATCAGAATAGCCCAAACAATTCTGAAAAAGAAGATAAAACTAAGGGCGCCTGGGTGGCTTAGTCAGTTAAGCACCCAACTCTTGATTTCAGCTCAGGTCATGATCTCACGGTTTGTGGGATAGAGCCTTGCATCGGGCTCTGCACTGACAGTCTGACAGTATCGAGCCTATGTGGGATTCTCTCTCCCTCTCTCTGTCTCCTCTCTCTCTCTCTCTCTGCCCCTCCTTGACTTGTGCACTTGTTCTCTCTCTCTCCCTCCTCCCTTTAAAAATAAATAAATAAAAGAAGAAGGAAAAACTAAAAGGGCTCATACTTATTAATTTCAAAATTTACTTCCAATTTCAAAATTTACTATAAAGCAACAGTAATCACCACAGTGTGGTCCTGGCACAAGGATAGACATATAGAGCAATAGGAGAGAATTAAGAGTCCAGAAATAACCCCTCTACTTCTGTAGCCAACTGATTTTCAAAGGGTGCCAAGACCAGTCAATTGGGGAAAGAAGAGTCTTTCATGACCTTGGATTTTGCGAAATATTCTTAGATATTATGCCATAATTATGAATAGCAAATGAAAAAATTGATAAATTGTACTTCATCAAAATTTAAAATTTTTATGTTTCAAAGGACACCATCAAGAAATTTAAAAAGCAACCAATAGAGTGGGATCAAATATTTGTAAATCATATATTTGATAAAGGACTTGAATTTGGAATATATAAAGAGACTTTACAATTCAGTAATAAAAAGACAAATAATCCAACTAAAAAATGAGCAGTTTCTGAATAGACATTTCCCCAAAGATATACAAATGGCCAATAATAATTTATGAAAAGATGCCTGACATCATTAGTTACCAGGGAAATACAAATCAAACCACGAGATACCATTCCTTACCCACTAGGTGGTTAGAATAAAAAACTCAGGGAGGGAGGGGCAAGATGGCAGAGAAGTAGGGAGCTCCGAACATCGCACTTGCCCCCATATCTCACACGGAAAAGACCTGAAGCCATAGGAACCCTTACAGAACCCAAGAGATTGGGAGAAAAAGAACGCAGAATCCACTGAGAAAGTCTTCTAATGTGAGTGCGAACTGGGGAAGATAAAATCTGGCAGGGATCGGAGACTCGAGGGACAGGGGCGATCCCCTTCTGCAGGGAGTGAGAGAGGAAAGAGAGAGTCCGAAACTACTCAAGGCACGGTCCCTGTCGCTGGGAAACAGAAGGGCCGTGCGCGCCAAATCCCTGCACGCCAGTTCGCCACGTGCCAACTCGTCCTGGAGGGGCTGGCAGACCACTTCTTTGTGCTCCTGGCTGGCTAGATGCTTAAAGGAGCTGCGCGCCGGACACCTGGAGGAACCGCGTGCGTACCTGGCATCCATGCTCTTGGCTGGCTGGAACTCCAGAGGGAGGTGAAGAGCTTAAAAACTGGGAGCTTTGCCCATGAGGCTTTGGGTGACGAGACACAGAGGGACCTGGTTTCCTTCTCTCCAGCTGGCCCGGCGCGCCCCGCAGGCAAACCCCCGCCCATGTTAGCCAACCCGACCCAGAGAAGAAGGGAGCAGCGATTCTGGCTCCATCCCCAGGGCTAGGCAAGAGGCTTAGAATTGCCCCAAGGGGATCACCTGCGAGGTTGTGTCTACAGCAATATCAGTGGGGCACACGGACTGGGATTTGGAAACTAGGCCTGGCCTGGGTTAAAGAGCGCAACCCACTTTGGCTGTGCCCCCGGCTAAGGGAGTTTACACACCCAAAAAATCGAGGTGCAGCACTTGGTTCAAGAAGGGACTGGAACCCAGCCACTCTCCTCCCCACAACCGCCAAGGCAGAATTCCTGCCTGACCCATTGGATCACACCACCCCCTTCCCTGCTTGAGAGCTGCCCTCCCCCTCCCCCCTTTTTTCCCTTTTTTTTCCATGGACCACTGACCTGATTAACTCTGGTCACTGGCTTGCTTAAACAGTCACATTTAGTCCATTCTGTAGATGTGAATTCTACACCTACCAACCTTTTCATCTCTTTCTCTCAGGAGTAATTAGACTATATAGTTTCTCTGGATAACACCAGCGTCCTTCTCTCACCTATCCAACCATATTCCACCCTTTAGCTCTTTGAAAAAAGCTTCTTATCCCTTCTGCCTGTTCATTCTCTTTCCAATTTTGCCTCATCCCTGCCCTGTCTTCTCTCTCTTTCTCTATGCTCTTCAACCAGCACTGCATACACCCGGCTATTTAATTGTAGCTGGGAAATCCAGTTATATGCTATAAACCGTTCTTTGTCCATCGGTTTTCTTCTTTTATCCTTTTCTTCTTTTTGACCTTTTTATGTATTTTTTAATTTTCTATTATTGACCTTCCCTTCTGTCTTTTCTCTTGACTTTTTCGTTTTCTCTCTCGGTTTGCATGTTAGTTGGATTTGTCTGTGCGTTGGTGTGCCTCTGCTCCCTGTGTGTTTGTCTCTATTTTCTTCTCCAGGGCTATCTCAAGAAACAAGCCAAAGTGCCCATGGTGGAGAGCCCCAAATATCACTACGAGTAGGAAAATAAATTAACCAAGGTCTAAACAAGGGAGACCAAAAGATACCATTCAAAAAACACTCTCTGAAAGGATAGGCCCTGGACAGCCAAAGAGTTTTTTTGGGTACAGCAGCGCTCACAGGTGCAGAGACCATAACAAGTCTTTAAAACTAACGAGAGACAGAAAGCTAACTAAAATGATGAAACGAAAGAGCTCTCCTCCAAAGAAATTCCAAGAAGAATTGACAGCTAATGAACTGCTCAAAACAGATATAAGCAGCATAACTGAACAATATTTTAGAAGAATAATCATAAAATTAATAGCTGGACATCAAAGAAACTATGGCTACAAGCAACATGGAGAATAAAAATAGGCATGATGAATTTTAAAATGCGATAAATGAGATACATAATAAATTAGAGGCGTCCAATGCACGGATTGATGAGGCAGAAAGGAGAATAAGTGACTTAGAAGACACTATTATAGAAAAAGAGGAAACTGAGAAGAAAAAAAAAAAAAGAGACAAACTGATCCAGGAACATGAAAGAAGAGTTCGAGAGCTCAGCGATATGGTCAAACGCAACAATATCCGTATCATAGGAATCGCAAGATAGGAGAGAGAGGGAAAGGTGCTGAAGGAGCCCTGGAACAAATCATAGCAGAGAACTTCCCTAACCTGGGGAAGGAAGTAAACGTTGAAATACAAGGGGAGCCCTCAGACGTAATTTGAATTGATCTTCGGCACAGCATATCATAGTAAAAACGGCAAAATATAAGGACAAAAAGAGAATTGTGAAAGCAGCTAGGGAGAAAAGGGCCCTAACATACAAAGGGAAACCTATCAGAGTGGTGACAGACCCACAAAGAAAAGAGAGAACACCCAAATAGACAACATCATGAATGAAAACGGACTTATTACAACCAACCCCTCAGAAATACAAGTAATTATCAGGGAATACTATGAAAATAATCATATGCCAACAACTTGGACAACTTAGAAGAAATGGACAAATTCCTAAACACACACCCGCTACCAAAATTCACACGGGAAGACATAGGAAATCTGAACAGACCTATAACTAGTGATGAAATCGAATCAGTGATCAAAAATCTCCCAACAAATAAGAGTCCTGGACCTGATGTCTCCCCTGGGGAATTCTACCAGACGTTTAAAACAGAATTAATACCAATTCTTCTCAAGCTATTCCAAAACACAGAAATTGAAGGAAAACTCCCAGACTCATTTCATGAAGCCAGCATCACTCTGATTCCCAAGCCAGACAGAGATCCAGCAAGAAAAGAGAACTACAGGCCAATATCCTTGATGAATATGAATGCAAAAATCCTCAACAAGATACTTGCAAATCAAATCCAACAGCACATAAAAAGATTCATCCACCAAGATCAAGTGGGATTCATTCCTGGGTTACAGGGCTGGTTCAACAGTCACAAATCAATCAAAGTGATACATCACATCAACAAAAGAAAAGATAAAAAACCATATGATCCTGTCGATAGATGCAGAAAAAGCATTTGACAAAATACAGCATCCCTTCTTAATAAAGACTCTAGAGAAAGTTGGGATAGAAGGAACCTGCTTAAACATCATCAAAGCCATCTATGAGAAGCCCTCAGCTAACATCATCCTCAACGGGGAAAAACTGAGAGCTTTCCCTCTGAGATCAGGAACACGACAGGGATGTCCACTCTCACCACTGTTGTTTAACATAGTGCTGGAAGTCCTAGCATCAGCCATCAGACATCAAAAGGAAATCAAAGCCATCAAAATCGGCAAAGAGGAACTCAAACTTTACTTTTCGCAGATGACATGATACTCTACATAGAAAACCCGACAGACTCCACCAGAAGCCTACTAGAACAGATCGGAGAATTCAGCAAAGTTGCAGGGTACAAAATCAATGTACAGAAATTGGTTGTATTCTTATACACCAACAATGAAGCAACAGAAAGAGAAATCAAGAAACTGATCCCATTCACAATTGCACAAAAAACCATAAAGTACCTAGGAATAAACCTAACCAAGGATACAAGAAATCTGTATGATGAAAACTATAGAAAACTTATGAAAGAAATTGAGAAAGACACAAAGAAATGGAAAAACATTCCATGCTCATGGATAGGAAGAATAAACATAGTTAAAATGTCAATACTACTCAAAGCAATCTACACATTATCCCAATCAAAAGTGCACCAGCATACTTCTCAAAACTAGAACAAATTATCCTAAAATTTGTATGGAACCACAAAAGACCCCGAATAGCCAAAGTAATATTGAAGAATAAACCCAAAACGGGAGGTATCACCATCCCAGACTTTAGCCTCTACTACAAAGCTGTCATCATCAAGACACTATGGTATTGACACAAAAACAGACACATAGACCAATGGAACAGAATTGAGAACTCAGACCTGGACCCAGAGGTATATAGCCAACTAATCTTTGACAAAGCAGGAAAGAATAGCCAATGGAAAAAAGACAGCCTCTTTAATAGATGATGTTGGGAGAACTGGACAGCAACATGCAGACGAATGAAACTAGATCATTTTCTCACACCATACACAAAAATAAACTCAAAATGGATAAAGGACCTGAACATGAGACTGGAAACTATCAAAACCCTAGAGGAGAAAGCAGGAAACAACCTCCTTGACCTCCACCGCAGCAACTTCTTACTTGACACATCCCCAAAAGCAAGGCAATCAAGAGCAAAAATAAACTATTGGGACCTTATCAAGATGAAAAGCTTCTTCACAGCAAAGGAAACAACCCAGAAAACTAATAGGCAACCAACGGAATGGGAAAAGATAGTTGCAAATGACATATTATATAAAGGGTTAATATCCAAAGTCTATAAGGAACTCACCAAACTCCACACCCGAAAGAAATGGGCAGAAGATATGAACAGACACTTCTCCAAAGAAGACATCCAGATGGCCAACAGACACATGAAGCGATGCTCAGCATCCCTCCTCATCAGGGAAATACAAATCAAAACCATACTGAGATACCACCTCACGCCAGTCAGAGTGGCTAAAATGAGCAAATCAGAGAACTCTAGATGCTGGCGAGGATGTGGAGAAATGGGCACCCTCCTACACTGTTGGTGGGAATGTAAACGGGTGCAGCCCCTCTGGAAAACAGCGTGGAGATTCCTCAGGAAACTAACAATAGAACTCCCCTATGACCCAACAATAGCACTGCTAGGAATTTACCCAAGGGATATAGAAATGCTGATGCATAGGAGCACATGTACTCCTATGTTCATAGCAGCACTCTCAACAATAGCCAAAACATGGAAAGAGCCTAAGTGCCCATCACCAGATGGACAAGAAGATGTGGTTTATCTATACGATGGAATACTACAGGGCCATGAGAAAGAATGAAATCTGACCATGTGTAGCAACATGGATGGACCCTCAGAGTGTTATGCTGAGCGAAATAAGTCAGGCAGAGAAGGACAAATACCATATGTTTGCACCTATGTGGGGGAATTGTGGGGGAAAGGGAGAGAGGCAAACCATGAGAGACTCTTGAATGCTGAGAACAAACTGAGGACTGATGGATGTGGGGGGAAGAGGGGAGATAGGCATGGAGGGGGGCACTTATGGGGATGAGCACTGGGTGTTATATGGAAACCAACTTGACAATAAACTATTTGTAAAAAAAAAAAAAAAAAAGCTCAGATAACAAGTGTTGGTGATGATGTTGAAGAATTGGAAACCTCATACACTACTGATAGGAATGTAGAATGCTAAAGAGTGGCAGTTCTTCAAACAATTAAACATGGAGTTACCATATGACCCAGCAATTCCCTTTGTAGGTATATTCTCAAGAGAAATGAAAACGTATGTCTACACAGAAACTTGTACAAATGTTCATAGAGGCATCATTTATAGTATCCAAATAGTGGAAACAACCCAAACGTCCATTAATGAACAGCCAGATAAACAAAATGTGGTATATTCATAGAATGGAATATTATTCTGCATAGAAAGAAATGAAGTACTAGTACATGCTACAACATAAATAAACCTTGAAAACAATATGTTAAGGGAAGGAAACCAGTCACAAAGACCACATACTATATAATTCCATTCATATGAAAATCCAGAATAGGGAAATCTATGAACAGAAAGTAGATTGCATAGGGCTGGGAGCAGTGGAAGGAAGAGGGGAGAGGAGGTTTATATTAGTATTCTCCAGAGAAACAAATCAGTAGAATGTGTGTATATAAAGAAGGAGCTTTATTTTAAGAAATTGACTCATACAATTATGGAGGCTGGCAAGTTTAAAATCTGTAGGTGGTTAACAGACTGAAGACCCAGGATAAACTGATGATGCAGTTCAAGTCTAAAGACCAAATGTCCTTCCTGCTTAGAGTATATCAGTCTTTTATTCTATTCAGGCCTTGAAACTGATTAGATGAGATTCACCCATGTTATAGAAGACTGCTACTACTCAAAGTCCACCTACTTAAATATAATCTCATCCAAAAACATCTTCATAGAAACATCCATAACAATGTTTCACATTTCTGGGCACTGTGGCCCAGCCAAATTGACACAGAAATTAACCATCATATGATTTATAGATAAAGGTAGAGGGTTTTCTTTTGAGGTGATGAAAATGTTCTAAAATTAACTGTGTAATGATTAAATGTGTCTGTGAATATGCTAAAAAGCCCTGAACTATACAATTTAATAGGTGAGTTGTATGCGAATTATACCTCAATAAAGCTACTTTTTTTCAAAAGAACAAACTACCACTAATACAACCACTACCAATAATTCATATCCTTCGAAAATGCAAACAAATTATTTTATCCATAATTCCCACTCTACATATACAGAAACTGAGACTGAAAGATATTAAATGACTCATCAGGGTCACACAGGTAATGATGTCAAGACAAGGAATCAAACTCAAATGTTTGATCTTTCAAATCAAAATTTCTGCACTACAATGAAAAGCAATTGCTGGTTCAATCTAAGAAAGATATCTACTCAGAAAGACGTCTATGTCTACAGCTATTATTGATAAAATATTATTTTTTAAAGTAATAACAGCAGCAGGAAAGGCAGATTTCAAGTTCTATACCAGGCCAGGCAAACAGAAAATATAACAACAGCCATACAGACTCTATCTTTTGACTTTTCTCTAATTCTTGTCTACCATCAAAGCAAATATCAGGGAGAAAAAAATTACAAATTCCCTATACTGTGTGGATCATTATGTTTTGTGAATTCATGTTTAGTATAAACTTAATCTACTAAGTTTAGTATCTTTAAAAAGTACTTCATCTCGCTTTCATTAAAAAAAAAAAAAGATCTGTCTTAAAACAATACATACCACTTAAGTGTAGCATTATCTCCATAACAAACTAAACCTATCATCAAAATACAATCTCTTAGAGAAACCACAAATAGTTCAGTTTAACCTCAAAACCTACTAGATATATGTGTAAATGCCCACTTAAAGAAGTCCAACTTTTAATTTATCATGATCACTAAATGGACTGCATCCAGAATTAGAGTTGCATTATACATCCCTGACCCCCACACCATTAGGACAAGCTTTGATTTATATTACAATTGATAATGAGCCTCAAGATATTATACAGGAAATTAATGTTTGGCTTTGGTATTCTCATGGCTTGTAGCAATACTGCAGTTGATAGCATAAACCAGAGACCCTATTAAGCAGCACATCCAATTTGTCCATGGCTCCATTGCCCTCTAGTGGCTATTTTGCACTAGTTATTAAGGGTAGCTTTTGAAAGTCAGGAACCAGATCAACAAAATCAGCAACATCTAGTAACTTTTTAGACATACAAATTTCAAGCCCCACCTAAGATCTAGTAAAAAGAAACTCAGTGAACGGTCCCAGCAATATGTTTCAATGTACCCTCCAGGCAATTCTGATGCACAGAAACTTGAGAACCACTCACTAGTCTAAGGGAAGCATTTTATTCATGTTTGAAGAAATGTGAATGCAGATAGGTGCATGTGATGGTTAGTTCTGTTTGTCAACTTGACTGGACTAAGGGATATCCAAATAACTATTAAATAAACCATTATTTCTTGATGTGTTTGTGTGGGCATTTCTTGAAGAGATTAGAATTTGAGTTGGTGAATTGAGTAAAGCAAATGTCCTCTCCAACATGGGTGGGTATCATCTATTGGGTCTAAACAGAACAAAAAGGCAGAGGAAAGGCAAATTTGCACTCTCTCTACTTAAGCTAACACATCCATCTTTTCCTGTCCTCAGATATTGGCATTTCTGGTCTTAAGATTTCCGACTCAGATAAATAGTTACACCGTTAGCCCCCAAATTCTAAGGCCTTTAGACTTAGACTGGATTACACCACTGGCTTTCATGATTCTCCAGCTTGCAGACAGAGATCATGGGACTTTTCAGCCTCCTTAACCATATGAGCCAATTCCTATAATAAATCTCTTATCTACCTACCTACCTACCTACCTACCTACTTACGTACCTATCTCCTAATGGTCCTTTC
The DNA here is from genome assembly GCA_017311185.1 of Proteles cristata cristata. Lineage (NCBI taxonomy): Eukaryota > Metazoa > Chordata > Mammalia > Carnivora > Hyaenidae > Proteles > Proteles cristata. The sequence goes on from JAESUZ010003487.1 coordinate 2,083,726, forward strand.
TCTGAAAAAAACTAATATAGTAAATATAAGTGTACTTAAAAATTTTTTTTAATGTTACTTTTTTTTGAGAGAGAGAGAGAGCATAAGCAGGAGACAAGCAGAGAGAAAGGGAGACATAGTATCTGAACCAGACTGCAGGCTCTGAGCTGTCAGCACAGAGCCCGACATGGGGCTCGAACTCACGAACCATGAGATCATGCCCTGAGCCAAAATTGGAGCTTAACCGACTGAGACACCCAGGTGACCCAATATAAGTGTTCTTTAATGAGAGTATCACTCATATTATTCCTATGCTTTTTCTGACTTTCAAAAGGCCTTTAAATGCACGGAATATTCTAGGAAAAGCTTACATTTATTTGGGGAGATTTAAAAGTGCTATAAATCCATGACTAACGGATACAGAAAACCATAGGATAAAATTAATAAAAGTAAATTCATTTTAAGAGCTTGCGGACTAACCAAAACATCTAACCAGGATCCACCTATTTGTTTCTTGTCTATAAAATCAGTGGGAAATGTTCATCCAATGAACCAAGTATTAAGTCCAGGTTTGTGTGGGAAATTTAATATTCAAGCTCCTTAATGGAAGTATATTATTTTCTACCCATTTTTCCATTACATAAATTGCTACTTTGCATTACATATTTTGTTAATTGAATCATTCAAACTATCCGAGATAGACCGTCAGCCACATACTGAGCTAAGGCCAAAAACTATTCCAGAGTTTTAAAATATTGTAGTTTGAATAAATAATACAATAATTTTTAAATCATGTATAACTTAGTGTTAGCTCTAGGCTGCTGATGGTTCACTTACTCTGTTCATCAGATAAAGATGCCATAGTTCTACAAAAAGCAAGCGAGACTTGAGGTAAAAAATACATATATATGAAATTTGATCTATGTGACCTTTGGCAAGTTACTTAAACTCTATAAGTCACAGTTTTCCCAGCAAAAGAGTAGTGGAAAAAAATTAGTATCTATATTACTGAGACTTTGTGAGGGTCAAGTACATAAGGCTAAAGGAAGATTAAATGTTAAAAGGAACTTTCACATCATGTTTAAACAAATATCCCAGAAAGAATGTCATGTTACAAAGTATTAAACCTGTTATTGATTAATAAAAAGATGGCTATATCTCCTACTCCACAAAACCCTTACAAATAACCACTATAAACTCTGCACAAAATATAGAAAAAAAACTACCTGAAAGCACTTGAGGAAAAAAAGCAGGCAGGCATTGAAGAGGGGTCAACAGTTCTAAGAAAGAATGGCACTGAGCAAGGACACGATCCCAGTCAACACAGTACATAAACACAGAAAACCTGCAGTCTTAGTGGGTAAGGTCTAGAAGACAGAGTATGGAGTGACCACAGCAGCTGAAAAGTGAGGGTGAAAATCCTAGGAAAGAAAGAGCTGACAGAAAATAAGCCTTACTCAATATATTAAACAGTCTTCCTAATTCTCTGACTGATCCTGAACTATACAGAAGCAAAATCTAATCAGCACAATGAAGGCTAAGCAAATAAAGACTGTTCAGAGCGTAAAGTTCAACTTAGCTGTCTGCTTAAAGAAGAAAAACATATATTCTTCTGAAAAACAAACAGGATCAAGGAAGGTCTAAAATACATCATTCATAACATCCAGAACACAATAAAAACAATTAGTAGACATATGAGGAAACAGGAAAATATGACCTGTACTCAAAGACAAAGGCAATCAATGGCAACCACACCTGAGATGACTCAGATACTGATATTAACACACAAAGATTTTAAAGTACATATTGCAGTGATGGTCAAGAATATAAAGGAAAATATGCCCATAAAGATATAAAATCTTAGCAGAGAAATAGAAACCATTAAAAAAACAAATGAAAATTCTAAGACATAAACATAAAAACTCTAGAATTTTTTAAAAAGCCATTGGATGGGGGTGCCTGGGTGACTCAGTTGACTAAGCATCCAACTTTGGCTCAGGTCATGATCTCATAGTTTGTGAGTTTGAGCCTGCATCAGGCTCTCTGCTGTCAGCACAGAGCCTGTTTCTGATCCTCTGTTCTCCTCATTCTCTGTCCCTCCCCCACCCCTTACTTCTGGCTCTTTTTCCCTCTCATAAATAAATAAAAAACATTTTTAAAAAATCCATTGGATGAACTTAACAGTAGGTTTAAGATGAAGGAAGAAGTCAACCAACTTGAAAACAAATCCAGTAAGAGCAGAAAAAATAAATTGGAAAAAAAATGAACAAAGCCTCCTCAGAGATCTGTGGGATAACATTAATAAGTCTAACACATGTGTTAATGGAGTCAAAGAACAGAAGTAAAATGATAGAAAGAATATGTGAAGAATAATGGCTGGAAACTTTCTAAATAAGGTAAAAAACTAAAATTTACAGGTTTAAGAAGCTCAGAAAACCTCAATTAGGATAAATACAAAGAAAAACTACATCCATAAACACAGTAGTAAAACTCCTGCAAACAAAACACCAAAGGTAAAATCTAAAAACATTCAGAGAAAAACAACCAATTACATACAGGGGGTAATAATTTGAGTGATCACTAACTTCTTATCAGAAACAATGGAGGCCAGAAATTAGCAGAATAATCTTCAAAATGCATAAAGGGAAAAGAAAACTGTCAACCCAGAACTCTGTATCCAACAAAAATATAAGAACAAAGGAGAAATAAAGACATGTCCAGATAAGGGGTGCCTGTGTGGCTCAGCTGGTTAAGACTCCAAATCCTGATTTCTGCACAGGTCATGATTTCATGGTTTATGAGATCGAGACCCATGTCAGGCTCCACACTCACAGCCTGGAGCCCACTTGGGATTATTTCTCTCCCTCTCTCTCTGCCTCTCCCCACCTTGTGTTCTGTCTCCCAAAATAAATAAATAAACTAAAAAAAAAAAAAAAGACATGTTCAGATAAAAGAAAAAATTCATCATCAACAAACCTAAACTACAGAATATGTTAAAAGATGTTCTCTAGACTGAAGGGAAATGATAACACATGAATATTTAAGTCATCAGAAAGGAATAAAGAGCACTCTCAATTTATGCCTCAAAGTCTGTCTTTTAAAATGACTCAAAGATTCTGATTAAAGTGCTACTAAGTAAGCCTAACTTCTTTTCCCAATTTCACTTTCTCAAACAGATATGCATACCACCAACATGCAGGGATAGGGAGATACTCAATAAGTGGCATTCACACATAGTGGGCACTTTAGGTGCCCAAAGTAAACTGCAGATTCTCTAGTTCCTGCAAGGTTTTTCCATACTGCCTTTCTCAATAGAGATATTGAGTTTATATACTCTATAAATATAATGACTTGTTAGTCAATATTTTGTTTCATTTACTATAAAATGAAAACTACAAACATTAAACATTCTGAAAGATAACTTGTCAGTTTCTATAAATGCTTCAGTATGTAACCTTTCCAAGGAACAGAACTCTATTATACACTTCATTTGTCCCCACAACAAGTCCTAGCAGAATGCTGGGCAGAGTGAGTGTTTAACATTTACTTATTGTTTTCAAATAGCTTTGATAGTTGAGCTCCAGCCCATGTTGGGCTCTGTGCTGACAGTGCAGAGCCTGGAGCCTACTTCGGATTCTGTGTCTCCTTCTCTCCGTGCCCCTCCCCTGCTCATTCTCTCTCTCTCTCTCTCTCAAAAATAAATAAGCTTAAACTTAAAAAAAAATTTAAGTTATAAGACTAAATGTGGAAATGGAAATTTTTTCTCCTGGTATTAGAGAAGACTATTGTTTGAGGACTCATTCATTAAGAGCTGATCCAAGGAAAAGAAAAGGTAAGAAACTGAAAAAGAAATGAGAATTTGATGGGAAAACTTGATTATTTCCAGAAATTCAACCTAATCCAATTGTCCTCACTATTTACTCCTAGAACCAAAATTTACTCTTACTCTAAGAGGTGATACAAAAAACTACTAATTTATAATTTGGTTAAAGTCCTTTCTCTATTTTTCAATCAGGCTATTTTAGTTTTGTTATTGTTGAGCTATAGTTCCCCCTCCATTCTGGATATTAATCTCTTATCAGATACAGATATTTCCCTGAAGAACATGTATATAAAAAGATGTTCAACAGGTATATAAAAAGATGTCCAACATCACTAATAGAGAAATGCACATCAAAACTATAATGAGATTATCACCTCACATCTGTTAGCATAGCCACTATCAAAAATATAAAAACCTGAACGTGTTGGTGAGAATGTGAAGAAACTAGAACCCTAGTATAGTATTAGTGGATTGTAAAATGGTACAGCCAGTATAAAACAATGATATGGAGTTTCCTCAAAAGATTAAAAATAAAGTTTACTATATGATCCAGCAATCCTACCTCTGGATATACATCCAAAAGAGATGAAAGCAGGATACTGGAGAAATATTTGCAAACTCATGCTCACAATGATATTATTCACAATATCCAAGAGGTGGAAGCAACCCAGTGACAGATAAACAGAGAAAATGTGGCTTATGCATACAACAAAGCATTACTCAGCCTTTAAAAAAGGAAATCCTGTCACATGCCACAACACGGGCAACATACTAAGTAAAATGCACCAGCCACAAAAAGACAAAAACTCTGAGATCCCCCTTATATGAGGTATCTAAAGTAGTCAAATTTATAGAAACAGAAAATAGAACTGTGATTCCCAGAGGCTGGAGAGAGGAAAATGGGAAGTTGTTCAATGGGAAGAGAGTCTCGGTTTTACAAGATGAAAAATTTATAGAGATGCACAAGGTGAACCCTAGTTAATATGATTAAACTCTGCATTTAAAAATGATAAACTTTATGTTTTATTTTCTTCCTCTTTCCTTCCATTCCCTTTTCATCCACCCAGTCTGTCCCAAATTCAAAATATAGGCACTGAATCAACAAAATAGAGGAAAGATAAATGAGCATTCTGTTCTTCTCTTCCCTTTGCAGTTCTCCACAACAAGCATTAGTTTTGGTCCAGGAACAGTGAGGGGAAATTTGGAGGGAAGCTCAATTCTAGGCTTCTCATTTGGGAGAACCAGAACATTTCTTCCAATTCAGGCTCATGTTGGGACCACTACCAGGCAATAGGGAAATGCAACCAAGTACTCGAGATCTTTAAAACCCAATGAGAAATTAAGCTCTCTCACGTTCAGAGCTAATATACTGAAACTGATCTCAAATTAAAGGAAAGAAAGAAATGGAGAGGGAAGAAGGAAAGAAGGGAGGGAGGAAAGAGGCAAAAATAAGAAACAACACATACATATAACATTTTCTTTACTAACCATGAGACAAAAAATAAAAAAACATATCTCATAAATTAATAACTATTCCATTAGAAAATACTTCATTCTACAATCTCTTTCAGCTGCTATTCCATCGATTTCATCAGGTTTTGTTTCTTCATTTCTGTTTGGATGCAAAGTCCCATAATAAACAGTAAGAAAAATAATTCCAAGGACAAGAGCAAGAGCTATAGCGATACTGATAGGTATAAAATAGTCTGAATTAAAAATAGAGATTGGACAAACCCAAAACACAATCAATATCCCCAGTGTGACCAGTACCCTTACAATATAATAATAGAACATTGGATATTTAGTGTTTTCTCCCTTAATATTAAAAAATGTGAAGATAAGTATGAATCCAACAACAACTCTGTATAGGAATTCCATACTTATAGAAGCACAAAACTGAGTCTGCTTTTTAAATGCCCATAATATCCCTAAAAACCAAAGAAATAACAACAGAAATAATGCAATCTTAACATTTATGAATAAAAGAAGTACAACACTCAGCATCCAAGACAATAATGTAAGCAGTTTGTAAAAGAGGTATGTGAATTTGGGACAGAACCCATTAAGGAGATTTTTATCAGGCAACGATTTTCTTAGAGCTACTTGATAATCGACAGTCGACCAAGAAATAGCACAGCAAGAAACCATGACGGCAGCATCTACAAAACAAAAAATAAAAAATATATTGTTAAAGGAATAATAATAGCAATATCAAATTACTATATGCCATACATGCTTTATCTGAATATACACATGCCCACAACATGTCAGGTACTTTATATATTCATCTCATCTAATTTTTGAAATAGATATTAATATTTCCATATTACATATGAAAAAAATCGATGCTTAGAGAGTATACACATTACTTGACTCAAGTGACACAGCTAGCAAGTTGCAGAGGTTTGAAGCTAAATCTGCCTGATTGATTCCAAAGTTGGTCTACTTAAATGTTATATTAGACTGCTTTTATAAGATTTTAAATGAATTCACTGCACAAATTTTATTGAGCAACATATATAATGAAAACTGCACACTCTGGAAGTTCTCTAAGAGACTACAGTTATAGTCCTAGTCTTTTTGGCTTTGACTTTGGACATATACCCCTAATTCTCCAAGAGACAGTAAGATGGGGGATAGGGATAGGAAGGGAGGGAGGGAAAGAGGGAAGTTAAACAGAAAATTTAATGTCAATATAAGGCATCAACAAGCTCAATTTCCTTTTCTATAAGATGATGCATCAAAAGAGCAAATATATTCTAAAACATAAATTTCTATAGCTTTGACATATTTGTCTCATTTTTCCCCAACAAATAACAGAAGAGTAAGTTCACTACTACTTTGAAAAGGCATGGCATTAGGCCCCCATTTTCAAAGCTGAGAACTTTAACAGAACTGAGAGCAAAGATATTAGAGAATTAGAAAGAATTTAAAGCAGAATACAGAATGCTATTTCTTCCCATTTAACCTCATTGGAGGTCTATACATTATGATAAAAAGGCAGGCTTGAAATAAACTGACCTACAGAAAAGGATTATGAGGATTATAAATACCTTTGTTTACTCCCCTGGTTTTAGCATATTCTACTTTTGACCACACAATTAGCAGGACTTTTTTCTTTCCCCTTTAATTGAAAGATATTTTAATTAAAGCATCGCTTTCCCCTAAATCTTGTTTTTTTTTCTAATTAGTTTTAACTTCTACCAAATACATATACATAACAATTGAACATATACACAAAAACAAATTTATACATACATACAATTTAAAAGTCAATAAGTACTATAGAACTTATAAGAAAAATACCCTATTCTACCTTTCCTCACTTCTCAGTCACAACCCCCAGAAGAAATCACTATCAATCTCTAGCTTTTCTTCTGACATTTCTTGCCATATTTGCAAATAAAACACACCTGTTCTATTTCTTAATTTATTTGCTTTAGATACTGCTTACTGATTTCCTACTGGGAAAGAGGAAAATTTAGCACATACACACATATATACAACCCCTCCTTGCATTTTCCTCTCCCTCCATCCGCTCAAAAGAATAACATCACAATTTTTGGTAAAAGTTTATATTTGGTGTTTATCTTACAATGACTACATAAGTAGAGTTTTTGGGGGTATTTTTTTTTTTACTGCTCAGCCAAGTATTACACTCATTATATTTCCTTTCTTTTACAACTGCCCATTGCTTCTTTACTTGTTTAGTTTTTTACCCTATCAATATTTCTTAGGAAAATCTTCAAATCAATAAAACTCTACTATATATTACTATTAGTTCTTTTTTTTTAAGAATATAATCCTCCTGGTTTAAGGTGATTGTTCTCAAGGTTTGCTTCCTGCCTCCCCAAAACTTCCCTTCTCTTCAGTGTTGACTTGTTTCCTGTTCTCACTTTATCCTCATGTTTTTATCAAGCATTCTCCAGAAATTGCTGAGAGAAGTTGAACCTAAGCAAAAAATTTTAAGACCATGGATGCCTCAAAATATCTTTATTCTACCTTCATATTTAATATATAGTTTTTCTAGAAATAGAATTGAGTGTTAAAAACTGTTTTCCATTGAAACCTTAAAGTCATTGCTCTATAAGCTCTAAATTCAAGTACTATGGTTAAGAATTTCAGTGCCATTCAGTTTCTCTATCCTTAAGTAAATTTTTTGTATCTTGCATCTTACAGAATGTTACCTTTATCCTTGCTTCTCTGAATGTTATAATGATGGGCTTGGTATGCCCATTTTTATTCATGCTTTCAATCTAATAACCCACATCCTTCAGTGATATGCTATTTTATTCTTTGGTGGTTTCACTACAAATCACAATATGCATATCAAACATATCAAAGTTAAAAGTTAATGCTCTCCCTCATAGGTGAATTTATAACAATGGTAATGAAGCTTAAATTTCAGGGACTCACACTTGCCCAGGTTCCTTCCAAGCCTAGCAAAGCCCTAGCAATGTGTTCACTTTGTCAGATATTTTTATAAGATTCAGGAAAATAAAACATTCTAATTGAAGTTTATTAAATTCACTGTCTCTACTCCTACTTACTCTCTCTTACATTTTCCCTTGGTGTATTGAAGTAATACACCATTAGGTCATTTTGAAGAACTGGCTAAAGGGAAATTGAGTTGAGAATACATTAAGTTTAGGTTGGAGGGACAGATTTTTAAGATCTGTTTGAATAATTAAGATTAGTAAGTGACAGAGCTAGAAATCTCGGACAGTTTGCCTGATTTTAACACTTCACTAGATTGCCATCAACAGGCCTTTGACTACTTAACATTAAGGTACCATGGTCTCGCTTCATCCAGTAGACGGTATTAGTTTGACACTACTTCCCATTTCTTACTAATCTATCTGCTGGAACATAGATTTCTGACCATTTAGCTAACCTAACATTATATTATCCTCTATCCATACTGAATTCCTTGTCTTTGCCAAATGATATCTTTGCTTATGTATTCCTCTCAGTCTGAAATGACCTTGCCTAATTACATATCTACAGATTCTTAATAATTTCTTTTTGATTTGACATTACTAACACTGGTGAAGAAAACCTAACACTCTCAATATTACTAAGTGGGACATCAATAATAAACTAGTGTTGTTAATTCAAACATTATCTACAATTAGTTACTTCATCTAAAAAAATTTTATATACTGTAACCTTTTTTTTTAATTTGTATTTATTTTTGAGAGAGAGATAGAGGCAGCATGAGCAGGAGAGGGTCAAAGAGAGAGGGAGATACAGAATCTGAAGCAGGCTCCAGGATCCGAGCTAGCTGTCAGCACAGAGCCTGACGTGGGGCTTGAACCAACAAACCAAACCGTGAGATCATGAGCTGAGCTGAAGTCGGACGCTTAACTGACTGAGCCACTCAGGCACCCCTTATATACTCTAATCTTATAGAACATTATTAAAGAACTTGCCAGTGTTTTCCCCAAATTTAACAATCCAAAAAATATGCATATTGTTCTTCCCAAACTTAACAACCCAAAAAATATGCATATTATTAGTAACTGTGATGTTGAAAGAAGCTTTTCAAAGTTAAAATAAAAAACAAATTTCAATCAACTATGCTAAAAATTAGATTGAATTTTTCTATTCTCTACATAAATATAAAATGATTATCAAATCAAAAGTCAGAGAGTACATGCCAAAAAATTTAGAATATCAAAATAATAAAAACATATTACTTTTTTCCTCTTGTGAAATTTATAGTATTTGTCAGCTTTCTTATATCTATCATTTACTATAATTTATTTTTTTTAACGTATACTTTCTTATCTTTTATGGACTGAACTGTGGTCGTCCAAAATTCCTAGGATGAAGCCCTACTTAACCCTCAATGTGACTGTTTTGACATAGTGCCTTAAAGAGGTAATTAAGGTTAAATGAGGTCATAAAGGCAGGGCCCAAATCTGATAGGACTGATGTCCCTATAAGAGGAAGTGACACCAGAGACCTCTCTCCACACACAGAGGAAAGGCCATGTGAGGACACAGCAAGAAGGTAGGCACCTGTAAGCCAAAGAGTCTTCACCAGAAAGCAACCCAAACGGCACCTCAACCTTAGACTTCCGGTCCCCAGAACTATAAAGAAAATTTATTTCAGATATTTAGACTGTGGAATTCTATTATGGCGGCCTACACAGACTAACACAGTACCTAATATGTTTCCATATTTTATTCTTTTTCTTAAATAGGGTCTCTCTATTTTAGTTTTACAGTTCAAAACACCCAGATCTGGGTGACTCAGTCGGTTGAGCGTCCAACTTCAGCTCAGGTCATGATCTCACGATTCGTGGGTTCGAGCCCCGCGTCGGGCTCTGTGCTGGCGGCTAGCTCGGAGCCTGGAGCCAGTCTTCGGACTCTGTGTCTTCCTCTCTCTCTGACCCTCCCCTGCTCACGCTACCTCTGTCTCTCTCTCTCTAAAAAATAGATAAAACATTAAAAATTTTTACTTAAAAAAACCCCAGATCTACCTTTGTTTTACCTTTTTTTCTGAACTACACAAGGAATTTAAAACACTTTAACTCCATTATCTTCTGCCTAACTTACATGTTTTTGCTGTCTTATACTTTCATTCTATCTTTTACCTAACCATATAGTATTATTTTTATTTTACACAATCTTCATGTAGATTACCCACATATTTACTATTTTCTTTCCTCTTTATTCCTTCATGCATCTCAGAATACCTCCATTCTGTATGAAGTACATTCTTTAGAATTTCTTTTAGTAGTGATATGCTAAGGTATGGATTTCTTTCTACTTAGGTGCTTGTGAGACGAAGCACTTCCTCAATCTGTAGGTAGGTGACTCTCATCAGTTCCGAAATTTTTTCGGCCATTGATTTCTCAATGTTCCATATTACCTCTGTTCCATTATTTTTCCATCCTTCCCAGACTCTGTTCAGATGTATATTAGACCCTCCCATCTCTTCTTCCACGTCTCTTAACATCTCTTATATATTTCCCATCTCTTTGTCTCTGTAAACTATAATCTAGACAATTTCTTCTGATCTACCTTTGACTAATTGTTGCTACAGTTGTGTCTTATCTGCTAACCTTTTAATTTCAATTCTTAAAATTGTTAATTCTCATAAATTCTACTCTTTGTCAAATACACAATTCATTTTTTAAAAATTCTTTAATGTTTATTTATTTTTGTGAGAGAGTGAAGAGAGAGAGCACAAGTGAGGGATGGGCAGAAACAGAGGGAGACACAGAATCCAAAGCAGGCGCCAGGCTCTGAGCAGTCAGTGCTGAGCCCAATGGGGGGCTTGAACCCATGAAATGTGAGATCATGACCTGAGCCAAATTCATATGCTTAACCGACTGAGCCATCCAGGTGCCCCTACACATTCATTTTTTATAGCTTCCTATTCCATATTTTCAAATTCATCATTAACCTCTTTCAACATAATAGGATGTATGTCATACTTAGCAACTGTTAATTTCCAATATGTAAAGGCTTACTACATTTTTTCTATTTCTTTTGATTCTTACTCATGATTCCTTATCCCTTCTGGTGTTATAAATTATTATAAAACATTCATTCTCTTTGGAAAACTGTTTTTGAAAATTATTTGAGGTCTAAGAGAAAGCGAATTCCTCCAGGAAGGATTTATACTTGTTTGTGCCAGACAAGGTCACTATCAGTCTGGGACCCCTTTAACCTATATTCATAGGTCAGAGGCTTTTATTGGTTTGTTTTGGGTTGTCTTGTTTTGTTTTTTGGACTAGCCAAAGATGAGAATTTTGATTGCAAAATTGTTATATTGTTAGGTTTACCTTCTCTACTCAGCACCAGGCAATATTCCTTGCTGACTCTTCAAAATAGAGAGTGAGAGGGGCGCCTGGGTGGCTTAGTCAGTTAAGCGTCCGACTTTCACCTAGGTCATGATCTCACAGTTAGTGGGTTCGAGCCCCGCGTCGGGCTCTGTGCTGACTGCCAGCTCAGAGCCTGGAGCCTGTTTCAGTCTGTGACTCCCTCTCTCTCTGACCCTCCCCTGCTCATGCTGTCTCTCTCTCTCTCTCACTCTCCTAGAAAAAAAAAAAATCAAAATAGAGAGTGAGCTAAGTAACTTCACACTTTTATCTTGAGAAGGGTACCCTTTGGAGTACCAGTTTTACAGATTAGAATTTTCCACCAGATGTCCCTCTCTTGTGAGGACACTTGAGTTTTGTCTTCATTCTTCCACACACTGGAAGAATGTCTATATATAGGTTTGGTAAAAACCTCTAGGTATAAATGTCTTCAAAGTCTTACTTAATCCTGCTATATTCCAACTTTCACATATTTTGGCCTGTTGTATCAGATTGTTATATGGCTTTATGAATGCTTTTGAGAATATTTATCTAATTGTTTTACATATTTTCAGAGAGGATTAATTCAAGCAATTTAGCTTTTCAGTGGTAAATATTTAAATAATCTGAGTTTTCCATCTGCTTTCCATCTTTTAAATATTTGTTGATATTTCTAATCTGCTAATCCACTCTGCACTGTCTTTGTCCTTGTGGGTTTATATTGTTTTTACTCCCTTACTCTCCTTTTTAGTATAATTTCAGGAAAGTGCAAAGATAAAAGAATATGTTCAGGCTTCTGAAGTACTTCTATATATAACCTGATTGTTTTTTACATTTTGAATCATTCTTCCTGATTATCAAAACATTATGTGATTACTGTAAAAAATGTTTAAATTCAGAAAAGTATAAAAGACACAATAAAATCACTCATAATCCTACTACCCAGAAGCAGCCACAGTTAACATTTGTGTATTTTCTTCCAGACATTTTTATATAATAATTTCTTTGTATCCTTAAAAGTATGCTAATAGAAACTTTCATAAACTGCTTTTTGCCTAAATTTTATTTTAGAATTACTTTCCTGTCATCAAAAGTTATATGTAAGTACTATTCTAGTGGCTACATCATTTTATACCACCTACAATAACTTATTTACTAATTACACTGTTGGCCAATTAGATTTCTCATTTTTTTGCTATTTTTAACTAACACTTCAACTTCTTACTTCATGAAGTCACAAAACCACTGCTGGTTGTATACTACTCAGAATCATCAGAAGATCTGCCATAATATAGGCTGTAAGCTCTAAATGTTGATCTTCCAGCTTCAGGAACTATATGATATAGAACTTTTAAGTCCAAACCCACAAATTCTTTGTATCATAAGGAATAAAATGTCTCATAAGTAGGTTCTCTTTGATGTCTTCCTGCCAAATTAAAGGTAAAAACATTAAAAGGGGCCACAATCTAGAGGCTTATGGGAAACTGGAAACAGGAAGACTGGGAGAATGAACTGCTCTCATTGGTGACTCCACAATAGAGAGAATCCCCGGGAAGATGATAATCTGTTCCTCTGAGATGAATCCAAGGCTGCACAGAGCCGTAGTTATTGTTGAAAACTGGGTCTATTATTTAGCAAGTAGTTCTTTTTTAATACCTCAAATTAAATTCCTAAAAAGGTTTTTTTAATGGAAACACTGAGTGTCCTTTAAAATTAACATTTTACCCTTTAAAATTAACATTTTACCCTAATGAGAAAATCTGCTATAGAAAAGCAACATATTGGCCAACTTAAAAAATATTCACTAGTTTTGTGGCATTTGCACTTTCACCCAATGATTCCAATTCTAGGAATTTATCCTATGTATATACTTCACACATGCAAAATGATTCCTACAGATGATTACTACTCACTGTGGCATTTTTTTACAATAGTAGTATATTTGAAACAATCTAAATTAACATAAATATGGGACGTGTTAAATAAATCATGGTACACCCATAATTTGTAATCCTAAGTAGATAATAAAATGAATGAGGCAGCTCTTTCTGTACAGATATGGATAGATTTCCAAGACATACTGTTAAGTTCAAAAAACAAAGACAGTTTTTATGTTACCATTTCTATGGAGATGGTAAAAAGGATATAGGCCTTTAAAATTTTTTTCCTGAAAGAATCATCAAAAAAATGACAATAATAGTTTACTTTCTGGGCAGACAAAAAGAAAGAGTGGGAATAAGGGAGAGAGAGATTATGTCTTCATATACTTTTTGATATTCCACTATGTACTTGTTTTCAAAAAATGAATGATTCTAAAAAGAAAACATGTAAGAAAAATTCTAAAACCTGCCAAAGAGTTATGTAGTTGACATAAGATCTCAGTGTATTCATTTAACATTGGGTGTGAGGAAAGACTTACACTGAGTGAAATTTGCTTGACCATGTTCCAGAACAATGTAGAGCTGCAAAACAAGTTGTGGGCAGCCTTCCAGGTAGGTCTCAAAGAGCCTGAGCATGCTCAAATCAGTCATTCTATCTATAACTTCTTTATGTGGATCAATCTGTTCTTCCATGAAGTTATCAGTTTTGCTGCTGTATTTGAAAGCCACATGATAACCATTTTTCAAGGCAAACCAATACCTGTAAACACAAACATTTATCTCTAGTAATATATTTATAACATATATGTTAATATATACAATAATTTTAGAAAAAGTAATGTGTTTAAGTACAGAATATTCATACAAACTTTGTCTACTACAAAATTTCTTTCAACTCTGAATATTTCATAGTGGCTATAATGAGATTCAGACTCCATAAACTTTAATTGCATGTTTGATTTGTAGTTGTATGCTAGCATACATGTTAGCATACATGATCTCAATTCATCTTCACAGTAATTATGTGAGATGAGTAGGTGTTACTCCATTTTCACAGATGAAAAACCTAAAGCTGAGAATATTAGAGTGATTTACTAAAAGTTACACAGAGCATAAGAGGCAGACCTAGACTTCAAACCTAGATCTTAAGATTTCTACTCTTAACCACTACTTTCTGAAAGACAAACTGCAATTTTTCAATTCATGTGATTTATCTTCAGTATAAGACAGATTCTTGATTTCATGATAATGTTGAGGTTGAAGATAAGACTGAACCTAGCACACAGTTACTCAATATCAGGAAAGTACTAGGCTCTTTGACCACTACCATCTTAGAAAATATGTAATTTCTCAAAGACTTTAAAAACATCTTTGCTCAGTCTCTTCTTTTTACAGAATTTAAAAATGAACATAATTTTTCACCATGCAAGTAAAACCAATAACAAAATATATCGAGACACTTATTTAGAAGAAATTTGGGGCTTGCAACAAGGCAACTAGGATTCTAGCTCAAAGCTTATCAAAACTTTTTATGTATTCCTCAGTTTCCTCATATATAAAATAAGGGCAGCGATATATATCTTCTTTCAACCTGCCTCTTCTGTCAATGTTTCCCATTTCAGTAAATGGAACCAACATTTGCCATTCCTCTCAGGCCAAAAACATGGAAATAATTTCCAACTCCTTTCTTTTTCTCACATCCTAAGAAAATTCGTCAGCAGGTTCTCTTGGTTCTTAGTTCTAACTTCAAACATATCCAAATCTAAACACATCATCACTTCACTGCCTCAACCCTAGTTTAAACAGCCAACATCTCTGGCCTATATTACTTAAATAGTCTCATATCTGGTCTGATTCTACTGCTCCCTATGCAATCTATTCCATACACAGAATCTAGATTGAACCTGTTAAACACAGTTCATATGTCACTCTGCTCAAAATGTTCCAATGATTTCCATCAAACTTAAAATAAACCCCAAAGTCCTTACCACTTTTTCCATGGCCCTTGATAATTTGCCTTACATGCATTACTCCCACTACATTTCCATCACATTTTTTTCACACTTTGGGTATACCCTTTTTGCTGTTTTTCCCAATTTAAAAGCCTTTATCTTTGCTACCCTCTTCTGCTTGGAACTCTTCTCGGTCTGATGTCATGGACGCTGGTCCAGGAAGTTCTGTGCATGCATGGCACCACCTCCCGTGAGCACTCATGGGAGATCATGTCTGATCTCTACTTCTACAGAGATCCTGAAGAGATTGAAAAAAAAGAAGCAGGCTACTGTTGAAAAGGATGTAACCAAGGAGGAATTTTAGGGTGATGGACTGCTCTAGCTCCCAAATTCACTGCTACTCAACTAAAGTCTCAAAAAAATGCAGGTGCCCTCAGTACATATTTAAAAATTCCCTATGAAAGATTGGAGTTCTCAGCCTGCCACTGAAGACTAGTTTGCAGCTCCCACTGGTCTGGCCACTGAACGCGTAGGAACAACCACAGAATGGTCTTAAGCTGTTCTCCCAAAAACTCTTAAAACAGAAATAAGGCTGACAAAAAAATTAAAGTTTCTTATAAAACAAAAATTTTTATAAAACAAGAAATTTACAAATTTACTCCTTAATTTCATTTAGGTCTCTATTCAAATGCTACTTCCTCATAGGAGTCTTTCCAGATCATACCATCTAAAGTAGTAGTGCTCCCCATCATACTCACACTCCTGTGTGGTTTTTTTTTTCATTGCTATTTGACATATTATTTATTTTTAGCTTTACCTCCTCACAAAAATGAAATCTACATGAAAGCAGGGACCTTGTTTTGTTTATTGCTATATCCTAATTAACTAGAACAATAGCTGGTACAGCGTAGGTTCTCAAAAAATATTTACTCAATGAATGAATAAATGAAAACTCATGACATTTTTTCCCATAAGGATAAAGGGACAGTAGATAGGAAAGAACTTTGAAAAGCTACAAGTAAAACACAAATATAAGACACTGCTATTTTAAACAAGATGCATGAATACATGGATACACAAAGATTCATTATGTTGCAAATAGTGTATTTTTACCATCACAGTTTTAAATAACATGGTCTATTATATTCATTGTGGGCTGCATGCCAGGGTAGAAGGTCTACAAAAATAATGAACATGTGATCTCCCTCCTCAGTGACCCTTACAGCCTAATAGGAAGGTCAGGCCTGTAAAGTACTAGCTTCAATACAGGACAAAAGAAATAACTACTGAATAGAAATGTAAATACTATGTTGTAAAAGTACAGAAGAAAAAAATAATTAACACTCCCTAGGATTTATAAGTGAGATTTATAAGGAAAGTTGTGTTGTCTTTTCTGGGTGTCTGGCACAATAGGAAGTCCTATGTTTTTTATGTATAATGTAATACACTGTGTGATTCCTGTTCCTAGAGTAGATTATAAACAAATAGGATAGATACCACTAATTGAGAAATTAGAAAAATTCATAAATATTAACAGGTACATACCCACAGCATAGAGTGGGAGAGTTAGCAAAGCACAGTGGTTAAGAGTACAGATTCTCATAAAGCCAGAATGCCTGAGTTCAAACCCTGGCTCCATCACTTCCTAGCTTAATCTCTCTATTCCTGAGTTTCCTCACCTGAAAAGTGGAAACTTCATCATACCAACCTCACTGAATTATTGTGAGGATTAAAGAAGTTAATACATGTAAAATGCTAAGACCAGTACCTGGCACATTTTAAGTACCATATAGGTAACTATTAAACAACAGAGCTGTTTATAGATGTGCATATTAACATTTCTTGTGACTTTAGGGAGCAATTCTTCTAATTCTGTAGCAATTGATGGGAAATCTATACAAAGTTCTATTTATCTAAGGATAATTTCATGGGAAAGGGGAGTATGAATATAATATTTTAGTAAATAGGATATTGCTTCAGTTTTACAGGACAAATAATGAAGCCAAAGAAAAAAACAAAGGGAGCTTTCTTATTTTATCACAGCATATTCTTTTATTTGAGTTAAAAAGGCACGAGCCTCCAGGATTGATGGATTACTTTATAACAGACTAGACCTCCTAACTGATAACAGTGATAAATTCTAGACAAAATATAACAGAAAACAAGGCACAGAAGAACAACCAAAAGTAGAAGGAAATACAAGGGCACCCAATCCTTGAAAGAAGGGAATCATTCTACATGACATGCACATTTATCTGGCTCTTCCTCTGAAGACATCCCATAGTCCAAATGGCACAAAGCAGATATACCTCAAGCAGCAAAGCAAAATATTACTGGCCCAAAGAATCAAAGGACTGAGTTTGGATCTGCCAGAATGGTTAGAAATTAAGGGGGGGGGGGTGGAATCCCAGAAAAGAGGGAACTACAGGGTAGAGAATGACAAAATCTGCATATACTCTCCTCTTTGTAAGAAGAGTCTGTGGTTGACCCCTTACTATGCTTGTAAGGGATGAGACTCCATGGAACGGAGGGAAAATAACCAGAATGAACCTGAACAAACATTTTGTCAGCTGTCTACCACAAGAAAGAGTCTGGAGTTTGAGTCCCACCAAATTAGAGGGGCTTGGCAAATACTTCAGGCATTCCACTCTGAAACCCCAAAAGAGACATGAGTTAGAAGTAAAGACTGTTATTTCAGGCCTAAGAGATTTTTCCTTGGACTAAGGACAAAATCAAAACACATCTTTCCTAACAAAACCTAAACCAAGCCTCTATAACACAGCAAGGTAGTCTGCCTATAATTGAATGTCTGATTTTTCTTCAATGGAAGATAACAGAAATCATTTTCTACAAATTATCAGTCACAAGGTCTACTACACAATAAAAAATAATTTGACATGCAAATAAACAGGAAAATGTGACTTATATAGAAATAATCAGTTAACAGAACTATATCAGTTAAAAGAAACATACCCAAACACATACATACACACACACACACACACACACACAAAATGGGGTATTACTTAGCAATCAAAAAAATGAAATCTTTCCATTTGCATGGATAGAACTAGAGGGTATTAGGCTAAGTGAAATTAGTGAGTCAGAGAAAGACAAATATCATATGACTTCACTCATGTGGAATTTAAGATACAAAACAAATTAACATAAGGGAAGGGAAGCAATAATAATATAAAAACAAGGAGGGGGACAAAACATACAAGACTCTTAAATACAGAGAACAAACTGAGGGTTGCTGGCAGGGTGGTGGGTGGGATGGGCTAAATGGGTAAGGTGTATTAGGGAGAACATTAGTTGGGATGAGCATTGGGTATAATACGTAGGGGATGAATCACTGGAATCTACTCCTGAAATCATTATAGCAGTATATACTAACTTGGATGTAGATTAAAAAAAATAATTAAATTTAAAAAAGAAAAGAAAAGAAAAAGAAAATAAAGTGATATAACCATAGTATTTGAAGAACACAGATCCTGAAGCTGCACTGCACGGGTCAGAGTCTCCTTAGCAACATACAAATCCAAAAAGTCCAAAGAACGCAAACAGAAAAAATACAAACAAAATCATATATAGGCCTATCATACTCAAACTGCTAAAAATTCAGTATAAAGAGAAAATCTCAAAAACATCCTGGGAAACAATAAGAATGTTAACTGACTTCTCACCAGAAACAATCAAAGTCAGTAGACAACTATATCAGTAACCACACAAAATGTTAATGGATTAAATACTCCAATTAAAAGAGACTGTCAAGTCACCTGGGTGGTTCAGTAGATCAAGCATCCTACTCTTTTTTTTAAAATTAATTAATTTATTTTTTCTTAAATAGTTTATTGTCAAGTTGGTTTCCATAAGCATCCTACTCTTGATCTCAGCTCAGGTCATGATCTCACAGTTTGAGGGTTTGAGCCCTGCTGATGGCACAGAGCCTGCTTGGGATTCTGTCTTTCCCTCTCTCTCTGTCCCTCTCCACTCACCCTCTCTTCTCTCTCAAAATTAATAAACTTTTATAAAATTAATAAATAAAAGATACTGTCAAACTGGATTTAAAAAAATCAAGGTTCACCTTTAGTGATTTGCAATAGACACTCTTTTTTTAAAACAAAAAATTTTAATGTTTATTTTTGAGAGAGAGAGACGTAGTGTAAGCAGGGGTGGGGGAGAGAGAAAGGGTAACACAGAATCCAAAGTAGGCTCCAAGTGCTGAGTTGTCAGCACAGAGCCTGACACGGGGCTCAAACTCATGAGCCATGAGATCACGACCTGAGCCAAAGTCAGATGCTTAGCTGACTGAGACACCCAGCCATCCCACAACAGATACTCTTTAAACATAAATATATAGGGGCGCCTGGGTGGCTTAGTCGGTTAAGCGTCCGACTTTTGCTCAGGTCATGATCTCGCGGTTCGTGGGTTCGAGCCCCGCGTCAGGCTCTGTGCTGACTGCCAGCTCAGAGCCTGGAGCCTGTTTCAGTCTGTGACTCCCTCTCTCTCTGACCCTCCCCTGCTCACGCTGTGTCTCTCTCTCCTAGAAATAAATAAAACATTAAAAAAAAGTTTAAAAAAAACATAAATATATAGATAGTTTGAAAGAAAATTAGAAAAAAATAGTTGGTAGGGTTATATTAATACCTCAGACAAAAGAGACTTCAGATCAAAGAAGAGTAGAGAAAAAGAGGGTCATGTCAAAACAATATAAGAATAAATTCTTCATAAAGACATCTGTATGTACCAAATAATGGAGCTTCAAAATACCTGAAGCAAAAATTATCAAAAATAAAGGAAGAAAAAGACAAATCCATAATCTTAGTTGAGGATTTTAATACTCATCTCTCAATAACTAAAAGAAAAAGGCCAAACAAAATCAGTAAGGATACAGAAGATTTTAATAACACTATCAGCCTAAATGCCCTAATTTACATGCATAGAACACTACACTCAACAATAGCAAATTATAAATTCTTTTTAAATGCACATGGAATATTCACCAAGTTAGACTATATGCTGGGCCTTAGAAGAAGTCTCAATAAATTTAAGAAGGCTATAATCATACAAAGTATGATTAATTGAGAGATCAACAATAAGATATCTAGGAAATATTTAGAGTTTGAGGTAAAAGGTCCAGATCCTGAAGTTTCATAAATATTGCAACCTAGGAAATTGGAACATTACTAAAGGACCGCTCTCGAAAAAGTTTCAGATAGAAAATAAATAAGAAAGAGGGTTCAACTATTTAATGCCCATTTGAGAAACTCTATAAAGAAGGGTGTAGAGATCTGTGGGAGAGAAGAGTCTCATCGCCCACTGTATTCTGTTGTATTCAGTTTGAACTTTTTTTTACAATGTATTTAAAAGGAGCAAAAATAAATTCCATATTTTAAATAATTCAAATGTGTTTCTTTCAAATTCAAAAGGAAAGTTTCCCTTGGCAAAGAAAAAGGTTTTATCACAAACCATACACAAAATGGAAATGCAAAAGTGTCATCTAATATATATTCTGAAAAATGAAATATTTTTCTCCACAGACTCCTGAGCAGTAACAGCATACCTACTAACAACAGACACTTATATCTAATAAATAATTCGTGTTGATATTCCTTGTCTTTCATCTACCAACACAAACGCAATTTAACTACTCTATAGGGAAATGAATCCATAATTTAGTATATCTCAAGTTTTTCTATACTTAGTCTGGTCAAACCCTGGGATAATTTGGCCCATTTTTACTGTTTTAATTTTGGCTTATTTCTCACTATTTGTCTCAGTATTCTGGCACTTCTTACACTAAAATACAAAGATAAAGAAAAAGAAAGACAAAAAGAAGGAAGAGTCTTTGTTTATCTAATTGGCTGGCATTTTTCACTAATAGCCAGTCAAATTCAACTTTCTCTTTTCTTCTTTTATTTAATTCTTTGAGCAGGCAAAATATTCACCTAATTCAGAAATCAAAAACTACAAAGAGTTATTCACTGAAAAAATTTCATCCAAGTCCTATGACCCAACTACCCGGTTTTCATCCTCCCTTATAACCACAAGAATTCACTGTTCCTGGTTTCACATGTACCTTTCTAGAGTTTGCTAACGTATATGCAAGCAAACACAAGTACATAAGCTTGTCACCCCCTTCTTTTACGCAAATTGTAGCATATCATACCTACTGCCTGCACCTTGTCTTTTTACTTAAAAATATATCTTACATCAGGCGCCTTGGTGGCTCAGTCGGATAAGGGTCCAACTTTGATTCAGGTCATGAACTCACAGTTTGTGGGTTCAAGCCCTGCGTAGGGCTCTGTGCTGATGGCTTGGAGCCTGGAGCTTGCTTCCAATTCTGATCAACTCAGAGATTCTCTCTGTCCCTCCCCTGCTTATGTTCTATTTCTCTCTCAAAGATAAATAAACATCAAACGTACACACACACACACACACACAGATAGTCTTCAACAAATGGTGCTGGGAAAACTGCACAGCAACATGCAAAGAATGAAACTGGACCACTTTGTTAAACCACACACAAAATAAATTCAAAATGGATGAAAGACTTAATGTGAGATGGGAAACTATCAAAATTCTAGAGAACACAGGCAGTAACCTCTTTGACATCAGCCACAGCAACTTCTTTCTAGATATGTCTCTAGAGGCAAGGGAAACAAAGCAAAAATAAACACTAAGACCTTATTAAAATAAAAAGCTTCTGCACAGTGAAGAAAGCAATCACTGAACTAAAAGGCAACCTACAGAATGGGAGAGGATATTTGCAAATGAATAATCAGATAAAGAGTTAGTAACCAAAACACATAAAGAACTTATCAAACTCATGCCAAAAAACAAATCCAGTTAAAAAATGGGCAGATGTTTATTTTTGTGCATGGTGAAACTAGATCATTTTCTCACACCATGCACAAAAATAAACTCAAAATGGATAAAGGACCTGAACGTGAGACAGGAAACTATCAACACCCTAGAGGAGAAAGCAGGAAACAACCTCCTTGACCTCCACCGCAGCAACTTCTTACTTGACACATCCCCAAAAGCAAGGGAATCAAGAGCAAAAATAAACTGTTGGGACCTCCTCAAGATTAAAAGCTTCTGCACAGCCAAGGAAACAACCCAGAAAATTAATAGGCAACCAACGGAATGGGAAAAGATAGTTGCAAATGGCATATCAGATAAAGGGTTGATATCCAGAATCTACAAGGAACTCACCAAACTACACGCCCGAAAAACAAACAACCCAGTGAAGAAATGGGTAGAAGATATGAACAGACACTTCTCCAAAGAGGACATCCAGATGGCCAACAGACACATGAAACGATGCTCAGCATCCCTCCTCATCAGGGAAATACAAATCAAAACCACACTGAGATACCACCTCACGCCAGTCAGAGTGGCTAAAATGAGCCAATCAGAGAACTCTAGATGCTGGCGAGGATGTGGAGAAACGGGCACCCTCCTACACTGTTGGTGGGAATGTAAACTGGTACAGCCCCTCTGGAAAACAGTGTGGAGGTTCCTCAGGAAACTAACAATAGAACTCCCCTATGACCCAGCAATAGCACTGCTAGGAATTTACCCAAGGGATACAGAAATGTTGATGCATAGGAGCACATGTACCCCAATGTTCATAGCAGCACTCTCCACAATAGCTAAAACATGGAAAGAGCCTAAGTGTCCATCAACAGATGAATGGATCAAGAAGATGTGGTTTATCTATACCATGGAATACTACATGGCAATGAGAAACAATGAAATCTGGCCATGTGTAGCAACATGGATGGACCTTGAGGGTGTTATGCTGAGCGAAATAAGTCAGGCAGAGAAGGACAAATATCATATGTTTGCACGTATAGGAGGATTAGGAGGAACTTGATGGAGGAACAAGGGGGAGAAGAAGGGCGGAAATGGTGGGGGAAAGGGAGAGAGGCAAACCATGAGAGACTCTTGAATGCTGACAAAAACTGAGGACTGATGGATGTGGGGGAGGGGGATGGGCATGGAGGAGGACACTTGTGGGGATGAGCACTGAGTGTTATGTGGAAACTAATTTGACAATAAACTATTTGTAAAAAAAAAAAAAAAAGAAAAAGAAAATCCTGCAGTGAACAGGAAATTATAAAAAGTGACATAGCAGACTTGAAAAGAACTAAATAGAGTTTCTTTTTTTTTTTTTTTAATGTTTTATTTATTTCTAGGAGAGAGAGAGAGACAGTGTGAGCAGGGGAGGGTCAGAGAGAGAGGGAGTCACAGACCGAAACAGGCTCCAGTCTCTGAGCTGGCAGTCAGCACAGAGCCCAACGCGGGGCCCGAACCCACAAACCGCGAGATCATGACCTAAGCGAAAGTCGGGCGCTTAACCGACTAAGCCACCCAGGCGCCCCTAAATAGAGTTTCTAAAAATAAAAATTTTAATAGTCAAAATTTAAAATGCATTGGTTGGATATAATAACATTTTGCCCACAGCAAAAGAAGTACTAGTGAAATTTTTAAAGAAGAGTTAAGTAAAAAAACTCACAGAATGTACCACAGAGAGTCAAACAATAAAAACTTAAAACATCTAATATGTAACATGTTAGTGTGAGGTCTAATTTATATTTTCTTAGAGTCCCAGAAGTAAATGCAGTAAAACATTAGAAAAGATACTGGCTGAGAATTGTGCAGAACTAATGGAAGATAATAATTCACAGAAGAATACCAGCAAATCCCAAGGAAGAAAAAGAAAAATAAATTTACACCTAGATATATCATAAATTGTAAAAACACAAAGATAAAGAAAAATTTTATGAGTAGCCAGGGTGGGGGTGGGGGGAGATAAAATACTTTTAAAAGAACAGCAGTAAGACTAGCATTTAACTTCTGAATTAGCAACAGTGGAAACCAAGAAAATATAATATGCAGAGACAAAATAATGACTCACTAGAAATCTAGAGCCACTAAAATATCTCTCAAGATAGCTATTAAAATAGTCCAAATTCAAAATCTAACCATAAAAAAATAATTAAAACTATTGTCTTAACATATGTCTTTAATTTTTCTCTTTACCTATAACATATATATTACTTTTAACAGACATTCCTTAATATGATAATGAAAAGGTCATATGAAATTAGACATATGAAAAAATCATAGAACTGTCAGGACTTATTTAGATCCTAGTTTCCTTAACTATAAAATAAGGTCTTGAACAAGATGATTCTTAAGGTATTTTTTAGTTCTGCACATAGCTACTGCATTATTTCAGTGAAAATTTCATTTAGTTAAATCAACAGCATAAGTAACTTAAAAAACTAAGTGCTCTATCAGAGTTGCAAGTGATAATCTATGTTTACACAATCAGGCTTGGAATATAAAATAAAAGATAAAAGATTCATAAGCCACAGAAAAGAGTTATTTCCCTCCTATACTAAGTGAATACATATTAGAAAAAGTAACTTAATTAGGTGAACTAAAACATTCTATTAATGAACCTGGAAAATTCTAACAGTACAGCAATGACTCATATAAGCACGGATAGATAGTAAAGAGCAAGAAACCTTTGTGCTACATGCAAATAGGGGATCTTTGTACATTTGACTACCCAAACACAGAAAGGTAGTTTCTATCTGGATAAAAGAAAAATAGAGGTAATAATTAAAACTGTACATGCTCACCTTACAAAAACTCCTCCTTGCAAGCAATGAAGTAGAAGAAAACAATGCTGACTTTCTTGGCCTGCTTTCTTTAAATCTGCCTTGAACCAAGAATAACTAAAACACTGTACCACAAGTGTCCCAAAGAACATAAAGCTTACTATTAAAATACCAAAAATATATTGTCCTTCACAGAAAAACCTGACAGACACCCAGATGTCCACAATTAAATCAGTTATATAGATTACAATGCCAAGAACTGACATCATAAAATTAACTTTAGTGTATTTCATTATGAGTCACTATCGGTCTTGGTTATCTACTTTTTTAACTCACACACACACACACACAAAAGTATATTTGTGTCCATTAGGATAGCAATGAATTTTAATTGCTACTCCCTGAATTTATTCAGAAGAAAGAATAAATATTATAAGTTTGGAACCCTAAAACCAAATTGGCTAATTTTAATTTTCTTTTCTAAATCTCCTGTCCAGGTCCAAGGTTAAAAGGCTTCATTCAATTTTCTGCTTCTCAGTGATCTTCATTAGAGAGGACAACACCTAAAATGAAACACATATAAAAGATTCTAAAAATCTGGAGTATAATATTAAAAACCTTATGCCATGATCTTATCAAATGTGTACTTTTTCTAAAAATAATATATTACCACTAAATAAAGTTCTTATAATAGCTTTGGTAAAGTCTCAGAAATATAGTTATTAGCTGACAACTTCCTGTCAGACTACTTACCTTTTAAAAACTGTAACTTACTAACAAAGATATTTATCATAGGTCCATTTAAGCGGCAAAAAATTAGAAATGATCTAAATGTGGCAACATAAGAAATTGGCAAATAGTGGTAAATTCACAAAATGCAACATTGCATAGCTACCAAAAAATATTTAGCAAAGTTGCAACAGTTATGAAAATTTTTAATATGGTTTTTAAATTTTATTTTAATTCATTAGTTAACACACGGTGTTATATTAGTTTCGGGTGTACAATATAGTGATTTAACTATTCCATTGTGCATCACCCAGTGCTCATGACCACAAATTCACTTCTTAATCCCCCATCACCCATTTTACCCGTTCCCCTACCCACCTCCCCTCTGGTAACAATCAGTTTGTTCTTTATAGTTAACTGTATACGGTTTTGATTCAGCAATTCTAAGAATCAACCTTACGGAAATAGCTACAAATGTGTACAAAGATATATACTTTTTGCCAAACCTGTTTTTATAACACCAAAAAGCTGAAAACTATCTAAATGACAAGAGACCCAGTTCAATAAATTAACGTACATCCATAGTACACAACTTTTAAAAAGAATGAAGCAACTTTGTATAAATAGCCTTCCGAAGATCTCCAATATGTGTTAAATTAAAAAAGCAAGTGCCAGAAGGATAAATATAGCATTTATGGTTTTGAATTATATACGGTGAGAGAAAGGAAGTTGGGAGTAGAAAATAAATGCAACTTCAATCCTGTAATTAATTATTCTTTTATATTGTTGGAGTTTTTTACAACAAACACATACCCATGTATTACTTATGTAATCTCTTAAAGTAAAAATAATAGTAAATGATACTTTTAAAGAATTTGAATGACTGGAGAAAATGTTTATGCTACTAATGTTAGCTAACATTTACTTAGCCCTATGTGCCAGGCATTAAGCTAAATCTTATATATAAAACACCCCCATGTAATTCTTACATCAAATTTAGGAGATATGTACTACTATTATGACCCCTATTATATAAATGTGGGCTGAATACAATCCACAGACAAGATCTGTCTGACTTGGCAGTTATGCCCACATTTCCTGGAGGGGGTGGCCGGGTCTGAGCCCTTTGTACCTGCCAGTGGTGCTCTCTGGTAAAGGCATGAAATAGCTCCCTCTAGGCTGGGATAAACCTCTTAGAAGATGCATAAGAGTCAAGCCAGAGCCAGTACAGTGGTAGCAAAGGGACTGACCATTACTGTCACAGGATTTGCAGGCTGTTATAATTTTGCAAGCCATGAACCATATGGAGCCTAAAGCAAAGCAAGTTTTTCAGAGTCTACCACAATCTGTCTCCAGTGGTCGCTATTGCAGAGGTGGATTTGAACCTAAAATGACAAAATGAGAAGCAGCACTAATAGGCATAAGCTAAAAATAATAAATAAAAATAAATTAAAAAATAAAATAAATAGTAGGCAGAAGCTCTACTGCCAATAAAAGAAAAATAAGAGATGCTCATCAACGAATTGTGATTTTAAATCACCTAGACAAGAAAGGATCTCCTTACATAGCAGCCAAAATCAGTGATGCTAAAGATTTACAAGGTCAAGCTAAAAAATGAAGGAACTATGCAATGAATTTTTTAAAAAATTTTAGAGACAGAGAGAGACAGAGCAGGGGATAGGGGCAGAGGGACAGAAAGAGGGAATCCCAAGTAGGCTCCATGTTCAGCATGGAGCCTGACAGGGGGCTTGATCCTGGGATCATGACCTGAGTCAAAATCAAGAGTCAGACACTCATCTGACTAAGTTGCCCAGGGCCCCATGTGCAACGAATTTTAAGTTCTTGTTAGTTTATATTTAAGAGTGCCAGATTTTTATCATAAAGTGTCTCAAAACTACAAAAAAAAAAGTTTGAGTCAATAGTGTTTTTTTTAACTTTCCTAATTACCAATATTTCATATAAAAATCCAGATTTTTCCCTGCTATCAAAAAACTGAAAGATCTGCTACACTAGACTAACATTCCTTCATTAGTAGTAGATGCCTCCTACATGGGGCCTGCTCTCTCAAGTTCACCACAGTAGCCAGCCACCCAAATTCAGTCATTTCAGCAGCTGGGTCTCAAATGCTAATACAGCTACCTACTAGCTGTGTGTCCTTACATATGTTTTTACCTTCCTATTCCTTATTTTCTTTCACCGGAAATATGGAAATAATAATGGCATATACCTCACAGGGTTGTTGTGAAGACTAAGAAAGATAATACATATATGGCACATAAACCTTTAGAAAAGTACTTGGCATACAGTTAGTGCTCAATAAATGTTGGTTACCATTATTACCTTCCCTGCCTATCTGATCCCTATAAGCATCTGAGTTTGGAATCTTTCACTTTCAAGAATGTTAAGTAAAAATAAATACTATGGTATGATTGCAAGGCTGTGAAAATACAAAGGAAATATGACTGGAGGAATACAAAAATGTTAATGGTAGTTTTATCTGGCAATTAATGGCATGATAGATGAACTTCTTCTTCATTCTTTTCTATATGTATAAACTAAATTGTTTCCCTCCAGAGTTCTTATTTTAAAGTACTAAACACCAGTGCAACTGTATTTAGCGGTAGGCTTCTGAGGAGGTAACTGAGGTTAAAAGGAATAATGACAGAGCCCTAATCTGATAGGACTGATGTCGTTATAAAATGAAGTGACAGGGGTACCTGGGTGGCTCAGTTGGCTGAACGTTAGACTTCAGCCCATGTCATGATCTTGCTTTCGTGGGTTCAAGCCCTGCATGGGGCTCTGTGCTGACAGCTCAGAGCCTGGAGCCTGCTTCAGAGTCTATGTCTCCCTGTCTCTCTGCCCCTCCCCTACTCACGCTCTCTCTCTCTCTGTCTCTCAAAACATAAAACGTTAAAAAATTGTTTTTTCAATGACATGACAACAGAGATCTATCTCCGCCCACCCCATACACTCACATGAGGAAGGACACAGCAAGAAGGCAGCCATTCTATAGATAGACACATCTTCTTTATCCATTCATCAGTCAATTGACCTTTTGGCTCTTTCCATAATGTGGCTACTGTTGATAATGCTGCTATGAATATCAAGGTGCATGTGCCCCTTTCAATCAGTATTTTTGTATCCGTTTTGGGTAAATACCTAGTAGTACAGTTGTTGGGTCATACGATAGGTCTATTTTTAACTTTAAAAATGAAATCTTTTTGGCCAACAGACACATGAAACGATGCTCAGCATCGCTTCTCATCAGGGAAATACAAATCAAAACCACACTGAGATACCACCTCACGCCAGTCAGAGTGGCTAAAATGAGCCAATCAGAGAACTCTAGATGCTGGCTAGGATGTGGAGAAAACGGGCACCCTCCTACACTGTTGGTGGGAATGTAAACTGGTACAGCCCCTCTGGAAAACAGTGTGGAGGTTCCTAAGGAACTAACAATAGAACTCCCCTATGACCCTGCAACAGCACTGCTAGGAATTTGCCCAAGGGATACAGAAATGCTGAGGCATAGGACCACATGTACCCCAATGTTCATAGCGGCACTCTCCACAATAGCTAAAACATGGAAAGAGCCTAAGTGTCCATCAACAGATGAATGGATCAAGAAGATGTGGTTTATCTATACCATGGAATACTACATGGCAATGAGAAACAGTGAAATCTGGCCATGTGTAGCAACATGGATGGACCTTGAGGGTGTTATGCTGAGCGAAAATAAGTCAGGCAGAGAAGGACAAATATCATATGTGTGCACGTATAGGAGGATTAGGAGGAACTTAACAGAGGACCAAGGGGAAGAAGAAGGGTGGAAATGGTGGGGGAAAGGGAGAGAGGCAAACCATGAGAGACTCTTGAATGCTGACAAAAACAGGACTGATGGATGTAGGGGGGAGGGGGGATGGGCACGGAGGAGGGCACTTGTGGGGATGAGCACTGGGTGTTATGTGGAAACTAATCTGACAATAAACTATTTGTAAAAAAAAAAAAAAATGAAATCTTTTAAGCTTCACTATCTAGGGAAAAGAATATCACAGATATAATGGAAGAACAGATTAATAGTAACAAAAACCATCACTGAGGGTTTACTATGTGTGAAGTGTTTTACATACATTTTATTTAATCTTCACAAATCTCCTGGGGAGGGTATTATTGGCCAGAATCCTGAGGCTTAGAGATGTTGGGTATTTAGGTGAGTTATCTCTAATGAGTAAACTGACTTTAATGTATATAATATCCTTAAAAGTTACAGACTATAATACCTAAGCACTTCATCCGTACATTTCTTAAACACTATCCCTACAAAGAGAACCATACCTGGCATGGATATGGAAATCACTTGCAATTTTCAAATAAATTTTACCAAATGGCAAAAATAATTTCTAAGTTATTGGCAAAACATCAGACTCAATAGACTGAGCTGACATGACAACTTCTATATTCCTAATTTAGTCAGACAGAGTACAATGCCAACTGGAAAGAAAACTACATAGCAAGGAAATAAATATAGCGGCTCTCATAAAGAGGGTCTATAGTTCCTTCAATGGACATAGAGTTGTATAAATTATATGAAGGATGGTTCCTATCTATCCCTACGGTATAATCACCTTAGGAGAAATAATACCACCTACAAAATTTGACTTCATAGAGAATTTGTGATACTTGCTGACTTAACAGGACAGTTTCAATTCAATTTCATTCAAAGGTCAACCTAGCTATGTGGCTAACTGGCTGCCAGCCAAAATACATAACCTTTGCCCACTGTATGTGATCTCTTCGCAGTAATACAGATACCTGAAGAAGTAAAAACTAGCAAACTTTCGTTTCTCAACCAAATTCAACACACATAAAATACAGACTTACTTGTCAAGTATAAAAAGCCTTCTTTAAGTCAAAGTCCCTTCTGGAAAATCTTCATCCTTGGCATCTTTTATTTCTTCTTCACTGAAAACAAGTATCATTAAAGGGCACGTAAACCTTTAAGATCGAATACTAAAATGAAACTGAACTCATCTGTTAGTCATACATGGGATTTTCTCATCTAGTGATAACAAGAGTTTATGTCATTGTGACTATAGTACACCCTTTTATAGCTATCACACAGGGAGAAAGAACAACATGGCCCTCTTGATAAGTTGACTAGGTTACAAGGTTTTACTGCATTCAAAATTTAAATTTTGGGGTGTCTGGGTGGCTCAGTCAGTTAAGCGTCTGACTTCAGCTCAGGTCATGATCTCACAGTTCATGGATTCTAGCCCCGCGTCAGGGTCTGTACTGACAGCTCAGAGCCTGGAGCCTGCTTCAGATTCTGTGTCTCCGTCTCTCTCTGGCCTGATCCTCCCCTGCTCACGTTGTCTCTCTCTCTCTCTCTCTGTCTCTCTCAGATATAAATAAAACATTAAAAAAAATTTTTTTTAAGTTTTAAGAAAATACAATTTTCTTCCCAGCATATCCAAGTAGATGACAAGTGTTTGAAAAGGACAGATTCTTAAATTTGAAGTACTCTGATAAAGAAATTTACAAAGTATTTTTAACTTAGTACCACCTACCTTTTTCAACCTATATACTTTCTCAAACCCTATGCCCCAAGAACATATGATTACTGGTTTCTCTTCCCCAAATAAATACTACAGGTCTTCTATTTCCAAGGCTTTTTCTCAACATTATTTACTGTCTAGAATACCCTTCCAACCTCCATCTACCTGATCAAGTTCTATCAGTCCTTTAAGAATCAGTTCTTAAAACCCTACCACCTTTAAGCCTTCCCAGATCTTCCCAATTAATTTGATTCTCCCCCTCCCCCCTTGCAATCCCATCACTTCAACTATACTTCTCTAGGATTTACCTACATGTGCTTTAAAATAACATAATGTATGTCTCCTTCCTGATTATAAGCCTCTAGAAAGCCCACTATCATTTTTAACACCCCCCCTCATATGTCTACAACAATACGTTGCACGTTGTAGGCAGATGATAAATGATTGTAAATGTAACTGAACAGAATGTAAAATCTTTCGTCTTATTTCTCGAAGAAGAGCTTTAACTTCAAGTCACATTGCTAAACATGTCCACAAAGACAATTTTGTATCAGCAGCCTAGAACTCTTCTGAGCTCAACACTACGTCCAACTGTCTATATATTTCTTTACCAGGATATCCAACAATCATCCTAATTTCAATTTGTCTAAACCAAGTTCACTATCCAACATCTGTTCCTCCTCTTCAGCTGGTGTTTAATGTCTCAAATCAAGTCACTTAACTTTTAAATTATTTGGGTCCATTGCTTTGTCTGCCAAATGAAGAGCTTGTCAATGGATTAAATGAGATGGAACCCAGAAAGGAAATTAGAATTTAAAACAAAAAGTCAAGGGTTAGAAGAATGTCTGCCCACAAGTCCCAGAAATCACTGTTCCACCATCTTCTCAAAGGTTTGCTGACTTTCCAGCTCAGGGTTTTTAAAAAAAGAAAATGGAAGTAGCTTCCTGACTGAACAGCCATTAAAGTGATGGCTACAAATAAATAAATTGGGGAACTGAAAATGCCTGATGAGGGGAATTTTGATGGTTCTCCCAAACATTTTTTTAAAGTGCATATTGCCTGCCTTCCTATTACAAACGGGATAATTTACATGATTATTTCAGCAAAGGTTTTTAAAAACACTTTTCCTTCAAAAGTACATCTTTGAGGGGCACCTGGGTGGCTTAGTCGGTTAAACGTCCGACTTTCGCTTGGGTCATGATCTCACTGTTCGTGGGTTCGAGCCCCGCGTCAGGCTCTGTGCTGACTGCCAGCTCAGAGCCTGGAGCCTGTTTCAGTCTGTGACTCCCCCTTTCTCTCTGACCCTCCCCTGCTCACGCTGTCTCTCTCTCTCTCTCTCTCTCCTAGAAATAAATTTTAAAAAACATGTAAAAAAATAAAAGTACATCTTTGAGACACAAGGCAAAGAAATGTTCCCACATAATACAGGTGTGTCTTTCAAGAAATCTGGAATATTAAACTAATGATTCATAAGATAAGTAGCATACAAATAGCAGTCTTTTCTTTAGAAATACCTGCAAAAAAAAAAAAAAAAAAAGTTAAAACTGTTCCCTAAACTTTAGACCGACAAGTATCTAGTGTCAATTTCTCACTTGTTTTCGAAAAGAAGTGGGCTGGGACAGAGGAGATGATCTGTATCACTTTTGAGGTAGTGCACTTGTCCTAAATCAATGAAATGATCACACGATCTGTGCGTTTTCGGTAACTTGGAACTCAATTTTTTTTTTAAACAGGTAGCGGTGGATACTCCTGTGATAGTTAATGCCAACATATCAGAATAGGACTCCTTATAAGAGAATAAACTCCCTTACGTCTTGGACACAAAACTCCTCAAAGCCGACCGACGTGTCTGGGCAGGAGCACCGTACGCGGAGGCCGCGACGAGCTCCTCGAACCGGACAGGTTGGGGAGAAAGAGGCCAGAGACAAAGCTGCAGACGCTGGGCGGGGTTCACAGAGCTGTCACCCGGGCGAGTCTCCAAGTCCCCGTTTTTCATTTGTAAAACAGACATAAAAATAGTGTCTTCCTCTTAACCGTTGTTGTGAGGATTAAATGACGGTGTTAAGAAAAACCACTTAGCATAGCAATAAGAACTAAGTAAATGTCAGCTGCCGCTATTTACTATGAAAGTTGAATAAGTTCCTTCCCACACACACTCCCATACACCGCCATTGCTTAATAACAAGTTCGTCTTGTAACTAACCCCGCACCTGCCTGA
Source organism: Proteles cristata cristata (assembly GCA_017311185.1). Lineage (NCBI taxonomy): Eukaryota > Metazoa > Chordata > Mammalia > Carnivora > Hyaenidae > Proteles > Proteles cristata. The sequence continues at coordinate 2,117,316 of JAESUZ010003487.1, forward strand.
CCTTTGCTCCATGACAAGACGTCCCAGGTTAAAATGTCTCACGACCAGTGAGATGAACTCGCCTGCGTGGACACAAATCCCTGGGAAGGCACCAGGCTCTGCGGCAAGCGACGGCGCCCGGAGGGCGAGAAGCCAACCTGGCCTCAAGAAGCCTCGGGCCACGCGCCGTCGCCCTGCTTCCCGCCGCCGCCTGAGGAGCCCGCCGCGGGGGGCGGGACGTCCTTTGACCTCTGGGCCCGCCCCCAGCACAGCTGAGTTCCCCTCTCGCGCGCGAGCGCGGAGGCAGCAGACTGCTGGCCCCGCCCCGGGCCTAGTCAATACCACCGCGCTCCAGTGGCCGCGCGTCGGCGGGCGGTGGAAACAGAGACGGAATGTCGGCTGTCCTGCAGCGCATCGAGCGGCTCTCCAGTAGGGTGGTGCGCATCCTGGGCTGTAACCCGGGACCCATGACCCTGCAGGGCACCAACACCTACTTGATAGGGATCGGCACCAGGTAAACGTCCCTCTTCCTCCCCGACAAACACCGGGGCCTGCGGGACGCCCAGAACCGGGGCGGCGACGACTGCTCGCCGGAGGCGGAGAGGCTATGAGCCGGCAGCCTGGGGCTCGGTGCCCTGCGTCCGCCAGGCTGCCCCACTCAGTACCCCCGTCAGACGCCCCGATTCCAGGCATCCCCTGAATCACCATAGTACCGGGTGGTAACCTCTCTAACTTACAAATGGCTGATGTGAGAGAAATAATGGGGGGAAAACGTCCTGTTTTTGAAACCCCATTTACTTTGCTTGATGTTGAATGCCAGAATGAGTGTGTTTAAGATGTTGAGAAATTAGGATCGCCTGGAGTTAGTAATCCGGAAAAGCGTTTACTTTGCTCACCTTCTGCCTTTGACTAGTGTTTTGCTCGGAGTATAACTTGCCCTTCACTAAAGTAGATTACTTGTGCTGAGGCCTTTTTCTTAACTCAGCAGCAGAGGGCAGGATTTTCTTGCTTGCAAATTGCTGGAGTCTGTGAAACCCTAACGAACCCCCTAATCCCTTGGGAAGGAGGAGCCTACTAACAGATTTTGGGTTTTGTTACTATTGTGTGGCCTCATTAAAGTTATTTTGTTGGTGGAATAACCTATCTGTGTTTCTAAGATTTTTCTCCTCAACTGTATTGTTTTAGGGTAATTCTGCAGAAGTGGAGAGGCATGGTGTGCTGCACAAATGTGCATTGAACAGTTTTTGTATGCTTCTTTAGTATATATCCCACATATGACAAAATAAAAATAAGATAACAGCTCTTCTTTAGCCTAGAATTTAATCGTATATTTCAAGGTGTTAGGATTCATAAAACTGATTTCCAAAAACAGTTTAGTAAGAATAATTGGAGTTTTCATTTGAAGTATCTGCTGTATTTGCTGAATGTTGGGTGGAGCAGGATGAAGGAACCAGAAGTACTAAAGCCAGGAAAACAGAAGTTACGTTCACAGTAAACAAAGATCAAGTAGGTACAAAAATTGCTTTGGGCTGCCGCCAGAATCTAGAAGGATAGAGAATTCAGCAGAAAACATACCTCAGAGCTAAGATACAGTCTGTCTTGGCCTCCCTGACCCCAGGAGGTCCTAAGCATTCTCTTCTCTCTTCAGTGTGTCATCTTAAACTAGTTCCAATGTCAGTACCTGTAATAAAATTGAATATAGTCAAAATTACCCTAAGTCTCTTAGGAAGCACTATGTTGGAGGTCATATACTATCTAACAGTAAGTTCAGTGCAGCCTACTTTTCTTCCAGCAATGAAGCAGATGACTGGTTCTGTTTGAAAACCAGATGATGAAGTTGGCCTGCACTTAGGGGCCGTGTTGTATGAAAAATATATATCTTTGAACACTAGAATCACTTTCAGTGTAGCAGAGTGTTTGTGTAAGAGGGACATAGAGAACCTGGAAGTGACTATTGTCTTCCACTTTACACTGCTTACATTACCACTCACATAAACTCCTGGGGTGGGATGGCCAGTGGAATCACTCATATATGACATATATGTAATGAATTCATCTAGTTGAGCTAGAATAGCATGCAGGTGATGTTACTCTGCTGTATAAAGTAGAAGTCAGGTAGCAAGAGATGAATATTAATTGGATACAAATAAGAGGTCAGATATTGGTATCCACTTGTTCTGCACAAAACAGTTCTAAGATCACAGGGGGTTCCTATATCACCAAACCTAATGGCATTTCTCCATTCCTATCTTATTTGAACTTCAATACCTTTTGACACTGTTGACCATTCCCCGGATTTACTAACACCACAGCCTCGAGGTTTCCTCTTGTTCTTTCTCAGTCTTTTTTTTTTTTTTTTTTTAATAAAATCGGCCTCTTTACCAGGTCTTTAAGTGTGTGAGTTCCTCAGGATGCCATCTTAGTTTCTCTTCTGTTGTCATGGTATAGTCTCCACCTAGGTAATCTTGTCTACTTCCTTGGCTTCACCTAATATCTAGCCATTAATAGCTCTCAACTTGATAGCTCCAGTTTAGATAAAATACAAACTTGATCTGAGGAGCCTGGGTAGCTCAGTCGGTTTAGCGTCTGACTTACGCTCAGGTCATGATCTCACCTGTGATCTCTGTGAGTTCTAGACCCATGTCGGGCTCTGTGCTGACAGCTCAGAGCCTGGAACCTGCTTCGGAATCTGACTCCCTCTCTCTCTGCCCCTCCCCTCCTTCTTTCTCTCTCTGTCTCTCAAAAAATAAATATTAAAAAAATTTTTTTTAATACCAACTTGGTCTTCAGATTAGAATAGCCATCTCCTTTTCTTAAATCTGTACTTGGATGACACAGCCACTTAAAACTCAGTGTTTCACAAACTGAACTCCATACCTTTTCCACTAAACCCGATCCTCTTCCAGTCATCCATATCTTTCTTGGTAAACAGAACCATCCCCACATTTGATCGACGCAAACGCTTAGTCCCCTCCCTGCCATTTCTCAGCTGCTTGCACATACCTCCATGCCATTTTGAAGAGCTTTCCATTTTCACTGCTGTCACCCTGTCCACACCAGAATGACTCTTGCTTAGGCTTCTACAAAGCCTAACTGGCTTCTCTGGAACTGTTTTTGTCTTTCTCTAATCCATTCTCCCCCATGTGGCAGGAATAGTATTTTGAAAATTAAAATTAGAAGGCCTTGCATTTTGTGGCCTCCACTTGTCTCATCAACCTCACCTACAACCTTTCCCCCATCCCAGCCAGATGGGTTGTATTCATTCTGCCTCCTGGCTTCCCTGCATGTTTTCCTCTGTCTCCCACTTATCCCTCTCCACTTTACCAGCTGTCTTCACTCGGCCTGTAGAGTTCAGTCAAAATATTTCCTCAAAGAGGCTGTCCCTGACCCCTTACACTATATTAGGTTAATGTAATGCATTGTGTTAGCACTCTACACTTTTCATGGTCCTTACCGGAGTAGGGGGGAAAAAAAGGTTTTAAAAAAAATTTTTTTTAATGTTTTTTTTTTTTTGACAGAGAGAGAGACAACGTGAGCAGGGGAGGGTCAGAGAAAGAGGGAGACACAGAATCTGAAGACAGGCTCCAGGCTCTGAACTGTCAGCACAGAGCCTGACACAGGGCTCCAATCCATGAACCATGAGATCATGACCTGAGCCAAAGTTGGACGCTTAACCAACTGAGCCACCCAGGCGCCCCCCAAAAAAGATTTTTTTTGTGTAAAAAGAAGCTTCATGTCTTTCCTCACTTCCACTCCCCACTAAACTAGGTACAGTGAAGGCTTATTCATTACTGTATCCCCAGCACTTAGCACAGAGCTTGTACATAGTACAAGTAGTACAGTAAATATTTGCTGAATGAATGAATGAGTGTTCTCTGAGTTTTCTCTTCATTTTTCAGTGTTATGACTACGATTTCTGAATAACCGTAGTTGTAGCTTGTGTTCCTTCATTCTGATCAGCCTGTGTATGCCAGATAAATTTCCCTAAAGCACTACGAACAGTACTGTGTACAGAAGTACTCAGTAAACATTGGAATGGACAAATAATAGCCAGATCTTCTGACAAGTGTTTCTGTCTTCCTCCTCTGCTCAAGAATCTCCAGATGCTGCGAGTTTAACCTTTACTATCTAAAATTATAACTTCCTTGAAGGCAAATAGTATATCTTTTAATAGGAAAATGCAATCTAATGTAGCAATTAGAGTTGAGACTCTGTACCTAAATCCACATTCTAGCTTATGACTTTGAACAAGACAGTTGACTCTTTAAGCTTCAGATTCCTTATTTGTGCAGTAGAGTTGAACAGTACCCTCCTCAAAGGATGTTGTGAGGATTCAGTGAAATTTATTTTTTTAGCATAGTTTATTGTCAAGTTGGTTTCCATATAACACCCAGTGCTCATTGCAACAAGTGCCCTCCGCCATACCCATCACCCATTTTCCCCTCTCCTCCACCCCCATCAACTCTCAGTTTGTTCTCAGTATTTAAGAGTCTCTTATGGTTTGCCTCCCTCCCTCTCCCCAACCATTTTTTCCCCTTCCCCTCCCCTATGGTCCTCTGTTAAGTTTCTCCTGATGCACATATGAGTGAAGACATATGGTATCTTCTTTCTCTGCCGGATTCAGTGAAATTTAAATGAAAAATCATATCAAAACCACTTAATACCTGACTGGCTGGCTGGGCATCTGGGTGGCTCAGTCAGTTAAGCATCTGACTTGGGCTCAGGCCATGATCTCATGGTTAGTGAGTTGGAGCCCCACATTGGGGTCTGTGCTGACAGCACAGAGCCTGCTTCTGATCCTCTTTCCCCCTTTCTCTCTGCCCCTCCCCAACTTGTACACACTATTTCTCTCTCTCTCTCTTAGTATAAATAAACATTTTATTAAAAAGTACTTAACAAATCCTAGCATATAGGAAGCATACCATAATGTTAGCTATTATTATCTCTCCTGCTTCCCTCATAGCATCCAAACAACACTGGGTTCATGGTAGGAGCTCAGAAAATACCTGATGATTTGCATCTTATAAAGTATATACCACATGATAATCATTTGCTAGAATTTAAACTGAACTTAATTCAGTGTATATTTATTGAGAGTGTATTTTGTGCCAGGGCTGTTCTAGACAAGTGGGGTAGGTACATCAACAAACAATAGTTCATTCCCAGTAGCTCAGGCTTGATTTTATCATCTCTTCTTCCTCTACCAGAATAAGGGGTCCTTCCTCTGAAGTCTGTGGTCCCCCAAAGGATATAATTCAGGAAGTCTGACCTTAGCTGGGGGAAATAATTTTACCTTTATTAACCTCAAACTGAAAATTAACCTGTATTCAATTATGAATTTGGGCAAAACAATTATAGTAGTAATAGCAGTACTTGTGATTTTTTTTTTCCTCCAGTATTTTCATAGCATGTTACAGTCATGACAAATATCTCAAAATAGTATGTGTATTCATCACCATTTAGAAATTATGGTCATTTGGGGCAAATGGGTGGCTCAGTTGATTAAGGGTCTAACTCCTGATTTCAGCCCAGGTCATGATCTCACAGTTCGTGAGTATGAGGCTCATGTCAGGGTCAACATGGAACCTAATTGCAATTCTCTTTCCCTCTCTCAGCCTCTCCCTCACTCATGTGCATGTGTGCACATGCTCACTCTCTCTCTCTCAAAATAAACTTTCAAAAATATTTTTTAAAAAGAAATTATGGTCATTAGAGGCTTTGGTGCTGATCTTGTTATTTCATATGATACCAAAGAAGCACATATAATACTTATAGCATAATGTTTTTTAATTTTGATAACTTTTTCAGTCTAATTGGTTTATTTTGTAATCTGTTTTATTTTATATATTCCAATACATTATTCTGAGACTAGTTCATAGGTTTTACCATGCTGCCAAAGGGGCCCAAGACATTAAAAAGGTGAAGAACCCATCACCTAAAGTTGTCCATCAAAACCTGCTGAAGTATGCCTCATATCCAAAGAAAATGTGCATTGCAGGTAGGAAGGTATGGATTCAAATATATTCTCTGCTAGAGTTGTGACTCTGAGCAAGTTCCTATATTACATATATATCTAACTTGTCAAGCCCTCAGTTTCTTCATCTATACAATGAGAGAAGAATCTCAGGATTGTTTTGATGATTAAATAAGATAAAAATAAAGCTACTGCCTCCAACAAACATTTATTATCTATAAATTATCTGTTATGCCACTATCAAGGTTCTAGCAAAACCAGACAAGGCTTCTGTCCTCCTGGAGCTTAAATTTGTAGGTTGTGGTAGGGTGTGGATACAGGCAATAAATAAATAGACATGTTAGTACGTAATGTGTCCCATGCTGGCAATGTCATCAAAATTCACTGTGGCCCAAACCAAATTTATTTTACATTTGTTCCCTCCAGTGTTTATTGTCCTGGTTAATGACATACCTGTCATCTCACCTAGAAACCACAGAATCGTCAACTCTTTCCTTTCCCTTCCAACTCCAGTTGTTTAGGAAAAATGCTGTTGAAGTGCCTGGGTGACTCAGCAGGTTAATGTCCAACTGTTGATTTCAGCTCTGGCCACAGTCTCATGGTTGTAAGATTAAGCACCAAGTTGGGCTCCACACTGAACATGGAGCCTGCTTAAGATTCTCTCCCTCTCTCTTTGCCCTCCCCACCACATGCATGCACGCTCAATGTCTCCCTCAAAAAAAAAAAAAAAAATCCTGTTGATTGTATCAATGTTTTTTAACCATCTCCTCTTTTTATATTTCCTCTGCCTCCAGGACCTCCTAATACATTCTTGGGCCAGTATAACCCTCTAGTTTTCCTGTCTCCAGAAGGGACAGTTATAATACAATGTACCTGTGAAGTATAGCCACTGCTCCATGGAACTTAAGGTGTAGATAAAAGGCTGTGGACCACAAGGCCATTTACACCTCCCCCACCCCACACGCCCCACACCCCCCAATCCTGCAAGCAGACAGGTGGTTTTTATTGGATCTCTGGGAATAGGGTTAGGGAAACAAACCATCCAATATAAAATAGCCATGCAGTTTCTTCCTGTCATATTTACCCCATGTTAATGGTTTGCAGAAAGCGGAACTGGTTCCGTCACTGTGCCTGTTTGTTTCTTTTCATAGCCCTTCCCTCTTCCCACCCTACACTAGTATAAACAGGATGTTTTGTCTTATAAGGAAGACATGGCATATAGTTGATAATTCATATAGTTATTGTATTCATGAGTGAATGACTCAGAATTTTCATTAAGACAAATCTTCTCTCCCCAAACATGAAATCAGGGAGGTGCCACTGTAAAGCAGAATGAAGTAAGAAGTTGAGTTGTCGCCAGAGTGGCTAAAAGGAACAAATCAGGAGACTCTAGGTTCTGGCGAGGATGTGGAGAAACGGGCACCCTCCTACACTGTTGGTGAGAATGTAAACTGGTGCAGCACCTCTGGAAAACACTGTGGAGGCTCCTCAAAAAATTAACAATAGAACTCCCCATGTCCCAGCAATAGCACTGCTAGAAATGTACCCAAGGGACACAGGAGTGCTGATGCATAGGGGCATGTGTACCCCAATGTTCATAGCAGCACTCTTAACAATAGCCAAATCGTGGAAAGAGCCTAAATGTCCATCAACTGACGAATGGATCAAGAAGATGTGGTTTATCTATACAACAGAATACTACATAGCAATGAGAAAGAATGAAATCTGGCCTTGTGTAGCAACGTGGATGGAACTCGAGGGTGTTAGGCTAAGTGAAATAAGTCAGGCAGAGAAAGACAGATACCATAGGTTTTCACTCATGTGGAACAGGAGAAACTTAACAGAGGACCATAGGGGAGGGGAAGGGGGAAAAATAGTTGGCGAGAGAGAGGGAGACAAACCATAAGGGACTCTTAAATACTGAGAACAAACTGAGAGTTGATGGGGGTGGGGGAGAGGGGAAAATGGGTGATGGGCATGGAGGAGGGCACTTGTTGTGATAAGCACTGGGTGTTATATGGAAACCAGCATGACAATAAACTATAATAAAAAAAAAAAGAAGTTTGTGCATTGGTTCTTAAGAAGGAAGATGTCACCCTTATTTCTTCAGTCCAGGAAAACTTCCCAGAGAAAGCCCATCATCCCAGAAAATAGTGAGGAAGGGCGAACAAAGTATAAGGAAGGTTCAGAACCATAAGCAGAAAAATATAACTAACAGGGTTGTCTAAGTCAAGAAATAAAGCAACTCAGACATTTCCCCATGCCTCCCTACTACCTTCATTTTTATGTGGAAGGGAACCAATGTAAAACTTGAGTGGTAAGTGTTTGATGTAACGCAGAAGACTAGGTTTCTTTAGGAATACCATTGAATCTGATTCTTTCATGTCTGTGAGACATTGGAGGATGTTGTAAAAGGTCTCAAAGACAGTGGATGGGGGAGCCTGGATGGATCAGTTGGTTAAGCCTCCAACTTCAGCTCAGGTCGTGAATTCACAGTTTATGAGTTTGAGCCCCACATCGGTCTCTCTGTCAGCGCAAAGTCCATTTCAGATCCTCTGCCCCCCTCACTCTCTGCCCCTCCCCTGCTAGTGTTGTCTCCCTCTCTCTCAAAATAAGCATTAAAAAAAAAAATGCATAAAAGCACATTCTGGAGCCAGAATATCTGGGTTTGAATGCTGGTTTGGCTATTTATTTGCAGCATAACCTTGGGCAAGTTACTTAATTTCTGAATACAATAATGTATAAAATTTTTTAATGTTTACTTATTTTAATTTGTTAACATTTGTTTATTATTATTGAGAGACAGAAAGAGACAGAGCATGAGCATGGGAAGGGCAGAGGGAGGGGGAGACACAGAATCTGAAGCAGGCCCCAGGCTCCGAGCTGTCAGCACAGAACCCAATGCAGGACTTGAACTCATGAACCATGAGATCATGACCTGAGCCAAAGTCTGATGCCTAACTAACTGAGCCACCCAGGTGCCCCAATGTTTATTTATTTTTGACAGAAAGACAGAGCATGAACGGGAGAGGCAGAGAGAGGGGGAGAGACATAGAACTGGAAGTGGGCTCCATGCTCAGTGGTGTCAGCACAAGCCCGACATGGGGCTCGAACTTGCAAACTGAGATCATGACCTGAGCCGAAGTTGGAGGCTTAACCAATTGAGCCACCCAGGCACCCCATGAAATACCTATTTTAAATAGTTTTATGGGATGGGGCCTGGGTGGCTCAGTTGGGTAAGCATCTGATTTCACCTCAGGTCATGAGGCGGTTTGTGGGTTCAAGCCCCACATCAGATGGCTCTTTGCTGACAGCTCAGAGCCTGGAGCCTGCTTCAGATTCTGTGTCTCCTCTCTGCCCCTCCCCTACTTGTGCATGCATGCTCTCTCTCCCGCTCTCAAAAATAAACATTGAAAAAATAGTTTTGTGAGGAGCATAATTGTTAAAACATGTAAGGTTCTTAGACCAATGCCATTTTTAAGTGTTATGTAGGTATTCAATATTATTGTGCCTTGAACTTGCCAAGTTCAGACTTACATTTAAACTATAGGTTTTGTTTTGTTTTGTTTTCCTTTGGAAAGAGAGAGTATGCACACACACAATCTGGAGAGAGGCAGAGGGAGAGAGGGTCAACGCAGAGCCTGACATGGGGCTTGATCCCACAACCTTGAGATCATGACCCGAGCCAAAATCAAGAGTCTGACACTCAACTGACTGAGCCACTCAGGCGCCCCTATAAGTTTTTTTCAAAGAACTTTTCTTACAGTAAGATTACTGTGGTTAAAGCAAAGTATCATATAGTTGGCTTTCAAGGAGGTTGAAAGCCAAGCCATTTATGCAGTTTCTTGAATGTAATATGAATTATCTGTGTGTCATATGCTGATATTCACTCTGTGTTCCAATTGTGTGATTATCTTCCATTTAATTTTCAGGAGAATCCTCATTGACACTGGACAACCAGCAGTTCCAGAATACATCAGCTGTTTAAAGCAGGCTCTGACTGAATTTAATACAACAATCCAGGAAATCATAGTGACTCATTGGCACGCTGATCATACTGGGGGCATAAAAGATATTTGTGAAAGCATCACTAATGGTAAACAGAAAGCATTAATTGGCACCCCTGGATATACTTTAAAAACACTGAACTGTACACTTTACAAGGGTGAATTTTATACTATGTAATTATATCTCAATAAGCTTTTATTAAGTATTATTATATGAATGCTTTCAGCACGTCCTCCATCCTGCATATATAGATTATTTATCTGAGTAGGATATGTGTTTTCATATTTGCACATAACTTTAAAAACTGATACAAAGTTATTCCTTGACATTTGTTTTGTAATTCTAAGATAATGGTGAGTTTTTTGGAAGGATTATGTACCAAAGATCCCATAACTAGAAATATAATACCTCTACGTCTGAAAGACAAAATTATACAGATTAAAAATAAACACATACCAAAAAACCCCCCCATCTCATTCCACAATGAAGGCAGTCTTATTATATAATGCCAGTTCCCAGAATAGCATATTATTTTTTGCCTCAGCCTCCAAGATACAAAATAGTGAAGTTTGGGGCTGGAGAGGGAAGGTCTGGTCCCAGTTGTTTGATTTTTATATTTGCAGTATTTCTGTCTCCTTTGTCTTCCATTGTAGCCTGATTTCTGTGCCTTGTCAGTTTTTCCCTGAATGTCTTTTTCTCCATGTTGTCTGCTGCTGTCACCTTAGTTCTGATATTCACAACCTTCTAGCTTCCAACCTTATTATAGTCCTCCCCCCTGGTCTTTCTGATCTCTCCCCCTCCAGTGCCCCGCCTAGAGCTGCCATATTGATTAACAGGTTAATAGTATCTCATTTTCTTTCCAAAGACTGTACAGTGGCCACGTATGGTAAAGTTTAAATCCTTCTGTTCTTTGAAAGGAAGTGTAAGGCCCTCCATGGTCTGAGCGCATCTAATCCCATTTTATTTCTGCTTCTCAGCCAGTATTTTGCATTAAACAGGTTGGTAGCATTGCACTGTTGCACATATGCCATGCACGCGGTCATTTCTATGCTTTTCCAATTTCTATGCATTCCCATATTACTCATCCTGTAAGCCACGCTTCAAGTTATATCAAATCTATGAATCTTTTCCTAATTGTTTCTTCTTTCTCTTAACTAGTATTGCTTTTATTGGCTGAAGTGTCCATTTAGTATTCATTAAATGAGACCGAGTATAGTTCTTTAATTATTTCTTGTTTGTAAATGTTATGTCCCCAATTGTGATAGTTGTTAATCATTTGGATGTCATGGTGCTTATATTCATTATATATAGTATACTGGTTAGATAATTGGCACTCAGCTATTGATTGGTTAATTGATTTTCTTAATGTCAGTGAGAGGTCTAGTATGGGTTAAATTTATTTTAACAGTTTAATATCTTAGCCCCGGGTTTTGGCATTCACAGAAAGAACACTGCACTCTCATCTTTTTATTATTAAGTACCATGATGCCATGACTTCTATTGTATGTTAAGACCTAGATAGAAAGAAAGTTCCCAGGTACTGTGTTACTCCGTCTTCAACACCCATCTTGATAGCAAAGCTAGCTGAGGTAATGAAGAACTACTTTCAAACTTTTGTATTAAGTAAGAATGACTAGAAAATCTCAAGGGCTTCTATGTAGACCTAGAAGTGCATGAAAGAATAAAAAGCTTTTGTTGGGAATGAAAACATAATTACCATTCCAGAGATAACACTGCTATAACCCATCCCATTTTCTCTTGTCTCTCTCTTAATGTTAATATTTTTTGCAGTCTTGCATAGTGTTAGCTCTATGAAAGCTGATCTCTTAAAAGGCTGAATTATCATTTAAAGTATGACATAATATATTTTACATGTTTTGTTACTAGACACTGCGTATTGCATTAAAAAACTCCCACGGAATCCTCCAAGAAAGGAAATTATAGGAGACGGAACGCAACAATATGTGTATCTGCAAGATGGAAATGTGATTAAAACTGAAGGTGCCACTCTCAGGTCAGTAAACATCCTTTAGCCAGGGAAGGGGGAAGAGGTTATGTATGTCTTATAAAAAGAAAGGAGAGGAAGATTTCTGCATATTTGCTTATATGAGTGAAGAATATCTCAGGAAGGGTATAAAAGACCTGATAACATTGGTTACTCTGGGAAGAAAGACTGGTTGCTTGAGAAATAGGGAAAAGAAAAGACTTTCCACTCTATCTACCCTTTGTAAATTATTTGTTTGAATTATATGATTACCATTTTTTAAATAAAATTTAAAAAATTGATCAGCATTTCCTGCTAGGGTGGTTTAGGGCTCTAACCATCAATTAAATTAAGGACCTTCTCATGCTCTAAAAGATGACCCATACCTAAAGTAAATACATTTTAGGCCAGGCCCATAATCTCCCATGAACTAAGTGAGATTGAAAAGTTGTTTCAAATTCAGTAATTTAACAACTGAACCTGTGGTTCTTCTCTGCCCCCCACTATCGACTTGCTTTCCGACTTCAGAACACCTACTGCTCTCAGCACCTAAGATTGTAATTTTTCTTCTACGACAAAAACTGGCTCCACTTCACCTTTATAGCTCTCCTTTTCCCCACCCACCACATCTAATGAGGTTAGTTTTTGCCTTAAAAATATTTGTCCAGTTGTCCCCTTTTCTTCGTGTCCACTACTAGCACTGCTTTTTACTTCATATTCCTGTCTCCAGGCTTCCCTTTCCAATCTACCCTTCATAACCCATGTCACTTGAAACCTTGAATAACTCTCACTGCACACAAGATCATGTTTATTCTCCTTACCATGTCACTGTCTGACCCCAAACCACTTTCCTAGTCTAAGTTCAACCACTTTTCTTGTAAACACAATTAACCGTATCCAAATATTCCAACTTCAGTTCACAGGTTTCTCAACACAAGGACCCTTTCCAGGCACAATCAACTGCTCCTTCCTCTAAGTTTCGTATTAATTTTATTTTATTATGGTAATTATTGAGTTGTATTGTAATGTGTGTGTGTGTGTGTGTTTGTGTGTGTGTGTGAGTAGGTATTTCCTTAAAGGTTAATAAACCCCTTAGGTTCACAGTATTAGTTAATGCCAGTTGCTGGAGCAAACCAACCCCAAAATGTATAATGCTTGATACATGAATTAAGTTTTCTTCCCGGTCTTATAAAGTCCAGAAAAGCTTCCTGATTATCCAGTACCCCCCGCACCTGCAAATTATGTTTCAGACACCTTCCATCTTGTGACTCCACCATCCTAAATAATTGGTTTTCAGGGTCACCTTGTTCACCTCAATTGATCCAATGGGTTGTAAAGAAGAAGCACAGAAGGGATCTTTCATGGGAGGCTTTCATGAACCAGACCTTCCATTACATTGGCTGTAAATTCAGTCATGGGCCACTGCTGGCTGCAGGCAGGCTGAGAAATAGAGCTTAAATTCATCTCCAGGAAAAAGAAGAAAGGTTTGATGATAGGCTGGCTCTTCTCGACACAAGGCAGATACCAGGTTCGTCTTAAGATCCTCAGTCCCAGGCACATAGAAGGCACAGAATATTTATCCAACACATAGTAAATATCTACAAAGAGGGGAACAGATGAATGAGAAAGAGAAGATGAAGAACTGGGTATTCAGGCCCCCTTTCAGACCAGTGTTCCCTTTTCCTACTATGCTGTTGATTTATAAATATGATTTATAAGCCAACTAATTTCTGGGCAATTTTCTTAAAATGCTCTTGTTGGAAATATGATAATATCTCCTAAAAGTTGTCCATGATACCTAAGGATAATAAACATTACATTACTACTTCTTCAGGGAGTCATCTCAACAATGGTGACTTTTCCCCATCACACATTAAGGATCTGTTTCAAAGGCTTGGGAACCATGGTACTGATTTATTAGTTATTACAGAATCATGGATATTAGACTTATACCTAATTTGCAGATTAAGAACATTCAGTCCTAGGTAATTAATTACCACCCATCTGTCGTGAACACACCATATCTTTTTACGCTTTTTAGTTAAAAAAAGCTTTTTATTTATGCAAAAGGAAAACTGTATATATCATACGGATGATTGCACCGTGGTGAATTATTACAAACTGAGCATCACTGGAGCAAGTAATGACAACATCAGTTCCCAAAAGCATCCCACATGCTTGCTTCATGTCACTGCCTCCACAGTTGACATGATCTTACAGTTGAATATGATCTTACATTTGAGGTGAACTAATGCCGAAGCCCTCAGTATTTTCTGAATTGCATTTAATTTTTCACTGAATTCTGATTAAGATAAATTGCAGAAATCTATTTTAAGATTTGGGAGGTAAACTAAAAGAATTTAAAAAAGTAGACCCACTTTTTAAAAATGACTTAGTAAATAACCTTTTCACCAAAATCTAATTATACTAGAATTTGAATAAAACATTTAGTTTGCCGATAACCATGATTTCCAATTTCCATTTTAAATACAGTTAGTAAAACCCAGTTGTTTTAAATGTTAACAAGAAGATTCTTTAAGCAAAAGTTCCATAAATGGGAAATTAGAATCTACTTAAGTCAAGTACTTCATGCCCAGTTGATCTGGTCTACTTGCCAATTTGTGGGAAAAAAATACAATAGTGTTAGAGACAATACCCACCAAGAACCCTTTAGTGAAAAAGAAGAAAGCAGGTTTTCAGTAGGATTTGATTCTGAATATAACCTTCAAGAATTTTCTAATGACCTAAGTTCAGTTTCTCAAAGAAAAGTCAGTCTGACAGCTTTTGTTTCCTGTTCTAAATCTTCTAAGAGAGCCATATTTATAAAGTCTGCTCTATCACAGAAGGGGCAGAACTAGATAAATGAGCCACCTGATGAATGGGAAGGCCACAGCTGCAGTTCCTCTGATCTTTAGCAAAGCACCTCTGATGTCATTTCTTTTCCTCCCCCTGCCTATGTGAAGTGAATTTTAACACCGTTTTAATGCAGATTAAAGCATTTGCTGTCCAGGTGATAGAGAACTAGAATTTCTGATCCCCTAATTTAAGAAATCTTATTGCCTTGGTTATCAAAGAAAATCATTACTGAGTTCGGGAGTGGAGAATGGGAGGGAAAAATAAAGGACACATTGCAAGCACAGTGACAGATAAGACAGTCTGCAGACTCTGAAATCAAAGAGTGCTTCTCCAAGTCAGTTTTTGTAGATTAAGGAAAAAAAAAAAAAAAAAGATTGGGATTCTGTTCACAAATGCATTGTATGTGTGATTGTTCATAAGATTGTCCATAAGGTGTGGGAAACCCACATATTTTGATAACTGTGAAAATACACCTCCTGGAATTATTTTCATGTAACATTGAATACTTTCATTAATAGATTGCAGCAGGTTTAACCAGACAAAAGAGATGTCTCCATATCACTTTTACCTCTCCCTGCCCCAGACCTGGAGCCAGCCATATCTTCAAGAAG
The DNA here is from genome assembly GCA_017311185.1 of Proteles cristata cristata. NCBI lineage: Eukaryota > Metazoa > Chordata > Mammalia > Carnivora > Hyaenidae > Proteles > Proteles cristata. The sequence goes on from JAESUZ010003487.1 coordinate 2,132,728, forward strand.
CCCTGATTTCTTTAAGTGGGAAATGGTATTTAGAAACAAAGAACTAAGTATGAGGTGTGCTCATTACTCCTGGACTATCATTACTTCTGGGCCTTTCATGGAGCTCAGGGAAAAAAGGATGAATTCATAATGATTCCTCAGTTCAGATGAGAAACAACCCGAAACCTTAATTTCCTCATTCATATATATTTCTTCCTTATCCCACAGTAAAAAAATCTTGCTTCTCATAGGATACAATAAACACAAAATAATTTCAGAAACACAGCAACCTGTCACACTGTCAAAAATAAACCTATTAAGCAAGGTTCAAAATCCATCCAGTTCTTTTAATCTTAAGATATATTCTATTAAGGATGTATAATCTCAGTATTTAAAAGTTATTGGAGTTAGTATGGCTGTATTATCTATCTGGTACATAGTAAGATTGGCTTCTTTCTGTATTCACTGTTAATGTTTTCTTTCACCTTTTATTTAGTTTAATGTTTAGAGTATAGTAGCTTAAAAAGTTAAAACCAGGGGCGCCTGGGTGGCTTAGTCGGTTAAGCGTCCGACTTTCGCTTGGGTCATGATCTCGCAGTTCGTGGGTTCGAGCCCCACGTCGGGCTCTGTGCTGACTGCAGCTCAGAGCCTGGAGCCTGTTTCAGAGTCTGTGACTCCCTCTCTCTCTGACCCTCCCCTGCTCACGCTGTCTCTCTCTCTCTCTCTCCTAGAAATAAGTTTAAAAAAAATTTTTAAAAACTTAAAAAAAAAGTTAAAAACAATAAAAAAGTTATTATCAGAGAAGCCTTGCTTGCATCTCTGTTCCCTACACCCCACCTGCCTACCCCTATAGGCATCTATATTCATTTGTGTTTTTATTTATCCTTCCTTTCTTTTTACAAAAATAAGGAAACATACGTTTTCATTTCCCCAACTTTCTATACAGAAGAGCAATCATCAGCACTCTTTCACACTTTGTTCTTAAGAGAAAAGCATCTGTTAGCATTTAATGAACCTCCCTCCACATGGCTTCAAGCTCCCAGGACACAGTGCCTCGACACACACACCCTTAATCTTCCGTTCAGCTCTCGCACTGTCATCGTGTCTTCAAGGTGACAGGCTGTTTAGGGAGTTTTCCCTTCCCCAAAACTTTGTAGTACCCGATCGTACCGCGTCAGTGATAGGGACGGCTCCAGTCTTATTTTTGACAGCATGTACCTGAGTCTGCTCACTGGCCACAGTCCACTGTCCACTGTTTATCAAGGTTGACAGTTGGGCAGAAGTTCTCGTTCCTCTGTGGTGATGCCTCATACCAACTTTTCTGAAATAAGTTGGATGATACTTGTCAAAGTCGATCCTGTGCTGATGCATGCTTTTGGGTGCTTCCATGCTTGCTGATGGGGCTGAGGCTGTAGCTCCTAGGACCCATAATTTCCAGGTCTTTCTCAGTCTGGATGTCTGTATAGGAAAGGTGTTTGGTGACAAGGCCAAATGGAAGTGGGGCAGGGGGAGAGCTTAACCAACTGTAAGGAGTCTGAGAGTAGAGGGAGTCAAGGATCTGCTTTGTGGCACATTCAGCAGAGTTGATGTTAGGGACTGGCCCAGGGCCATGCGCTCTCATCAGGGCGGTTCCAGGTGCCAGAGTATACCTGCCTGTGTGTCTCAAAGGTCCAAATGCCAGGCCAGACACTCATCTCCAGGCTCCCAGACCCATACCAACCACCTTGTCCTGAGGCTCCCCGTGCATGGCCTGAAAGACCGGACAAAGGTCAGGGGTAGGTGGTTGGGGTGCAATACCAAGTACAGTTCGCAGCCTGCACCGGCAACAGAGCAAAGGCATAAAAAGAACCATGCTTTTCTTTTTTTTAATCACTTGACAATATATCCTGCAGATTACTCCATCTCATTTCATAAGAGAGCTTCATCGTTTTGATGGCTGCTACATAGTATTCCACTGTGTAGACATACCACAATGTGACCACAGTGTCCTGTGGATGGGTATGTGGGTTGTTCCTAATACTTTGTTTTTATAAATAGTGTGATGAATAGCTTGTATGTATTTTTTGTATATTTGAATGTATATTTTCATGGTAAATTTCTAGCAGTGTGATCAATGGATCAAAAGTTTATGTAATTTTGCTAGAAAATGCCAAATTCCCTTCCATGTGGGCTTTACTGTTTTGCTCTCCCGCCAGCAACTTATGAAAGTGCTTTTTTCTCATAGTCTCACCATAAAGTATATTGTAAAATAAACATATACAAAGAAAACTGAAAAAAATGTTTTTAAATAATAAAAGACACTGTCTTTGAGTAATGGAATGATTGTGAATTGTTATCTACTTTAAGTATTTTGCTTTCTCTTTTCAAAATCTGTTGTAATCAGCACAAACTTATTATTGTAAAAAAGCTGGGAAACTATTGAATTTGCACTTCAGAATGAGAAATTTGATTTGAAGGAGAGAATTTTCTGGTGATTATTTTCAATTAATTACTATTAATTTTAATTCCTTTCAAAAAAGGAGATTTTTTTTTTCAGGGTACCTGGGTGGCACAGTTGATCAAGCCTCCAACTTTGGCTCAGGTCACAATCTCGTGGTTTGTGAGTTTGAGCCCCATGTTGGACTCTGTGCTGACAACTCAGAGCCTGGAGCCTGCTTCAGATCCTGTGTCTCCCTCCTTCTCTGCCCCACCCCAACTCATGCTCACTCTCACCATCCCTCTTTCTCTCTCCCTCAAAAATAAATAAAAACATTTAAATTTTTTAAAAAAATTTTTATATGTTTTTATTTATTTTTGAGAGAGAGATAGAGACAGAATGAGCAGGGGAGGGTCAGAGAGAGAGGGAGATACAGAATCTGAAGCAGGCTCCAGGCTCTGAGCTAGCTGTCAGCACAGAGCCCGACGCAGGGCTCAAACCCACGAGTCGTGAGATCATGACCTGAGCCAAAGTCGGACACTCAACCGACTGAGCCACCCAGGTGCCTCTAAAAAAGTTTTAAAAGGAGCTTTTTAACTAGTTAACATGATTTGTTTGTGTCTTACTGAGATAAGGACAGAGGATAGATTACTTCTCAAAATTTCTTCTGAGCCTTTGAGTTTATAACTATTACTGTTTCTTCTTTATCTTTTAACCAGAGTTATACACACACCTGGCCACACTGATGATCATATGGCTCTACTTTTAGAAGAGGAAAATGCTCTCTTTTCTGGAGATTGCATCCTAGGAGAAGGAACAGCTGTATTTGAAGACCTCTATGAGTATATGAACTCCCTAAAAAAGTTACTGAATGTCAAAGCTGATACCATATATCCAGGTGGGTAGTTTTTTACATCTAGCAATCCACTTGTGTGACATGATGGTGAAGGTTCATTTTGGTTTGTCTGTATGTGTGTTTGTGTTTTCAGGGCTTGAAGAGATAGACAGTGATTCTTTAAATTACCCCCCTAAATTTTATCAAGCCATGCAATTATAAAGGCTGAGAGTAATATTAATACCTTTTTATAAAGATATAAGGGTTATTTTTTAATATCAACACAGCTATTAGTAGAACTATTACACAAAGGAAATAAATTTACATTTTTCATTCCACAAACTGTCTTCATTTCTGTTAATTTGATTTCTGTTGTAGATCGCATTTTAGCAGTGAACTCTGAGCTCTCGTTTCTTTCACTCACACTATTGAAATATCAGTAGCTTCCATGTCAGCCGTAAAATTGTATATTAATTTCACTTCTCCAGAAAAAGAAACCTGTTTTAGTATCTCAGCTGTCACTGCGCTGCTCTGCAATTTGAACTTCCCTTGACTCCTAAAAGCGAAGAAAGACATATGACTGGACAAGAGGGCTCAGAAGGAAAAAGAAAATAGGTTACCTAATTATTTAAGTCCTTCCAACTGTTCCTAACCAGAGAGCCTTGGAAAGACTTGTAAATACAGTGTCTTCAATGCCCTTATATTCTCTCACGGGTTTCTACTGCTGAGAGGATAGGAAACAGAGTGGAGCCGGGTGTTTGGATTTCTTATGACTTAAGAGGAATGGAAGCTGACAGCTGTTTTTAGACAGAAGAGAGTACGTGTTTGATGTACTCACACTGAAGCAGAGCTAATGAGAGGCTGCCTTAGTAAAGGTTCTTAGAGTGTTTGCTTTAGTGAACTGGCTTACTGGCACAGCAGGAACTTAAAATATGTTCTGTAACCATAGCTACCATATATTAAAGCCTGCTACCTCTCAGGTACTGTGCAGGGACCTTTACAGTGTCGTCCCCACAAAAACCCAGTGAAGCCGGTAGTGGTATCTTCACTGCACAGCTGAAGAAACAGGCTCGGGGATTCAGGCTTTGATGGCCACACAACTAGTGAGTGATAGTCATTCCAACCAAAGCCCATGCTCTTTACCTGATAGCAGACTAGTCTGCTTCTGAATTTGTTCTCAAATAGTTTAAACATCCCTCTTGAAGATTTGGGCCATATATAATTTGCACTATCTTAAAGAGCAACTAAATTTTAATATCACTTAGGGACACATGGGTGGCTCAGGCAGGTAAGCGTCTGATTGTTGGTTTTGGCTCAGTTCGATCCCTTCGTCAAGCTCCACGACTATAGCACGCACAGAGCCTGCTTGGATTTCTGCCTTCCCCCTACTCATGCTCTCCTTTTCTCAAAATAAATAAACATTAAAAAAAAAAAAAAACAACTTTAAAAACTTAAAAGAAACTTTTACTATAACTTAATCTGGCTTGTCAGCATTTCTGAATTACTAGCCCATACGTAAGATTCTTAAAGTTTTACTGTGGTTCTGGTGAATTTTTAATAGATCTTGGTCACTTACATGAAGCTACTTTTTTACATTCCTCGTTTCAATCTTTTATAAGTGTTGCATGGTGATCAAGAGCACAGACTAATTGAAAGCTCGCAAGTCAGAACCCCAGCACCATCCCTCCCTCACTGTTTAACTGTGGGCGAATTACTTACCCTCTTTATACTTCAGCTTCTGTTATAAAGAAGGTATAATAATAGTGCCTACCTCATCGGACTCTTATAAGAATAATATATATTATGCATTTAGAGCAGTACCGGGCAAATAATGAGCACACTATAGGGGCGCCTGGGTGGCTTAGTCAATTAAGCGTCCGACTTTCGCTTAGGTCATGATCTCACTGTTCGTAAGTTCGAGCCCCACGTCGGGCTTTGTGCTGCCTGCCGGCTCAGAGCCTGGAGCCTGCTTCAGTCTGTGACTCCCTCTCTCTCTGACCCTCCCCTGCTCACGCTGTCTCTCTCTCTCTGTCTCCTAGAAATAAATACAACATTTTAAAAATTAAAAAAAAAAAGGAGCGCCTGGGTGGCTTAGTTGGTTAAGTGTCCGACTTTCACTTAGGTCATGATCTCGCGGTTCGTGGGTTCGAGCCCCACGTCAGGCTCTGTGCTGACTGCCAGCTCAGAGCCTGGAGCCTGTTTCAGTCTGTGACTCTCTCTCTCTGACCCTCCTCTGCTCACGCTGTCTCTCTCTCTCCTAGAAATAAATAAAACATTTAAAAAATAAAAAATTAAAATTAAAAATTAAAAAAAAAAAGATGAGCACACTATAAATATTACCTATCCTTACTCATGTGATGACTATTTTTGTTGTTAAGTTTTTATTTTTCATGTATATGATAACATTCCATACAGATTTTATCTGATATAATTCTCTGGGTTTTGGCATTGTATGTAATTTTTGAATCTCTTATATCTGTATCATTTTCTAAACAATTCGTATCTGGAGTACTTAGTATGCTTTTCCAATACATCATATGCATTACTTTTAAATGTTATGAATTAACTTCAGTTATACTTAATGTTTCTTATTGAAATAATTTTTATAATTCTAATTCAGGACATGGCCCAGTAATCCATAATCCTGAAGCTAAAATTCTAGAATACATTTCTCACAGAAATATCCGAGAACAGCAGATTCTTACATTACTTCGTGATAATTTTGAAAAATCATTTACAGCAATGGAGGTTGTAAAAAGCATTTACCAGGTAATTTTCACTTATCTTATTTGTACATAGCAACAGTTTTATTAGAATAATCTATGCAGGGGCACCTGAGTGGCTCAGATGGTTAAGTATCAGATTCTTGATTTTGGCTCAGGTCATGATCTCACAGTTTGTGAGTTCAAGCCCCACATCAGGCTCTGAGCTGATAGAGTGGGGTCTGCTTGGGATTCTCTGTCTCCCTCTCTCCCTTTCTACTCTCACTTTCTCTCTCTCAAAAATAAATAAATACATTTAAAAAAGAAGAAGAAGAATCTATGTAATAAAACAGATATGGTAGACTTATCACATCCCAAAACAGAATAAGTCTGTTTATTTTATAAGTAGTGCTGCTTATATAAATTTGAGATCAGCAATCTCAACTTTCTAGAACACAGAAGTTAAACAAACAAAAATGGACTTGGGAAACCAAAAAAACATTCCAAACTATCATTAAACCTTACATACTTCATTCTGTAGGAGAGACCATTACCAACAGCCTCTAGTGATTTATGTTTTATGGTGACCATCTTGATTATTGGTGTCCTAGGCCATAGCGATTGAGAAGGGTGATCTGCTAGAGACATACTGAAATGATGCCAGGGAGAAGTGGTAGCGATGCCTAACAAGGAAGAAGTTATTTACATAATATGTAAATAACTTAGTATATAGAGAAAAAAACTCTCACATCAGTAGCCTCTGAGCATATCATATATAACAGCACTATGTGGCAATTGATTATTATAATTCAGTTTCTCAGCAAATGTTTATTAGATATCTACTGTATGGACAGTATAGAGATTAAGAGTGTAGGCTTTGGAATAAGATTATATGGGTTAAACACCCCCCGCCCTGCCCAGGGCACCTGGGTGGCTCAGTTGGTTAAGCGTCCAACTTCGGCTCAGGTCATGATCTCACGTTTCATGGGTTCGAGCCCTGCGACGGGCTCTGTGCTGACAGCTAGCTCAGAGCCTGGAGCCTGCTTCGGATTCTGTATCTCCCTCTCTCTCTGACCCTCCCCTGCTCACTCTGCCTCTCACTCTCTCTCTCTCTTTCTCAGAAATAAATAAAAAAGGTTAAATGAAAAATAAAAACCCCCACTACTGGGCTGGCTCAGTCAGAAGAGCATGTAGCTCTTGATCTCGGGGTCATGAGTTTGAGCCCCATGTTGGGTGCAGAGATTACTAAAAAAAGAATAATAATAACAAACTTAAAAATAAAACAAAACAAAACCAAACCTCCCTCTACCACAACCTGTATACCTGTATACCCATAAGATACATGAGCGTAAAGGTGAGCTTGAAAAGTACCTGGGCCCAGTTATAATTAGTAAAGAACTTTAACATTCCATAGGCCTAAATTATCAAAACACAATTATATCATATTCAGTGTGCTTTGTTTTTAAAGGGAGCGATGAGTGATTAAAATGACTAAAGATAAAAAGTGCCAATGGCAAAGCAATAATATAAACTTTTTTTTTTTTTTTTTGAGAGAGAGAGAACGCTTATGCACGAGTAGGGGAGGGGCAGAAGAAGAGGGAGAGAGAGAATCCTAAGCAGGCTCCACATGCGGAGCCCCACTCAGGGCTCGATCCCATGGCTGTGAGATCATGACCTAAACTGAAATCAGGAGTCAGATGCTTAACCGCCTGAGCCAGCCAGGAGCCCTGGTAATATAAATACTTAAATTCTGTGAAGGAGTTCATTTCCTCATAATACTAGAGGATAGCCACTCTAGACCATACATTGGTACATGGGGTGTTTTTCTCCTGACTTAAGTGTAGACAGCAGAACTCTTATAACCCTCCCAGATGAGTCACTCAGCAGTTGCCCATACCTAAAAAAAATGGTGGCTCTGCATTCAGAGGTGTACTCACTATATATATGTGTCAAGTACCTGTTGCATATAGAATACTGTCAGGTAGTATACAGAGACATTCATGCAACATTTACTAGAGTCCTTTCCTGTGCCACACAAGGAGTTACACAGATGAGTAGAGATCCATGCCCTCAAAGGACTCATAGTTTAGTGAAGACAGACTTGTTCAATGGATAGCAATAATACTGACTCTATCATTTTTGAGCACTTTATTATGTGCCAGGTGCTGTACTTCTTGATTTATACTTACAAATGTAATTTGAGGTCCTTAATTCATATATCTTGAATTCTCAGTACATGAAGATATTATCATTCCAATTTAATAGTCTTTAAAAAACAAACTGGGGCGCCTGGGTGGCTCAGGCAGCTAATCATCCAACTTCGGCTCAGGTCATGATCTCATGGTTTGTGGGTTTGAGCCATGTATCGGGCTCTGTGCTGACAGTGTGCTCAGAGCCTGGAGCCTGCTTGGGATTCTGTGTCTCCTTCCCTCTCTGCCCCTCCCCCACTCATGCTCTGTCTCTCTCTGACTCTCAAAAAGAAATAAATGTTTAAAAATGTTTTAGGGGCCCCTTGGTTGCTCAGTTGGTTAAGCTCCGGTCATGATCTCACGGTTTGTGGGTTCGAGCCCTGCGTTGGGCTCTGTGCTGACAGCTAGCTCAGAGCCTGGAGCCTGTTTTGGATTCTGTGTCTCCCTCTCTCTCTGACCCTCCCCTGCTCACACTCTCTCTCTTTCTCTCTCTCTCTCTCTCTCTCTCTCAGAAATAAATAAAACATTTAAAAAAAGTTAAAAAAATTTTTTTTAAAAACTGACCCAGAAAGTTAAGTAACTTCCAAAGGTACAACACTAGCAGATGTCACATACATAAAAGTGAGATGTCAGATCCTACTCATATCTTGCTTTTTCTATCACCCCAGTCTTCCTCTAAGACCTCTACACAGGATGTCAGAGCATTAAAGAAAGGAATAAATTGCAGGTGATGGAAGATGCAGGGTATTAAATCTTGTCTGGAAAAGCTTTAATCATTTAATTGAGTCTTGAAGAAAGACTAAGCATTTCCCAAGCCAGAGTACAGGAGAAAAGAAGCCATCCTAGGCAAGAAGGAAAGACCTGCCCTCGGAGTAATAAAAGACCATTGTGTATATCTGAAAACCCACAAAGAAACTGCCTATGACTGGTGCACACAATGCATATGGGGATGGGCAGGAAAGGAATCCCAGGGAATGAGGCAGGAAAGGCAAGCATGATCAGATCATGGATTGACCACCATGCTAAAAAAGTTGGGCTTTAGCCAATAACCTGGGCATAGCCACTCAAGGATTTTGGAAGAAAAGTCACATAATCAGATCTAAACGATCACAATGGTGGGGGCACCTGGGTGGATCAGTTGGTTGGGCATCCTACTTTAGCTCAGGTCATGATCTCGTAGTTCATGGGTTTGAGCCCCCTGGACATGGGTTTGAGCTGTCAGCACAGAGCCTGGAGCCTGCTTAGGAGTCTCTGTCTCCCTCTCTCTCTGCCCCTCCTGCACTAACACTCTGTCTCTGACTTTATCTCTGTCTCTCTAAAAATAAACAAACATTTTAAAAAATTAGAAGATCACAATGGTGGATACGGTGTATGGAGCGTAAGGGAGGGTTGGGGGTTAGAAGTTTATATTTGGGAACATTGATGTCTGATATTGCTCTGCCAAGTTGGTTGTGTAAGATGTGAGTCAACAATACAACTCATTATAAATATGAATGCTTAGGGATGCCTGGGTGGCTCAGTCAGTTGAGCATCTGACTTCAGGTCACGATCTCACAGTTCATGAGATCGATGCAGAGCCCACTTTGGATCCTCTGTACCCTCTCTCCCTGCCCCTCACCCACTCTGTCTCTCTCTCTGTCTCTCTCTCTCAAAATTAAATAAACTTTTTTTTAATGAATGTTTAAGAGAAGTCTAAGGAAGTTTCCAGGATGAAAACTAAATGATGAGAGAGGTAGGATAACCAATGGAATCGTACAAAGATACTATCATGTAACCTAAGAAATAAACCATAGGGCCAAAGGGTCTGTAGCATCATCAAAACTATCTAGAAGAATTTTTACAGTTATTTATTTATTCATTTATAAAATGTGGAGTTCCTACTATGTACCATTATGCTAAGCACTGGGTATTCAGTGATGAACAGAACTGACACTGTTAACTGTCTTTCTAGACCGTTCAGTCTATTTTATCTACAGGTATATAGATAGAAATATAGTGGCCTAAAGGAAGACATGTGCAAGGTGAAATCATTTTTTTAAATTTTTTTTTAATCATTCCCTTGATTTTTATTTATTTATTTATTTTTAACAGTTTATTGTCAAATTAGTTTCCACATAACACTCAAGGTGAAATCATTTTGATTATTCCTCTATAAAAATGTATTTAAGTTAAAAATTTTTCTCTTTCATTGCACTTTTTCTTTAATAGTTTCAAAATGATTAACTCATTCTTTTTTAAAAAGGAAATGTTCTCTTTCACTCTTGTCTTGCTTTCAGACTATTCCTGAGCATTTACACAAAATGGCTGAAAATAACATCTTGCTTCATTTGAAAAAATTAGAAAAAGAAGGGAAAATATGTAAGTATACTTCCAAATTGCAAATCTTTTATTACCGGCATCTCAAATATCTTCTTACAAACAAACCAGTTTCCTTTTAGGAAAAATAACATCCAATAAAGTCCTTCCCTGAATATCGCTCTAAGACGGAGAAAACAGGCACTAAAAGGGTTAGTAGTGAAAGGCCAGTGGACCACAAGTGAGAACCCAAAGCTCCCACAGGAATCAGAATGTTGCCGAGGGGCTGCAGTTCTTACCCTCCGGGACTGTAATGAAAGGCATGTAACGGGAACATAGCTTCTCCTGTCCCAGCCACAAGACCACGAAGAATCTCACATGCAGAAGATTCAGGAACAGCCAAATGTTTTAGCAGTAGTAAAGGTAGTAACACAAAGGTGTTAAAGCCGTAATTCTGTGTTTACTAGTTTTAGGTTTAGTCATCAAATTAGTAATCTTCCTAGAAGTTTAATCCTTAACATCAAGAAGCTTAAAACTTGAATTTTGTATAGACGCTTCAACAATGCTTTTATATGTACAAAAAAAAAATACCCACTTTATATTGAGCAACAAAATTATTTTAGGAATGACTACTTTTACTAGCCACAAAATAACTTAAAATCCATTAAATTTGCTTATCTGTTGTTAAATTTTAACTCTCTCATTTTCTTTCCACAGTTAGCAACACGGATCCGGTCAAGAAATGGAAAACTCATATTTAGTTTCAGATTAAGGAAAGCTTATGTTGGTTTGTTTTTAGAGAATGATGAGATTTTCTTCACTATTCATTATTTACAGGGAAGATAGAGTATAGAACATTGAAAATAACCCTATATATACTTTAAAATATTGTCACATTTTCTTCTAAAATAAATATTACATTTCACATGTATACATTACTTATCTAACCTGAGTCTTTTTTTTTAATATGGAATTGTTGAATCAGTATATTGTACACATGAAATTAATATAAGACTGTATGTTAACTATACTAGAACAAAAATTTTTTTAAGTCTTCAACAAAATAGTATCAAACTGAAACTCACAACACATAAAAATAGAGTTAAACACCATGACTAAAAATGAAACACCAAGGAATACAGGGGTGTTTTCATATCCAAAATCAATGTAATGTACTATATTAATGGAATAAAGTACTAAAACTATAAGAAAATCACAATAAATACAAAAACGTGACAGAATCCAACATACTCTCATGATAAAAATATACATTTAAAAAATTGAATAAAAGGGAACTCCCCCCAAACTAATAAATGGTATCTACAGAACACCCTCTCTAATATCATACTTTACAGGTAAGAGACATTTTACCATTAAGATCAAGAATAAGACCAGATGTCTGTTTTCACCAATTATCTTCAGCATTGAACTGCAGGTTATAGCAAGGGTAAGTACACAAGAAAACTAGGTGAAGGGGAATGAACCTAGATTGGAAAGGAAGTAAAAGCATGATCTTATATATAGAAACTCCTAAGGAGTGCACATCTACACAATAACTATTCGAACTGATAAATGAGTTCAACAAGGATGTAGGATATAAGATCAATATAAAAAAATCAGTTGTATTTCTAAATGCTAACAATGAATAATCCAAATCAAAGTTAAGAAATTTTACATACAATAACATCAAAAAGAATACAATGCTTAGAAATAAATTTAACAAAATAGGAAGACATGTTCTGAAAATGACAAAATATTTTTGAAAGAAATTAGACAATATGTAAACAAATGAAAGACATCCCATTTATCTAACCTGAGTCTTATAACATTTTACCAAAAATTCAGAATCCAATAATGTACCCATGTTCAACAGATTCAATAAAATGGTTATCTTTTTTTTTTAATTTTTTTTAATGTTTATTTCTAGGAGAGAGAGAGAGACAGCGTGAGCAGGGGAGGGTCAGAGAGAGAGGGAGTCACAGACGGAAACAGGCTCCAGGCTCCGAGCTGGCAGCCAGCACAGAGCCCGACGCGGGACTTGAACCGGCGAACTGCGAGATCATGACCTAAGCGAAAGTCGGACGCTTAACCGACTAAGCCACCCAGGCGCCCCAATAAAATGGTTATCTTAAAAATAGTAGAATTTACGTAATTCAAACTGAGTATTACTCTTGGAGAGTAGTTATCTATTACAAATGGCCAATAATACTATTTTCCTCAGCTGCTCCAGTTAACAGCACAGATTTCTATGTAACCCTTCTTTATGTCTGTAGATAATAGCTTTCTTTTCATGTTTCTATCAGTTATGATTTTGTTTTATTTCGATAGTCCTGTATCCTGTATGTTTCTTATAATGTATCCCACAATGATTCATGCATATCAACTTATGGTAATTGAAAAATAGTAAATTCCCAATTGAAAGCATTATATAATAGTTTCTGTAATCCATTACTACAACCAACATACTTTTCAAGTTCAGTTTTTAGTATGTAGTCATCAGGATATATATGAATTATATACCAGAAGGTTTTTTTTTTTAATTAATTAAAGGATTTATAAGACAGCATTTTTCATACAAGTAATGTTCTTGAAGAGGGGTTAGGTTCTCAGGTTAGCCCTCCAGTGCTTATTTAACCCAAAAGGTTGCTTGCCAAACTACAATACTAAAATAAGCTCAGAATCCTGAGAAATGTCCCTCTTTAAATTCCTTCCTAAAGGTAAGACTTTACAAAAAATTTTTTAGGCTTTCTTTGATATCCTCACCTCTTTCTGCTCTTTTTCCCAAGGTCCCCAGCGTGTTCATACTATTCTAAACACTTATTCTCATGCCTTAGAGACCTGTTGTGACACTGAAACCATTTCATATTACAAAATAACTGGACTCAACAATAACAGAAATAAACAACTGCATTCAAAAATGGTCAAAGGACTTAAAGAGACATTTCTCCGAAGAAGATATACAAATGGCCAATAAGCACATGAAAATATGCTGAATATCACCAATCACTGCAGAAATGCATATTAAAACCACAATGAGATACCACTTCATGCCTATTAGGATGGCTATTATCAAAAAATAATAAAAGTATTGGGGAGGATGTAGAGAACTTGGAGCCCTCGGGCATCACTGGTGAAATGTAAAATGGTGCAGCTGCTATGGAAAACATGGTGGCTCCTCAAAAATTAAACAGAATTACCATACAGTCCACATCTGGTATATACCCAAAAGAATTGAAAACAAAGACAGATATTTGCACACCCAGGTTCATAAAGGCAGTGTTATTCAAAATAGGCAAAGGTGGAAGCAACCCAAGTGTCTGCTGAAGGATGAGTGGGTAACTAAAAGGTGTATCAGACAATGGACTGATTCAGCCTTAAAAAGGAAGGAGATTCTGACACATGCTAAAATTTGGATGAAACTTGAAGATATTATTCTAAGTGATATAAGCGAGTACAAGGGGACAAATACTATACGATGCCACTTATTTGAGATACCTAGAGTAGTCCAATTCATAGAGACAGAAAGTAGAATGGTGACAGAGACAAAGTATAAGCGGGGGGGGGGGGGGGCCGGGGAGGGGGCGGGGCGGCAGAGGGAGAAGGAGACACAATGTGAAGCAGACTCTAGGTTCTGAGCAAGCGTTCAGCACACAGCCTGAGGTGGGGCTTGAACCCACGAACTCTGAGATCATGGCCTGAGCCAAAGTCGGACACTCAACTGACTGAGCCACCCAAGCGCCCCATCTTTCCTATCTCTTTAAATAAAACACCAGTTGATCAAACCAGAAAACCCAGTAGTTATTTTTTATCTGCCCCCATCCCTCACCTCATATCCAGTTCTTCATCAAGTACATACTGACTGTCCCAGCTCTGGAATTTGTCTCTACCTCTTACTCCACCAGTACTCCTTAGCCCAGGCCATCATCCTCTTTTGCCCAGACAGCTGTGATAGCCCTAACTCTGCTCTCCCTGCTTCTGATCTTGGAGGGAGGTAGGGGACAGGGATGCGAAGGGCATTCTGAACTGAAGAAATCTGCACAAAACTATGTAATTATTGTCTTTAAAGTACCATGGCACAACTGCAAGTGGTCTATTGGAGAAGGGGTGATAATGGAAGGCCCTTCAACTTCCTGATTTTTCAAAGAATCTAAGCAACTGACCTTTAACAAAATCAATGGCATTCATGAAGTATCTGCTTTGTGCTGGGTACTGGATCAGGCACTGGGGACACAAAGGGGAACAAGACAGCACCTCTGCTCTCAAGCTTATATTCTAGTTGTGGAGATACTTAGTTACAATACGCAGTACCATCAAATTTGGTTGGGTTATAGAAAGCTTAGAAGATGGGACATCTGGGTGGCTCAGTTGGTTGAGCCAACTGGGTTTCAGCTCAGGTCATGAATTTGAGCCCCACATTGGGCTGTGCGCTGACAGTGTGGAGACTGCTTGGGATTCTCTCTGTCTCCCTCTCTTTCTGCTCCTCCCTGCCCATCCCTAAATAAATGAATAAACAAACAAACAGACTTTAAAAATTAAAAAGAAAGAAAAGCTTGGAGGAGCCTGAGTAAGCGGTATCCAGGTAAAGTTAAGAGATGTTTGGGAGATGAGAATAATTGCTCCAGTTGGAGGAAACAGTGTACGCACATAAACAGAGATATGGCAGAGCATAACATCACTGGAGAACTAATTTATATATCTAGAGTACAATGTTTGTAGGTTGAGGTCTTAGAGACAAAAAGAATCAAGGGAACATAGAAATTTCACAGGAACCAAAGTACTGTCATCCAGCCATGCTTCACACAGGCTGGAGTATGCATAATTTAGGAATTAGAAAGTTAATCATAGTCCAAAGCAGTTCTAGTATTATTTTGTTGTCTTCCCAACAGCAAGAGTTTGTCACCAACCATTGTGGTTTCATTCCTCCTTGTTTCTATCATATCAGCCAATTACTTTCCCCTCCGTTCAGTATATCTAGTAGTTTTGGATTACTCACAGCTCCTGCTTAAACACGTTTTCTATTTACTCAAGAATTTACATTCTCCTTGTCATCACCTCTGCCTGCTCTCTGTATACCTTCAGCTTCTGTTTTTGAACAACTGAGTAGACCTCTCTGTGTCTCAGATTCAGATTTCCTCATAGAGGAGAACCTGCTCGGTGTAATTAACCTTCAGTATCCCTGTTTAAGAGTATTTTCCTGGCATCCTGTCTTTTATATTACTGACCAGCCTTTATGTAACTACTAGACCAATCATCTGGGACAAGAAGGAACCCCATTCAGCAGTGGACAGGGTAAGGATTCTGAGATTGGCCTTTTCAGTACAGTGAGAGAAGAAAAAGCAGCAGAAGGGGTCTCAAAGGTAGTAGAAGGCAGGGTAGCAGATATAAGTATTTAAGAAAAGGAATAGCACTTAGAAACTACTAGATCTTGAAGGAGGGGGATCAAGTAGAAAAGGAGAAGTCTAGTAGGGATCTAGATTTCTGGCTTGGGCAGTTGGGTAGATGTTGACCTGATAATCAAGATGAGAAAATACAGGAAATAGAGGAGGTAGAATGGGTTAAGGAAGGAAAGATGCATTGTACTACAGATGAGTTTGAAGTACCATGGAACATACAGAGGGAGTTACCTAGGAGGCACTTAGATCTATGGAGCTGGAGCCAAATAGGTAAGATCTTTTTTGCTGCATATGACAGAAACTTATTTTCAACTAGCTTAAGCAAAAAGGGAAGTTGGTTGGCACTTACAACCAACCTAAGAAAGATAAGGGTGGAGTCAGGCTTGTGAACAAGAACAAAGATATGGATCCCATCAATACAACCCCAAACCTCTCACCTCCATTTCCTTTTTTGTGTGTCAGACTGGCTTCTTCACAAGGCAGGAGACATGGCTACAGGAGGCTTTGGGCTCATATCCTAACCGCTCCATAACCAGCAGGAAAATCTGGTCCTTTCAGGTGCAGTTTGAAAAAATCCTAGGGGAAGGACTCAGTGACTTACACTGGCTCATCACCCATTCCTTAGGTCAGTCTCCGTGTACAAAACATAAACTACTATATTTGGCCCAGGTTTGGTCACATGCCTACCCCTGTAGCTAGAATGGGTGAGGGCTGTTCTCAGATAAAGAAGAGTCACAGGAAGATTCTAGAGCAATATCGATTCCTTACTGAATTGGTTTCCTTTCCTTCTGTGTGTGGTAAAACAGTTCCCTGCAGTAGCTCAAAGAATGTCTGCACCAACTGTGTGCGAACTGAACCTTTCCTGTGTATTTTTTGTGAGAGTTTTTAAGTTATTTGGGAGTATCTGCATATCCCAGATTGTCCCTTCAAGAAAAAGTAAAGTTGGCTAATAGCAGGAATGCTAAAATCCTGGAGAAAATGAGAAAAGATTCAAGTGCAGGTGGTTTCTTAATTCTGCCAGTATGACACATTAGCATCCTCTCCCTTGTAAGTCACTCTGTCCTTAGCAGAGCACAGATCAGCATGAAACATGCTACCAACTTCCAGGCATTGTTGGACCAGGAAAATACAGCATTATCAGTCTTTTCCCCCATTCTGTGGAGCACGGGGGTGGGGGAGTGGGGGGACAGGGGGACTGGGTGCTTGAAAGGATACTTTGTTTGGATAGAAGACAAAGTTGAATATTTGGAACATTGATTGTGAAAGTCTTAGTTCCAACAGCCATGGTGCTGGGCCTTCTGAAACATTTGTAATTAAAATGGAGGAGGGATACATATAGGTGTATTTACTTGCATATGCAGAAAATATCTCTGGAAAGATACCAAAAATAGCTTAATCAAGGATAGGATAATCACTAGGACAGAGGTGTTTTACCAGCCAAAAAAAAAAAAAGCCAATAGTATTAAATGAAGACTCTTATGTGCTGTTTATGTTTATTTTACCCATTATTGGATTATATAACATTAAATCCTCAACAATACTACCCTATTGTTACTGCATTTTACCAACTTCATCCTGAAAGATTGCACATAAATGCTAAAATTCTGAATCCCCGAGAAATCCATATTAAAATCCATTAACATTAGAGGCAATTTTAAAAAGCATTAAGCATTATTCTTTGAGAATATAATTCTATTTAGTACTATTTATGGCAGATTTACCACATGTTTATTGCTACTCCTTTCCAAGACCCAAATAAAAATAATACATATTAAGTATACAGACTCAGAAAAAAAAATAAATAATAGTAAAAGGTATAAACCTGAGAAGACAGAATGAAAGAGGGGACTGCAAAGATTACAACCAAATTTCAAAAGACTACAGACAGAGCTAGGGCAGTGATAAAACTATATCCTGAAATTGCTGTAGGAGGGAAGAAAGCCAAGTCACCCTAACACCCCTTTCGGAAGATTAGGACTTAGAGGCACCAGGTGCTGCAGAACGTGGGGGCAGTGCTCTGTTCTAAAAGTGGGATTGTTGAAAGCTTATATGTGCAACATACCCGAGTGATACACAGCCAGGCAACAGCTGCCCCAAAAAAGAAACCAAAGTTTATTCTTAGAAGTTCAAGGCCAGGAAAAAAAAAATTAAGTGAAAGAACAGTAAACTTCCATTCCCCTTTCCTTACCTGTCCCCATAACAGTGGCTTCCAAGTAGATGAATGTTAGGTAGAAGATTGAGAATTTCATCTCTAGAGAAAGTGAATGGAAAAAAAAAAACCTTTACAAAAATTTATATAGAAATTCTCTAACAGAATGGCCATATCTCCCTACAAGGAAGCCCACCCATCTCTTAATATAAACAGAAATCCAAAGCTCACCAAAAATGAAAGAACAAAATACACAGGAATAGGGAAAAAAAGAGTATATGAAAAAATATTTTAATTATTAGTGTTCTTAGATAAGGAAAGCTATTATATTTTGTAAAACAAGAACAGGATGTTGTGAAAAACAGCTCTATGAAAAAGCCCAATTAAGTAAAAATAAAACCAAAATAAACAGAAATTTTGGAAAACAGAACAAAGATGGGAAACAGAGAGAAAAAGATAGAAGACTTTGGGAGAAAGATAGGAGGTCCAACATCAAAGTAATTGGGGTTCCTGAAAAAAAGGACTGAAAACAGGCAGAAATTATCAAAAGAGAAGTACAAACCAATTTCCTAAAACTGAGGGACATGAGTCTTTCAGTTGAAAGGGCCTACTTAATGCCCAGCAATACAGAAAAAGATAACACAATCCACACTAACATTTAAGGTTTCTGAGCATAACATTATAAAATTTCAGGGGCTAAGGAGGAGCTCTTAAAAGATTCTGAGTTGTAGGTATGGTGGTGGGGTTGGGGATTTGAAATTACTTAAAAGGGATCATGAATCAAAATGGCACTGTTGGGCGCCTGGGTGGCTCAGTCGGTTAAACTCCCAGCTTCGGCTCAGGTCATGACCTTGCGGTTTGTGGGTTCAAGCCCGGTGTCGGGCTCTGTGCTGACAGCTAGCTCAGAGCCTGGAGCCTGTTTCAGATTCTGTTATCTCCCTCTCTCTCTGACCCTCTCCTGCTCATGCTGTGTGTCTCTCTCTCAGAAATATATAAAGCATTAAAAAAAATTTTTTTAAAAGATTTCTTCAAAACGGCACTGTTTTTTTTTCCAGTGTGTATTAGGACATAATGCCTTCAAAAATCTGAGGGAGTAATTATTTGTCCTAGAAGTTTATAACCAACCATACTATCAATCATGGATGAATGCAAGGACTCAAAAAGTTTATGTCTGCCATGCACCTCTTTGGAACTGCTGGATAGTGTACTTCAGAAGAACAAGAAAAAGGCACATAACAGATACAGTAAATCCAAAACAGAAAAATGTCAAAAGTACCTTTTAAGGCAAAAACCAAAAACAAAATCTACACAAGGAAGAAATAATTATGAAATAGTTTCAGTCTCTGAAATTTTGCATAGGCAATAAACGTAAACACTGGCTAAAAATTGTGTTAAGGGGGTACCTGGGTAGCTCAGTCAGTTAAGCATCTGACTCTTGATTTTGCCTCAGGTCATGATCTCTTGGTTCCTTGGATTGAGCCCTGTGTCGGGCTCTGTGCTGACAACGTGGTGCCTGCTTGGGATTCTCTTTTTCCCTCTCTCTCTGACCCTCCTCCACTTATCCTTGCTCACTCTCTCTCGCTCCCCCCGCTTTTTCTCTCAAAATAAATAAATAAGCTTTTTTAAAAATTGTGTTAGAAGAGATAACAGAAGAAAGGAACCAAGAGGTTGTGAATGCTGAATCATCACCTATAATAGAAGGTCCATAGAGTCTTAAAAAAAAAGGAAGAGACTGGGAAATGGCTTTCCTGTTGGCACTATTTAATTTTTAAATTAAAAAATAATGTCATATAAACTAATCATTTTAATATCAAGATACTGATAAGATGCAACGGGTAGGCTTCCAACTCTTTTAGTCCGGTGGAATAAAAACTTGTGTTGTAGAATTTACTCTTGCAAAGATTCTCAGGAATTGGAAACAGTGAGAGATACATACTTAATTAATGTTCTCTTAGCCCAAAGGATAAGAATTTTCATGTTCATAACTCTTAATGGATACAAATCTCAAGCATAAAGTTTTCCCTAAGAGGAAATCCTATACCCAGTATATAGACTGTATGAGCTGGAGAATGAAGGTGAACTGGAGTCAAAGACATCCATGGCCTTTAAAGTTTCACTGCAGTATGAAACTGTCTAAAGATAACTAGACCTGAGGCCACCCAAAGCCAACAGAGAGCTATTTATAGCTGTATGGTAGATCCCAACTTCGTATTCCAGTCATAACATAGTACAGTAGTAAAGATCTATCACAGTTCAAGCTTCTCCTATTGAGATCTAAACTGAATTTAGGATTCAGTAACTCGCCAATGTAAAGAGAAAAACACTCTCCTTCTATCTCTTAGCAAATACTTTCTCTGTGGTTGGTTAAGTTACCCACTACAGAATTCACAGGCAAGCTAACAATAATATGACAGATTTCCTCACTTACGTTTACTAGTGTTTTTAAGAACTCTGGAGTGGCTAATGACCCCATACAAGCATCCTCTGAAGAAAATAGTATTTTTTCCAAATCAGAGGTTTCCAAATATAAGCTGGGCTGCAGCAATTCAGGCTATATTATAAACTTATTTTGTGCATGATTATATTACTACTGTAATACCTTTAGTACTTAAGTTTGGAGGAAAGTACTTCTCTAACAAAACACGAGTTACTTAGTTATCCCATGTCTGTCCCCATAGTTCCATGAGATTTTAATCCACTCAGTATCTATTTCCTCCTTTTAGGGTGAGACTAATATCTACTCCAGAGCCATATGAAGCAACCAATGCTCTTCATATTTCCCAAGAGTCGAAGAAAAATTGTTATTAGCTGAAGATCTCTGGTTTTTACCACAGAAGTCTTCCCAGAGTACTTTGTGGAAGTAGATAATCCAGCCTCCTTCTCCTGTTTCAGTTTTCAAAAATTGTAAAAAAAAAAAAAAAAAAATGTCTATCACAAATGGTATATCTCAAGATTTTGTATCTAAACCTGAAACTCGCAGGAATACTCCTAGTCATCTATTCTCTTGGACCACTTGGATCACTATCAATTGGGGCGCTTACTACAAATGCACATTTCTGGGCCCTGCCAGGTTTACTGAATCAGAATTTCTAAAGAGGACAAAAGAATATAATTTCTTCTATCAACCCAGATGATTCTTTTCTTATACCAACATAATTCTAATTTAGTATTGGGTTGTTGGCTTTTCTTTATTAAAGGTTACTGTGAGATACATACAAATAAAATCTTTTTTTTTAGTGCTATCTATCAAGGACATTGTCTATTTTATTTTTCAGTATTCTATGGTATCCAAGGAACAAAATCACTTTCAGATTTCAGAGCTAGATAACAGGTTTTTTCTTCTATGAACTGCTATGCTTTCTTTATTAGACTAGTGTTCGTCAAATTTGGCTAATACCAAAATTGCCTGGGGAAATTTTTAAACATACCTGCCTCCTAGACCCCGTGTAAGACCCATTCATGAGAATCTCCAGGTGAGAGAGAATCCATGCAATACTAATAATTAACCATGTTTCAAAGACTGTTCATGAGATGATGTCTAGATAATTCACCATGTTCACTTTTTGCCTTGACTTCCTGGAAGTTGGTCTTAATGCAATTTTTCTTAAAATTCAGTTCTTTAATATAATTATTCTCTTTTTCTTTCCCCCATTTCATTGCTTGTCTAGTTCAGTATTTTTTAATGAATTTCAACTTCAGAGGAAATAACTTATAACAATACTATCCTTTGGACCAGTACATTCCTTGCGAGGACATTTTAGCCTAAAATAAATCACTTACTGGGATTATAGAGCAAAAGAATCTGGTGGGCTTAAAAGTTTCATCATTCAGGTTTTATGGAAGCTTCATAGGAAATTACTGTTTGAAAGGCACTCTGAAAATCATTATTAAATTCCATGTACATAATTAAGTTCCTGATCCCCTTTCCAATCTCTTTACTAAAGGCACTCTCCAGACTAAATACATTGTTCTTCTTTCTTTTTATTCACCACCTCAAAGATGTAATCCATTTTAGTGGTGTTAACCATTACCATCATGCTGAACAATTTCCAGATGTATGCTTGAGCTTGAACCATTCTCTAAAGCCCCAGGCCTAAATCCTTTGCTAACTGCAGAAACTCTTCATTTGGCTGTCTCCCAAAGGCCACACATCAATGTGAAGAAATTCAATACGATCTACAATTTCATATTCCTGATTACCGCCCTCTCCCAACTCACCCTTTGGGTAAATAGCATCACCATTCTTCCACGTCCCAAGCTGAACTAGTCCTTGATCGCCCAATTCTTTTAATCCCCCTCCACTTAGCAGGACAATATTTATGTTCTAATTTGAGATGTAGATGCAATCTGAAGACCTAGGAAAATGCCGGTGATTATGAGTGATCTCAGAAGAAGCGATAAATTGCTGAGGAAATAAAAATGCCTTGTTTCATAGGGACAAAACTGAACATTTGTCTTAGACAGTCTCAGGGATCAACCTCTTTCTATTTTCCCCAGTCATGCCCCAAATTAAAAGAAACTACTGATTTCTCTGTGTGCATTCTATTCCTGTTTCCATTCATCATGGTGGTGGTGGTGGTACCAGTTATGGTATAGTAACAGTATTTGTCCAATCAATTCCTCATCTATAGAAAAGGAATGGTAACAGTACCTAACTCAATACGTTGTTATGAGTATTAAATATCCATAGTGTTTAGCATAGTGCTTGGTACCCAATAAATACCAGTTGCTGTCATTTTTGTTGTTGTTATTATTATTAACAGAATATATTTGCATAGTCCTCATGATTATTTCACTTTGATTTATACCAATTAAGCTTCACGAAACACCAAATTTACTCTTTGGTAACATCTTACATAAGATTATGAGATTTTTATAAGATAAAATGCACATTTTTCATCTTGGGAGTTAAAATTTAATAGTTGTAAAAAATCTTAAACAAGTCATTTTGCTAAGCCTCTGTTTCATCATTTGAAATAGGCATAACATTAGGTTCTAGGTTGATATGAGGTTAAAATTAATATTATCAGTAGCACTTGGGAGGCTGCAACAAAATATATACATTTTAGTTGTTTTCATCCCTGACATAAGCTTTGTCTGAGAGCACACAGGATGACAAAACAAGAAAACAGGTCCAAAGAATCCTTGGCCACCACCCCAGGACCTTGTGTCTATGAGGCGCTAAGCCCTATACCATTTTTGATGGATCCAAGATACCCACTCAGTTCAACCAGTCACAAACTCCCTGAGGCACAAGACCTAATGTTAGGAGCAGTTTAAGAAAACATTTTGCACAGAAAGATGCTTTCGTTATTTCACTCTCCTCAGATGAAGGTGATCTCCTGGATGGCCTCCTAGGCAGATGTAATTGCCCATTTGGTTTATGAAGCATCTCCCAAATGTAACAACCTCCTGAGGAACTGCTTACCTACAACCATCTTCCTATCTGTTCCTAAGACCTGGGACCCTCTTGAAAGCACAACAAATTCAAACTAAGACCCCCTTGTCTATCGTGCCTGCTGAGATTATTCCCAAAACCCTTACTATACGCATCTCCACAGCCCTTGACCATTGCCTCAAATACAAGTCACCTCATCCTTTATCATGCTCATTCACTCATGCTCATGCTGCTATTGGGTTTTTCTCCCCCAATCCAACCACTTCCTGCTGTTCCTCTACCTCCAGAACCTTTACACCATGTTCTCTGAAGGACCTGTGGTGGTTCATGTTCTAATTTGCCCAACAGCCCTTCCTCTACACCTTTCAGTAATAAACTCACTTACCCTACCCATGAGGAAAAGTGGGTGACCACAATGGGCCACAAAAATGGACCCGGGAATGATCATGCTACCAAGCCAGACTAGTCTGGGTCTTTTCTTGGGATTATTCTGATGGATCTTCCAAGGGACCATGTTCTCTACCATGTAAATAAAGTCCATGTATAATAGGGAAAAGTGAAGCCAAGCTGAAACAGAAGACAATAAAAAGGAGATAAGTTGAGAGTCCCAATGAGGTCAAATACCTGGTTCTAGTTTCTAATGTCCACAAGAGCACTCCGACTCTCTAAGACTTTTTGTTTTTTTCTTCTTCAATCTGTTAACTTTCAACCCACTAAATCCTCTTTTCAGTCACTTGCAACTAGAAGAGTTATCCATTCCATCATAAATAAGATCCCCTACATCCTCGACTGTTCCATCAAACATTCTCTTCATCAGTTGCTTTGGCTATATCATAGCCCTTCCCTCAAACCACCAATCCCCTTCAGCCCCTTACGTGGGACTGACAGTCTCCTCCCTCTCCAAACCACTACAGTGCCAACCAACCCCTGGAAAACAAAACAAAACAAACAAAAAAAAAAAAAAGCAAAAAACAAAAACAAAACCCTGCCCCTTCAGCCATCTTTCTCTCTACCCTTATTGCTATTTGTTCTCCTCCCCCCATTCATTCATTCCGAAGAGGAATCTGGCTCCTGGTCTTCCTTACACTGCTTCTCCTGATCTCACCACCCCAGCAGGGCAACGTGGCTCACACGTGGCTCACAGATCCGTGACTGCCTTGTCCCTACTGACCTTTCCTCCTTCCTTTCGGGGTGAAAACTGGTGTCCCCTCCTTTGTAAAGTTAATCCTCTATCTATGTTCTCTCTACCACAAAGACCTGAGTCCATCATTGCCATCTCTTCCCATTTCCCCACAGTCATCAGCCTCTCCCTCTCATCCCTCCTTCTTGTCATCTGAACATGAACAACTGTCACATCATTCAGAATCTACCGTGGCTCCCTTATTCCTCCTTAGTTACATACTCTGCTTTTTCTTCCTCTTCAAAGCTACATTTCTTGGAATGTACTTTCTTGGAATTTACTTTCTTGTTACCAAGAAACAAGTCATCCCACCTTCTGTTATGCTCATTCACTCATGCTCATGCTGCTTATAATCTGCATTCACCACTCTCTGGAACTGATCTCTCTTCTACCAGAGAACCTTTGACTCAGGCCCTCAATGTGTTAAATAAAGTGAGGTTAAGTACAGTTAAATTAGGTAAATAAGTTAAAGGGGATAAAGTCCACCTTGGGCCCCTAAAGCTTCCAGAGTCATAATCTCATGTCCTAGGCAGATTCATGTTGATTGTGAGATCGAGTCCCGCATTGGACTCTGTGCTGACAGCATGGGCTCTGAGCTTGGGATTTTTTCCTTCGGTCTCTGCCCATCTCTCTAAAACAAACTTTAAAAATGTGCTGTGTTTCTGTGAGGGCTGGAACTATAGTCTGGAAAGGATCAGGTTGGCAATCATTGTTCTCTGGAAGTTCAACATCCTTCTGGTAAGTGAAGCCCCTGGAGGAGTACTTACATGAAACAAGAGTGGGTTTGGCAAACAGATTACTAGCCCTGTGACTTTGGGCAAATGACTTAAGCTCTCTGAGCCTCAGTTTCCCCATTTTTAAATTAAAATAATAACACCTAAAGTGCCTGGGTGGCTCAGCCAGTTAAGCATCTGACGTCAGCTCAGGTCATGATCTCATGGTTCATGGGTTTGAGCCTGACATTGGGCTCTCTGCTGTCAGTGAAGAGCCCACTTCAGATCCTCTGTCCCCCTCTCTGTCTGCCCTTCCCCCACTCATGCTTGTTCACTCTCTCTCTCAAAAATAAACGTTAAAAAAGTTTAAAAAATAAAATAATAACATCCATTTCACAGGGTTTTTGTGAATGACAATCTGTGTGATAGCAAACTCCCTGGAACACAGTAGGCATGAAACAAATAGTTGCTCATCCTTCATCCTGTTGTCATGGAGGAGGAGCCAAAATGCAGCAGTCCCGCTTTCCTTCTCACTCAGTCAGGCACTTTCTTGCATGTTACTTTCACATCATCTCAGGAGTGTTTTCTCATCCCTGTTTAGGTCTTTTACTGCCAAATAGAGATAACCTCTTTGAGGGCAAAGATCATCTTTCTCTTTCTTTCATGTTTCTCAAAACTACAGCAACTCTATGCCAAACATTTTCCTAGATAGATCCAAATCCACATAATCTGCCTTTAGTCCTTCTGTAAATTATTGAAAATATCCTGAGAATACCAGCAACTGAGGGCCCAAGGTATATTTGCCAAAAAATCACTTACCCAAAATGTGGTTCCTGTACACACTGTAGTCAGCACTGTGCTGAACACGCAATGGCCCCCAGAGTGGGACACACCTGTGCAACCCATCTGCTTAAAAGAAGCCTTAAAAGAAGCCTCCAGAGCCCCAAGGGCCTTGGTAAGACCACTTTCCCCACTACCATAATCCACCCTTGGAGGATTTAGTGGCAGCCACCCCTCCTTATAATCTCCTTAATCCTAAAAAGGAAGTTAAAATTAGAGTAGATTCCCCAGTTCCCTTAAAAGACCATCAGGATAATTCCATCATGCATAAGAACACTTTCCACCTTGGTACCCTCAGGAAGCAAGCCTCCAGTGTCATCCATCTGTCACCATTTTCCCTTCCCCACATGACCCTGTTTATCCCCTTAGTGACTTAAACTAAAAGCTACCCCGGCCCAGCCCTTAAACCCTTCTACTTTATCCCCTAGGACCCCAGCTGTGTCACCTGCCAAATCCTCCACACTTTCCACCACTTTCTGAATACTCTTTTCACCCTCTTATGCAGAAAGCTGCCTACAGCTCTAACTGAAAACTGAAACCTGCTTTCCTTAGTGCCTTGTCAAGGGGTGGCTGTTTTTCTCCCTCTGGCGCCTCACGTACCACAGAACCCAGGGGTGGAGTGGGTGTTTTTCATGATCCTTATGGCTGATGACAGTTTTCCTCCCTCGCTCAAAAGCCCCAACTCTTCTGGAGGCCCATGCCCTCCAATTGTACCACCCACTGTCCACCTGTGGCAATCATCTGCTAAGCTCTCTGACTCCATTCATGTCAGACGTTAGCACCTGGCTCATTCCCTGGCTCCCTTCCGATTCTACTCTTTCACTCATGCTTGGTGACTGAACATCCATGCAAAGTGTGTGTCAAGCACCCTTGCTTCCTCGTGCCTTGACTTCTCACTTCCAAGGCACTCCTCCTACATCCAGCTCAGCACCCTCTCGCTTCATCACACCCTTACCATCCCATGGCCAGTGAGTGCACATCTGAACTCACTCCTAGCTTCCCACCCCCTGACTACTTCCTTCCTGGCCAACCAGTCCCACTCCACCTGTCTTCAACCGGATGGGTACCCCCATTCAGAGGTCCTAGCACTATTTTCCTGTCCTCTGCATCTGACAGAAGACTGGCAAGGAATAGATGGCATGTTTAGAAGGGTTTAACTGCTGAGAGTTTAATGAAGGACCTGTTCACAGAGGAGTGTGCAGGTGGAGGAAAGTAACAAGACATAGGGAAGCTTCTGGGGATAAGGATATGGGAAGCCATTACCACCAACAGCCTGAGGAGACCAAGGAGAGAATAAGCTCACTGAGCTCAGGGAGAGCTGAAATAGTGAGAGAAAGACTACCTGACTGGGTTGTGCTCACAGGACAACACAGCCACCCCAGAAACAGTAAGGCAAGGAAAAATCAAGGGACCATAAGTCCCAAAACTCTCCTCTGATTTTTGGCCAGTGTCTTACCTCAGCCAAAGTCAACTAGGAATCACAAAGAGCACAAGAAAGCCTCGGGGATGCAGTCTGCAGAAGTTTGCCTTTCACAGCAGTAAGTGGTGGACTGTAGGCTGGAGGGTGACAGAAGATAGGAGCACGACCACCCCTCACACCGTTCACTTCACGAGCCCTGCCTGCATCTACACACATCCTCAGCACCCTCGCCCCACTGTCATGCTGGCCTTGCAAGCCCCAGCCCTCTGCCTTCTCCACACCTGTTTCCAAGCAAGGGGAGACAGGTGTGTGACTCTGCTTACAAGTTTCCCTCTGAATTTATGTCTACAAGTCTCCAGAAGGTTCTGTCATCTGGTGATGTTCCCCTAATCCATTCACTCTCCCAGTTTTACCCCATTCTCTCCTCAAAATTCATTGTACTATCCACACTCCTGATGATTTCATTTCATATTTTACTGAGAAAACAGAAGAGATCAGAAGACAACTTGATCTAGGGGCACCTGGGTGGCTCCGTTGGTTAAGAGTCCGACTTTGGCTCAGGTCATGATCTCACGATTTGTGGGTTCAAGCCCTGCGTCAGGCTCTGGGCTGACAGCTACCTCAGAGCCTGCTTCAGATTCTGTGTGTGTGTGTCTCTCTCTCTCTGATCCTCCTCTGCTCATGCTGTCTCTCTCTCTCTCTCTCTCTCTCTCAGAACTTGATCTTGACAAGTTGATCTTGCCACCATCAGCATTTCCATAAACTCCACTCTCCCTCTAGTTACTCTGGGTGGTGGGTGCTGCACTCACACCCCAGGAGCCATCATATTTGGAGTGCGTGGAGGGCGCCCCAAGTCCCTGGCACAGCAGTGGTGGGACCCCCGCCCCGTTTCTGCCCAGCGTGCTGGTGCTCTCCACTAGACTGGCTGAAACCTGCTCAGACTATACCCTCATCTGAGGATCTTCCTGCCTGCTTGCTCCTCCTTCCTTCCTGCCTCACGCGTCAGACCTGCACTGTGATCTGCAGGCCTTCCCTACCGACTTCTTTGCCCTTTGGTTTTCACAAATGTTATTGCCAATAAATCTCTTATGCTTCTAACTCTGTCTTGGCATGTTTCCTGGATGACCCACACTGATGCAATCAGACAGCCTCTGCCTTGCCATACGCAATGGTCATCTCAAGTCCTACGGCTGCCCAGAGTATGATAGGTTTATGAAACTGAAAGACCAAGGAACATTTTCCCATAAAAGAGTGAGAAATAATTAAAAATTTTAAGGTTTGAAAGCACCTATTTAATTTAAAAACTCACTTTAGTGGAACAATTAGGTTCCAAATGACCAAGAATATTTCTATTGCCCCCTGCACCAAGCAAGTCTTAAAAACCCCATCACACTGGTGCTTGTTTATTGTCTTCCATTCCAGGTACAGGTCTCCACCGCCCCTCCCCGCTGTGGGAAAGCAGACCGTTCCTTTGAAACCTTTTGCAGAAATGGCATAGAGCAAAGAAGCAATTACCATTAATGTATATGGAATTTTTTTTAGCATGCCCAGACCCAAAAAATAACCTCTCTTAGGCTTTTCTGATACCCTAGGACACGTCTTGCTAACAGATGAGCAAAATAAATTGAGATAAAGCACAGATGCTCCCAGCCGCAGTTTAAAGCAGCTTGCTGCCGAGATGCTGAGTGTAGCTCCCCGGGGAAGGTCCAGGCGAAGGAGCTTGGCAGAGCCACTCTCGCTGCTTGGGATGCACACGACCTCTGTAACCGCTGGCTGCAAAACACATGCTGAGCACTATTCTTGCTTTTGGCCCTTTTGAGAAAATCCTCCTTTGGATTTATTTTTGTTGTCCAAAACAAGTACTGAAATAGATCTTTCATAAAGGTAAACGGTGTAACGTGACCTTTTGAAAAGCCGGGGATACCCGTATGTGAGCGTCAGAAACAAAGACTAAATTCTGTCTTGTTCACAGTTATATCCCTAGTACTCAGCATTTACTTAATGCATCGCAAGTGCAATTTATTCTGTATTTATTTATTTAGAAAATGTTCATTTTCTGTCAACCTTATTTCCACTTTGTTTGCCTTTGTGGAGGAGCAGCTTAAGACCCACTCCGTGGCTGTTCCTACCCATTCAGTGGCCGGAACAACACACACCGGCCTTCGGTGGCAGGCTGAGCGCTCCAGTCTTCCAGGCACAGAGGGCACGCGCTGCGCCTTCAGAGCGGTCTGCGACATCAGGTTGAGGGCCGGTGAGCACAGGGGCGGGAGCGGTCCATCCACCCTGAAATTCCTGCTTGGTCACAGCCTTCTCGGCAGCATCCTGCTCTTCCTTTTCGATCTCCTCGGGGTCTCTGTAGAGGTAGAGATGGGGCATGACCTCCCATGAGTTCACGGGAAATGGTGCCACGCACCTGCAGAACTTCCTGCACCGGCGTCCATCACATCAGACCCACTGCGTGAGCTCCCTTGTTGCAAAGCATGGCAATGTCCACGGAGCGCAAGGGAGAGTTTGTGTTACACGGGGTGATGAGGGGGGTTAACGTAAGATGCCTCTGTGAGAGGCTGGTGTTCAGCCCTGGGATCCGTAACCACCACAAGTCTCGGCTCCTGGAAGGCTCCCTAGGTCCTGTTAGTGAAGGTCCCGGGAGTGGGGTGGCCGGCAGTAGGAATGGCTCCAGTAGCAGCAGCAAACTTCAGCACAGCTCGCTGGCCAGGATTCCGGGATGATGGCTCACTGACATGAGCCATTTTCAGCAGCAACAATGGCACAAGCTGCCAGCAGAAGCGTCTCCCAGGTTCTCTTCCGATGCCATCACCTGTCCTTTTGTAGAAGTACTGTTCCATCTGGAAGTCAAGGTCAGTACCACAGAAGTGGGTTGCTGCTGCCAGGAATTTGAGGACACCCTCCTCCTTCGTTTCCAGGACATCAAGGGCTCCAGACATTGTGAAAGTTTCCCCTTAATGACGGGAATGCAAAACAACACTGTATGGACCCCTCCCTGAGTAGCGTGGAAAGGTCAAGTGCTCTTTAAGTATCTTTAAAATCACTAAATTTGTAGAGCCATTATATCCATTCACCTTTATATTTGTTTGTTCGGTAAACTATTTTTGAGTTTTTGTCTAGTCCATGTGAAACCTTTTTCCTTTTCATTTACTCAATAAAAATTGAGCACTAAAACTTGGCAACATAGTGCCAAGTAATAGGAGATACGATGATGAAATGACTCCCATTTCCCGAGGAGCACTAGTCTAGTGGAATGGCAGACTTACAACTAGAATACAGTGTGGTAACTGCTAAAATAAAATGATGTACAGAATATGACTGAATCATCATAGACTTAAATATAAAAGTAAAGCTACAAAGCTCTTAGAAAAAAAGACAGTAATAAATTTAGTCATCTCACATTAAGCAATGATTTCTTAGGACACAAAAAGCAAGTGATAGAAGAGAAGACAGATAAATTGGGCTTCATCAAAATTCAAAACTTTTGTGCTTCAAAGAACACAATCAAGAAAACAGAAAGACTACAAACAGACTGGGAAAAAATACTTTCAAATCATGTGTCTGATAAGGGACTTGTATCTAGAATACATTTTTAAAACTCCTAACTCAGTGAATTTTTTAAAAATAGCCATTATAGAAAATAGTAAAATATTTGAATAAACATTTCTCCAAAGATGGCTAGTAAGCACATGAAATAGCTACTAACTGCATTAGTCAGTAGGGAAATGTACATCTAAGACACAATAAGACACTACTTCACACCCACTGGGATAAATAAAATTGAAACAGAAAATAACAAATGCTGGGGAACTTGTGTAGAAATCGGAATCCCCAGACATTGCTAATGGGATGATAAGATGGTACCACCATTTTGGAAATCAGTCTGACAGTTTCTCAAAAAGTAAAACATAAAGTTGCCATATAACCAGCAACTCTACTCTTCTACTCCTAGGTATACAGCCCAAAAGAATTGAAAATAAGCATCCCTACAAAACTTACATACTAATGTTCACAGCACCGTTGCTCACAATAGCTAAAGGGTGGAAACAAACCAAATGCCTATCAACTGATAAATGGATAAAGAGGATGTGACGTATCCTTACAATGGATATTATTTTGCGCATTAAAAGGAATGAAATACTGCTGCCTGCTACAACATGGAGGAACTTCAAAAACCTCACTTATCATAAGTGAAAGAAGCCAATCACAAAAGACCACAAGTCTGTGTATATCAAATGTCAGAACAGACAAATCTAGAGATGCAGAGAGATTAGTGGTTGCCAAGGGCTGCTGACACTGTGAGGGAAAATGGAGAGTGAGTGGTAACATGTAAAGGATTTTGGGGAAGATGACAAAAATGTTCTTAAGTTAGAATGTGATGATGGTTGCACAACTTTGTTAATATACTCAAAACCATCAAATTGTACACTTGAACTATATGATACAAATTCTTAAACATTTTAAATTTCAACTTAAAATTTTTAATGTTTATTTATTTTTGAGAGAGAGAGAGAGAGAAAGAGCATAAGCAGGGGAAGGGCAGAGAGAGAGGGAGACACAGAATCCGGAGCAAGCTCCAGGCTCTGAGCTGTCAGCACAGAGCCCAATGCAAGGCTTGAACTCACGATCATGACCTGAGCCTAAGTCTGACGCTTAACTGACTGAGCTACCCAGGCGCCCCTAAAATTTCAACTTCAAGTTTTAAAATGTGCTTTAAAAAATACGATTGAATCGTAAGACACAGAACGCCTAGATCAGTTATAGAAGTCAGTGAAGTTTTCAAAGAGATCACGCATGAATGAGGCTTGAAGGAACAGTGGGAGTGTGCCGGGTGTGTGAAGGTGAGAGGAGAAAGCATTCCAGACAGAAGCAGCAGCAGGCAAAGTCAGGAGACGGCATGGGAAGAGAGCATCCCATAGAACGTATAGTGTGCGAAGTCGAGAGATCGGGGCCTATTAAGGCAGGGTTTGAGCCTGTAGGCAGGGGCCAAATCATGAAGAGCTATTTAGTGATGCTAGCATTCCATGAAACAAAAGGAAAACCACGAAAAAAACTTGAGCCTGTTAGATGCATCATCCTAATGTAAAAATTGAAAGGTGATCTGGAGGTAAGTGAAACTAGTAATCATTTAACCAGAAAGGAGAACATTAATAGCTAATGTGTATAGAGCCCTAATTCTCTACTAAGCACTTTCCTGGAATCATCTCATGTAATTGCATCTCATTTAATTAAAATTATCTACTCTTTATAGATGATATCTGCATGGCTTGATCCCTCAGCTCTTTCAAGTCTTCAGGCAAATGTAACTTCCCCCAAGCTTTCCCTATTCTTTTTGCTTTATTTTTTTTCCCAGGACCCTCATCTCAACATGTTTCACTTCTGAAACCCTGTTTAAAGATCCTCTCCACTCTCTAAAATGAAAACCTCCAAGAACAGGTTAATTTGTACTTTTCGTTCAGTTCTGTATCCTCAGTGCCAAGCATGTGGGCAAATTCTCAGTATTTCTTCAATAAATGAATACATAAATGAAGAAATCGAGTCTCATAGAGATTAAGTAACTTGTCCATCGTCATTCAGGTAATAAAGGGCAGAATTAGGACTCAAAAAACCATCATCTTAAACCACTCAGTGATTCACCAGTTGTAATTCACCAGTTGCTTCTGGAAGCAAGAAGTAAGTTCCCTCCTGAGGCTGTGGCAGTGGTAAAGGGGACAAGGGATAGAATTACCCGAGTATGATAATAGCTTGGATGTGGAAGAATGCTGAAAGGTATGAGTCCAGGATGACTTTGGTTTCTGGATTTGGCAAAGAGTTAAACAGTGGTGCAATTTAAGAGAAAAAATACAGAAATGTCTTCGTTTGGGCATAAGATGAAAGAGGAAGACCTATCTAGTCTATAAACCTTTGTTACCTTCTCTCTAAGAAATTACTAAGAAATGTTAATAAGAATCAAGCAAGTAAACCCAAAGTGATAGTGATTGTCTTCGGTGAGAGACCCAATGGGGACAGGGAAGTATGGGGTGGGGGAATGGGGAGGGGGGCTGAATAGGAATTTTTGTTTTAACTAGTTCAAGCTTTCAACAGTTTTTTTGAAGTCCCCAAGCATGTTCACAATAACTCTGAAGTTAATTTTTAAAAGATGCTAGTTGGGCTGTGGTCATGTTTAGATTATCTTGATGGCGGCTGAGGCTTTCAAGAAGTGACAATCTATATGGAGGCAACCACTGACTGACACCCAAGCTCGGAGTGACCTGGAGGGAGCGAAGGCATGCTTGCGACCATGCACGGCACCGCACGAGGCCAGTCTCCGACCCTCCGCGGACTCAGCCGGTTAACTAAGCGTTGGAAGCTCGAGCCTCAAACGAATCCCAACCTCCGTCCGGGAGCGGAGCAGTGGGCGTGCCTCCCCGACTCCGTCCCCAGGCCCGGCCGTGGGCCGACGGCCTCCGGTCCCCAGGCGGCGCTGTGGGCTTGCAGGGGCTGCCCCGGCAAGAGCGAGCGCCGTCTCCCCGGTGCGCATGCTCACCCCCGCTGTGGGCTTGCCTTTTTTTTTTTTTTTTTCTCGGGCGGCCCTGGCGGCTGCGTACTGGCTGTGGGATGGGAAGTGAAGCCCCAGCGAGTGGCAGCGGCGGGGCTGTGAGGAGCAGCCAGGGGGAGGCGGCGGCGGCGGCAGCTAGTCGGTGAGCAGCTGGAAAGAGCGGAGCCGGGGAGCACCTGCAGGCACGGGCGGTGGCTTCACCATGGCGATTCGCAAGAAGAGCTCCAAGAGCCCCCCAGTCCTGAGCCACGAATTCATCCTGCAAAATCACGCGGACATCGTCTCCTGTGTGGCGATGGTCTTCCTGCTGGGGCTCATGTTCGAGGTGAGTCCGCCCCGCCGCCCCAACCGCCCGCCCGCCCCGCCGCCCCCTCCCGGGGCTGCCAGCCTCGGACCCCCCGGCTCCCCGGCCCCTCGGCCCGGGACCGCGGGGCACCGGGCCGGGGGGGAGGTGCCGGCCCCCTGGACCCCGAGGTGCAGGCCTGCCCTGCCCTGCCCCGCGCGGGCCTGGGGATGCCGAGCCCCGGCAGGCCTGGCCGCCGCCCGCAGAAGCCGGGAGCCACCGCGTCGCCCACTTAGCCTCCGCGCACACCCCACCCCCGCCCGGGTCCCCGTCCCCGTCCCCTCCCGCCGGCCGCGCCGCGCAGTTCCTGGTTCCCGCGAAGGGTTACGTGGCAGCCGGCTAGGGGCCGGCGGGCGGCGGGGGCGGCCCCTGCGCCGCCGAGCTGGCTCCGGGGCCGGTGGGCGGGCTGGCGGGGGGATGGCCGGCCCGGGCGCCCGTGCGTCGCAGCCGCGCGGGCTGGAGACCAGTGAGGCCGGGCCTCTGGGGGCCCCCGTAGGACCGAGTTTGGGATGAACGGGAAGCAGACGGAGCCAGGCTTCTGCTGCCTATTTGAAGGGCGGTGGCCGCGGGGCAGCGAGTGATCTCCACGAGTTCGGTCCATCGAGGCGCACCCGGTTGTCTTCATTCTTCTCTCCCGAGCTGGTATTATTACCAGTCACTTAACCGAACTTTTTGCCGTGACTCTTGCTTTTTCCTTAAAGAAACCAGGTCTGATCCGCAAATGTAGCTTCTGAGCAGCTGTGCCAAGAAGCCGAATGATTTTCTTTTGTTTCTGGAAGTATGAGAGAATGGAAATGTCAGAAGTGTGTAAATTCTCTTCCCACATACCTAGTATTTTGATGACTTATTTAACAGCTGTTGAATATGGGTAATAAACTTTGCAAGGTGAACGTGTGTGTAACAGCCTACGGTTTTCTTTCCCTCGCTCCTCAGTACACACGCCCATTCCTTATCTTCTTTAACTTTAAAACATTTCTGTATAGCCGCTATGCCCCATCAGATATATTAATTATTTTATTTATGTATGGTATGTCTCCCTCCTCCTGGAATAAAACCGCAGTGAGGGCAGAAATTTTGAGATTTTATCAGGCTGTTTCCAGTGCCAGAAGTAGTACGTGAGACATAGTAGGTGCTTTAAAAATATTTGTTGAATGAGTGACATTAAGAATTCTTGAAAAAAACTAGTAGAACGAGACTGCCAGTGACAGATGAATAATTTTTTTGTGTGAGCAAGATGGATACAATTTTTAAATGGAGTCGATGTGGGTTTTATAAATGTGATTAGGTAACTTAACATTTTGGTTTACTTTTACTTCTCTTCTAATAGGCTTTTCTGGACCTAGATAGATTTTTTTTGACTCCTGATTCTGTCATTTATGCCACCCAGTCCACTACAAGGAGGTGGTACGTATGGTGGAAGGAAAGTTAGAAGGGAACTAACATATGTCCCACGCTTTTAGGCTGGCCCTATTCTACTTACCTATTTGGTGACTCAAGTCTAAGCCTCAGTTTTTCTATGTAAGGAAATAACCACCTGTGGTATTCTCACAGCCACCGTTAAAAGAATCAGATAATATGGTGTGAGAGCATCTGACGGTTGTGTAAAGTACTGTATGAAGGTATGATATTAAAAATGCAATTCTAAACATTTGTACTCACTTTCTGAATTTTGCATTTATATATATTTTCTGCTTTGAGATTTGAAGTAATACTTTGGTATATACAGTTTTGTAAAGCAGTTTTGTAAAACTTGCCATAACCCATCTCCACATGGTAAGACTTCCTGACTTTAAAAATATAATTTAAGAGTAATATTACCTGCAGCGAATGTTTGCAGTGTTTTGAACAAAATGGAATATAAATCAGAAATCCCAAAACATTTAAAAATGGTATAACCTTGCTTTTATGTAAAAGATCTTACAGTCTCTTTCTCTTACCGTCTTTTGAGGGAAGTTCACCACGTATACCTTGCCCCACGTGTCAATGATTTTTTTTTTATAGTGAGTGGATTTTTGCCTCTATGTAAATTTGTAAAATTTGTAAATCTGAATAGATACAACAAAGACTTAAGTAGAAGTTTTTAGTTCAAAAGTGACCGTTAAAGTAATATACAGAAGAGGGGTGTTTGTGCAAATTGTACATTTTTCTTACCATGTGTTACAGTTTTAGAATTTGAATGCATGTTATCTACATGTCAGAAAAACTTAATGAGGTTAGTTTTGCTATTTGACTTTTAAAATAATTGCTGCTCAGTCTCAAATTGACTAATGTTAACATAACTATAGAATTACTGTATTTGTGCTAGAATAATAGAGAAGTTGATGTTTTTGCAGTAGAACCTGTTAAGCCTTTTGTGTAAATATATTGAGGAAATGTCAGAGGATTTATGGTGAAATTGACAATGTGATAACAGATACTATATTACTAGCCAAAATGAAAATCGATATGTGTGTGTATATATATATAGTAGAAGCATAGATGCTGAAGCTAAAGGGGTTCATGTTCAAGTTAGGGCTCTGCAGCTTGCTTACTGGGTGACCTAGGGCATATCATTTAACTTCTCAGAACTTGTTTCTTTTTCTGTAAAACGAGGCTCATTGGATTACTCTGAGAGTTAAATTAACTAATGTATCATGGCTTTAGTTCAGTGCTTGGCTTACAGGAGGCATGCCATAAATAGTAGCTATTATTATTATTCATTAGATATTTATCAAAGTTGAAGATAGAAGACAGCATTTTTATGTGAGAGAAGAGTCCAGTGGTTAGCATCTAAAGAGATTAAAATACAAAAAAGGTTGAAAAAGAAGTAGACTGTTTTGGAGAAATCTAAGTTTAATTTCCAAGAGCGCTCATGTTAATCAGAAATTACTTGTAACTTGTAAAATCATGGTTTTAGCACAGTCAGTATCTGTCCACATAAAGCATATCACGTTCTATGGTTAATGATGTCATATTTGAATTAGGAAATTTTGAACAATCCAAAAATATAAGGAAGCTTGGGAATCCAAGAGAGGATAAGAGGAGTTACGGGTTTCCAAGAGGAATATTTTCTTCTGGAAAGGAGCTTCTTTGCAGGAGGCCTCGTTGTATGTGCCGTGCAGATTTGAGGAAACATTTACAATTCTAGCTATCTTGGAAGAGTTTTGGAGGTTTGTTGTATTTTTAAGGATGACTTGCCTTAATGCTAGCATTGTCTTTCCGTCTCATTTTTTAAGAACTTAATTTTATATACATGGGTGGGGAAGTGGAATTTGATATTCAGAAATTGTCTTTATCTTTCAGGCATATAGTCAGTGTAGTAAGTCACACCTTCCTCTAACAAGTTCAAAATAATTTTAACAAGAAAAAAAATACCAAGCCCCAACTGGTGACCACTTGATTAAGCAAACATTAGGATATTCGTGGTATTACATACTCATAGAATTAGATAATTCCTCAGAGCTTATGGGACCTGTATAAGATGTATCTAAGTAAGTTCATTCTTTTCTTATAACTGTCCAAAGCTGTCGTAAATTCAGTTATTTTTACTTTTGAATATAAACCATTTTTATTACATATTTTATTCCAAATTAATTTTTGCCTTAGTATTAACTGACTGTATTATTAATTTAAAGCAATGTTAATTGGGGTATGAGGCTTAGAAGGCCTGGAAATGGCTAGTAGCATGATTACTGGTTTACTTTTTCTATAAACTTTTTGAGGTGTGTGGTTTGTATTTTTCCTCTCGCTCTACTTAATATCACATGGTAAAGTAGCTACAGGCCAGATTTTAATTTTATTTGGAAGCTTAGCATAAAAAGATAATCCAATTTTTGCTGCTTTTGGTATTTGATATTAAACTTATCTTTGAGGAATTTCACTTGTCGTTTTTAATGGACTCCTAAGAAGTTTTCTTAGCTATGGTAGTGGTGACCTCATATTCCAAACTAGAAACAGGTATGTGGTGAAAGTATGTTATGTGCTGATATGTGGGAAATCTACACAAAGATATCAAAAAATGAAATTTAGTAATCAGTCAACTTTATTAAAAATAATCACATGAAAGCAATGTTGCCCTGGAAACTCATGCCCTCATTCTGCTCTAATGCATCTGTATGAATGACCCAAATGGTAATACCAGAAGCCTTTCTGGCCTTTTCTATTCAAGTGACCTTTACATATCTACCACAGTTAAGCAACTCACTTTAGTGCCCATGTCGTGGACTTTATCACGTAGGCCTGCCTTGTTTCCAGATTCTGAATTCCAGTAGAACAGAGCTCAGCCACAACCTACATGTTGCTCATCTCCCTCATTCTACTTCTTATGTGCCAGCTCTCTACCTAGTCTAAGCTTTTGCGGTGCCTTGGCCCTCTCATTGCTTTGCTTTCTTCCTGCAGACTTTAACTACTTATCCACACTTACCCCAGGCCCTCAGCCCCCTTTCCCTGATGGCCTTTTTTTCCATATTAGCCCTACAGATATCCAACCATAGATCCAACCCACCATCTGCCTTTTCTGTGCTTCTCCATGCGTGGATTGCTAAGGGTTGCCAGAGAGAAACCTACACTTGTGCTGTAGATCATATTACAAATCAAAGGTTTCTAATCTCAGATATCAGTAACACCCAGTGATCTTTTTTACTTTTCCCTGGCCAGTTCCTTTTCCTATAGGAACAACATGAATACTCATCATCCATATCCCCAATTACACTTAACAGATGGCAGTGCTTTTTTTTTTTTTCCCCTACAAGGAAAATACGAGTTTATTAGATGTGAATTTCTTCACTTTTCCTGCCTTTTGAACTTATTTGTCTCATCCATCACTACTACTTCCCCATCTGAGAAAGAAACTGTTAAAAATCAACTAGTTCTATCCTTACATTTCATCCCCTGTGAGATCTTTCTATCCGTTATTCCCTTATATGTTGAATTTCTTCCTTTTCCCTGGCACCTTCTTAATTGCACCCACACAAGCTCAGTCTCTCTCATCATAAAAACATTAATCTTAACCTGGCATCTCTTGCTAGGTACCATTTTCTTTCTCCTGTGTTCTTCAGTCCATATATGTGGCTTTTGCTCTCACTGCTTCATTGGGATCACTCCAGCCATGACCCCTGTTGACTTCTTAAACTGTCCAGTGCATTGTTGTCTTTTCCTGCCAAGTCTGTTTTGAAACCTTGAATTTACAACCACATCTTTTTGAAATGTTTCCCTCTTGCCTTTGAAGGCACCAAGCCCACTTCATTCTCTTTCTGCCTCTCTGATCATTTCTTCTTATTTTGCCACCAGCTTTTTCTCTGCCCACTCCATGGCTCTGATGTTGTCCTACTTCTCTACAAACTCTGTGCACTCTCTGTAGGTGATTTATGTACCTCCACAGCTTCAACTATTACTTGTAAATAGAGACTCCCAAGGCTTTAAGCAAGGGTCTCCCTGAAGAGTTCCAGGCATAGGCTTATATGCCTCCTGGTCTTTTCACCTGTGTATCTCACAGAAATCAAAGTTTATCTAAAACTCAGTTTTTTTCTCTTTTCTCCAAAATATGCCCCTCCTCTTGTATTCCACATTTTTATCAGTAGTGTTACTTTTCACCTAATTGTTCAAGCTGTAAGTATCTATACATAATCTTTGACTCTTCCCTCTTGCTCCCCAAGCCTTATTCTGCCTCTATCCCACTATCAGTGTATTAGTTCAGGTCTTACTATCTTTCATGTGGTCTCTTGCAGAAGTTTTATATATGATATGTGTACTTCAATTTATGTTTTATTGAGTATTTATTCAACGATATCGATCAGTCATCTAATATGGGTCAGGCCCTATGCTGGGCTCTAAGCATGAAGTGAAGAAACAGGCATGGTCCCAGCTCTTTCGGAACTTTTCTTTTCTTTTTAAATTTTTTTTTAATGTTTTATTTATTTCTGAGGGAGAGACAGACAGACAGCATGAGCAGGGGAGGGTCAGAGAGAGAGGGAGACACAGAATCCGAAGCAGACTCCAGGCTCTGAGCTGTCAGCACAGAGTCCGACACGGGGCTCGAACCCACGAACCGTGAGGTATGACCTGAGCCAAAGTCTGATGTTCAACCGACTGAGCCACCCAGGTGCCCGCAAAGCTTACTTTTCAGAGTGTGACAAATTGGTAATATTATCACACTAAGAGTATATGTTTTGAAAGAAGGAAACACTGTTCTCTGAGGTAATCTAACAAAAGAAGTGACCTACTCTAAGACAGGGAAGGCTTCCTTGAAAAGGTGTGATTGAATTGGGATCTGAAGGGGGAAGGTTTTTAACAGGGTTTCAGATAGAACTTGCACAGACCCTGTAACAGGAGGAATGCGAGAGAGGCAGTGGTCTGAGGTAGGGCTGGAGAGGAGAGGGGAACGGTTACAGATTGTTGTATGGGCCGCATTAAAGATCTTTATCCTAGAAAGAATGGGAATCCAGTGAAGTATTTTGAGCGTAGCGATGAGGGATGGGTGGCATGGGGAAAGGTGTTAACGTGGTCAGAAGGTGAGTCTGGTTGAAGTGTGGAGAGTGGATCAGAGGCTTGGAAGACCAGTTGGCAGGTTACATCCATGATCTTTCTGAAGTAAACAAGTGAACTTCCCTCACCTCATAATTCTCCAGTTGCACCAAAATAAAATCTAAACTACTTAGTTCAACAAACAAGGCCCTTCCTACCACTTGATAAGTTTCCTAGTCTTTTCTACTGCTTACTGCTTGTGTATCCATGCCAGACCTCAGGTTTGCTGCTACTTAACCTTTGTGCTTTCTCTTCTTTCATCTAAACTGCCCTCTTCATCCCTCTTTATGAGGCTAGGGAGCTTCTGTTTCCAACAAGAGCCAGTTCCACACCACATTCTCTGAGAAGCCTTTGCTTCATTCCATACTCCAGGAAAAAAAAAATGCATTCTTTATCCTGAGTACCTGTTTGCATGGATTCTATAGTATAATAACAGTTTGCTTACCTGTCTTCCTGACCCAACTGTGTTGCGAGTCATCAAGAATTGTATCATTCGTCTTTGTTATCCTTTCTTGTCTAGCACATTACCTCGTGCCTATAAATATTGAATAAGCATTCCATTTTTCTGTTCTGACCACTTCACTTTTGTAGTATTCAGGTCAGTTAAATATTTATTGACCACTTAACTATCCCAGATGTGTGGGAGATAAACACACACACCACAGACCCTACTTTTGATCTATTTTGTCATGGTAATTGTGCTTTCTTTTCTTTGTTAATTTACATTCCAGTTTTTTCTTGATAGGAACTTTGTTCATTGTACAGAGTAGAGAAACCTTTTTGGTCAAATCCTTATTTGCTGAAACTGCACAGTATCCCGTTTGAAATCTTAAAGTTAGGAATAACACAGACTCATCTAAACTTCAGCACTGTCGGGTGAATTATGTTCACTCCCAAGCCCAACTCCTTAGTAATCAGAAATTCCAGTTGTGCCTGTCATGGTGCCACAGGAACTAGGGTGCCCTTGGTTCTTAGATTTAGGGCAGAACTTATAACGGTTTCCTCCCCTGATCTTCTATTTGGGACAAGGTCACAGACTGACTTGATCTTTTCTTTCTCTTTTTCTTTCTAGATAACAGCAAAAGCCTCTATCATTTTTGTTACTCTTCAGTACAATGTTACCCTCCCTGCAACAGGTAGGTAGTTTTCTGTTAGAATCTTCTGTTTAAATAGAAGGGTTTACTTGAACAAACTTGGAAATTTCCATGAATACTAAATTCTTTAATTTTAATAGATTTCATTCAGAATTAGGCTGAACATTATTTTGATGATTTTGTAATGCAAGAAATGATGTTTTTGTTGGCTTCACCCTATCGGTTAAATGAAAATCAGAATTTATGTGTTTAATGTTCATTGTATAAGCTCTAAGAGTTATAATAGTATCCAAACTACACTTTCAGGCTTTATTTTTTAAAATTTTATTTCCTTTTTCTTTTTCTCTGGTTTTGTTTTTTGTTTTTTGTTTTTAAGTAGGCTCCACACCCAACATGGGGCTTGAACTCATGACCCTGAGATCAAAAGTCACTTGCTGCACCAACTGAGCCAACCAGGCACCCCTAAAAGTTTTATTTCTAAATTGGGCTATGTGAAAATCAAGTCGTTTTTGGAAGTTGGTTGTAATTGAGTACAGTAATACAATTAGCTAGCATGCATGAAGGTATTTGGCTAACAAAATATTAACATATTCAGATGAGTATTTAGCTTTGTATTTAGAATGCAAGATCAGTTATATGTATAACATTGAATTGGACCTAATTCAGTTATATAGTTGTCTAAATACAGTTGACCCTTAAATAATGCAGAGGTTAGGGGCATCAACCCCTGCACAATCAAAAATCCACATAGTTTTTAAATCTCCACAGACTGACCTA
Organism: Proteles cristata cristata; assembly: GCA_017311185.1. Taxonomy (NCBI): domain Eukaryota; kingdom Metazoa; phylum Chordata; class Mammalia; order Carnivora; family Hyaenidae; genus Proteles; species Proteles cristata. Next base: position 2,175,496 of record JAESUZ010003487.1, read on the forward strand.
CAATAGCCTACTGTTGACAGAAGTGTTACCTATAATGTAAACAGTCAATTAACACGTTTTGTGTATGTATTGTATACTGCATTCTTATAATAAAGTAAGCTAAGAGAAAAGAATGTTATTTAAAAAAATTTTTTATAGTTTATTTTTGAGACAGAGAGAGACAGAGCATGAGCGGCGGGAGGGGTAGAGAGAGAGGGAGACACAGAATCTGAAACAGGCTCCAGGCTCTGAGCTGCCAGCCCAGAACCTGATGCAGGGCTCAAACCCACGAACTGCGAGATCATGACCTGAGTCGAAGTTGGACACTTAACCAACTGAGCCACCCAGGCACCCCAGAAAATGTTATTTAAAAAAAGAAAATGTTACTAAAATCATAAGGACAAGAATGTGTATTTGCAGTACTGTATTATATTCCTTGAAAGAAACTGGCAGGTAGGAGGACTCATGCAGTTCAAAACTGTGCTATTCAAGGGTCAACCATGTTTGATTTAGTGACTTAGATCACTCAAAATCACAAAGTTGTTTTGAAATTTGAATATGCCAAAGAAGAATAATGCTTCTTTCCCCTAGTTGTTTCCATAAACATAAAGCTTGGTAACAACAAGCTATAGCAATTCTCAAGTGTTTGATTAAGAATTATTTTGAAAAATAAAACAATTTCAAGGATTAAAAACAATTTTAAGTAGCAGTTGCCTCTGTCTCTACTGCTTATACATCAATACTAATTCATATATAGGTTAAATCAGTTTTTCCATCAGCATCATAAAGAAGTGTTTAGTTTGAAATGAGGTAGAAAGTCAAAATTCCATGAGAAGACAGTCAAATAGGCTAAGTATAACTTTGATGTAACCTAAGTATAATCTGATCTCTACCTGGGGTTATATCAATTTTACAGTCTTTTCAGGGGTCTGAGTATGGCCTCCCTTTCCCGTTTTTTGGTCTTTGATGGCTGTAACTAACATGTGTCAAGTCTTTTGTAAGTAATTGCTGAGGCCTCAGATTTCTAGGTAGTCTCTTCAATTTTCATTATTCCTAAGACTCAAGATGTCTAAAAGCAAATTACCAATGATGTTTCTATAGGATTTATTTATTAGGTTATTAGTCTTCTTTTGTTTGTTTCCATAACTATGTTGTACTTACTGCTGTTTTTATAATCTTATGTATATTTTTGTGTATGTGTGTCCTGTCCTTTTTGGCCTTCAGAAGAACAAGCTACTGAATCCGCGTCCCTTTATTACTATGGTATCAAAGATTTGGCTACAGTTTTCTTCTACATGCTAGTGGCGATAATTATTCATGCCATAATTCAAGAGTATGTGTTGGATGTAAGTATACAATCTTAGAAATCTATACTTTGTAAAATACTAGCTCTCCATACTATGGTAGACATATATTAAATATATTTTATAACATATTCTTAATTACTAATGGTTGTTTTTATTTTTAGAAAATTAATAGGCGAATGCACTTCTCCAAAACGAAACACAGCAAGTTTAATGAATCTGGTCAGCTTAGTGCGTTCTACCTTTTCTCTTGTATTTGGGGCACATTCATTCTAATATCTGTAAGTATATACTATGCTTAAGTTTTCATTTCTCAAAGTATTTATGTTATATACCCAGAACAAAAATGATGTCTTATTTTTAATGCTTGTAAGCAAATCCTAAACCTTAGAAAATCCCTGTTCTAGTTCTTATCTGAGATGAGGAATTCTTTTTTGAAATCAAGTTTCAGTGATAAATCTCTCTTTAGATTTGTTGTTATAAAACAGAAATTCTAAATTCTGTTAAATATTTCGGAAAGTCTTACTCATTGTTAGTCAGTCTGAATGTTGATTTTGTATCTTGTAGTCATTTGCAGATAACTCTCTATTAGCAAAAAGAGTAAGAGGTCAGTGGTACTTTTACTGGGTTTCACGAGTTGTAATTTTTCCAGTCATTTCCTGTTTTAAAAATAGTCTGAGGGGCTCCTGGGTGTTTCATTTGATTGAGTGCGTGACTCGTGACCTCAGCTTAGGTCTTGATGTCAAAGTCATGAGTTCAGGCCCCATGTTGGGCTCCAGGGTGTGGAGCCTACTTAAAAGAAAAAAATAGTTGGGTAATGTCCATGCAACTTAAAATATTGTGTAACTTTTCAGTTAGAGCTCTCAGAACCTTTAAGTGTCCGATTCTAACTAATGAGGGGGAAGGCAGTATCTACAACAGTATTAATATTAACAGTCTCTGAAATATGTATGGACTCCAGAGTATACATATTTTTGAGTTTGTCAAGACACGTAATTTTTTTAATTACCATCTTAAAGATGAATAAACAGGCAAGTGTATGATATTTAATGTTGGAAATATACTAAAAATCTTTCCAGGGCACATTCCATTTTATACTGCTGTTTATATAATACTTCATAAGTGTATGTAATTTTAGCTTAAAATCTGTATAATTTTTTTTAAAACATAGAAGTACACACTTCAGTGGGAAACTGTTCTTATTAAGATAAGTCATTTGAGAGGTTTTTTTTGTTTCTTTTCTATGTGTACAATAATTCTCACTGAATAGATCTGGTTGGTGTGTGGACATCATCCTATAAAACTGGGCAGCACCTTAATCCTCCATCTCTGCCACATGCCATGTCTTTCTCAAAACCCTCCTCTGATTACCGGAGACAAAACTCACCACTCCCATAGCTGCTGTTACCTCTGTTACGTACTATTACTGTTTTTTGGTTGTTTTATGTTTGTTTGCCTACATGTATTTTTTACCCTGTAGAATTGAAAGCATTTTGAAGGCCAGGAATTATGCTTATTTGACCTCGTATCTTTCATAGTGATTTTCACTTTGTTAAAATAAGCAACTTGGTGGAATCAAAATAACTTAAAACGTTCAACTTCAGTGGGGCTCTTTGGGGCCTGATCTGGGAAATTATAAATGTTCAAGAAATGAGAATACAGTCTTATTTTCCAAGAAACTTGCATTATACTCAGTAGGCTAATTTTTATATCTTCTTTCTTAGGAAAACTACATCTCAGACCCAACTATCTTGTGGAGGGCTTATCCCCATAACCTGATGACGTAAGTCATTTTTAGCAGAATTTTTTTAGTTATGGACCATGGTCATGTCACTTTTAAGCAGAATCCATTCTTGTCATTCTCTTTAGGACTTTGCAAATTCCTACAGTAGATATGTCATTGGCAGTCCTGTGCCATTAGAAATAAATGTGTGCTGGGGCGCCTGGGTGGCTTAGTCAGTTAAGCGTCTGACTTTCGCTTAGGTCATGATCTCGCAGTTCGTGGGTTCGAGCCCCGCGTCGGGCTCTGTGCTGACTGCCAGCTCAGAGCCTGGAGCCTGCTTCAGTCTGTGACTCCCTCTCTCTCTGACCCTCCCCTGCTCAGCTGTCTCTCTCTCTCTCCTAGAAATAAAAAAAAAAAAATGTGTGCTTTTTTCGTGTATATGATATTTCCAATATGTTCATTAGCTCGAGAAAACTGGTTTTAACAGTAATCGTAATTTAGTTCTCTGTTTTCCCTTCTCCCTTATCCTTTCTACGCATCAGTTCTCCATCATCTCTATACTTTTGCTCCTTTCTTTATATCAGTCTCTTTCTAGTCCTTTCATTTCTTATCCTCTAGCACTGTAAACTCGAAGATAGGGACTGTCTCTTTTTTAATCTTCCTAGGGCCCTACATGTCCATATAGTCCCGTGAAAAAGCGCAGTGTTGCAAAGACATTCCGCTAAACGGCTCATTCTTCAAGCCCCACTCTAGTAGCACTATCCCACATTATTTTTCCTTGCTACCTTAGCCAGTATTGTCTTTTGCTTTCCTCAGTTTGTCATTTTGGTGTATTTTGGTAATATCTCTACGTTGTCTTGAACATTCTATAATTGTCTCATTTGTTTAAGTTATATTGTACCCATGCCCACCAGGACTCTGTGTACCTTGACAGCAGTAGGAAATGTCTCTGTATTATACGTCCTTCCTGTGCCTGGCTGTAAGTAGGTGCTCACCACCTCGGCAGTGTTCAGTAAATGCCCTGTGACGTGACAATTGGAGAAAAGATACGAAGGGAACAACATGACATGCATACCTTTGTTTTTAGGTCTCCCAGTAATAATCATGCTGCTGAGTCATTCTGACTTTTTAAAATGGTATCAATTCAGTGAGTTTTATGGAATAAGGTGATAGACATCATATTTATATGGGATCATATCTCCCCTCCCCCCAAATTATTCCCAGTTGGCTTTGTGTTCTCTGTTACAGAAATCTGGAAGAGAAGGGAGAACAAAGAGAAAGCAGGAGGACTGGAGGCATAATGTCAGGGGACTATTGATTCTAGACTGATTAGATCTGGTCAGGGATACCCAGGGCATATTCACAGTTGGGATTATACCAGTTTCGGTTGATGGTTCATCTCCACACCTTCGCTTTTGTGTCCGTCTCTTTGCCCTTCCTGCCTTCCTTTTGATGAAACCTTCCAGGCCTGTGAGCTGATTCCTCGGTCATGTTCCTTACGTTTTCAGTAGCTAACATAACATACAAATCAGTATTAATCTGCTAATAGAGAAGGGGCTCTGGCGCCGCTCAGCCAGCTTGCAGATCATTGGGCTCTGCAGATAATGTCTTTGCATCTGCAGATTAATCCACGGGAATTGACTGGTGGTGAGAATATTCTAGGGAGATGAAGTGGCTGCTGGGGAATCGTTAAAGGGGCACAGAGCATCGTGGGGGGAGCTGAAATGATAACATGAAGGGAGCTCCATAGTATACCCTGATTTCCAGTGTTTTACTTTATTCTTTAAAAAATACTGTGTTTTAAAAGATATTTTTTGCTTTCTTGTGCAGATTTCAAATGAAGTTTTTCTACATAGCCCAGTTGGCTTACTGGTTTCATGCTTTTCCTGAACTCTACTTCCAGAAAACCAAAAAAGTAAGCTGAGCTTTTGTAACTTTAAAAGTTGTTTTGTCATTTTTTCCTTTTTTTGAAAAGTCACTCTAAAATTAAACATTTCCTCGTGTCTGTAACCTCCCTCTTTTCTTCCCACCTCAGCTCTTCCTCCATTGTTCTCCCACCTCCCCTTTCTCAGAGGCTAAATATTCTTGCGTATCTCTTGATAAAAGCCTTCTGTCCTATTTTAACTTAGAGTGGAGTCTTTAACATGTGACATGTTAATCACTTCTCTTAAAATTGTATTAGTGGTAACTTAAAATTAAAATTTCAAAATGGAACATTAATTTTATATTATTGACGCTCTTAGAAGTTTCACAAATGAGACAAAAGGATTAATCAAATTATTCTACAACTAACAGTTCTGTGTTAAGGCCCATTGAAAAATTCAGTATAAAATAAAGTAAACCATAGTTAAACACTCAGCAGTGAAGCTTTTCCTGAAATGGGTGGAGCATATGTCTTAACATGTGGGAAAGATGTATTTGGACAAATAACTACCAGAGCAGCGCAATACCCTTCTTTCTGTTATATCCTCAGTATTCTTGAAGTCAATATCCGCAAAATAAATTTTAGTTCCTTATAACCCTTTCTTGTCTCAAACCTATACCGGCTCCCAATTGCTTTAAACTAAAATATAGCTGCTTAGGGGACCTGGGTGGCTCAGTCAACTGAGCGTCTGACTCTTGATTTCAGCTCAGGTCATGATCCTGGGATCCTGGGATCAAGCCCTGAGTTAGGAATTAAGATTCTTAAGATTCTCTCTCTCTCACCCTCTGGCCCTCTCCCCTACTCATGCTCTCTCAAAAAATAAATTAATTAAATAAAATACAGCTGCTCACCTGTGATATATGGGTTTCTCTGGTCTGTACAACCTCTTCTCTGCTCCCTTTTTCCTCTCTTACTGTTTATTCTTTTTTGAGAGAGAAAGTTCGAGCAGGGGAGAAGTAGAGAGAGAGAGGGAGGCACAGAATCTGAAGCAGGCTCCAGGCTCTGCGCTGTCAGCACACGCCCCACAAGGGGCTCAAACTCACAAACCACGAGATCATGACCTGAGTCGAAGTCGGCGCTTAACTGACTGAGCCCCACAGGCGCCCTCTCCTTGGTCTTCATTCACACTGATATTCTCTAATTTTATGATCCCAGCACATCAGTTCTTTTTCTGGGAATCTGTGTAGTTTAAACTACACAAGTGCCCTTAGTCCCTTTCTCGGGGAGAGATTATTTTTTAAATCCCCACATAGGAAATGATACATGGGTAGGAATACGGAAAAAACAAGTTTGGTCCTAGGTTAACAATTATTAAAGCTGGTTATGGCTACGTGGGGCTTCATTATACTATTTGTTATATATGTATTTACATTTTTCTGCATTCATAGCCCCCTTACTTCGAGAAACTTAAGGATAGAAATGTAATGGGACCAGTTTATCTCTGCCTTCTCCAAAGCCACATTTACTACTGTGTGTGCTGCAAATAGTTAATCTATGAATATAGGTACCTGATTTACTACTGTTTTGTGTCTGTGTTTTCTGTGTCCTGTGTGTCTGTCACCAACATCATCATGATTTTGTCTGCTATTATTTGAAAACAGCATTAAATTAGAGTTTATGCACTATGTTTCAAAAGTTCTTTTAACGTTGATTTCTTTTATCAAGTAGAATGTTTTTCTAGTTAAGTTGATCATAAGAATTAGGATGAAGATCCACAAAACCTTTGGCTTAGAACTATGTTGGGATAAGGGGCACCAGGTGGCTCAGTCGGTTAAGCGTCCGACTCTTAGTTTCTTTCAGCTCAGGTCATACTCTCATGGTTCAATTTGTGACATCAGGCCCCACAGTCAGGCTCTGTGCTAACTGCATGGACCCCGCTTGGGGTTCTGTCCTTCTCTCAGTGCCCCTCCCTTGCTTGTAAAGTCTTAACTCTCTCTCTCTGAAAAATAAAATAACTTTGAAAAAAAAAAAAAAAAGGTAGGGTAAGATTCTTAGGCTCGCAATTTCCAGAAGCCCTTCAGTATTCATTAAGTACCTAATGTGAATCACAGATGTCCTGGTGCTGCACTGTCCAAAAGAGAAGCCACTAGCCACATTTAAAGTAATTACAATTGGGGCACCTGGGTGGCTCAGTTGGTTGAGCATCCAACTTGGGCTCAGGTCATGATCTGCTGGTCCATGAGTTCAAGCCCCACATTGGGCTCCATGCTGAAAGCTGAGAGCCTGGAGCCTGCTTTGGATTCTGTGTGTCCCTCTCTCTCTCTGCCCTTCCTCCACTCACACTCTGTCTCTCCTCTCTCTTTCTGTCTCTCTCTCTCATAAATAACAACAAAAAAGTTTTTAATAAATAATTACAATTAAAAACCATATTACTTTTTGAGCCACACTTAGCCTTTTGTAAGTGCTCATTTAGCCATGTGTAGCTACTTGTCTGCCATTTTGGATAGCAGAGAGAGAGAGCACTTCCATCATTGCAGAAACTTCTGTTGGGCGGTATTGCTGAGAACCTCATAGGTTCTAGATGTCTTAGTAGCATGGCTCAAATATTTTAGACTTTCTTCATAAGTGTACTTGTATGCCCATGGACCTAATCCGTCTGGGCTTCATTATTAATCCATATGTATCTGTCTTGTTCCTTGACCATGTAAATAAAGGGAGAGGTTTCAGAGTAATTGTTCATTTTAGTTTTCAAAATTCTTCCCTTATCAGTTCCTGCCAGATGGCATTTCTCCAGAAATGCAATCTAATTTTTATGGAATAATTTGCATAACTTAGAACTTAACTGAAACTATTTTTAACACCTACATATGACAGTCGAAAGTAACTGTTTCAAGTAATTAACATAATTTGAAAGTAACAGCTGCATATGTGTTAAACAGTTTCTTAAAATTTACTCTATGAAGATTATTTTTGGAAGAACTCTTTACTGGAAGAAACTAGTACAGTGATTGTTTTGAACTGATCCTACAGAGAAATGAAGAAAGGAAGGAACACTGTTAGTAGCAGTTCAAGAGGTGCGTTAGTCACAAATAACTCCCGTTTCTCCTGAGGAGAATATTTTAATTGCGTTAAGTATGTATGCCTCCATATAAACATTACTCCATTTTGCCTATAAGAAGATCAACAATGTAATTTCTCAGCCGACTTGAATATATGAACTTTCAGGGAAGTCTGGATGAGATAGCCAAATATTTTATTTACAGTATTCAGTTTGTTTCATTTAGTTACACATGCATATTGCATTACCATGTGAACTATTTTAAATCAGAAGTAATGCATTTTCCCATTCCCACTTCATGAAAGTTGTATTCCCACTTTTCCACATGCAACTTTGTTATTCATGCCTGTCATGCATCACTAGAGCCGCTTTTTGAATCCTCTAACTCAGTTTTTCCAGACTCCATCATCTTCCTTCTACTGATTCCTCTGCTAGACCTCTGTAAGCACTTAGAAGGAACATTGATTGAGGTTTTTCAGGCTGTGTAGCTTACCCAAACATATATTTGTTGTTCAAAATAATCTACATAGATCCCTATAACATAGGACCCTTGAAAAGATATAAACAGGAGATGGCTTCATGTGTGGTTTAGGGGGAAGTCTTTGCCTTGTATGTGGGTGTACTTATGATATTCCATTTAAAGTCAAGTTTTTAGTACAGTATAGTTAAACATTTTCTTATAAAAATAGAACTCTACTGAAGTATATACTTGATCTTTTTAATAAAAAGATGTTGGAATAACAACTGAAAATGTTACTTGAAGTTATTTTAGTACTTGTTTTGATTTAATGTCCTATAGTAAATATAAACAAACCCAAATACAAGACAAAGATTTGGTCAACCAGCCAACTTCAGGTCAGGTCATGATCTCACAGTCTGTGGGTTCAAATCACACATTGGGTTCTGTGCTGACAGCTCAGAACCTGGATCCTGCTTCAGATTCTGTGTCTCCCTCTTTCTCTGTCTCTCCCCACTCACGCTCTGTCTTTGTCTCTGTCTCTCTCAAAAATGAATAAACATTTAAAAAAATTTTTAAAAAGAATATATAAGAACTTGATAAAGCTTTTCTAATAACTCATTTTCATTATATATATATTCCCATTCAAATATAAAAGAAGTTTATTAATCTTTAAACAAACAAAACCTCATTTCTGGCTCCTGGTAGGAAACATTTATTTATGTAATATTATTATAAGATGACGTGTGAAAATGTTTTGAGAAGCCAAAGCAGCTTTCTTTCAGCAATTCAGCTAAACACTAGATTCTAGAAAAATAATCATTGCTCTCGGACAGCATGCTGCCTGCGTAACTAGAATCTGTGATGTGGCCAGTGAACTAAAATGGCCAGGCTTCGTCAAGCTGCCTGTTTCCCATTCCCTTCATTCCACAGAAACATGTAACCCCAGAGGCCATGGTGTGGGCGGGGTTGTTGTTGGCCTCAGACACATAAGCACTCTGCCAGTAGGCCTGTAACCCCACAAGGATTGGAGAATGTTGGAGGAGTTTGGCCTAAAACAGGGGTGCCGGTGTCGCCATGTTCTAAATGAAATAGAGGTAAAATTTCTCACTTAAAAAACCAGGTTATATCATCCGCATTGCCTTTGTAATTTTAAAAGGATATGGTAGTGTCTTTAGAATGTGTGTTCTCCAGTTCACAGCAGTCTTTACCACTCCATGTAGTATTATACTCCTCCCTGTCGCGCATTTATTCAAAGTTTTTCTCTGGTAGGACTTTGCATGTACAAACGTTGCTTTACAGACACTTGTCAGTTTGTATATAGCTGAAGGGAATGTTATTTAGAAAAAGATTGCTTGACGCTCTGTCTTTTTGGAAAGTTGTAGAAACTATTTGAAAAGCTCTTCCTAAGCATTTGATGGTTGTGAGCTGGTAATGGCATTTTACTCTCCATTACTGACTCAGTTGGTCAGCTATCAAAAAGAGCAAGGCTAAAATTAAAATGCAAAGTTGAACCTGAATTTAAGAAAAACATGGAGTTTTTCCTCAGGTAATGACCTCACCTAATTAGGTTGAGACTTAAGGACAAAATATAAGAGAAATGGAATGGCTTTTGAAAATGTAGTTTGTAATTTATAACTGTTTTTAGATTTGTCTGAAAGGGGAAAAATAAGCAGCTTAAGTTTCTGAACTGATGTATTTTTTAAGTTTGTGTTTGGTCTTTAAAATTAAATGATGGGGACACCCAGGTGGCTCAGTCAGTTAAGCGTCTGACTCTCAATTTCAGCTCAGGTCATGATCCTCACAGTTTGTGAGATTGAGCACTGCACTGACAGCACGAAACCTGCTTGTGATTCTCTCTCTCTCTCTCTCTCTCTCTCTCTCTCTCTCTCTCTCTCTCTCTCTTCCCCCCCTCCCTCCCCACCCCGTACATTTTTTAGGAGTTAAATATTTTTAATCCCCTCCCCCCAAGAAGTTAGATTCTGTTTTCCTGCAGTCATTCCAGAAAATTAGTTACATTGAGTTACACGGGTTTTTATGTAGGAAAATAAGTTTCGTGTTTAGTCAGCAGTTTAAAAACTACAAAGCAGTTGTTACCAGTATTGAGAGTCTCCCTGGTCTCTTTCCTACTCAGAAATTCGGAGCATCGATTAACACATCTGAAGGAATATGGCAGTATTTCCCATACCAAGTCGTTTACGCGCCACTTGCTCCAACTTAAATTATTTTATTTAAAATTATAGTTAAAAGTATTTTGTTGTGTACTATCTAAAATCATTTTGTACGTAGTGCCAATGCTATGAACCTCATACTTTGGGAAACATGTATATCACGTATATATTTAGTGGCACCTCTATTCATAGCGTATGAAATTACATTTATAACACTACAAGTGAGCTGTTCTAAAATTATTGTAAGAGCAGAAAAAGGTTCCCTTGTGGTTGGATTTCAGCTTGTTAGTCTTGATGTTGTTCTCCCCCTCCTTGTGTAAGGAGAGATATTTCATTGGAAGCTTGAAAGTTATGTGGATAAAATCTTAAAATGATTCCTTTTCAGCGCCCCTTCACTCTCCAAATGGAAGAACCTCTGTAAAGTTGATGCTCTGTCTTGAGTTTTACCCCAATAGTCCCAAAACATGTACTACGTGTGGTACTATCCGACCGTCCTATCCTACCTTTCTGACACTTGATCTGTGTACCATTCGTACTAGAGAATAGCTTTCAGTTTCAAAACCGCAATTGTAAAACCTTTGTTCTTTCTCCCAAGATTTGGGGAAGTAACTATTGAAATGTAGACAGCCAAAAGAGACCTGCACTCAACTGTGCTAGTATGACATGGATGAGTTTTGTGAGATTCTAGAGGGATACAGTTCAGTCTACTTCCCATCATCTCACTATTTAAAAAATTATCATTAGCAGCTGTAGTACATGAATAGTACTAATCAGATGAGTTTAGCTTTATACTATATATAGGTCAGGCAATTATAACTATGTTTTATATGGATTATACATATATATATATATACATACACACACACACACGCACATACACATATATGGAAAAGAGCAAAAACCAGGGAGAGTAGAAATGAGAAGTACATGCATTTCATTAATTAACAAGTATATATTGGGTTTAGCACTGTCAATTTTTGCAAATATTTCTGACTGCAACTCAAGATGAAACATCAGATTTTACATTATAATTTAATGCATATGTGTGTGTGTGAAATCTATAATAAAATTTTCATGTAACAGTGCAATGTGCTGTACCCTCTAGTATTTTCTAGTTTATTTCATATTTTAAAAAATACTAGCATAACCTCCTAAATTGATTTTGTGATCCACTGGTAGCCCTTGACTCACATTTTTTAAAAAACACTATTTTTAAGATAACCAGGTCACTAGGGATTGTGGAAGAAAAAAGAAAAGCAAAAAGTAGAATCTGGATATGTGGCTTACGGGGTTATTCAAAGGAGAAAGAATGTATAACAAGGTAGTGTCCTGAGTGAGAATATAAAATTTTAACCTTCAGTTTTAATGATTATAACAGACAACAAAAGGGTCTAAAAGCATGAGCTAAAAAATAGGAATACTATTTTAGATAAAAGTATCTCTACAGCTATAAACAGCAATTTTAGTATTAGAAGGACATCATTGTGATTACCAACATTATGTCATTTAATAAGTGTTTATTACAAAAAGAAACCATAGGTCTTGGCATTGAAAGGGATTTTGAGTTTTTCTGATTCAGGCAAACCCAAGTATGTAGTCCCATTTTCCAGGTGAAACAGCTGAAGCCGAGAGCGGTGAAATGACTTGCTAGGGCCATGGATTGCATGAGCAGCCGGGCTAGAGTGCAGGGGCTGACTAGCCGGCATGTCTTCTCTGAGGGTACGGTTTTCACCCTATCACGCTGCTGCTAAGGAACGGAACTGTTTCAACATGTTTTAATCTATAATGCGTCTCTGTTTACAGGAAGATATTCCTCGTCAGCTTGTCTACATTGGTCTTTACCTCTTTCACATCGCTGGAGCTTATCTTTTAAAGTGAGTTGAGATTTTGCTTGGATGTGTAAATGGACTGGGTAGATAGTATGTTAATCTGATAATTAATCTTTACATTTTAAATCTGTTCTTTTAACAGCTTGAATCATCTAGGACTCGTTCTTCTGGTGCTGCATTATTTTGTGGAATTTCTTTTCCACATTTCCCGCCTGTTTTATTTTAGTGATGAAAAATATCAGAAAGGGTAAGTTGCTTAGCCATTCTGTTTCTTGTGTAATTAAAGTCAAGGCCTGTACTGTCAGGACCATGCTATTGCCAAGCCTGGAGGTCCATGCTGGGGGCAGTTAGGTCACTCTGTAAGCTGTTAGCAGTAGCTCTAAGTAAAATGAAACAATTTCACAATTCAGGATGGTATTTTATTCTCTAAAATGGAGTCTTGTCTTAGCTAGGCAGATATTACATGAAACTTGTAATTTTGAAGAGTTTTCGAGTTTATTTTTGTTTAATGCATGTTTTTCTTTTGGAGGAAGAGTAATAAGGAAGTGATAATGGGGATAATAGTAACAGGGAAGAAGCAAATAAAATAATAGATTACGTAAGATATTAAGACATTTCAATAGGAAAATTGGACTGAAAACAGAATTAGAGCACTATGACTTGTAGAAAAAAAAAGAGCAAAACTAGGCCTATTAAATGAGAATGGGTGGTTCTGTTAACAGGATTAGCTTTTGTTTTGTCTTGCTTAGCATTTTTGAAAATTTTTCTATGTACCAGCAGTTTTGCGGATTAGAAATGATAGTTATATTTTAAAAAGAGATCAGCTAAATACAAATTAATTATTTCTTTATTGGACTTCCTAGAATGTTAAATATGCTGTGTTTATTTCAAAGAGTGTAATATAGTTTCTAGCATATTCTAAGCGTTTTACTTCAGAATCTCTTTTGCAGAACAATAGGAAATGCTGTCTTAATATGCATTTACTTAATAGGAATCTGATTCATGTTAGAATCTTTTCATATCTTTGCAATTTTATGAATTTGACTTAGGACATTTTTCTTACAGGTTTTCTCTGTGGGCAGTTCTGTTTGTTCTGGGAAGGCTTCTGACTTTAATTCTTTCAGTACTCACTGTTGGTTTTGGGCTTGCAAGAGCAGAGAATCAGAAACTGGATTTCAGTGCTGGGAACTTCAATGTGTTAGCTGTAAGGTACAATCGACTTAACATTTTTCTCACTCTGTCCTGCTATGTAGTATATATTTTCAGTTTATGATACAAATCACCTTAAAAGAAGTGGAGACATATGGAGAGAGCATATTCATTTGATTTGATTTCAGACCTGTTTTGGTTGCATATGTCTGAATTGAAATACTGAAGGATCTCTTTAACTTTGGGGATTAACTATTAATGGAATAATTGTTTATTAACATAATCTTGTCAACCTTGGGAATTTAGCACTAAGTTAATTCTGTCAGTGCAAGATGGAATGCTTCATTCAATGGCATTGTTTTGATGTACCCCCTAATTTTTTGTTTATTAACTTTAATATCCTCAGAATTGCTGTCCTGGCCTCCATTTGCATCACCCAAGCATTCATGATGTGGAAGTTCATTAATTTTCAGCTTCGGAGGTGGAGAGAACACTCTACTTTTCAGGCACCAACTGTGAAGAAGAAACCAACAGTGACTAAAGGCAGGTCTTCTAGGAAAGGAACAGGTTTGTATTCAATAAGCAGTGGAAAATATTTTTTTAAAAAGGTTGTGGAGTCTTACTATAAACTTAATAAGACTTAAAATCTTTCAAAGAAAATTTTATACTCTCTATAGCAAAATTAGTGGCAAAGTAAAACTCACCCTGTTCTTCAGTTATGTTGATTGCCTGGGTTTATTCCCCTCAAAATCCGTACACTGAATTTCTCTTTCCTAAGTTTTCCATTAGACTAGTGTATATGGGCTGTTTTAATAGTCAGTAACTAACCTAGAGAGTGATAGTTTGTGCTTTCTGGCATCTTACTAATATTTAAAAAACAAAACATCTTTAAAATCCCTTCCCATCTGCCCTTTAGTACCAAGTGGAACAGCTCTTTCTGTGACTTCTGATTGTTTGATCTTTCGTATTTGAGCCTGCATCTACCCTCTTTTCTCCTTCTGTATTTTGATTGAAAAACCATTGACACTGCAATAAGTTTTTTGAACTTCTGTTTGGTGTTATACTTGGAATTGTGACACAGGGAGTTCCAGTTTCATCATCTCTGGTTTGCTTCTTTGTATGACTTTACATTTGATAGTTTATGTCCTCTAGTCCTGTCCTCTTCAACCTTGTTTCAACAATTCTTGGGCCTGTGTATTTCGTATAAATTTTTGTACATCTTTGTCGATTTTCACCCCCTCTCCCCATCCCCCCCCCAAAAAAAAACCCCAACTCTTGCTGAGATACCAGATTGGAATTACATTGAATCTATAGATCATTTCAGGGAGAATAAGAGCACTTTAGCCCATAAACATGGTGTATACTTCTGTTTACCTAGATTATCTTTAATTTCTCTCAGTAATATTTAGTAACCACTTTGTTGGGATATAAATCACATACCATAAAGTTTGACCTTTAAAGTGTAGTTTTCAGTGGTTCTTAAGTATATTTACAAAGTTCATGAACCACTGTCTAATTCCAGAACATTTTTATCTCCCCAGAAAGAAACCCCATGCTCACTGGCAGTCATTTCCTGTCTCTTCCTTCCCCCTACCCCTGGCAACCACTTACCTATTTTATGTCTCTATGGATTGGTCTTTTCTGGACATTTCATATAAATGGAATCATGATACATGATATTTTGCAAATGATTTCTTTCACGTAGCATGTATTTAAGGTTCATATATGTTGTAGCATATACCAATACTTCATTCCTTTTTATGGCCAAATAATACTCCATTGTGTGGATATACCAAATTATGTTTATCAGTGTATTAGTTGATGGGCATTTGGGTTGTTTCTGCTCTTTGGCTATGATGAATAATGCTGCTGTAAACATTTACGTACAGGTTTTTGCTTGAACAACTATATTTGCTTTCTTGGGTACATACCCAGGAATGAATTGCTAGGTCATATGGTAACTATGTGTTTAACATTTTCAGGGGAATTGCTGAACTGATTTCCAAAGTGGTTGCACCATTTTACATTCATTGTCTCTACATATGATATCCAGTTGTCCCCTGCACCATTTGTTGAAAAGACTAACCTTTCTTTATTGAGTTGTCCTGATATTCTTGTTGAAAATCAGTTGATCAGGTGCTTACAGGACAGAATAAATAACTTGTTTTGGGCAGGGGGAGAAAATCAATTGACCAAAAAGTAAGAATTTAGTTCTGGTCTCTCGATTCTATTCTGTCAATCTGAATACCTATTCTTAGGTCAATACCACACTGTCTTGATTACTGTTACTTTCTAGTTAGTTTTGAAATCAGGAAATGTGAGTCTTCCATTTTGTTTTTCATGTTTTAGTTATTCTGGGTCCCTTGCACTTCCATATGAATTTTTTTTTTAAGATTTTATTTTTAAGTCATCTCCACACCCAACATGGGGGTTGAACTCATGACCCCCAGATCAAGAGTCACATTCTCTACCAACTGAGCCAGCCAGTCCGTATGAATTTTAGGATCAGCTTGTCAATTTCTACAAAAAAGCCAGCTGGGCTTTTGATATGGATTACTTTGAACCTGTAGATTGCCTTGAGAAGAACATGGATGTCTTTCCATTTATTTGGGTCTTCTTTCATTTCTTTCCGTTAAATTTTATAGTTATCAGTATACAACTCTTAAATTTCTTTTTATTCCTAAGTATTTTATTCTTTTAATATTATTGTAAATAGAATTGTCTTCTTAATTTCAGTTTTGGATTATTCATTGCCAGTGTGTAGAAATGCAATGGACTTTTCAATATTTATCTTTATCCTGCAATATTGCTGAAAAGTTTTAGGTTTATTATTGAATAATGAGGTTTTGTGTGGATTCCTTTGGATTTTCAGTATGTAGGATCATGTCGTCTGCAATTAGAATTCTATAGGGGCGCCTGAGTGGCTCAGTCCGTTGAGCGTCCGACTGCAGCTCAGGTCATGATCTCATAGTTTGTGGGTTCGAGCCCCGCATCGGGCTCTGTGCTCACAGCCAGCTCAGAGCCTAGAGCCTGTTTCAGATTCTGTGTCTCCCTGTCTCTCTGACCCTCCCGTGCTCATCCTGTCTCTCTCTTTCTCTTTCTCTCCCTTTCTCACTCTCACTCTCTCTCTCTCTCAGAAATAAATAAAACATTTAAAAAATTAAACAAAAATAGTTTCACTTCTTCCTGTCAAATCTGGATGATTTTTATTTCATTTGCCTGCAATAATGCCCTGCCTAGACCCTCCAGAATAATGTTGAATAGAAGTGGTGAGAGCAGACATCCTCATCTTGTTCCTGATTTCATCAGGAAAGCATCCAGTCTTTTCCCATTAAGTATGGTGTTATTACCGGTGGGTTTTCCTAAATGCCTTTAGCAGTATGAGGAAGTTCTCTTCTATTTCTAGTTTGTTGTGTATATTTATTACGCAAGAATGTTATATTTTGTCACTTGCTTTTTCTGCATCTACTCCTGAGATCGTCAGATGGTTTTTGTCCTTCCATTTTATTGATATCATGTATTACTCTTAATTGATTTTTGAAGGTTAAGCCAACAGTGCATTCCTGGGGTAAATCTCATCTGGTCATGGTATATAATCCTCTGTAGATGTTGTTTGATTTTATTGAGCATTTTTATATCTATATGCATAAAGGATGTTGATGGATATTTTTCTGTTAAGTATTTGTTTTCAGATGTAAAACCGGTCTTGCATTTCTGGTATAAACTCAAGTTGATGATGACAATATATCACTTTTAGTAGATTGGCATTTTCAGTATTCTGTTAGAATTTTTGTATCTGTATTCACATAAAAGATTGGCCTCTAATTAACCTGTTTTTCTCCTTGTTTTTGTAATATTCTTGTTAGGTCTTATTATCGCGGTTATGAAGGCTCTCTAAAAAGTGTTGAGGGGCAACTGGGTGGCTCATTTGGCTAAGCGTCCAGCTCTTGGTTTCTGCTCGGGTCATGATCTTGCAGTTCTGTGGGTTTGAGCAGAGCCTGCTTGGGATTCTCCATCTCTCTCTCTTTCTGTCTCCTCCACTCATTGCTGTCTCTGTCTCTCTCAAAATAAAATAAACTTAAGGAAAACAATCTCTTAAAAAGTATTAATAGTTTTATCCTTTGTGTGATTTCAAGCATCATTTCTTACTTAAATGTTTGGAAGAATCCACCAGTGAAGCCATGTAACCTAGAATCTTCTCTAGGGGAGGATATTTACATTCTTTAATAGATAATAGGATTATTCAGATATTTTATTCCTTATTGTGTCTCTTTCGGTAAGTTGAGTTTTCAAGGAATTTGTTCATTTCATCTAATTTGCAATTATATTGGTACAATTATTCGTAATATTTCTTATTTTGTGTACAACAGCAGCATTTTATTTCCTATGTTAGTAACTTATGCCGTTATCTCTTTTTTTTTTTTCCATTAGCCACGAACCAACATTTGTGGGGGGTTTTGTCGATTTTCTTAGTCATATTGATTTCTGCTCTCATTTCCCTTTTTGGGGCTTGATTTGCTGTTTTGTTATTTGTGGTTTACCTTCTTGAGATGGATCTTTACATCATTGATTTTTCCACCCATCTTGTGAATTACTTGCACTTAAGGGCAAACTTTCCCTTTTAGCCATGTTTTAGCTGCATTTCACAAATTTTGATACGTCTTTTTCATTATCATTCGGTTCCGGATATTATAATTCCAGTCTGATTTCTTCTTTGACCCATGCATGCATTACTTACTAGTGCATTGTTTAATTTACAACTACTTGAGCATTTTCTAATTTTTTTGTTGTTGTTACTCATTTCTAGCTTAATTCTGTTGTTAAAGGACATATTCTGAATGACTTTGCTTTTTTGAAGTTTGTTGAGACTTTCATTATGGCTCAACATGTATTCAGTTTTGGTAAATATTCCATTTATACTTCAAAAGAATGTGTTTCCCATATTTGTTGGGTATTATGTTGTATATCAGGTCAGGTTTGTTAGCAGTATTGTTCAGTCTTTTATTTATTTATTTGTTTTAATGTTTTATTTATTTCTGAGAGAGAGCCTGAGCAGGGGAGGGTCAGAGAGAGAGGGAGACACAGAGTCTTAAACAGGCTCCAGGTTCTGAGCTAGCTGTCAGCACAGAGCCTGATGTGGGGCTCGAACCCACGAACCGTGAGATCATGACCTGAGCCGAAGTCGGATGCTTAACCAACTGAGCCACCCAGGCACCCCTTGTTCAGTCTTTTATATCTTTACTGATTTGGTGGAAGGAGTTCTGTTTGTTCAGTCAGTTATTGCAGGAGATACTGACCACTTCTCCTTGTAGCTTGTTAGGTTTTTGCTTTAAATATTTTGAACATGTATTATAGGTACATCAAAATTAAGGGTTGTTATCAACTCCTATTGAATATGTCCTTTTCTCTTATTGAATGTCCACTTTCTTCTCTAGTAAGTGTCTGAATTTACTATCGCTACAACTTTTTTTTTTTAGTTTATTTTGAGGGAAGGAGAATGGGGGAAGGGCAGAGAGAAGGGGAGGGAACCCACACTGACAGTGTCGGAAGGACACAGGGCTCAAGCTCATGAACCATGAAAGTATCACCTAAGCCAAAGTCAAGAGTTGACACTTAATTGACTGAGCCACCCTGCTACACCAGCTTTCTTTTGGTAAAATGTTGTGGAGTATCTTTTTCTATATTTTTCTACTTTAAACCTTTCTTTGTTATTAAATATAAATTGTGTCTATTGTAAATAGCATATAATTGGATTTGTTTTCATCCAGTCTGATAATTACGGTCTCTGTTTTTGGCAGTTACACTGTGATGTGCCTGGGTATGATTTTGTTTGTATTTATCCTGCATTCTGTCATGTAGAGTTTCCTGAGTCTTGGCTTAGCTTCTTTTACATTTTTGGAAAATTCTTGACCATAATTTCTTCAAATATTCTTCTGTCCCATTCTCTGCCTCTTGTCCTTCTGGAAATGTGTGTTAAACCCTCTTACCCTGTCTCATATCTTTTCATACTTTCTGCATTTTTCATCCCTTTTCTCTGAGTTTCAATCTGAGTATTTTTTTCTGGTTCCCTGACCTCTTCTGTTGTGCCTAATCTGCTGTTAAATTCACTTGTTGAATCTGTATTTTCAGTTACTATATTTTCCAGTTCTAGGATTTAAGATCTTAGTTCTCTGGTGAAATTCTCCATGTTTTCATTGACATTTGTTAGTCATTGTTCTCCCTTGTCTGATAACTCCAGATGTGGATGACTTGAGCATCTTCTTCTTTTCTTGTTATCAGTAACACCTTTATTACTTGAGGGCAGAGGATTGATTGATTGATTTCTGGGCTTGGATTCTCCTCATATCGAACTCCAGCTTCTTGCGCTCTAGCAGTTCGCAGCCTGCCCAGCTGTACTGGCCTGCTCTTTAAGCAGTGCACACGAGAAGCTTGTCCTGATGGAACTGTTCCTCCCAGAGACTGCTGATTATGGCATCCTTTTTCCTTCCGTTATAATTCTTCTGCATTAATTCTTCTGCATTGTCTTTGATTCTTGTTTAAAATCTCTTCCTCCTGAAGAATCAGCGTGGTCCCCATCTTGCAGCGCATAGTGGACTCCTACCATTGTCGGTGTGCTGTGCTGTCATTAACCACAGTACGGTGCGTCGCCAGGATCTTGGCGTGGACTAGGTCACTGTCGGATGCATTGTAGACAGCGTCGCTAATTCCTGTTCGGTGCATTCAACACTCAGAGCCCCAGAGCAGTTGCCCACAGCCAGCCTCAAGGCACAGTGCTTCTGGTTGCCTCCCCAGATTGGGAATGTGGAGGGGGCAGAGCGTCCCCGCTCGTACTTCAGCTTCTTGTGGGAGGCCTGCTCATGCCCCGGTCGTGCAGGGCTTGTGCCAGTTGTCCCGACACATGCCCGTCACCGGGTGCTGGCCGAAAAGCAAAGGCCTATTTCTGATACATATGTTTTTTCTTAGTTTTTGGTAATTTGGTCTTGCTTTCTGGCATAGCTGGTAATTTTAATTGAATACTGGATATTTTATATAGAAAAGTGTGTAGGCTCTAGATGCATGTATAGAGGCTCTGGGTTGAATATGGGTAGATCATTCTGTCCTGTCACAGTTGGTCTATTTCCAGTTTGCCCTCATTCCTAGGACATCAACAACCATTTGTGCAATCTGTCTTCTCTGACAGACTCTGAATTCAGATTTTTTTCTTCCTGTTATTATGAGACTAAACAGCTCTCTTGTACTTGCAAAGGAAATGCTCTCTGCTTGATTTTTCTGAGTCTTGCTTTGTGCACGCATGATAGTAATTAGGAGAAGTACACAGAGCTGCCTTGTTTGTATGATTTTTTTCATTGCCTTCAAATAGCCATTTTTGTATTCCAACTTAATGGATATTTTTGGAGGGAGGGTTAATCTGACATTAATTACATATATATGTGTATGTATATCTCCATCATATGTATGTATATCTCCATGTGTATGTATATATATGGGTATGTGTATCTCCATATCATAACTTGAAAGAGAAGGCAGCCATAGTACACTCCTAAACATAAGAGTTATCCTAAACCCCAATTCTTTATGTATTGCAAGGAAATACATCCCCAAGAACTTTGTAGACAAATGTGAAGAGGTTCTTTATTGCTATCAAAAGTGCTGCTCTTAAGACTACTGTTTTAAAATTCTTGTAATTGATTTTAGAATTTTCTGTCGTCTACCACTTTTTTCTGCTTTTTTATTTTTTATAAATTATAGATTTAAATTTATATATAGTAATTGATTTTTTTCTAATTTAGTTTTTATTGAGATACAATTGACATAGCTACTTTTTAAAAGATTTGCTACTTTTGGTTGATTGTGTTACATGTTACCAGGTTTTATGATTGGTTGAATACTCTTAAAAAGTAATTACTACTAAGTAAGTTTTACGTAAGGGCATATACTTATATACTAGGTTTTAAATTTCCTTTTCTGAAGGTACTTTTATGAATAAAGATGATACTTTTTGCATTTCTTTAGAAAAGAGAGTAACCCTTATTCCTTTCTCTTTTCAGAAAATGGTGTAAATGGAACAGTAACTTCAAATGGAGCAGACTCTCCTCGTAATAGAAAAGAGAAATCTTCATAATGAATTATAATCTAATTGATTAATGTCCCCAAAGAAATCTGCTTTTTACTATATCTTTCAGCACTAGAGATTTTTCTGTCCTTGAAAATACAGTTTGTGCTCTTTGATTCTTGCTATTGTACTGTTTCATGCATTTTTTTAAAGGGCATTTGAGGGAAGGATGATTACTATGAGTGAAAAAAATATTTAGCTTAGAGTAAGCTACCTGCCTTCAAAATAGTTTAGGGACCACCACCATATTTTATTTTGTTTTTTATCTTTGAATGTTTTTCTAATGATTTGGAGAGATGACTATTTACAAAAATTCTACATATCAGTGATAAAATTTCGTGCTCTCACCAATTTTTTATATTAGCAAGATGACCTCTTCCAGCAAGGTCATATTTTTTAAGTTATCTTTCAGGGTAAAATGGAAATACTATAAAGTTGGAAGTCAAACTTTAATATGTTTTCAAGTGTTCTCTAATTTTTAGGAATTTTTGTAGTCTTTACACCTGGGGAAAAAAGATTTGTAAATTCACTAAAATAATTGTGTGCTTTATTATATAGGTAATGGTTGTTAATGTTACATCCCATTTAAAAAGAAAACATACTATTGGTTACGAAGTGTGGAGATTTACAGCCATATATATTGAATCAAAATATATGAACTTAAAAGTACATGTGAAGGAAAATCTTCTTGTGCATTTTCAACACTTATAAACTGGAAATCAGAAAATCCAGATATTTACAATAAAGAAACAAAGTTGCCTATAGCCCTTTTTGATATGTTTATTAATAATGATTCTTAATGGGGCTTATTATAAGTTCGACATGCACAGCATCTTAGAAAAATACTGTTTAACGTACACCCATTTTAAAAATAATGCCTACTTGATTTATATTGATAAAAAGAATATTGTGTAATTATATTTGGAATACATTTAGTGCACTAATCTCATAGAAATTGAAAATTGAGTTGGATAAATAGTCTTACAAAAGACAGTGCTTTATGTTATAACTATAGCTTTGGTCCCATCTTTAATTGAGAAGCATTTATCTGTATAAAACATATTTTTGGATAAATATATATATATATATATATATTTGTATCTCTACAGAAAGGCTCTAAAAAACATTTGAGTAAAACATTTGGTTCCCTTTTCTATAATTATCCTTGAAAATTCTTATAGCTATATTTGGTTTTTTGTTGTCTTCACAGTACCTATACTGCTCCTTTTGGTGTTCACATCTTGTTCTCCATTTCTCACTTATGTCACTAGCTCATGTTTGTGCCATTTTTAGTATAAAAGTTGCAGGCTTGTTAGGTCTGCAGTTTAATAAGTTGCCATGCTGCTAGAAAGTTGTGCTTTCTATTTCCAGCTGTTTACTTACTTCCTGGAAAAAGTAGTAGCTCTCTGTAGCATCATGGAGTTTCAGTGGAACCAAATTTTTGCCATTAAAAACTGGCATTATATTGAACTATACATTGAGAAATCAATCCAAATAAAATTTTTACTTTCACAAGCTGTATCCTGGACGTTTTCTTTATTGTTAGCAAGTCTTATGCGTTTTAGTATATAATGTCATTTAAATGTACCGTGTTTAAAGAGTATACACTTGATAGACATTCGGAACAGTCTTTCCCAAAAAAGTGTTCTGCAAAAAAAAGATGATTAGTTTTATTAATTTATGAAAGCTACTGAGGGGGAAAAATGGTCAACAAATTCAGAGACTACTAAGTTAACAGGTGTTTCTTTACTGCAGAACTGTTCAACCCTGATGCGTCCTGATGAACCAAGAATGTTTGCAATGGGGCTATAATATGCAGTGTTTCCCAAGTCTTTGGAATATGGAACCTTCTTTGTATGGAATTATTTAACTGTTCTGTACCATACACCATTGATTTAAGAAAAGAAAAGAAAAAAGTCCTTTATACGTAGCTAAAACTTCACAGACACACATAAAATACCCAAGTGTATCTGTGAATTATATAAGCTCTAGACCCCCTCGTCCCAAATGCTCTCAGGAAAACCTTTCTTTATGGGATTCCAGATCGTGCAGCGTATGGCACTGTCACCTGAGCCTCAGGTCAGCTCAGAGCCTGATGGGAAGCATGTAGGACTGCCAGCTGTCAGATTCATAGAGTAACCTTGAACTAGTTGCTTTGCCATTTTCGGAATCAGTCTTTGCGTCTGTAAAATGCCTTTGGGCTTGCATTTTAGAATATGGTTATGGGTGGTCCAGGTGGGCTATTCTGGAACAAACGTATTAACTGCATTCTTCTAAAATTGAGTAATTCTGCACAGTCAAAACCAGAACTAATCCTGGAACAAAGCTTGTATAGATGAAGAAATGAGAGAGAAATTTTTGGTCGCACATTTTGTTAGCAGTATCCAATGACACCCTGTGTCTGCAAGGTGTTCCCAAATGTTTTCACTGAAAACTAGTTCCGCCTGTCTTGCATAAAACAGTAAGAATTGTTTTCAAGAAGTGATGGTTACATTGATCACTGTTTCCATTTTTTCCTAATTTATAATTTTCTTTGAAGCATTGCCATTCATTATTTCTTAACTCTTCATTACAAGCACCAAATTTTAATATCTAAGTCAATTTGGGGGGAAAGAAGCCCCATCAAGAACCCCCTTCTAGAACAAAACAATGATGTTCATTCCTCCAAACAACCAAATTCAAAGTCTTGATGATCAAAAGAAAGCCCACACAAAAAAAGTAACAAAAGCCACATTGGAGGGGTTGAGTGCATTTTGCAGCCATGGCTATGCTGTCTCTTCATCCTTAAGCTGGTTTAAAAAAAAAAAAAAAAAAAAGGAACACCCTCCCTCATCCAAATATACTTTTTCCATTTACTTTTTCTTAATTAAAAATAAGAATTTTAAAAATACTTGAAGGAATTCACTATTGCGTGACTCATTTCAATATCATATACGGTATATGAAGGTCAGGAAGACTATTTGCAGCACCCATGATTAGGGGATACTGGTCTTCAAGGTTCAGGTTTCTTCCAAACAGTGTAAATACCCGCAATTCCAAGTGTGAAAGAACGCCAATGAGCCCTGAGAATTCCGTAGAACAATACAGGTTCCCGAACTGATCAGGGAATTACAGTGCTTCCGTCAAATTGACAGTTACCACGTGTAAAATATTTCCCATCCTGTTTCAGTACTTCCATTGAGAGGTCAAGAAGTCCAAGAAACTCCCCTGTGGGACCTTCTGGAGATTGGAACAGCTGTCAAATCATGAATCACGTAATCAAACTCTGGTGTATCTCTTCAGTACGGGGATAAAGTCTTCTATTAGAACCTGAGAGCAATCCCCTTTAAGGTTGTCTAAGGCGATGCCGCATGTTT
Organism: Proteles cristata cristata; assembly: GCA_017311185.1. Classification (NCBI taxonomy): domain Eukaryota; kingdom Metazoa; phylum Chordata; class Mammalia; order Carnivora; family Hyaenidae; genus Proteles; species Proteles cristata. Next base: position 2,200,499 of record JAESUZ010003487.1, read on the forward strand.
TTCGCATGTATTTCTTACATCCGTCAATCACCATTTGGTCAATTTCTACCCTAGTGACCATCTTTGGTTTCAGTTTCTATGTCACATAATATGCCCGCATCTCCACTCCCTAGAATCTTTTTCACTGCCCACGATGGCTTGGGTATACCCAAATGACTCTCTGCCAGGTTAACATCCCCACTAAGGATGAGAATATTTCCAAATTGCTTCAAGTGTAGAATTGTAATGTTCTGATCTTCATTACACACCACCTCCTTTGTGTCGTACTCAACCAGGCAGCCATCAGTGGTGGGTCACTATCTGTCCAGCGCTCCTCCTCAAACTATGGGTGATTATCGCTTCACCTGCCAAGCACAGTCCCACTCAATTCTTTCATTCTTCTACTTTTTCAAAAGACTCAACTTCATGGCCTTGCAAATCACCATCATAACTCTGAAGGTTCAACAATACCGATCCGTGTGGGTAAACTCTCATATTGGCAAAGCTACCATTTTGGTTTATGAAGTCATTAAATAACTGTGGTCCTCCAGCTGTGCACTGACTCTGTCATCGCTTGCCCTGTGCTGTGCCTGCAGGACGCTGGGGAGCTAGGCTCATGTCAGGCTACAGCCTGCAGGGAGAGCCCACTGGTTTGTATTTTTTTTTTTTAACGGTTTATTTATTTTTGAGATAGAGACAGCGTGAGCAGGGGAGGGCCAGAGAGAGAGGGAGACACAGACTCTGAAACAGGCTCCAGGCTCTGAGCTATTCCTCAGCACAGAGCCCGATGTGGGACTTGAACCCACGAACCGTGAGATCATGACCTGAGCTGAAGCCGGACGCTCAACCGACTGAGCCACCCAGGTGCCCCCACTGGTTTGTAGTTTTAAAAACAAATGTTTTTAGTGTTTATTCTTGAGCGATAGAGACAGAGCACAAACAGGGGAGACACAGCATCCGAAGCAGGCTCGACCTGACACAGGGCAGGAACTCACAGACTGTGAGATCATGACCTGAACCCAAGTCAGAGGCTTAATGACTGAGCCACCCAGGCACCCCTGGTTTGCATTTTTAAAGGAGTTACTTTAAGAGGCACCTGAGTGGCTCAGTGGATTGAGCCTGGGACTTCAGCCCAGCTCATGATCACGCAATTCGTAAGTTCAAGCCCCATGTCTGGCTCACTGCTGTCAGTACAAAGCCCACTTCAGATCCTCCGTCCCTGTCTCTCTATCTCTGCCCCTCTCCTGCTTGTGCTCTTTCAAAAATAAATAAAACATTTTTTAAATAAAAATAAATAAAAAATAAATGGATGGCTTCAAAAGTAATTCTGGGAGAAATTCTCGGGAAATGCTTAAACAGATGGTTCTCTCCAAAGATCTCCCTTGATGTGACAGGTGATTCAGTTAATCATCAACTATAAAACTGCAACACAAGACAAGTTCGGGAATTTCAAAACAGACATTAGCATGTATTAGCTGCAAGAATGAAAGGCTAGTAACCCAGGGCCTGAGAAGGGAATGAATGGGGTTGGACTGAGTCTCCAGGTGCATTGGAGCCCAATCCACGAGGATGAAATGAGGCATTATTTGCAAAAACAAACCAGTCCCGGGTTTAAGCATGATTTGCTTTACAAAGTTAACCCACTTTATTCAATACCATTTGGGGAAAGGCTAAGCCAATTTGCCTATTCTAACTATTTTTAGTGAAAATGCTGTGTTTGCTTAAGGCTGAAATCAAACATTCAGGTGCCCTGAAAGCAAACAAAACAGAAAAAAGCACTTAAGAGGTTTAGGTCCATCACATAGTGAATAACTATTAGTAACTTTAAGGGTAAGTGGGCCAAAGAGAAAAACATACTCTCATCTGAAGATTTCACACATCAACCAATTCAAGTGATAAATAACCTTGTTGACATGTTAACATTAACGGGCACATAATGGTAAGACTAGCAGACCACAGTCCAAGTTGACTTCTCTACTGCCTCGGTTTCCTGAGATACATGACCCCGCAAATTTCCTGAGGCACTTACCCCACAAGGTCGTTCCGCAGACTAACATAGTGCACATAAACTGTGCATTCCTCCATGCCTGATATTCACTAGATGTTAGGTGTCAGCTCATAAGATTGTGACAAACACAGTAAAGGAATGACTAATAGTATTAAATAATTTTAGTTGTCACTCCTCCATATATGATCCATTATACAAAGTTATTGAGCACTCATGTTCTCTAATGCACATACCCTTGAGCAGGTGAACCAATTAAGTTGCATCAGATGCTCAAGCCATTTAATCACTGCAAGACTGTAAGCATGCTTGTCCAGCACAGAAGTTCATAAAGCAAACATCCAAGTCTGTACTTGGATATATTTATGTGATACCATAAATACAAGTTTGTTTGTTTTTTTTTTTTTCAAAGAGAGAGAGAGAGAAAGTGTGTGCCCATGAGCGGGGGAGGGATAGAGAGAGAGGAAGAGAGAGAATCTTAAGCAGGCTCCATCATTTAGTGAGGAGCCCTAAGAAAGGCTCCATCTCATGCCCCTGAGATCACTATGTGAGTGGAAATCAACAGTCGGACACTTAACCAACTGAACCATCCACGTATCCTGTATTACCATTGTTATAAAAGCAGAAAATTGCATACATAGTTCCTAAAGAATGACTTACTTTATTTTATTATATTTATTCTTTACTTGAGAGAGAGAGAAAGCATAAGTGTGGGAGAGAGGCAGAGAGAGACTGAACCTTAAGCAAACTCTGTGCTCAGGGTGAAACTGGACACAGGGCTTATCCCACGACCCTGGGATCATGACCAGAGTTGAAACCAAGAGTCAGAAGCTCAACCGACTGAGCCACCCAGGCACCCCAAAAATGATTTTTTTAATGTTTATTTATTTTTGAGAGAGACAGTGTGCAAGCAGGGGAGGGACAGAGAGAGACACACAGAATCCAAAGCAGGCTCCATGCTCTGAGCTGTCAGCTCAGAGCTTGACGAGGGCTCGAACCCACAAACCGTTGAGATCATGACCTGAACTGAAGTCAGATGCTTAACTGACAGAGCCACCCAGGTGCCTCAAGAATGAGTTTTTAAACCAGATACCTAGGGTTTATGAAATCATAGTTTCATTTCGATGGTATGTACAACTTCCAGAGAATTTTTAATTGCTTGGAGTTGCCTTACCTTCTAGTGGGAAGAATCAAACTCCATCAGGTAAATGAGAATATTTGCCTGGGATAAGAAAAGAATGTATTACAAGCAATGTTTATAAATATACTTAAACTAATCTCAAAAAAATGTCCTACCAATTACAATTCCACAAGTGGACGGAAGGCCCGGCTGTAACAGTGTGTGGAAGATATGCACATAAGTGTGGATATTGCATGATATGGACTAAAATTTAAAGACTAAGGTCCTTACTCTAGTGTGTGCTTGCTGTGTAACTTCTGTACTAATCCTTTATTCCTTCATCAAATATGAGAAACGATAATAAAGTTTTTATGAGAATGATTAGAGAGTAATTTTTTAATGTCGTTTTACAAGACTAATTTAGGTTAGTAGTGACCTCTTAACTGGGTGATCCTTTCTCTTTTTTGCTGATTCCATTCACAGCAAACAAACAAAATAATAAGATACAGTTTATTTGTAACTTAGGTCAGAAGGGGAAAATGTCTATATCAAGTGTACGAAGAAGAAAAAAATTAAATGTGTTTTTTTTTGTTCATTTGTTTTGAGAGCGTGTGTGCACATGTGTGCAAGCAGGGGAGAGGCAAAGAGAAAGGGAGAGAGAATCCCAAGCAAGCTCTGTGCTATCACAACTGTGAGATCAGGACCTGAGACCAAATCAGGAGTTGGATGCTCAACCAACTCAGGCATCCCTAAGTGTGGTTTTTAAAAAGTAAATTCCATTCAGTAGGATTAAGGCCTAGAAGACTACCAGGAATGTTAGAAGACTGTGATATATCTAAAAACAATACACATAGGAAGCTTTGAAAAATTCAAAAGAAAATAAGCCAGGCTTGGTTCAACTTTGTCTTCAGAGAGCTTACGTAACTGCACTCAGGGAATACAAAGCCAACATTTACACCTCCAAGCCGTTTCTCTGTTGCTATTATCATATTATGGGTCAATTCTGCCTCGGTGCAGATACAATGGTACAAAGGAATAAGATGAAGATGGAGAGATGGCCATGTAGCAAAAAGGAATCTCTGATGAAATACAGTGATTTTCACTGAAATTTACAGAGCATATCTCTAAACACTGGCCATTGTACAGAAAGCTCAGACTCATCTCATGCATTCTATTAGAGAGCATCTTAATTTTGTATGGCCTGTGGGGTTTTTTGTTGTTGTTGTTGTTGTTCTTTTAATGAACACTGAAACAATAGAGAATATAAAAAGCAAAGCCACCTTGTGGACTGTAGCTTCAGGTTTGAGTAATCACTGCTCTCCTTGTTTTACTGTATTTTGATGAGAGCCAACATTCTAATTACAGTCCAGCATCTCTTGTTCAGCAGGCGGTGCCAATCACACCCCATTATATATTGATGTGGAGTAAGTGCCCGTTAGGGGCTGCTGCAATCACCACCCTAATTTGCCGCTCACGCTCCATCCACGTCAGCGCTCTCGTCTCCAGAGGTAAGAGCAGCTGTACTCTCTGTACTCATTAACCCAGCCGCCCTTGACATTTGTTCCTTTTTTTTTAACCTAATGTCGCAAATTCTCAACTAAAAACAGAGACTTTCAGCCTGTGATTTTTTTTTTGCATTGATTATTTCAGCTGTTTTCCAGGATGTGCACTTGCATCTAAAATATTACTCTTACATTTCACACACTGAGGTTCAAAATTCCAAACAGAAGACCTGCACCTTACTGCGATTTGATGCAATAGGAGGTGATGGTGCAGGGGTGGGGGTGGAGGTGGGGATCGAGCTGAATGTAAGTCCAGAACTTCACTCATTGATCTGAATTTGGCTTTAAAAGCGTTAGAAATGTGTTTCTTGTTGATATTACCAATTGCCTAAAAACCTGAAGCAATCAGTTATGCAGGGTATTTTTTGCACGCAGTGATTCTCATTCCAGAGAAGCTTAGTTTTGATGGGTTCCCACTCTGCTCTGACTCTCCTTTAGCTCTCCAAATGTCCGTTCTTGACAGGACAGCTTATGATAAGTACACTGTGTCTTCACCTTTCCCCACAAGCAGCGGAATTCCAGTGTCTAGCATCTTGCATCTGAAATGGAAGAGATGGGGAAAAGGTATTTGCATTTCTATATTCTCATATAGCAAACGCCCAACCTCCTACCTCTGTCCCCAAAATACAATCCCACAGTCCATCCTTTATCCTCCACAATCATTTTTTCCATAAGGCACAATAATATTGTACTTTATTGATTCTAAAATGTATTCCTCCCCACCCGTACTTTAGCATTTCTGGAATAAGAGTGGGTTTTTCAATCAATGCCATGCCATAATTGGCAGCAATTTTCTTAGTGAACACAAAATAAGGATTAAAAAAACAACCCTTGTGACTCCTTTGATTGTATGAAATTCAGTAAAAATTGGTAGCATTTACTGAAGGTTTACCATGTCCCAATTATTATTTTTTAAATTTTTAAAAAAGTTTTTATTTATTGATTTTGAGAGAGAGGCAGAGCAAGTAAGGGAGGCACAGAGAGAGAGGGATCGACAGAACCCCAAGCAGGCATCACACTGGCAATGGGGAAACCGGATGTGAGACTCAAACTCACAACCATGAGATCATGACCTGAGCCTAGTCGGCAGCTTAACCGACTGAGCCACCCAGGCATGCCCCAATTATTCTTTTTAAGTCTTTTCCCCAACCCCCTCATTTTGATCCTCCACAGGAACCCTATTAATAGGTAAGGACCATTCTTAGCACCGTTTTACAGAAACTGAATCTCAGAAAGATAAAGTGACTTAGTAAGTGACAAAGCCGGGCTTTGAACACAGGTCTGTTTGAGCACCTTTCTTCACTATGTTCCACACACACCTCTCCTCCAGCCAAGCCTGTCCTGGGAAAAGGAGCATTTTCTCTGATCTTCAGTGTTCTTCCATCTAAGGAGTGTTGCTTATCTCTAATTATGGAATATTAATCATGTAAAGTAAAATTGCTTGTCTATTTTATTCAATAAACACTGATACACTTTTTTTCTGGATATTATGAAACTACAAAAATTCCTAGAACACAATCCCTACTTTCAAGGGCTCACAGTCCAGTGGAGAGGCAGACATCCCAGGCAATAATATCAGCAACGGGGAAAGTTCTAGAGCAGGGATAAGTACCAGGTACCTCAGGTGTAAGGCTGAACTTGAGCTGGACTATATGGTTGCTGAAAGGCTTTTTTGAGAAAATGACCTTGAGGTTGAGTTTTGAATCATGAGAATTTACTTCAGGCTTCATGTACAGTGTAAGATGATGAATGAATGAGTGAATGGATGAATCAATAAATCAGTGAAAAAAGGAATCAACCAACTATGGCTTGAAAGAGACTGAGCCCACAACTTGGGGACCTGGATGTGTAAGGAGCAATCACTGAGAGACAAATCCTTGGGGGAGCCTGAGAGGGAATGGAAAAAGGTGAAGAGATGCTAGAGGCCATGGAAACCAAGCACAGGGGCTTCAGGGAGGAAGTAGCCAGCCATGGCCAAAGGTACAAAGAAGAAAAAGCCTGAAAAGAGCTGGTCGAATCAGCTTCCTTGGAAGTCTCGGTGCCCTCAGAGAAGAGCAGACAGGAGGTTTCCAGGTTCCCTCTGCCTCATTTTCACTTAGGGACTAAGGCCCAGAAGGATTGGTGGGATCCCTGTGTGGATCAGCTGCCCGTAGACAGCAGGCGCGGGACGTCTCCCAGCACGCGGGAAGAGGCTGAGGGCAGCCTTGCAGCACAGACCACCGCCCCGCCGCAGCCTGCAGGAAATCCCAACTGGAAAAGCGCAGGTGAGGGCCGCGGGGGTGCTGGAGCGTTGCCTCCAGCGCTGCCCTCGCTGAGCGCCACGGGGCGGGGGGGTGCCCCCGGACTCCTGGGCACGCAGTCCCTCCCCCCAGAGGAGCCAAGGTTGGGCAAACGTTCACAGATTTTCCTCAGGCCCCTGGTGTCCGCTTTTACTACTAACATATCGGCTCTTGTGACTGCAACCGACTTTTTTAAAAAATTTATTTATTTATTTAGAGCGAGCGCGCAAGCATACACGCACGAGGGGGGAGGGGCAGAGCGCAAGGAAGAGAGCGCGTCAATCACAAGCAGGCTCCGCGCTGTCCGCGCAGAGCCTGATGCAGGGCTCGGTCGCACGACCTGTGAGATCAGGACCTCAGCCGAAGAGAGTCGGCCACCTCCCTGCCTGAGCCACCCAGACGCCCACGCAGGCAACTTTTTGGGACCTACGACTGACTTTACAGGCGAGAGGCCCCGCCTGACCTCACACCCAGGGGCAGGAAAAAAGGGCCCACAGAGTGGGTTTGAAGGGACAATGAAACAAAGTGACGTGGCTTTAGGATCCCACCCTATCAAACCCAGTTCACGGAATGAAAAGATCACGAGCCAAATCGAGAGGGAAAAGGAAAGATTACACGGGGCGTGGCGGGCGTGGCCGGCTGTCACTAACCCGCCACGCAGGGCGCGGGTCCGTGCGCATCGCGGCTCCTGCAGGCGGGACGACCCCCGCACGGCTCCCGCCCCGCCGGCTTCCAGCGCACGGGCGCGGAGCCATGCCCGAAAATACAGTGTGAAACCATCAGCTCTAGAAAGGGAGAAAGCCCGGCTTAGAACGAGAGGACACGGGCGGGAGGCGGCAGGGCCTCTCCGAGGAAACTACCGCTGAGCTAAGAAGTTCACGATGCGTGCACCTCAGGCAGAGGCGGAGGGAGGCCCACCCAGGACACGCGTGCCACTGGGTGGGCGTGGCAGGAAGGGCGGGACCTCGGGACTTCGTGCCAGGGCCCTAGGACTCCAGCTCTGGGCCCCGCCCTCGGTGCCAAGGTGTCTCCCCAATCTTCCCATGGAGAATCGCGGCCTAAAGGTGCGTGTACTGCGCCGGGTCTAATGACTGAGAGTATTCGGCTCCGACCCCCCTCCACCCCCCCCGCCCCCCGCAAGTCCTTCTCCTGTGAAGATACTGGTGCGAGCACACTTTCTTGGGACACTCGGCAACATTTGTAAATGTGATGGGGTAAAGTGCCCCAGGGCATATGCTTGGTGTTACCGTTTCGTTTCTCCTCCGCGTGTTACTGAGCACTAGTGAGGGAGCTCTTGAGTGTTAGTCAAGGAGGTAAGACATTGCACTAAATGGCTCTCTGGGAGTGTGCACACGGAGCTTGCATCCCAGCTGGGAAGCCGAGAGACGTGGGAGCCGGTTTTCAGGACAAGCATTGCTGATTTCACATTTGCAAGTTCTGGTGTTAAGTCAGAACAAAAGGCTACAGGGAATCAACTAAAGGGGGGCTGCTCCCTGGCTCTGTAACAATTAGCTTAAGGCTCCTACTCTGAAAGTAATTCACAGCCCCCTCATCTTTTAAGCCAGTGCTACTTAAACTACAACCCAGGGACCAGGTCCTGTTCCATTCTGCAAATTGTGTGTAACCCGTCTGCAATACGTACAGAAACAAACTAAGCATTTAGAACTTTTGTGGCAACATGACAGAATGGTTTTATGTCTGCTGAATCTGAAAAGGAAGGAAGGAAGGAAGGAAGGAAGGAAGGAAGGAAGGAAGGAAGGAAGGAAGGAAGGAAGGAAGAAGGGAGGGAGGGAGGGAGGGAAGGAAAGAAAGAAGGAAGGAAGGAAGGAAAGAAGGAAAGAAGGAAAGAAGAAGGAAAGAAAGAAGAAAGAAAGAGAAAGAAAGAAAGAAAGAAAGAAAGAAAGAAAGAAAGAAAGAAAGAAAGAATTGAGCTTGTGTTTTGTAGGTCTTTGGAGGGTTTTTTAAATTTTTCTATTTTATTTATTATTATTTGTAAAACTATTGATCTACAATGGATTTAAGACAGAATTGGTCCTTCTACACATGTGTTCTGAGAAACGTTGTTCCGAGCCACTAAGTGGGCCTCAAAGGCAGTCCACTCAGAAGAACAGGTAGTTAAACACGACAGTTCCCAAAGGGTCGAGAGACACCAATGGCGAGTGAGGAACCACCCTGTAGACTTTCTGATTCAAAACAGAATCCTTGGCCAGATCATTGGCAGCTTTCCAGATTTTTGCCAGCAGGAAACACAGATCAGGAGGCTACACTCCCCTTGAAAAATCAGATTTATCCAGAGCGACACTTAATTTCACATGAAATCCACAAAAATGTGAGCTGGTCAACTAGAGGCACAGAGACTGTTGCCAGTGGTGTCTTCACAGCTAAGTGTCACGTCTGTTCTTTCTGACTCAAAGAGGATGGAAGCGTCCTGAGCTGATACAGTCACAAAGCCTGTGGCAAAAATCCCTGAATGGCCGCAGCTGTATTACCAGTTAAATAAAATCTGGTATTATGGGTACGAAACCAGCCCTTTAAGGTCACCACATGTAGCTGTATGGTTGTTCCTGCAGCGGCTGAGAGAGGTGAGGTCTGCATTTAGACTGATTTTGGCCACGGAGGTGCCACAACATCCCCAGTGGAATGCTTCGTGGCAACATGTGTCTCACGGAGCCAGCCCATCGGCTCTCATGGGCAACGAAAACTAATGCGTCCTTAGCAAACATCGCCAGGTTCCGTGAATTGTGCTCTTAGCTATTCTCAAAGGTCTTCAGTTGGTGTCTTTTATTAGACTAAATTAGTTGGATTTTTACAGGCAGAAAAAATATTTTCCCATATCTTTTGTGATTTTCCCACATGTCTATTACATCCTGTGCCCAGTAGGTTCTGAGTAAATGTTGACTAACCCATTAATAAAATGATGTAAATCAAACAGCAGGTTTCTTTTTTTCACTTTCAGTGTATTTCTTTATTATTATTATTATTATTATTATTAATATTTTGCTGGTGTTTTAGAAATAGAACAACATAGAAAAAATAATGCAAACGTGGTTCATTTGGATCCTGTGGCCTCAGGTATCATGCCCAGCCATAGAACTTGGCAAATATATATCAATACCTGATGAGCTCAGGCAAAATCCAAGCTACTCGCCCATTGAGGAAGCCTCAACTGAGGAGATTTCTTGAAGGGAAATTAAGAAACAGAAAACTAAAGCACTTTCCTTTTTTTTCCTTTTTTTTTATTTACAAATAGTTTATTGTGAAATTAGTTTCCACATAACACCCAGTGCTCATCCCCACAAGTGTCCTCCTCCATGCCCGCCCCTCCTCCCCCCCACATCCATCAGTCCTCAGTTTTTGTCAGCATTCAAGAGTCTCTCATGGTTTCCCTCTCCCCCTTGTTCCTCCGTGAAGTTCCTCCTAATCCTCCTATACGTGCAAACATATGATATTTGTCCTTCTCTGCCTGACTTATTTCGCTCAGCATAACACCCTCAAGGTCCATCCATGTTGCTACGCATGGCCACATTTCATTGTTTCTCATTGCCATGTAGTATTCCATGGTATAGATAAACCACATCTTCTTGATCCATTCATCCGTGGATGGACAATTAGGCTCTTTCCATGTTTTAGCTATTGTTGAGAGTGCTTAAAGCACTTTCCTATTCTTTTCTCTCCGCCCCACCCCCCCACACTTTTTAAAAAAATCTCTTCTTGAATTTCCCAAAAATTATGCAGAAAGGCTCAGATGGAAACTGAATGTGTTCTTCGTGGCAGTAGTGAAGGCAGCCGCAACACCCAGGGAGCAAGGGCCTAGCTACGAGGGAGCCGAGGAGGCATGACGATGGCAAAGCCAAGGGAGATAGAGCCCAGGAGGGTAGAGTCCCATCTCTGAGAGTAAGCCTCAAGCCATCACTGTAACACAAGTCCATCTGGGAAAGAATCAGAAGCACTTAGGGCATAGAAATTCTGTTCCATTCTTCCCTCATCATCTCCTTGTCTCCTTCTCTCCTGCATTTACCTGCCCCATCCCCATCTTTGCTTAGCCAAACCCACGTCCCTTTTCTCATAGAGAAAAGAAGGGAACTTGCTTGATTGGGGGTTGGGAAGTGGCCCACATTATGTTTTGAATCAAAGGTTCCATTTTCATGTGTTACCCCATCACCTCTGACTTCCCTGCAAGTGAAACCAACAACTCCTTTGAGAAAGACCCCAAACCCTTCAAATAGTGTAAGTCTCAGCCTCCCTAAGTAAGATGGCGTCCACGCTAACTAAACCCTTTGAAAAATACAAGCTGTGTTTTAGACTCTTGTTAACAGCCTGTTCCGGAAAAGACCTATTTGGTGATGCCTCTGTAATGCCATCTGGTAACAGTATTGTTCCTATTCTAAGTGAGCACAAGTCGTAATAGAGAAGGTAAAGATGGAGAAGGGAACTACAAAATATACGATAAAAAAACACCAGAGGCCCACGTCTCCAGAACCTTGTCCTTTTTCAGATGACTTTATAAAAGCTGAGAATTAGGCAACAGGGGGAAATAAAAGAGAAAAAAAGGAAAGGGCTTTGCCTGTTATTCCTATTTCCTTTGTTTGATTTTTCTGAGAAATGCGTTTTGTAGCATAATTTTGGCATATTTGCTATTGGCAGAAGCTTGTAGAATAATTCCTTCATTAGTGTGCAGAATTTGATTCAACAATTCATTTTAAAGGAATGAATTTTAAAAATTCCACCTGTAATGGAATTGCATAAGCTATATTAGGATATTTCCTAAGATATCAGAAAAGGGATTTTTTTTTTAATTAAACAGAAAGTGAAGGAAGGACAAAGAGGAAGAAAACTGGAAAAAAAAAACTAAAAGCCAACTCTAAAAGGGAGCAAAGCATTTAATTCCTGCTAAAGTGAAACCCAGTTACTTGTGCAGTGATGTGTTTCTCATTAATAGGTATTTGTGAGGCCACAGAGGAAGTCAAGGACAGATACGTGATGCTTCCCTAAGTCTGTCATAAACCTTCTCCATTCACCTCCTAGAACAGCTGCACACTCCTAGCTATCTAACCATTTGCAGCAACAGTGGAGAACAGAGGCAATCCAGCAACATAGAGATAGGTCTAGATTGTATCTGAGGACATCTGTCTCCTTCCTTGTAAAAGGCTGCAGCTCCCTAACATCTTAGAGACTTGTGCACCCTCCTCATTCATAGCTTGGTGTCTGAAAGCAGATCCAGAGTGGAGGAGGTTGTAACAAGATTCTAAAACACATCTTGTACTTGTTTCTAACTGACAATAGAGTGTGTGTGTAATCTTTTTGGGGAGAGGAAGGTTTATTGTATTTGGAGAAATTTTCCTCTTCCTCAAAGACTCTGTTGAGCTCCACTTGCTAGATTTGTAATAGTCACAGAAGGGATAGGGTAATGAGTAAATACAGAACCTAATTCAAAGTCTGACCCCAACCAAAGATACGGGCAAGCAAGCTCCTTCCTACAGACACACAGACACACAGACACACACACACACACACACACACACACACACACACACACACATACACTCCTGAGGTGCAGTAATTCCCTCAGGCAGGCTAGCCTTAACATGACCTTGAAGGGCCAGTGCCACACAAGACAATACCCCCATCCAACCTCAAGACAGAGCTGAGGAAGCCAGAACTCCCTCTGGCACTCTCTGGTCCAGAATTTGGCTAGTATCCAGTTGGACTCACAGAATCCAATACTTGAGGTTTCATTCATATTATAAAGGCATGTTGTCAGGGTGCCAGGGTGGCTCACTTGGTTGAGCGGTGAACTCTTGGTCTCGGCTCAGGTCATGGTCTCACGGTCATGGGATCGAGCCCTGAGTTGGGCTCTGCACTGGGTGTGGAACCTGCTTTGGATTCTCCCTCTCCCTCTGCCCCTCCCCTGCTTGCACTTGTCCATGTTCTCTCTTTCTCCCTCTCTCAAACATAACTAACTATATAAATAAAAATAAAAATAAACACTTTTTAAAAAATGCCTTGCCATTCATTCTTTCTTTCATTCAACCAACACTTGAGAATTTACCATGTCCCAGGCCTTGTTCTAGGAGCCATGAATACAGCTATGAACAAAACCAAGTCCCTGCTCTCATAGAGTGTAGACATCCACGTATATCTTTGCAAGTCACTCTAAACCATTCCATGGAGATAAAAGTAGAATATGAATACATTATCACAACCAAATAAAAGAAATAAAATATTTGAGGGAGACTGTGTGCATATTCTTGCTTCCTCTCTTTTTTTTTCTTAATGTTTATTCATTTTTGAGAGAGTGAGAGAAAGAGCAGAAGCAGTGGAGGGGCAGAGAGAGAGAGGGAGACACAGAATCCGAAGCAGGCTCTAGGCTCTGACCTGTCAGCACAAAACCTGACTCAGGGCTTGAACCCACAAACCCTATGTTCATGACCTGAGCCAAAGTCAGACACTTAACTAACTGAGCCACCCAGGTACCCCCTTCTTCTCTTTCCTGAATCTCATGTGCCTCTGCCCTCTGTCTTTCACACAGAACCCAGGCTTAAAAGCTAATGTGTTCAGTATAAAGGAGTTTCATTCTCAGAGTATTTGTAAATTAAAGTGACCTTTGAGGTTAAAAACTCTCTTTCAAAATCAAACTTTTGTGGAAATGGGCTGAGCCAGAGACACCAGAAGTGGCAACAGGAAAGGCAGCATGGCGTTTGGAGTTGCCATGTGTCCTGAATGACTCTTCCAATTGGGCAGCAGGATTCTCATCCCTGGGCTGGATGAGCAAGGGGCTGTAGTCCCCTGAGAGAAGGAAGAAAGGAAAGTCCTGGTAAGATTCAATAGAGAGGAAATTTATTGTTTGAAAGCCATTGATGCCTCTATTTTGTATTTTTTTGTCAAGGAACTCAGCCGTGGAATTCATTCATTGATCAGTAAAAACTTACTGAGTGTCCACTTTGTATCATGAACTATTCTAAGCACTAGGATATATATCAGTGAACAAAATAGGCAGAAATCCCTGCTCTCCTGGGGCTTACATTCTAGAAAGAGTACAGAAAATAAAAATAGCACAGAGTTCAGAAAAGTAGAGAAATGGCCTTGATAAATGGTAGCCTATCAGCAAGTGATAAATACTACATATAATATAAAATACATTGTATATATATTACCCATAAATATAAAAATATAAAATGGGGCCAGGGGAAAAAGAAAGCTCTGTGAGGTGTGCAGTTTTAAAGGTATGATAGGTCAAGTGAAACTAGGTTAGAAATCATGAAAATAATTCGTAAATAGCCTCTGGCTTGGAAAGTAAGTATTATGCTTTTAAACAGTTCAAGGGTCTGATAAGAAACGATGGTAGGAACAGGAAGGTATTTTGAAGTCTTCCACGTGCTGGGGGTTCCCAGTCCCATTTCCGCCCCACCCCCACCCGGCACTGTAGGGTTCCGGGGTTTCTGGGCAGATGTCCCCTACCAAGTGGGCCACCTCCCAGCGTCTTCAGGCCACGGCTGCCTCTGGTCTGCTTCATTTTTCAATGCTTTTTTATCCACTTTCCCCGATCTCACTTTGTCCAGTTCTGTTTTCTAGAAGAACAGGCTTCCTCTCCACTGCAACGTTCAGGAGAAGAATACAGTTGTAAGCGCACATACTATGTGTTTAAACATTTTAAGTTGAAAATCGGTCTAATTAAATAAATACATTAAATGTGTTAAATAAAATATATTCTAAACTCCTAGCTTGGCTTGTATATTTCATGACACGCTGGCCAGGGTGCATTCAGAATTCTTGATTTCTTTGCATTCTACACCTGGATGAGCTATGTGAGGGAAAGCCATCTGCAGGCCCTTGACCCTCAGCAATCCCACCTCTCTGCCCACCCCCATCCCTGTCCTGTACCCAGCACACCCCATCCCCGGCCCTGTGCTGTCCCCAGGACTCCTCTCCCCACCCACTCACACCTCTCCTACCCCTGTATTTCTCCAGCCCACATGTCCAAGTTCCATCTAATCCCTGAAAACAGCCTCCTCTTAGCCAGACCTCTGACCTGGAATTGCACATACTACAGCGCAGTCCACGTCTGAGATAACAGGCCTAAGGCATAGGCTCATTTATTCCCTGGATGTGAAGGCCAGGAATATACTCTGGGTGGGCAACTCTTTGGCCATATGGATTCTGTACCATGAGGAGGGGTATGTCCAAAAGCAGGTCAGAGTGAGGCACAGGGAAAGAAAGAGCAGAGACCCAGTGTGCACAATCTTGAGCTGAAACCTAATATTGCTACTGGTGCTGTAGAGCTGTCACCATCATCATCATCATTATCATCAAGAAACTGAGCATCTGGCTCAGCATCCCTCCTCATCAGGGAAATACAAATCAAAACCACACTGAGATACCACCTCACGCCAGTCAGAGTGGCTAAAATGAGCAAATCGGAGAACTCTAGATGCTGGCGAGGATGTGGAGAAACGGGCACCCTCCTACACTGTTGGTGGGAATGTAAACTGGTACAGCCCTCTGGAAAACAGTGTGGAGGTTCCTCAGGAAACTAACAATAGAACTCCCCTATGACCCAGCAATAGCACTGCTAGGAATTTACCCAAGGGATACAGAAATGCTGATGCATAGGAGCACATGTACCCCAATGTTCATAGCAGCACTCTCCACAATAGCTAAAACATGGAAAGAGCCTAAGTGGCCATCAACAGATGAATGGATCAAGAAGATGTGGTTTATCTATACCATGGAATACTCCATGGCAATGAGAAACAATGAAATCTGGCCACGTGTAGCAACATGGATGGACCTTGAGGGTGTTCTGCTGAGAGAAATAAGTCAGGCAGAGAAAGACAAATATCATATGTTTGCACGTATAGGAGGATTAGGAGGACCTTAACTGAGGAAGAAGGGGGAGAAGAAGGGCGGAAATGGTGGGGAAAAGGGAGAGAGGCAAACCATGAGAGAGTCTTGAATGCTGACAAAAACTGAGGACTGATGGATGTGGGGGGGAGGGGGGATGGGCATGGAGGAGGGCACTTTGGGGATGAGCACTGAGTGTTATGTGGAAACTAATTTGACAATAAACTATTTATAAAAAAATAAAACAACAACAACAACAACAAAAAAAAGAAACTGAGCATCTGTAACTATACCTACACATTCTTTGAGTATTTCCCTATCATTGAAGTGGTACTCTCTATTTTTTTAAGTTTATTTATTTATTTTACTAATCTCTACACCTAACATGGGGCTCGAACCCATGACCCTGAGATCAAGAGTCATACTCTACTGGTTGAACCAATAAAGCAGCCCAAAGTAGTACTCTTTAAACCACAAAAACCAAATACCTTCCATGCGCCATACTATATTTTTGTAGTGTTTTGCCTTTGAACAAACATTGTTAATGACACATTCTTGAAGTGGTTTATTTTGACTTTAATTGATCCCATAGCCTAATTAATTATGGAATATGCTTGTCACCTACTACCTCTTAAAACAAGGCCCTTTTCCCACTGTAAACAACTAAAAAAGAAATAAACAAATGATTGCTAACATTGAAAAATAATCACCAGTCTATTTTCTTTTTAAACGTTTATTTATTTTGAGAGAAGGAGACAGAGCACTAGCAGGGGAGAGGCAGAGACAGAATCCCAAGCAGGCTCTGCGCTGTCAGCTCAACAAGGGGCTCAGTCTCACGACCTGAGCTGAAATCAAAGAGTCTGTCACTTAACCAACTGATCCACCCAGGTGCCCCATCCCTGGTTTATTTTCAATGTGTGTGAAGCAAGTGGTGCTTGAGGATTACTGAAAAATATACCAAAGCACGTAGTAATTAAGCAGAGGCTCACCGCATTTGAAAAAGAAAGTATATAGAGTGAAAAGGAAAAGTCCCCCACTTACTCTCCAGTTCCATTCACAGGCGAAACCAACTGTCCAGCATTTTGTATCCTTCCCAAAAGTTTTCTCTGCTTGTACACATTCATACTCTATGCAGATTCCTTTTTTGATAGGAGAGGGGAGTACCTAAACCTGGATTATATTCATCTGCAATTTGCTTTTTTTCCATTAATAATACACCATGAACATCTTTTTAGGTCAGTATATATAGGGAGCAACCATATTTGTCTTATTAGATGCTTAGTATTGATGGGTGTCCCCATTCATGATCATTGAAATCATTTCCAATATTGTATTTCTACAGATAATACTGCTTTGTGTGTGTTATGTATATATGTGTATATATTCATACATCTTTATGAATTTGTAGAAGAGTCCAAGAAATGGGATAGATACAGTCCATAGAGTATACAACTATCTTCCCAAAGTGCTGTGATCTTTTATATAACCATCAATAGTATGCCTTTTCTCCCTCACTTACATCAAACATCATATGGATCTTTTGAATTTTTGCCAATCCCATAGGTAAAAAACCTTACCTCTAATTTGTATTTCTTTTTTTAATTGTTTAAAATTTTTAAATGTTTGTTTTTCAGAGACAGTGAGAGAGAGAGAGAGAGAGAGAGAGAAGGAGGGACAGGGAGAGAGACAGAATCCCAAACAGGCTCCACACTGTTAACGCAAAGGCGGATAGGGGGCGACAGTTGACATCATGACCTGAGCCCAAACCAAGAATCCCATGCTGAACCGCCTGAGCCACCCAGGTGCCCCGCATTTCTTCACTCTTTAAATTATTAGTTCAATCAATGCATGTTTATAGGACCCTTGTAATTCTTCTTCTTCTTTTTATTCAAGTTTGTTTTTTATTTGAGAGAAAGCCCGCGCATGTGCGCTCGGGCGAGCGGGGGAGGGGCAGAAGGAGACGACGGGAGAGAATCTGAGCCTTGAGTGTGCCACCATCCGAGAAGGGAGGAAAAGGGAAAGCACTGCATGCAGTCTTTGCCTTTGATAAAAAAAATGAGTCAAGTCTGTTTTTATTTTAATTTTGGTAATTAGACAGTCTTGTGAGATTTTTGTGTGCACTGTTGCACAGTAACCATTAAAGCGCGTGGGTTTCAGGAGAATGGAGGGCACGGGGCGGGCGGGGGCCTCAGTGAGGAGGAAGAACCCCCCTGGCTCCGTGGTTCCAGGGGTGTCGGGCGTTGGGAGGACCACAGGGAAGCCGTGACCTCAGGGAGAGCCATAGTTTGGTTAGAGCAAGAAGCTGAGAACATTGAGGGATGAGGTGGGGCGGGGGTGGGGGTGGGGGCGGTTGTTGATGCCCAAGGGCTGGCGTGAGGGTCCCTGGGTTTGGGGAGGGGTGGGAGGCACGGACAGAATGAGGACAGCGTGGTACCGTGGAGACCGCGGGGCAGGAGAGGAGTGACCTGGGGCCCGAGGCCTGGGAGCGCGAGCGAACAGAGCTACAGGCATAATGAGATTAGCCCTAATAGACTCAAAAGAGATGCTGGTGGGGAGGCTGCGGGTGGTTTTTCATTAGTAGTTAAATGATCTCCTGTTTCGTCTCGTTAGTTTCCTACATGTGCTTTGGAATTTTGTTCGCGGCCTTTGTTTTGTTTACTTTCTTTCCCTGCGTGTGTGTGTGTGTGTGTGTGTGTGTGTGTGTGTGGTTCGTGGCCTTTGTTTTGTTTACTTTCCGTGTGTGTGTGTGTGCGTGTGTGTGTTTGGGGGGGTAGAGGGAAGGTCTGCCTTGTTAATTCTTTCCAAGCTCAGCCCCTACGGCCCTTCCATTGTGCCTGCAGGGAGGCTCCTGGGGCCGTCTAGATGCTTCGACACCAAGTGTTTTCCTGGTTGCCTCATTCAACGGGGAAGTGCCTCGGCCCGGGCTTGGGAGGGGGCTCCGAGCTTGCTGCTCTGCGCCGCCGCATCCGGCCGGTGTGAACGGGCACGTTCATGCCAGCTGCAGCCCGGTGCGGTGACCCCAGCTTCTTTAGACTTCTTTCACCCGCGGGGAGGCCCGGCTCTGGTCTCCCAGCCATGAGGGTAAAAGCCACAGGACACACTAGGAAACGTAGTGGCGGGGCCCTCATTCTTCCGCTGACCTGGACACGTTTCAGCTGCGTCAGAGATTTAAAGGTGAAAAGAGAATCTAAGTTTTTAAAAAAATAATCAGAGCTGGGGAGGGTTTTTAGAAGAAGGTAGTTGTGTAAATCAAAAGATAAATGATCACACAGTGAATGAAAAGGTCTTACAAATCAATTTTTATTGAGATATGTGTGTAAGATATATTAGTTTCAGGTAACAACGTAATGATTCAGTTTTTGTGTATCTTGCAAAATGATCACAGTCTAGTTAACATCCATACCACGCAGAGTTACAAATGTATTTTTCATAGTGATGAGAACTTTAAAGATCTACTCTCTAGCAACTTTCAAAAACACAATACAGTATTATTATCACAGTCAGCATGCTGTAATTATAGCCCCAGGATTTATTTATATTTTATAACTAAAAGTTTGTACCTCTTGACCCCCTTCACCCATTCCACCCACCTTCTCCTCCTGCCTCTAGCAACCAGCAATCTGTTCTCTGAATCAGAGTTTGGTTGATTTTGTTTTTAATTTTTATATTCCATATAGAAGTGAGATCATACGGTAATTTGTCCTTTTCTGGCTGACATATATCACTTAGTGTAATGCCCTCAAGTGAACAAAAGGCAAGGTTTCCTTCTTTCTTAAGGCTGAAAAATATTTTATTGTACATATATACAACATTCTATTTATCCATTCATTAGCTTGCTCCCATACCTTGGCTATTGTAAAGCTGCAGTGAACATGTAGATATCTTTTCAAGTTTGTTTTTTTTTTGTTTGCTTACAAATCAATTTTTAAATAACCAATAATATCCAATAGAAAAATGAACAATAAATATAAGCAGCTCATCAGAAAAAAAACCCACAAATATATATTTTAAACATAAAGAATCTAGAAATGTCACTATGAAAGAGAGGAAAATTAAAGCTGTGCTAAATAATATTTTCCCTAGTGTGTTGCACAAGATAGGATATCAGCTACTCTGTCTTTGCATGGTGCTGACCTGTCACAAACGCAGATGGGTCAGAGAAATGCTTAATGTATTTTTTTTATGTGTTTCATATCCATGCGTTTAAACATGCTGTTCCTTCTGCATAGAATGTTCTTTGGCCCTTTGTCTTAAAGATTTATAAGAGAGATCTAACTCCAACTCATCCATCAAAACTCAGCTCATCTCACCTTCTCCAGGAATGGCTTCCTTAGTTACCATCATGACCATCCTAGCCCTATTACTCTGTCTTCTGGCTTTCTGTGTAATCTCTTTTGGTTGTTTTCTAAATTTGATCATATCCTTGTCTCATTGATTTCAATCATTGATTTCAATCATTGATTTACTTGTTCCATTTCCCAACTACTCTGTGAGAGCGCCAAGTCTAATTTGATTTTGCGTTCCCAAGGCCTAGCTCATTGGAAGCACTCAAAGATTCTTTGTTGGATGTATGAATGAAGAACTTGTTACTTCACTCAGAGATTATACATAGTTGGTTTAGTGGCGCTGGGTTATGTGCTAAGCACTCTCCACTGAGAGGCAGTGTTGTGCAGTGAAAAGCTCTTAGCTTCGCAACCCAGAAAGCTAGGGCTCCCACAAAGCGGTTTGGCCACCTTCTACCTGCCCGTCCCTGAGCCATGTACAACCTTAAGATCCTGACAAGGTGGGAAGAATGAGAGGAATATTTCTCCTACAGAATCTTTGAGAGGATTATAGGTAATATACCAGATAATTTAGGTAAACTACCCAGTATATCATAGATGCATTTATCATAAGGTAGCTCTCGATTACTTGTTTATATAATAATAAGCACAATTGCACATAGAGGCCTAGATCAAAGGCGTGACCTTCCTAATCATGCTGCAAATGATCCTCACATGAAAAGCTCTCAGCCCACTTCTCACCTCTGTCGGAGGGACCAGGGTTGGAAGTCTAGGGCTCAGAGGTTTTCGGGGCTCCATAGTCTGGGGCTTAACAACTCAAGGGCTTGAAGGACTATTATTGCCAGGCCCTGGTTCAGCTGCATGTGCATTAAATAGATTTTTGTGCACTGGCCTGGGAAACAAGCCACCATCTATAATTCTGTTTCTATGGGGAAAGGCTTTCTGTGTTCCAAACAACCAACTTACTAATGAACTCCTGGAACACAACCTATTTGTCGACGGGGACCGGCTGACTGGGTTTACATGGCTGAGCCAGCCGCCGGAGCGACTGCACAGTGTTGATCTAATTATAATGAATTCTCTACGGTGACTAATCGAGCTGTGGTCTCCACAATTGAAGAGGAATTTTGAAAAATTGGAGAGCGTTCTACAAAGAACCACAAAGATGATGAAGGACTGAAGGAAAATCTAGTCCGGTCTCTGTAGTTTTAAGAGGACTGTAGAAACTGCCCATGTAATAATCCTCTCAAATGAAAAAAGTGTCTGATTCTGCACTGCGTCAAGTGCATTTATTACTTGCAAATTGACAATGGATTAATTGGTACAGAAGGGAAACAGTGTTTGTGGGGCCCCCATATCAGGACATCAGACACTTCACAGGCCTTTTATACACATTATTTAAATGTATCCTTATAACCACTGTGCCAGATAGACATCATTATGTCTGTTTCACAGATGAGGAAACTGATTTTCAGTGAGATTAATTTGTCAAAAATCTGATAGCTAATCTTGCAGGACATAGATTCAAATGCAGGCTGGATTCGTTCCAAAGCCCCTCTAACCCATTTTCTACATTACAGCCAGAGGGACCTTTCCGAAGTATAAACTTGATCATGTCCTTCTCCTGCATAAAACAGTTCCCTGGTCCCACTCTGCTCCTGGGATAAAACTCAAATCAATGGGTCCCTGAGCGTCTTGCCTCCTGTACACCACCCTTGTCTCCTGCCGTCACCTGGCTTCCTCAGCCCCACTGCTGTGTCCAGATTATCTCCCTGTTTGTCGGCCCTCCTTCTGCTTCGGGCCTCCCAGCCTTCACACACGTAGTTCCCTCTGCTTTCCTGCTTTTCATCTTCTGCTCAGCTTTCTTCTATTCACCCTGTGGATATCAGCTTGTACATGCCTTCCTTGGGAAGCCTTCCCTGCACCTTCAAATACGGGCTCATCACCCCTTCCCCATGATCTCCCCGCATGTCCCATTTCCCATATCACAGTATTGATCACACTGCACTGTAACTGCATGTTAGCATTCAGCCTTAAATACCACCCCCACCATACGCACGGGCGCACACACATGCCCACACGCACACACACACCTTACTCGATAATTAATTGACGAATGTCAAATGGTCATATCACATTATTTTTACAAACAATAGTTAAAATATTGACATCTACAAAACATTTACCTTTTTTTTTTTTAAAAAAAATGAGGATTTGAGGTTATTTTGATCATAACATGGCTCTTCCTTATTTTCCCTTATGCTTTCTTGAGAGGAAGGAGAGAAATACAGCTGCCAGTACGATGCTGGGTGTTGCGTAAAATATTTGCACGCCCCTAGGAGTGTGTCCCCGGTGGACATCATCCATCATCTGGGTCGTGGCAGAAAAGAGGATTGAGAACCTTCCATCTCCTAGCTTCAGGAAGGACCCAGTGAATCCATTACATTTGAAAGAACATTGATCTTTGTAACTCCTCCAGAGAGAAATCTCCAACCCTATCTGTCAAACAACCCTTAGGGTAAGGAAATTCATCCTTTTGGTTAACTTTAATAGGCCAGTTTCTGTGTGTGCTCTTGGCAACAGAGTAAAAGCAGTCATTCCCCTCCACGCTGTGGTTCTTCTGCAGTTCATGTCCATTGCTGATGCTTCTTAAGTCATCCTGAAGCGTTTCCTCTCTAGGCTGTATAATCCCAGGTCCTCTAGCCCCTCTCTGCCGGTCGCTGAATGACTATTTGGCTTTTGCTGTGAACTCTCTCCACTTTCTCTCAATCCCATTGAACTATGGAGACCAGAGCCAGCCCCAGCTCTCTGTTACAGCTCAGATCCGTGCAAAGCAGTGTAGCAATTACCTCATGACACAGACATGCTTTTCATTTGCCACAGTTCTCTGCTTGCATTTTTTTTTAATCATCAGAACTGCAGGGTTGTGACAATTCCTCCCGGTCAACTGGCTATCCACTAAAGCTATACTTTCAATTTTCCAGCCAACTGCTTTCGAGTGGTTGACACCTTGCCTTTGAATATGTTCACTTTTCAGCTCCAAGTGCACAACCCTGAATTTTTCTCTGCTGAACTCCATCCGGTCTATGTCCTGTTATTCCAGTTGACCAGCATTGCCTTCCATGACTACTCTGGCCTGCAGGAATCCAGGAATCTTTTCCTTTTGTGGTACCTCCGGGTTTGTGTTTTCAGCTGCCTACTTCCTGTGTGTATTTTTATTGATCAGTGCATTAGATTAAGCTAAATTATGCTGCTGTAAACAAATCACTCCCAAGTCTCAGTGGCTTAAAACAATACTCTTGGCTTTTCTTTTCCTCATTTGCACTCCATTGTCCACTCTGATCATCATACTTATTCCACAGTCCAGGCTACCAGTTCTGCCATCTTGTGTCACTGCCGTCTCAACGCGATGAGCATTCAGGGTTTGTTAGGCCAGGGCCACAAAGCATGGAGGATGGAGAAGTTTCACACATTCCTGCCATGTAGACATGCCACAGGTTGCTTACTCTAACATTTCTTTGGTTGTAGCAAATCATGTGACTGTGACTAATTCCAAGGGAATACGTGCTCTGAAGGAGAGAACTGAAGAGGAATCTTTGTATTCACTAATTAATAAGGTCTCTCACAACCCATGAAATTCTAATTTTCCTAAACACAGCAATGTTGTCTTTTATTTTTGTATCATCTGTAAATACTTGTAAGAGGACTTTTGGACTCTGGGCCTTTTTTTCTCCCGCTGAGCATCTCTGACAAAAATTGAAGCATTTTTCTATTCCATGGTCCAGATTATATAGGAAGATATTAGCTCAAAGACCAGATTCCACAAAAGGCTGCCAGCAGAATAGTAAGACTGAACCCTAATATACACTTTTCTCCACTGATAAAGGTGCTGTACAAGGTAAGATTGTTAGGAAACTGGTGGCATGAACTTGTGAGAGACATGTCTCTCAATCTACCAGATCCACTGCTCGGCCAGATATGCTATTCTAACTGGTTGTATGTTGCAAATAGGAGATGTGCAGACCAGCTGTTTTCAAATCTAAAGAAGACAAAAGGATCTACTGGAGAAGCTGAGCACCCCAGAAGATAAAGCATAGTTGATTGCAAACCCGAGCTTCACTTAGCCTCTAGGGAAGTCTGTGACCTTGGAAAAGTCATCCCACCCCAGTAGACCTGGGCTCCAGCAGTGTCTGGGAATAGGGTGGGACTTGACCTGTGATTCTCAGCTCTAGATGCTTTTCTGAGTGCCCTAAGGAGATGTTTTTTTTTTGTTTTTTGTTTTTTTTTTAGATAGATCCTTAGGCCTCACCTAGACTTTCTTAATCATCTAGGACAGCACCTGCAATCTATTTAGAGTTGAGGAGTTAATCCCTAATGATATCTTTAAATGTGGACTACTCCACAACTCCAGCCTTGACCTTCTCCTCTCAGACTTCTCTCACTTCAGTTGCCATTCATTTTTCTAGGACTCTATACCTTCAGTCCAAACCTGAGATGCACAAAACAGAATTCATCATTTCATTCAGACTCTAAGCTGCTCTGTAAATATTCAGATTTCCCATAGATGAACTATACAACCATCCATCCAATTAATGAAGCCAGAGAAACCTGGATTCATTTTAGATGAATCTAAATTGATTCTCCCCACCCAGTTAGTCCTTTAGTCCTGAACATCTCTCTTGTTTAAGCCCAGAGTCCCTGCCCTAGCTTAGGCCTTCATCCACTGCCTGAGTTATTACACCAGTTTCTTTCTACATTTCCCTGACTCGGATCCAACTGATTATCCCCCCCACCCTCAATTTATACCCCTTGATTTCAGAGTGATCATCCTTTTTTTAAAAAGATTATTTATTTTGGGAAAAAGAGTGAGGGAGGGGGAGAGAGAATCCTAAGCAGGCTCTGTGTTGCCAGCACAGAGGTGATGTGGGGCTCAGTTCTACAAACCATGAGATCACGACCCAAGCGGAAACCAATAGTTGGTCACTTAACTGACTGAGCCGCCCAGGTGCCCTCAAGAGTGATCACTGTAAGATGCAGTATCTGTTAAAACGTCTTCAGTTATTTTCCCACTGCCACTAGTTTAGAATCTAAATTCCCTTGCTTGGCATTCAAGCTCCTTATCCCACCATTTCAAGGCCATTGTCAGTGGCTTCCCTGCTCACAATGTACCCTGGAGGAATATTAGCTACCAGTGGTCTCTGAACTTAGTTTCTCTCCGGTGGAAACATTGTTCCTATACCCGCTTTCTGAATATGACCTGTCCACTGCCAGCTTTGGGAAGGCTTCACAGTCTCCTCCTGGACAACTGACCAGCTACTCCTATGCCTCCACCATACTCTGCTCACACTTCCAGTTTAGAATTTGACTGGGTTATAATGGCTTCTCTGCACATCTACTCCCTGCGTGCCTTCCCCCTCACTCCCAAAATGGAAGCTACTATGGGCCCGGGGCAATGCGTGACCCAAAAGCACATATATATGATGAATATATGAATGACCAAATGAATGAATGACCCTGTCAGCTCTAAGCATCCTGTAAGGCTATGTATACTTCAGTACAAAATATGAAGTATAATATCAAATCCCATGATTAAATTAACATCTGAGCAGTGATTTACAGCAAGATGGGAATGAATGAGCAGATGAGGAACAAGTAGGGAGTGAGTGGCCCGGTGCAGGGAAGGGGAAGCTGACAAAATCCTGGGCACACAGCACAGAAAAATAACGCCCTGACCCCAACTCTGCCCACTGAGTGCTGAAGTTGTTTGCAGAGATTGAATTAAGTGAAGTGGCTAGAAAATTAAGATCCGCTTGATTGAAAGTCAGTAGTATGATTTCACACTTGCAGCTGTTTTTCTCTGACCCTCTCCTGAAGTATTGACATGTGCTAAGCCTAAAAAAGCAGAAGCTATCGTTGGAAAAACTAAAAAATGCACAACTCCCAAAGTAAAGAAATCTTCTGATTGGCTCTTCCCTGGAGGAAATCTTCACTGACAGGCTCCTTAATGCTCTTGCAATGACCAGGACTCAAATATGTGACTTCTGTGGCCAAAGCCATCATCACCATAAAAAATGTCTCTCTTTTAATACATTTCTTGTTTAAACAAACCTTAGAGGACTGTTTGGTGCCAGATTCTTAGAACTGGCTGTACAATGATTTTTTTTTTCCCTTGAATGTTTATGCTGCCCAGCCTGTAGAATTTAACTTAACAAAGAACGTTTAGTGTAAGGTAGCAATGTGGATGAATAGATTTTTTGTGTGCTTACTAAAAACGGGGGCTCCAAAGAACAAATCAAAAACCCATTAGGAATAATCCTGATTTACCCAATGATGGATAGAAATCATGCAGGGAAAGGGAGGAAATTATAAAAGAGCTTATTCTAAAGATGAAGCGGAGTAGTCAAAGAACTGTTAAACCAAAACCAGACCAGCCAACAGCTTAGCTATAGGAATGAGACACCACAGCCAGCTGTCTGTCTCTCCTGTGTCTCAGTCCCTCTCTGTACACACACACACACATCCTTCACAAGTGGAATTCACTCAGAACTGTGTCAGAGCAGAGACCCTCTTTCGGCTTGGCACTTAAACTTCATGATAATTACTGGCATGAAATTTGGAGGCAGCAAACAACACCGAGTGGTGTTAATGTTATCTGCCATGTAATAAATGTTTCACTTTACAAGGCAGCAGGTAAGATTTGAACATGGGCTATGTGGTGGTTTTAGGTAATTTCTCCTTTTGAACGGTTCCCCACCACCGCTGTTGTGCTGTACTCCCCCCCACAGTGTATATCCACGGCAATGAAGAAGGAACCCAAATCCAAATAACAAGGTCATGGAAATTCTTCTTGCATATCAGCTCCAGTCTGTGGCCTCTGCTAGCAGAAGGGAAGTGGATTGGGTCAGATCAACAGGAGGAAAAATCTCCTTTGACCTAAACCTTTTTCACTGTTGTTCCTCACAGACAAGCCGGGACTGTGGATGAGGCATGGGGTCCTGTCCTGGGTGTGGCCCTGGCCACAGAGCCCATCACATAATAGAGGAAGCAGAATATGTGGATAGGGCAGTGGTTGATGTTCCTGCTATTCCCTTACTTTACTATGAACTTGCAACTTTTTTTGGAGATTGTTAATTATGTTAAAGTGTAGCCTCTCTGGAAAAGGTTGATGATCACTTTGTGAACTTCAGTTAGGTCAGTGACAGCAGAATAAGTATCTGAGTCGTGTAAAGTGCTTCCTTCTAAGGAGATGCCCGTGTGCTACCAGCCATTGCCCCTTCCCAATAGAGCTTTCCTTTGTCATCCATACTGTCACCATCTTCTCTGTGTCACATAGCCTCACACCTGCTATGGTGCTCTATTATGGCTGCTCTATTCAAGCTGGGTGTGTGTTAGGGTAGGAGTGGAGGGAAAATGAGTGAGAGAAAATTTTCTAGTGTTTTCTCCTCCTTTTATAAGGACACTACTCCTTTTGGATCAAGGCCTGACCCCTTATGACCTTAATTACCTCCATAATGGCCCTATCCCAAATACAGTCACTTCAGGGGGTAGGGCTTCAAAATATGAATTTGAAGCAGACACAATTCAGTCTATAGAATCACCCTTGCTTCCTTCCTCCCACCTAGCTTCCTACTTATCTTTGCCTTTAGAGATTAAGTGGCAGTCACAGGAGTAGATTTGACAGGAAAAGAACTAGGAAAATTGGGCTGGGCAGTGAAAGGCATGTAGAGACAGGAAGTGGATGAACTGAAGTCAATGGTACCATCATTAATTTAGTTTTTCAGACTTAATGCCCAAGAGTGGAGCTTTAAATTTGGACCCTTCTGGTATCAGTTAGCTAATGTTGAGTAACAAACAGCTCCCGATTTTAATACTTGAAACAACATTCATTTCTTAACACTCATATACCTAGAGACTAGCTGGATTTTGCCTGATCCAGGCTGGGCTCAGTTGGGCCATTCTTTTTAGGTTGCAGCCACCAGGGTGCTCTGCTTCTCGCTGTAGCTCTGGGGAGGGTGGAGCTCCTCCACATGTCTCCCATCTTTCTCAGACTAGTAGGCCAGTGTGGGTATGTTCCTTTTATGCTGGTGGCTGAGGCTCAAAAGCAAAGCAGAAACACTCAGTGTCTTTTTTTTTTTTTTTTTTTTTTTTTGAGATAGAGGGCACAAGTGAGCTAGAGGCAGAGAGAGAGAGGGAGAGAGAGAGAGGGAGAGAGAGAATTCCATGATGGGCAGAGAGAGAGCAAGGAAAGGGAGCTAGAGAAATGGAACTCACTTGAAGTGGGGCTCGTGCTCACCTGATGCAGGACTTGAGCTCATGGTTCATGAGTTCACCACCTGTGCTGAAGTCAGATGCTTAACGACTGAGCCACCCAGGCACCCACACAGTGTCTCTTAAATCCCAGCCTTGAAATGGCACACTGATGTTACTGACGTTACTGACATTTCTGTTTGTGTCATTGGCTAAAGCAGGCCACATCATCAAGCCCAAAGCCAACAATATGAATGCAGGAAGGGGTAAAGGATTCAATATACCTTATCTTCCTCCTCTTTACTTCCCATAGCTGACACATTACATTGGCTTATGTTATCGCCCAAATCCCCTGAATATGTCTACTGCTTACCCTCTCCTCCATGACCATCCTATTCTGA
The DNA here is from genome assembly GCA_017311185.1 of Proteles cristata cristata. Taxonomy (NCBI): domain Eukaryota; kingdom Metazoa; phylum Chordata; class Mammalia; order Carnivora; family Hyaenidae; genus Proteles; species Proteles cristata. The sequence goes on from JAESUZ010003487.1 coordinate 2,229,216, forward strand.
GCTGTTATGTTCTACCTGGATACTGCAACAGCCATCTAAGTGGCCTCTGCATAACCAGTCTTGGACCTCACTTCAAAATTATTTTTTCAAATCCACCAATCTGCTCATGTCACTTCCTATGACTGCTCTTGGTTCTGAAGGTAAAGACAAAAGTTTCTTATATCAGCTAGGGCCTGACGTAACCTCACAGCCATCAACCTTTCCATCTCACCTCAGAACCCACTTCCTCTTACTCGCTGTGTTAGCCCAGCGGCTTTCTTCAGGGCCTTTGTAAGTACTGGGCTTTGTGTACTTCAGGGCCTTTAGAATGCTGTTTCTGTGCCTAGAACCTATCCTCTACCCTTACCCTCTTAATTCTCATGTATTCTTCAGATCTCAACTTGAACATCCCTTCTTCAAGAAAGCTTTCCAAGGGGCACCTGGGTGGCTCAGTCGGTTAAGCATCCGACATCAGCTCTGGTCATGATCTTCTGGTTCGTAAGTTCGAGCCCTGTGCTGTTGGGCTCTGCTAAGAGCTCACAGCCTGGAGCCTGATTTGGATGGTGTTGCCTCCCTCTCTCTGCTTCTCCCCCACTCACACTCTGTTCTCTCAAAAATGAACATTAAATTAAAAAAACAAAGCTTTCCTTGATGCCCTAGGCTACATCAGCTTACTGTTTTAGAGAGTCTCATCATTGTGTACTTTTACTTCATGTCACTTTCTGCATTTTGTCATGGGGCATTTATTTGTGAGGTCATTTAATTAATGTCTCACCTCCCCAACCCCTGGGTGTAAACTCCATGAAATTAGGCACTATTTCAATTTTTGGTAATCATTGTATCTCAGCGCCTAGCATGGTTACTTAGTACATCGTAGGAACTGAATGCGTTTATGTTAAATGAATGAATGAACAAGCTGGCCCAAACAATCAAAGAAACAAAACTAACTCTTTTCATTTTCTTTGTCAAGAACCTCAGGACACTCCCACCCTTTTTATTAAGATTTAACACAGACTTTATATTTCAGAGAAAAATGCAATCCGGGACAAATTACAATTTCACAGAACGTTGAAGAAATCTTTAGCCACAGACTCTTTGTCTCTGTATCCATTCCTAGACTTAATCCAGGTTTAGTTTGACAGAAAAAAAATATCCCAAGATCTAAGAACATTTTTCTATGTTTTACTTCATGGGTGTGTCTATGACTGCTGAGTAGACCTATTGTAGAACATGAATCCTCTTTTTAAAAAAAAAGATTGATTAATGCTAACTAAAGACAATATATTCACATTTTTGTTGTTGTTGGAAATTATCTTTGCTATTCTCAGTTCCAATCAACAACTCTGTATTATTAGTGTGATGGTAGATTGTTGCCCTGACGGTCCCGATTAGTGGTCTCCTTTTAACCATGCTCTTTGCAGTTGACTTTGCAATTCACCACGAGATGGAGTCTATTTTCCCACCCCTTGAATCTGGGCTGGTTTTCTTATTTACTTTGGCTAAGAAAATGCAGTGGAAATGACATTGAGCCAGTTATGATGAACGTACACCTCAAGAAGCCTTGCACACTTCTCTTCTTGGGCTTTTGCTATGCTATAAGAACAAGCCCAGTTTAATCTGTTGAGGCTGAGAGGCTGTGTGGAACAATGTCAAATTGTCACAGCCAAGGCAACCCTGGACCAGCCCTGTGCCAACCACCCAGCAGAGATCAGCCAAAATTGCCTCTGATCAGAGAACTACTCAGCCAACTTACAGATTCCTGAGTTAGATAAGTTCTTATTTCGTAAATTTGGCATGGTTTTTACATGGCAATAACTAACTGAGACAGTGTTTAAAGCAATATTACTGGGCTCCTAAAAAAATTACAACTACGTCACACCTTTTCCTCCTGTCCCCAAAGTATAGACCATTCTGAAAGATCTATCTGGGGTTAAATCTTCTCTAACACATTTTTATTAACCAGGTGACTTCAAGTAAGCTATTCAGATAGTTCTAAGCTTCACATTCCTTAACTATGAAATAGAGTTAATAATATTGTTGCAGAGAAGGGATCTATTGTCCTTTAATATCTTATGTTCCTTTCTCCGTATTTCAGATCCCCTAATTCTTGGCTGGGCACATGGCTCCTCCCTAAGTGTGTTCATGTGACTAAGTTCTAGTCAAGTGAAATCTACATAAGGAAGCTGGTACATTTCCTTTGCCCCCTTTTTCTTCATCCCTTTTCACTCTGATGGCATCATAGCTACTTGGCAGTGATAAGGGAGAATGCTTTAGTCACAAAGGACTTTCTAAAGCACAGAACTGTGAAATCAACCTAGACTGCCTACCTCTTGATTTGTATACAAGGGAAATAAAATTCTCCCTTGCTTAAGACATTGTCATTTTAGGTTTCTGTTACTCACAATTGAACCTAATCCTAGCTAATATAAAGAGCCTTCTTGCTGGTTTGTTCTGAGTGAGGTGATAATGTAAGTGCCTAGCATCATGTCTAGTACATAGTAAGTCACAACAAATAAGTGTAGCTCTTTTTCAAAAAATTATTGGTAGTAATAGTACAGGCAATACCAACATATCTCCTGGCCAGTATTGAGGTAAAACTGGCGATACTGTTGGAAGTCAGGTGAAGTTATGGCTTTAGTCACATTTACGTAAGAGTAAAGATCTATGACATGTGTTTGTTGATAATTTTCTTAAAGAGTTTCCTTCTTTTTTAAAAAAAATTTTATATGTTTTTTTTGTTTATTTTTGAGAAAGAGACAGAGTGTGAGTGGGGGAGGGGCAGAGAGAGAAAGAGAGGAAGACACAGAATCCAAAGCAGGCTCCAGGCTCCAAGCTGTCAACACAGAGCCCAATGTGGAGGTCGAACCCATGAACTGTGAGATCATGACCTGAGTCGAAGTCGGACGCTTAACAGATTGAGCCACCCAGATTTTCCCCAGAGTTCCCTTCTTAACCCATTCCTTACTAAAATAACAGTTTTATTGTAATGAAATGGAGGAAGCAGATGTATGTTAGCAGTGATCGTGCAACGTTCACTTTGTCAAAATTTTAGCTCACTAATGTAGTAAGCCCTCAAAATATAGCACAACAGAAAAGGGTTTTGAGCATGTTCTAGATCTCTTTCCCTCATAAACATAAATGTTTCAAGAGTCTATTAAAATGCAAGCATCATATACACTTGATAAGCAATATTGTATATAAAGCATTATATGTACTTGATGAGCAATATTGTATATGAAACATTATATTTATGAGGTGCCTGGATGGCTCAGTTGGTTAAGTGTCTGACTCTTGATTTGGGCTCAGGTCATGATCTCACAGTTGGTGAGTTCAAGCCCCACATCAGGCTGTTCTCTAACAAGCATGGAGCCTGCTTGGGATTTTCTCTCCCTTTCTCTCTCCCCCACTCATTGTCTCTCAAAATAAATAAACATTAAAAATAAATAATTCATTGTATTTATTAAAATAATATAGCTTATTACAAAATTATATCTCAGCTTTAAAATATTAAAAAACTTTATTTTAGATCTTAGAAGAAGAAATGCTTTTTTAGAAAACTATTACCATTGTAACTCTGCCATTAGCTCCTTTGGTATTCCCTACTGTGAAGATCATTATTTTGAGACTTGGAAAGTCAGCAAAAAGGCATGCAGAACCTCCCCCAGTACTGAATCAATTTTTTAAGACAATTTTTCCTCAGAAATATAGTGAAACACAGAGAAGTCATTCATAATGAGTTCCTCAAGCAAAAATGCTTTTTAATTATTCTGACATTGGAAAAAGAACTCACAGAGAAATACTGTTCATAGTGGATTCCATATAGCATTTGATAGTTGTATGTCATTACCAAAGTAACTAATAGGTCCCAAATCAGCTGGAATGTGGCTTTTCCCATTGAGGTGCCTTTAAAATTAATCAATTACAGAAGCCTATTGTGAAGACTTTTCTGTAACTAAGATTTCCTATGGAAATCAATAGAGATTTTTTTTTTAAATGCTTCTAAGGGAAAATTGGTTAGTAAATTGCGGGAAAGCCTAAACTGATAAGACAGTAAAGTCAAGAAAATGTTTCAAGGTATAAATAGACTTGAGATGTCTCAGGAAAGGATGCCAGTCTGACTAGCAAGAAACAAAAGTACATGAGGAGCATAGGTTAAGGCAGAAGATGGAATAGCCTATGGGCAAGTTGCCTGTCAGTAGTGGTCAGTGGGATACTAGCTAGAAACAGTAGAATGTAAGACTGGGAATGCAGACTGTGACTTTGAGGAAAGCATGGTATTGGATGTTGTATCTAATTCATTAGTAGTTGGTAATCATTAAAGTGTTTTTAACAGAAAGATAAAAAGGTATCAATGCTGACTTCACTAGGTGAATTCTACCGGCTATTTACAGAAAAGCTAATACCAATTATTCATGAATTCTTTCAAAAATTTGTGAGTGAAAGCACTTCTCAAATCATTCCACAAGGCCGGTATTATTCTAATACCAAAACTAGGCAAAGGTGTAACAAGAAAAGAAAATTACAGACCAATAACCCTTATGATTACAAATGCAAAAATCTTTAACAGGTAATAGGGAAATCAAATCTAGCATCACATAAAAGGATTATCCTCCATAACCAAGAGGGATTTATCCGAGGAATGCAAGGTTGGTTGAACATTTAAAAAATCAAGTAATGTCGGGGCACCTGGGTGGCTCAGTCAGTTAAGCGTCGTTTCTTGGTTTCGGCTCAGGTTGCGATCTCATGGTTTGTCAGTTTGAGCCCCATGTCAGACTCTGTGCTGACAATGTAGAGCTTGCTTGGGATTCTCTTTCTTTCCCCCTTTCTCTGCCCTTCCCTGCCTGCCTCTCTAAATAAATAAATAGATGATGATGATAGATAGATAGATAGATAGATAGATAGATAGATAGATAAACTTAAAAAACATCAAGTGATGTTGCCATATCAATAGAATAGGAAACAATATCAGTATCAGACAATAACAATATCCACATAACTATCTCAATCAATGCATAATAAGCACTTGAGAAAACCAACCCTCATGATTAAAAGAAATCAATAAACTAGGAAGAGCAGCTAACTTAACATGATAAAAGCCATTTAGAAAAACCCATGGCTAACATTATACTTAATGGTAAAAGAGCTGATGCTTTCCCCGTAAGATAAGAAAGAAGGTGAGGCTGTCTGCTCTCACCAGTTCTATTCAACACTGTACTAAAAGTTCTAGCCAGGGCAATTAGGCAAGAAAAAGAAATAAAAGGCCAGTTGAAAAATGAGTAAAACTATCTCTAATCACAAGTCACATGATCTTGTATGCTGGAAATACCAAGCAATACACACACACACACACACACACACACACACACACACACACACATATCCCATTAAAACTAATAAATGCAGGAAGATTAATATGCAAAATAATTATATTTTTATACAATCATTTATTTTCATATATGAAATTAAGAAAGCAATTCTACTTATGAAAGCATCAAAATAAATACTTAGGAATAATTTAACAAGTGTAAAACATATACTCTGAAAACCACAAAAATTGTTAACAAAGTTAAAGATGATCTAAATAAATGGAAAGCCATCCTATGTTCATGGATCAGAAGACAATATTGTTGTGGTGACTGGGTGGCTCGGTCGCTTGAGCATCCGACTTCAGCTCAGGTCATGATCTCACGGTTCATGGGTTTAAGCCCCGTTATCAGGCTCTGTGCTAACAGCTCAAAGCCTGGAGCCTTCTTTGGATTCTGCATCTCTCTTTCTCTGCCCCTTCCCTGCTTGTGCTCTGTGTCTCTGTCTCTCAAAAAGAAATAGTCATTAAAAAAAAGAGAGACAATATTGTTAAGAAGGCAATATTTACCAAATTAACCTACAAATTCATTGCAATACTTACTAGAATCCCAGCTGTCATTTTTGTAGAAGTTAACAAACTGATCCTAAAATTGGTATGAAAACTAAAAGGAACTAGAATAGCCAAAACAACCTTGAAAAAGAACAAAGTTAAAAGACTCACATTTTCCAGTTTTTTAAAAAATATTTTTATTTATTTCTAGGAGAGAGAGAGACAGTGTGAGCAGGGGAGGGTCAGAGAGAGAGGGAGACACAGACTCTGAAATAGGCTCCAGGCTCTGAGCTGGCAGTCAGCCCAGAGCCCAATGCGGGGCTTGAACCCACGAACCGTGAGATCATGACCTAAGCGAAAGTCAGATGCTTAACCGACTAAGCCACCCAGGCACCCCTCACATTTTCCAGTTTTAAACTTACTGCAAAGCTCAAATAATTAAGACTGTGTGTTTGTGGCATAAGGATACACACACACACACACACACACACACACACACACACACACACGTAAAATAGAATTGAGAATCCAACATAAACCCTCACATTTATGGTCAATTGTTTTTGACAAGGTTGTGAGAACAATTCAATAAACAGGATAATCTTTCTAACAAATAGTACTGGGACAACGGCATATCTACATGCAAAAGAATGAAGTTGGATCTCTACCTTACATCATATATAAAAACTTACTAAAAATGATCAAAGACTTCAATGTGAGAGCTAAAATGATAAGCTCTTAAAAATATAAGGTAAATCTTATCTTGGATTTGGCAATAATTTCTTAGAAATGATACCAAAAGCACAAGCAATGAGAGGGAAAAAAGAAAGGTAAATTGTACTTCCTCAGAAGTAAAAACTTTTGTTCATTAAAGGACATCATCAGGAAAGTGAATAGACAAACCACAGAATAGGAGAAAGCATATGCAGATCATATTCATATATGTGATAAGAGACTTGTATCTAGAATACATAATATTCTAGTCAATAGCAACAAATAATCCAATTAAAACATAGGCAAAGGATCTGAATAGACACATCTCCAAAGAAGAAATACAGATGGCCCATAAGCACATGAAAAAAAAAAAATGCTCAACATCGTTAGTCATAAGACAAATGCAAGTCAAAGCCACAAGGGTTGTCTGTTTACACCAGCTAGTTTGGCTATAATAGAAAAGACAAATAACAACAAGTGTTGGCAACATGTGCAGAAATTGGAATCCCCACATACTGCTAGTAGGAATGTAAAATAGTGCAGCCATTTTGAAAAACAGTGCGGCAGTTCCTCAGAAAGTTAGACATTGAGTTACCATATGTTCTAGTAATTCCACTCTTGAGCATATACCCAAGAGAAATGAAAATATATGCCTATACAAAAACTTGTAAATGAATGAGCATGCAGTAATAATCATAATGGTCAAAAGGTAGAAATGATCCAAATGCTTATCAACTGATAAATGGATAAACAAAATGTGGTTTGTCTATGTTCTACAACATGGATGACCCTTAAGAACAATCTGTTAAGGGAAGGAAGCCAGTCACAAAAGACCACATAGGTGTGAGTCCATTTATATGAAAAGCCCAGAATCTATAAGACAGAAAGCAGGTCAGTGGTTGCCTATTGCTGGCTGGAGAGACGGGAGGGTTGGGAGGTGATAGTGAAGGGGCGCAGCTTCTCTTTGGGAAAATAGAAATGTTCTAAAATTGATTGTGGTGATGATTGCACAACTCTGTGGACATACTAACAACCACTGAATTTTTTTAAGAAATCAGCTCTGTGTTTAAGGGAGAGCACTCTAATGGGAGTAGCGAGAAACAGAAAGCTCAGAGCCCACTCTTCCAAGCTAGACTCTTGGAAGACAGCTTATCTTCTCTCTCTTCTTGGTCTTCTCTCTCTTCACTCTCCATGCCATTCCCCTAAAATCTAATGACGGTTCACTTAGTCTCAAATCTATGCTTCATAAATTGATAAATATACTGCAGGGTGGGACTCAGGAAAAGGAGATTTTAAAGGATCATCAAACCCTTCGATGATCATTATTAAGTAAGCAAGGGAAAAGGCCCATTTCTCAACTGTTTCCTTAAAGGTGAAGAAATTAAACTTAGATTCTGGGCAAGAGGCATTTAGCCAATGTAGAGCCTCAGATTAAATGGTGAATAAATCTCTGCTTTGTGCCTGGCACATAGCAGTCCTCAATAATGTTTTTAGAAATAAATACAGGAATTTAAAGAAAAAAACAAATTTTGTGGTAAGTGTTATATAGATATGGCCAAGAAAGACGTTGTGAGATGAGAAAATAACACATAATCTTAAACGAGTGTTGAAGAAAAAATTAAGAACGAAGAGAAAGGAATATTCAATCATTTAACAAGATAGCAAGCCTCTGAGTTGTCTCTTAAGTTCTTTCCATCCCTTTCAAACAATTAGAAAGAAAGAAAAAGAAGTAATAAGTTGTAAAGTTATATAAAAGAGTAAGATACTGCACCTTCAGAATACAAACAAGACAAAAACAAAATTAATGTAATCCATCGTAGCAACAATTTAAAGAAAATCATATCATATTGACAGATGCAGAATAAACATTTGACCAAGTCCAGTACCCATTCATGACAAAAGCTCTAAGCAGACTAGAAATAGAGGGCAATTTCTTCAGCTTGAGAAAGTATAAAAAAAGGAAATTATACAAACCGGACACCAAAGACTTTTATGGATGCAGAGAGGAAAAATAAATTGTTTCTTATGTGACAATTTACCAAGGCACAACGTGCAAGAGAGGTGAAAGAGATTAAGGAAAAGAATAACGAAGTAAGAGAAAATAAAGAAAAATAAGAAAGTAAAACAAAAATAAGGATCTGTCTTCAATATCCAAAATGGAAAATTTTAACAGTCAACAGAAACACCACCCTGGGACAGGCATGTTCTCCCCAACAAGTTCCAGCCAGAGAGATCTGGTTTCTCACATCTAGAGAGCTCCTGTTCTTTGTCCTAGAGAATGATTAGGAAATTGAGAAGAAATATGCCCAAGATTCAGGGATTACTAACTACTATCTAACGAGAATGATGATTAAAATATTGTGATTAAGAATCAGGGACCTTTAGCCCCTTTGAGTGCTGATTACAAAGTGATTAGTAGGGATTACTGTGAGATTAACAATGTTTGCAAGGAAGATGATTTGATTCATTCCAGGCGTTAGGGACAGAGGTGGCAGATGGTTTAGTTATACCAAGAGAAACTAAAACACACAGTAAAAGACAGTTAGATTCTTATTCTCCTTCATTTGAAGAAGGAAAAAATAGCTCTTGATGGGCGAGGACATGTTGTTTAAAGTTATGTAAGGCTGATGTCATACCTTTTCGATTTGTCAAGAGTGCAAAAATGATGTGATTAGTTTCTGTCTGGGAGGAATGGGGAGATCCAGATAATGACAACATTAAGGCTAAGGTGCCGCTTTGTCCTTTCTATATTAATAAAAAGCCCTTTGATGAGAATTTATAATGTGAACTAACTTGCTTGATTCACTATTTAGACAGGTGCGGAAGGAAATAGAGTGGTTTAGATGTTTAAACTAGTACTTGCATATGCAGATGACATGTTAATGATTTTATCAACTGATGAGTCTGTAAAAACCATCCCTTGAATTTTTGAAACATATGCTTTCAGCAGCTGGTTCTAAAATAAGTTTAAGAGCAACTATTTGCTTGATAGGGCTGACAAATAGGAACAGGTGATTGTCTTAGATGAGGTGGTTGTTTAAAAATGAACCAATTGGGGGTTTAGGAGCATTTGGGAAGAGTCAAAACAATGAAAAATCAAACAGAAAATAGATGTAGCAGATAAGTTAGTGTCTCTCGAGCAGAGTTGGAAGTTATTTTATTGTACTGAATGTGTTGTTAATCAAAAAAATTTCTCATTGCCTTGAGCCATATGGAAGTGATTTGCCATGTTTTTCTTGCTGTCCATTTGCAATGTTATGTTTGAGGGAGCTGGCGAAGTGCCTTTGAAAAAAATACTGTCCTTACAAAGGTACCTTAATGAGCTGATTGAAGACAAGATTCTTTGCACAGCAACCATGAGTGAATGGTCGTCTTAACTTTAAGAAGAGTCTATATAAAAAAGACCTTGACCAAAAAATTCTTTCTCAAATAATTCTGTTACTCTGAGACATACGTAGGAAGCATGTACACTACGTACACTGACTGTTTAGAATTACCTATAGAAGAGCCTTTCCAGTCTATACACTTTGCAAGCATTATTTTAATCTTTTAAAAACCTTTAACATGATGAAGAGACTAATTTAGAACTACTAAGAGGCCACTGAATCTTCTCTTGAGGCAAAATGATATCAGGGAAAAGAGTCCAGAAGTGAGAGTCAAGAGATCTGACCAGGACCAAGCTGACCACTGTTTGTCGTGTGCACCTACTCATCACCTGCAGGGGGAAAAGGAAAGTAGTAATAGCTGGGGCACCAGGGTGGCTCAGTTGGTCGAGTGTCTGACTTTGGCTCAGGTCATGATCTCACGGTTCATGAGTTCGAGCCCCACATCAGGCTCTGTGCTAACAATGTGGAGTCTGGATCTGTGTGTGTGTCTCTCTCTCTGCCCCTCCCCCACTAGCACTGTCTCTCAAAAATGAATAAACATTAAAAAAAATTTTTTTGAAGTAGAATAGCTAATGTTTACAAAATTTACTGGACTGTTCATTTTTAGGGGCACCTGGGTGGCTCAGTCAGTTAAGCACCCAACTTCAGCTGGGGTCATGATCTCACAGATCATGGATTTGAGCCCCATGTCAGGCTCTGTGCTGACAGCTCAGAGCCTGGAACCTACTTCAGATTCTATGTCTCCCTCTTTCTCTGCCCTCCTCAGGTCATGCTTTGTCTCTGTCTCTCTCAAAAATAAATAAATTTTAAAAAATAGTTTTTATGGGGCGCCTGGGTGGCTTAGTCGGTTAAGCGTCCGACTTTCCGACTTTCGCTTAGGTCATGATCTCGCGGTTTCTGGGTTCGAGCCCCGCGTCCAGCTCTGTGCTGACTGAGAGCTCGGAGCCGGGAGCCTGTTTCAGTCTGTGACTCCCTCTCTCTCTGTCCCTCCCCTGCTCACGCTGTCTCTCTCTCCTAGAAATAAATAAAAAAAACATTTAAAAAAATAGTTTTTATAACTTACTTCCTCTCCCAACAACAACCTGTGGTAGATTCTGCTATCATCCCCATCTTACAGGAAACTTCATGGAGATAAAAGAATATATCAGAGGGGCCTTGAGTGGCTTAGTCAGTTAAGCATCTGACTTTGGCTCAGGTCATGCTCTCACAGCTGCGGAGTTTGAGGCCTACATCAGGCCCTGGGCTGTCAGCTTCAGATTCTGTGTCTCCCTCTCTCTGCCCCTCCCCAACTCGTGCTCGGTCTCTCTCTCTTTTTCTCTCTCTCTCTGTCTCAAAAATAAACATTTTTAAAAAATGAATATATCAGAACTCCTATGAGAATGGATTAGGAAAACATAAGGGGTTTTTTGATTGTTTTGAGGGTTTTTTGGTCATGATAATAATATGTTATCTCAACTGCAGCAGAGAAGTTTGGGTGTACTCCAGACTAAGAATGAAGGAGACAGACGAAAATCTCCTTCATGATTAAAGAGAAAGCTTAGCAAACTATACATAGAAGAATAAGTTCTTAATTTGATTTAAAAAAATCTGTATAAAACCTACAACAAATATCATACTTAGTGGTGAAATAGTAAAAGTTTTCTTCTCTGAGGGGTGCCTGATGGTTCAGGTGGTTAAATGTCCGACTCATGATTTCACCTCAGATCATGATCTCACAGTCTTGAGATCAACCCCTGCATCAGGCTCTAAGCTGAGAGTGGAGTCTGCTTAAGATTCTGTCTCTCCTCTCCTCTGCCCCTCCCCTGTTTGTGCTCTCTCTTTCACACACAAAGGTAAGCAATTAATTAATTAACAATTAGAAATCTTTTAAAAAATAAAAGTTTTCTCCCCTGAAATACAGAACAAGACACTCATTGCCACTGTCTTTATCAACATTAATCTACAGTTCTTAGCCAATGCAGAAAGGTAAGAAAAAGAAATAAAAGTTATAAGAATGGCAAAAGAAGAAATAGAAAACTCATTATTCACTGATGACATGAATGTAGAAAATATGAAAGACTCTGCAGTGAATGTAAGGTCACTGGACACAAGGTTGATATAAAAAAATCAATTTGGGGGCACCTGGCTGGCACAGTCAGAAGAACATATGACTCTTGATCTTGGGGTTATGAGTTTGAGCCCCATGTTGAGTGTAGAGATTACCGAAAACAAATACATAAATAAACTTAAAAAAATCAATGCTGTTTCTATAAAACAACAACAAACAATTATAAAATGAAGAAACCTTAATAATACTTAGAAATAACAAGCGCTGTTAAGAATATAAAAAGGAACTTGTGCATGGTTGGTAGGAATGTAAATTGGTGCAGCCACTATGGAAAACAGTATGGAGGTGCCTTGAAAAATTAAAAATAGAACTACAATATGATCCAGCAATTCCACTTCTGGGTTTTATCTGAAGAAAACAAAAACACCAGTTTGAAAAATTATATGCACATCCATGTTCATTGCAGCATTATTTACAGTAGCCAAGACATAAAAACAAGCTAAGTGGCCATCGTGGACAAGTGGATTTAAAAAATGTGGTGTATATATATTTCAGTGGAATATTACTTAGCCATAATAATGAAGAAAACCTTGTCATTTGCAAAAATATGAATGGATCTTGATGGCATTATGCTAAGTGAAGTAAGAGACAGAGAAAGATAAATACCATATGATCTCACTTACATATGGAATCTGCAAAACAAAAAACAAAAAAGAAAACTCAAGCTCATGAATATAGAAAATAGATTGGTGGTTCAGTTATTCATTTGATGTTTATTCGAGGATGTATTATGTACCAAGCACTTTATTCAAAGTTTGTGCTACGTTTGTTTAAAAATGAGCTCTGTCAGGGCGCCTAGGTGGCTCACTCAGTTCAGTGTCTGACTTTTGAGTTAGGCTCAGGTCATGATCTCATGGTTCATGGATCTAGCCCCATGTTGGGCTCTGCACTGATAGCTTGGGATTCTCACTCCCTCTCTCGGCTCCTCTTTCTCTCTCATTCTCTCTCTCAATAAATAAATAAATAAACATACACTTAAAAAGACGACCCCTGTCTTCATGGAGCTGCATTCCAGCGGGACAAAAGATAAGCAATGAACCTAATAAATACATCAATTTTGCAATACGTAGAGGAAGATAAGTGCTATGGGAAAAATAGCACGGCCAAGTAATTTGGAAATAAGAGGATGGGGTAACAGGTTGTAATTTTAAAATGCAAGAGCTGAGAAATTTTCATTGAGAAATTGCGGAGCTATGACTTTGTCTCAGGAAAGTGTTCCAAAAGGGGAGGATGGCTAATGAAAAGGTCCCACGGCAAAGGGAATGTCTGGCACATTCTAGAAAGAGAGAAGAGCCAGGGAACCTGGCCAGAAGCAAGTAAGAGACTTAGAGAAGGAGGAGATGCAGAGAAAGAGGTCTGGATCATACTGTGCCTAAAGAGTGAATTTTTTGAGCCTTGTTAGAACAAACCCATTTCTGTTCCTCAGAGAGCACATACACAGTAAAGAACTGGGCAGTACGTTTCTACTTTTTAAAAATGTCCATGTCCCAGGTCTCCGAGCCTTTGCACAACTTCAGATTTGGTAAATAAACATCCAGATTCTTCTTATAAGCATAGATAGCTGGAAGCAAAATACTTTTAGCCATGGGTTGAAATCTCTCCAGGGAGAAATCAAAGTTTTTTGCCTTTCGAAAATTGCCAGTGACCTGAGGCAAAAGATTTTAGAGCTTGCTTTCATCAATACCTGTGATACAGTAACACACCTTCCTACCTACCCCGCAGTCCTTCTGATCAAAAGGCTCATGTTAACATGAAGAGTACAAATCGAAACCCAAACCCTTTGAAGTAGACACTCACCTTATCAGGAACTCATCTGTGATGTCAACATCATAAGAACCCAAACTGCCATGTTCGAGGCCAAATAGGATTTCGCCAAGTCTCATCTTCCTCTCTGTGTCTTCCAGCTGCTGTAAAGAATATTCCTTCCCATTAGGCACTCATCTCCGATGACACAAAGCAAAAACAAAGGGTATCTACAACCGTACTCTGCATTTTGAAGACAGAGTGGCATGATGAAGATGTGTTTTTCAAATTGGGTTCACCTAATATCCTAAAGTCAGTGTAACAAAAAAAGTAATAAGCCTCTCATTGCCTTCTCAGAGACCATCATTTGTAGCAAACATTAATGTATTGCTATATATGAAATGTGGTATAAACCATCTAAGAAATTCAGGTTATATGCCAGACCCGAAGTCAAGCACACACAGAGGAAAGGACTTCACCTGCACCACCAGCCGTGCAAACGAAGGTGGAAATCAGTCTTCATTCTGCATCTGCTTTGGGTTAGAGGCAAAACATTCCTATAGGAAGGATTTTTGCACATTCCATATGCCACTCCCATATTTCATTTTGAAATTAAAAAAATGGCATGTGAGTTATCTGTGTTTGAACTACGATATTTCAGTGATTGAAAATCATGTATTGTCCCTTTTTTTATATTTCTGACATTGGAATATAGCTTACAGTTGGTGGCATCTTACAATTATAATTGTCAGCATTTTAAATTTTTTAGTGGTACATAAAATAATAATGCATCTTACAATTAATCCTGCCTTAGAATCAATCAAGTCTGGTATATATACATAAAACTCTTCCCTTGAAAGCCAGATAATTCTTCTAGGAGCGATTATTTAAATATTTCTCTTGACAGAAACATTATAGATTAAAAGAGATTTAAAGATGTACTAGCTAAATTTGACATGTGACTCTTGTTTGAATCCTGATTTGAACAAATCATTCTAAAGGACATTTCAGGGGCAATCAGAAAAATTTGAATACTAAGTGCAGATTAGATGATACTAGGAAATTACTGTTAACTTTTTAAAAGTGTAATAATGATATTGTGACTTAAGAAAAAGGTTCCTTGTCTTTTAGAGATACAGAGTGAAATGTTATAGATGAAATCATTTATTGTCCGGGATTTACTTTAAAATAATCCAAGGAAGATGTGGGGAAGAGTAGAAAGTTGCCGAAATGGGGTGATGGATGCATTAAATTCTTCTCTCTATTTCTGTATGTTTGAAATTTTCCCTAATGAAAAATTAAAAAAATAATGTCCCAAATTTGTTGAAAAAGCCAACGTATTGATGTATATTCAATATGGTATATAAACTCTCAGAGAAATTCAAGCTATATACCAAATAATCACTGAACTGATTAGGCTTTATTTTAATATGTTAATATTTCCATAAAGACACTCTATATATCCATTAAATTACTTTGAAAAAAATTCCGATTCTCTTAAGTGATCCTCCAAATTTACATGTAAACAAATTTCCTCATGAAAATGTATATACATTTACATTATATATATTTATTGAATGCTCCTGTATTCCACAGATATTTGCTAGTATTTAAATTCTTAAAACTATACTGTTTAGGACTATATTTTGTCTGTTGAATGGCTGAAGTTTTGTTAAAAAGCAAGTCTTGAGGGGGCACCTGGGTGGCTCAGTCGGTTGAGCATCTGACTTTGGCTCAGGTCATGATTTCAGGGTTGGGGAGTTTGAGCCCCACATGGGGCTTCCAGGCTGTCAGCATGGAGCCTGCTCTGGATACTCTGTTCCCTTCTCTCTCTCTGCCCCCCCCCCCATAAATAAACATTTAGAAAACACTTTATTTAAACAATTCTAACATACACAACTTTCTATCCAGAAAGTGCACAGTTTGGAGAAGGAGCCTGTGCTGCGTAGCTAGAGTGTCAGCAGGGAAGTCGGGCCACTGTGGTTACAATTCCAGCACCGCCGCCACCGAGAGCTGTGAGACCTGGTGCCCGTCAGTCAGATCCCCCGGCTTCAGTCTCCTCTTTTACTGAATTTGGATATTAGCCACTCAATTGGCTGCACAGAGTGCTTGCAGATTCAAATAAATAGTAAATGTAACAGCCCCTTAAACGGTTAAAAAAAAATTTTTTTTTTAAAGTGCGCTCTTTGTAGCAAGGTTTCAATAAAATGCACCGTCGGATTAGAATCTGAGACAGTGTCAACACAGAGCAGTTGGGAGAAAGAAATCAGCCATCTAGGCGATTGTTTTGCTATGTGACACTGAACAACCGGGTTGGCTGAGTTAGCCCTGACTTATCCAAACAGAGCAGATGCTTCGGTCCTAGAAGGGCAGCCCCTGCCGCAGGCACGGGGAGTCGGTACCCGGCTGGGCCCTGGGTTCGCGTCCTGCAGCTCTGTAAGGCTCCAGCCGACCCTGTGCTGAGGAGGTGAAGGGAGGGAACAGCTGATGGGGATTCACAGAACCCTGTGTGAGACCTTAAAACACAAGCACGAACAGCAAATGAAGCCCCTCCTCTGCCTGTGTCCTACGCATGTGTTGGGATGGTTCCAGATAGTTTTAAAAGTTGGCGGCGTTCTAAAATCTATATCCTCCAAGCCTCTTTCCTTTGTTCTGTGTTTCTTGCATCCCCATTGGTAAATGGAGTTAGTCCGTTCTTGGCAGGAAGGCTTCCCTGGTGTGTGTTGGAGAGAACTGTCCAAGGAGCCAAAACTCTGCTTTTTCAGAATTTCAGCTCTATGCACACAAAGTGAGCTGGCTGGAACTGAAAGATATGGGGAAATCAAGCCAAATAGTGTTTTTAATCCTTTTAAGATGACAATAATGTCTTTAATTTATTAAAATGCTTACTTCACTTCTTTGTGAAACTTTCACGGTATTGGAAACAAATCTCATGTCTCTCTTCACTCTCCCGTAGAATTAAAATACTTTCCACTGGAAATGAGGCAAGGCTTTTCTCTGATTTTCTCTTTCAGCCTCAACAACTTGCTTCTACAATCAACGCCTGTCACTATTAAGCAGTGTGATCTTGCATGTCACTTAACCTCTGAGTAACCCTTTCCTAACCTGTAAAATGAGTAAGGTTTGATCAGATGCTCCTTTTCAACTTCTAATTCTTTAGCCTTTATCAGGATGCCAGGAAAAAAGGATGCTTTGATTAGTATTTTGTTTTGGCAAGTGAGGATTAACCAACACATAACTTTTTTTTTTTTTTTTTGATAGAGAACATGAGTGAGGGAGAGGGACCAAGGCAGAGTGACAGAGACACTCTTAAGCAGGCTCCATGCCCTGTGTGAGCCCTACATGGGGCTGAATCTCAGGACGATGAGATTGTGACCTGAGCCAAAGTCAAGAGTCAAACAGGTTAACTGATTAAGCCACTCAGGTGCCCCAACAGATATTTTTTCTTATAATTCTTTTTATTCAAAAATATTTCTGTCATGCACTTTGATTCATTAGTAAACTAAAATATAATGCTAGCAGATTAAACCTGACAAAATATTAAAATAATCATATACAAATTCAAGTAAAATTTATTTGAGAAATGCAAGGTTGGCTTGATATTGGTAAAGAGAAAAGATCTAAATATACTGATTGGTATAAAGATATTTTATGATATTCATATATTTCAAAATTCAAAATTCTTATTTCTAAATTAGCACTACAAGGAATCTTTATTTGGTTAAAAATTTTATCTTAATTTTTTAAATTGTTTTAATGTTTTTATTTATTTTTGAGAGAGAGAGAGAGAGACAGAGCATGAGCAGGGTTGGGACAAAGAGAGAGGGAGACACAGAATCTGATGCAGGCTCTAGGCTCTGAGCTGTCAGCAAAGAGCCCTACACAGGGCTCAAATTCATGAATTGCAAGATCATGACCTCAGCCAAAGTTGGACACTTAATTGACTGAGCCATCCAGGTGCCCTGATAAAAAATGTTATCTTAAATCAATAGCCAACCTCATACTTATGGGAATTCACAGAATCTTTCCATATGGTCCATGGTCCTTGAACTCCTAAAACTATAAACAAATTTTGAGGGTATGTGTATTTTTGTAGAGTTAGTTTTTATCAAAGTCCCAGAGAGATAGAGCATACCAAAAATGCTCTTGAGGCATTACTATTATTATCAGGAACAAGAAAAGAATTCTTGCTATTATCACTATTATTTAGTAATATTATCGAATTTCTAACTAATTACATAGGACAAGAAACAGAACCAAGAGGCATGCATAATAACTGTTAGGGATGACAAAGTTTAAGCTATCATTACTTGAGGATAATATTGTATTCAGTTCTTTTAGTTGCAAGACATAGAAGTATGTTCAAGTTGAATTAGTTACATCATTGATTTTGAAGATACACAGGAAGTCAAGAGGAGAGGAGTCAGCCACACTGAGTGGGATGTTGCTGAGCACAAAGGAATGTGTCTAATCATCTGATGGCAGGTGTCCCTAGATCTTTGCTCCTGTGGTCCACCCTGAAGATGATTGGTCTCCAATTTCTGCTATAATTAACCCATTGATGGATCTACATGTCTCTTTATAAACAGACTGTTCTTTCCAAGTTCTGGCCTGTTAGGCCAAACAGAAGTGCCTATAGACCCTGATCCAGTCCAAGCCTCCTTTCAGTCTAAGGGCAACGTGAAGGAGAAATCGTTGTCCTCATTGTTGTTCAGGGATATTCACACTATTGTTCAAGATCCGGAAAGCTGAAATCAATTTCTGGAATGCGCTGTGATACGAAACACAGCTATCTATTAACCAGATCTCTGTGTGTTCATTCTGTCAATACTTGATTGGGAAAAACCAACCACCCATTGGCTCTGGTCTAGGAAGGGAGAGAAGTTAAATTAGATGAAGTCAAACTGTGCATTTAAACAGCTTGCTCATGAAACCGATTTGGCCCAGGCTTACACAGCCTGGTCCCCTACATATCATATACTCATTATAGTGAGGATGACAACAGTTCTTATTAGGAATGGGAAACAGCACAGCGGTTAACACTATGACCTCTGGAGCCAGCCTGTCTGGATTAGAATCCCAGCTTCATTATTTACCAGCTGTTTACAATTGGGCAAGACATGTAACCTCTTTGTGCCTCAGTTTTCTTATGTATAAAATGAGGGTGATGGGGTTGCTTTGAGGATTAAAAGAGTTACTACTTATAAAGCACTTAGATAATCCAGTTAATTCCGTATAAATGTTTGCTAAGTAAATACCTCCTAATGTTTATTGAGCACTTACAATGTGTCTGACATCGTGTTAAGTATCTTACATGCATTAAAAAAAATTTTAAATCCCTAATAGCCCTACGGCAATGACACTAATTATATAACAGGATGGGTTTTTAAAAAAATTTTTTAAATGTTTTATTTATTTCTGACAGAGAGACAGCATGAGCAGGGGAGGGTCAGAGAGAGAGGGAGACACAGAATCTGAAACAGGCTCCAGGCTCTGAGCTAGCTGTCAGCACAGAGCCCGACGCGGGGCTCGAACCCATAAATTGTGAGATCATGACCTGAGCCAAAGTCGGACACTTAACCGACTGAGCCACCCAGATGGCCCATAACAGGATGTTTAAAAGGCACTCCTTCTAGTTTGCATTTCAGCTGAGAAAAAAACATAAGCAAGAATACCCACATTCAAAAGTGAGATGCTAACCAGCTTCCGCAGGACATGCGAAGAAGGTGGTTAAGAATCAGTTTTGACTCTTAGGTTAAAGAGGCAAGGAGGGAGGGCATCTTTGGACAAGGACATTATAAATGGGAAGACAATAAGAGTATATTCCTGACCCCAAAGCTAGTGAGGAGGCATTAAGGAGAACATGCCCTATGCCTCCTAGAGTTTGGGGTCAAAGTGGCTAGTATCTGATGCATGGCATCTCGTTCTGAAAAACCTCAAGACTGGGACTTTCACCCTGTGGGTAGAGCAAAGCTACTTTTACTGGGAGCAGGTGGACCTGCCAGGGATGGCAGGCCAGAGGTATGTGAATTTCATGGACCAGATGGCCAAACAGGAGGGGTGAGCCTGGGAGTCATTTTAAAGGAGACTGACACCAGGGACATCGACTTTAAGCAGGAAGCGGGAGGTCAATAGGGCTTGTAAGTAAGTGGCCAGCCCCAAGAGAGACCGTACCCATGATCACGTCAGGGGTGCTGCTGATATGTTCCCAAATGGGTCTCCAAGAGACCCACAGAAACATTCCACGAAAGCAAGAGTCAGTGTTGAACACCTGTCATCTCTATGGAACTGTAACACCAGCGTTAGTCAAGGAAAATCACTGAGGGTTCAGCTTCTCTGGCAGTGAGGGTGGGCTAGGGAGGTAGAGGGTGGGGGTCCAGAGGTGGGCAAGCATAGGTTGGAAAGCAATCAAAGCCCGCCCCCCCTTTTCCTCTGTAGACTTACATAATGAGTGAGGGCTGACATCAAGGAAGGGGAAAATGAATTTCAAGTTTGGATTTTTACACAGAACTCAACATTTCAGTTACTGAAGTGTGACTATTCTGTGACTACACATGACAGAGAACTTTGTAGTACCTGAGAGTGACTGGAGGTATCCAAGACCTACTTTAGATTTCATCCAAGGGACAGGGAAATATTAGCCCTACAGAGTCTAATGGTCTGAGTGGACAGTAGGGGAAAGAAAGTTATTTTTTACTTGCACCCCATGGAATCCTGCTCTTCAAACAAAATGGATGCAGTAATAATAACAATTAACAACCCTAACATTTATTGAGGACTTACTACGTGCCAGTTCATATTTAAAGTACATGATATGTCCTTGCTCATTTACTCCTAGGAGGTAACAACCCTAGGAAGTAAACCTATGGATTTTGTAAAACCCACTGACAAAAAAGGAAACTGAGGCTTGGAGAAACCAAGTACTTGATTAAGGTAACACAGCTAGTAAGTGGCAGATCCGGAATCCACGTGATGTTAGCACACTCAGATATGGCCCCTGGCAGATCATTCCCCTCCCTACCCTGAGCAACTTGTGAGTCCTGGAGCTAGTCAGGGCTCTCTCCTGTGGATAAGACAACGGCCACAGGAGGCATGGACTTGCTCCAACATCTCTAGCATCATCCATACAGATTTTCTACAGTTCCACATAGAATCTTGATCAAGCCCTCTCCAAACACGTGGCCAGTGGGAAGCATTCCTCGGTAGGCGTCTTTAAGAGAAGACTACGAAGGGGGTGCCTGGGTGGCTTAGTTGTTTAAGCGTCCGACTTTCGCAGTTCGTGGGTTCGAGCCTGGGCTCTAAGATGCTGACTGCCAGCTCGGAGCCTGGAGCCTATTTCAGAGTCTGTGTCTCCCTCTCTCTGACCCTCCCCTGCTCACGCTGTCTCTCTCTCTCTCTCTCTCTTTCCTAGAAATAAATAAAAATATTTAAAAAAATTAAAAAAAGAAGACTATGAGGAAGAGTCATGACATCCACTTGCGGTTTTATAGCAGCCTTCCTTAAAGGTAACCAGCCTTTTGTTAAGAATGCTTTGGATTTTTTTAATGAATTCAAGTCTGGGACTTGCCTGAGGGCCCAGTACTCCTTGCTCTGTTGAGTTTGAATTAGGTACAGGATCCTGTTTGTCAGGTCTGAATTTTTTTCTTCTGATACAATCAAACAGTCCTTTGCACTACCTGACAGTTTTCTTCCTGTGGTCCCCTTAACTGATAAGCTTGGGGTATTAGGCCTCTTACATGGCCACTTGCTATCAATGCTTTGAGGCTGCAGCTCTCTGGACTCCCACTTGGCTTTCACCTGTCACTACCTTGACCCTGCCATTCCAGCTCCCTGCACCCCCCCTACAATCAGTAAGCTGCCTTTTGTTTCAGGCTCTTGAGGTGAGACATGAGATGATAAAAGATAAACTGTGTGTTGAGAGTTAAGGTTATGTTCAAAGTTTGAAAGATGATTTAAAAAAGAAGCTACCTGAGCACTGAATGGCTTAAGTTTGGAGTTTGGGAATTCTGAGACTAGTATGAATGTCAAAAAATGTTCTCACTACATGGTGTGCCTGGGTGGCTCAGTCCATTAAGCATATGACTCTTGATCTGGGCTCGGGTCATGATCTTGTGGTTTGTGAATTCGCGCTCCTGCATCGGGCTCTGTGCAGCCTGCTTGGGATTCTGTCTCTCCTTCTCTCTGTCCCACCTCTGCTTGTGCACGTGCATGCTTGCTCTCTCTGTCTCTGTCTCTCTCTCTCAAAAATAAATAAGTAAACATAAAAAATGTTCTTACTACAAAAATGTATCCTAACACTCTGTACCTTTGTAACTATACCTAAAGGATTAGAAATAAAGCACATATTGGGGCACCTGGGTGGTTCAGTCGGTTAAGCGTCCAGCTTTGGCTCAGGTCATGATCTCATGCTTCATGGGTTCGAGCACGTGGGCTCTGTGCTGACAGCTAGCTCAGAGAGCCTGGAACCTGTTTCAGATTCTGTGTCTCCCTCTCTCTCTTGACCCTCCCTGCTCATGCTCGGTCTCTCTCTCTCTCTCAAAAATAAATAAAATATTTAAAAAGAAATAAAACATATATGTAGTTAGAAAGAGATACTGATCAACACACAAAATAAAATAGTAAACAAAAGCATATATTAAATCATTATGGGCAGTTTGTTACTGGTATGTGAAGAGATGAAGATAAATGGAAAAATTAAGACTTTCTAGATAGTTCTAAATATGAACATTTAGTATAAGACAAAAATAAATGGTGTTAGGACACTTGGCTAGCTATATGGGAAAAATGAAGCTTGGATCCCACCTCACTTCTTATTCAAAAATAAAATCTAGATAGCCCAAAGACTTAAAAATGAAACGTAAAACCGTAATAGTACTAGAAGAAAACATAAAATAATTTTTTCATTATAATCTCAAAGTGAGGGAAGGCTTTTTAAGCATAAGACAAAAGCCATAGGGAAAATGACTACATTTGACTACATATATTAAATATTCTTGTGTGAAAAGTTACTATAAAGAAAGTTGAAAAAAACTCAGAAAAAAATATTTGCAGCAGATATGATAGAATAAAAGACTAATTTCCAAGAGTCCTTAGAAAATAGATTAAAACCCACACAGAAAAATAATGGAGGAAGGAAAAAAGGAGGGAGGAGGAGGAGGAAGAAATAGATTTGCCAAGACATGAAAACGTTGTTCACAAATATACGTTTGTTTAAAAGTAGGAAAATATAGTCATCTTCACTTGTAATTAAAGGAATGCAAATTTTAAAACCAATATTCTTAAGCTAAAGAATATTTTATTTTATGCCAGCAGAGAGATGGGGAAACGATGGCTCTTATACAATGTGAGAAAATAAATTAGGATAGCCTCTATAGAAAGAAGGAAATCTGGCCATGTGTAGCAACATGGATGGACCTTGAGGGTGTTATGCTGAGCGAAATAAGTCAGGCAGAGAAGGACAAATATCATATGTTTGCACGTATAGGAGGATTAGGAGGAACTTAACAGAGGACCAAGGGGGAGAAGAAGGGGGAAATGGTGGGGGAAAGGGAGAGAGGCAAACCATGAGAGACTCTTGAATGCTGAGAAACAAACTGAGGACTGATGGATGTGGAGGGGAGGGGAAGATGGGCATGGAGGAGGGCACTTGTGGGGATGAGCACTGGGTGTTATATGGAAACCAATTTGACAATAAACTATTTGTAAGAAAAAAAAGAATAGCCTCTATAGGAAATCATTGGTTGGTGTTAAAAAAAAAAAAAGTTTAAATGCAAATATCTTTGACCCAGAAGCTCAAGTTTTTTTTTATGAATATAATTTATTGGAAAATTGGCTTCATGCCCTACCCAGTGCTCATCAAAACAAGTGCCCTCCCTCAGTGCCCATCACCCATTTCCTCCTCTCCCCCCCATCCACCCTCAGTTTGTTCTCTGTATTTAAGAGTCTCCTATGGTTTGCCTCCCTCCTTCTCAGTTTGTTAACTGTTTTTCCCCTTCCCTCCCCCCATGGTTTTCTGTTAAGTTTCTTCTTTGACTGACTTATTTCATTCAGCATATTACCTCCCAGTTCCTCCATGTTGCCAATAGCTCAGTTTTTAGGAATTTATGTTGAGAGTTGCAAAGACTATATGAATATGGAAATTCATTACAGTATCTTTAGTAACAAAACACTAGAAACAACCTGCATGTCTATCAATAGGTGCTAAATTTTTTTAAGCTTGTTTTGAGACAGAGAGAGAGAGAGAACACACATTAGCAGGGGAGAGGAACAGAGGGAGAGAAAGAGAATCCCAAGGCGGCTCTTTGGTATCAGTTTGGAGCCTGACATGGGGCTGGACTTGGAGCTGGATGCGGTGCTAGATCTTACCAACCATGAGATCATGACCTGAGCCCAGATCAAGAGTCAGATGCTTAACTGACTAAGCCACTCAGGTGCCCCAGTAGATGCTAATTAAAAAGATTATGGCATGTTCATGCAATGGAATACCATACAACTGTTTAAAAAACTGAATTACAGTTTTATGAACTGATACAGAATATTCTCCACACAATACTATTAAATTAAAAAAAATGCAATCTATAGGAAAATGTGTAGAGTATGCTCTAACTTGGTCTTATTAACGGGGCGGGGAGGGGGTTTCTGGGTGACTCACTCAGTTAAGCATCCAACTCTTGAGTTCTGAGTTCGGCTCAGGTCATGACCTCATGGTTCATGAGTTTGAGCCCCACATTGGGCTCTGCACTGACAACATAGAGTCTGCTTAGTATTCTCTCTTTCTTCCTCTCTACCCCTCCCCCCTCTCTCAAAATATGTAAACAAACATTTTAAAATGAGCAATAGGGCCATTCCTATCTATCTATCTATCTATCTATCTATCTATCTATCTATCTATATGCATACAGTTGTTAAGAAAGACTTCCAGTAACATTTTGGAAGTAAAAATGGCATAAACCATCTAAAGAGAAAAAAAAACCCACTTAGATTATTTATATAACTTATATAGTGGCAGCAGAACCAATTGATCAATAAATTGTGATTAAGGATGTCCAGCTCTTATCCTAAAGGTTTCATTTTTTAAAAATAATGAATTTCAAATATAAAAATGCCAGTTAATTGTGATTTACTACTTAAGTTTGCTTGAGCCATTGAAAGTAGAGAGGCAGGGGGCACCAGAGTGGCTCAGTTGGTTAAGCGGTCGACTCTTAATTTCGTGTCAGGTCATGATCTCACGGTTTGTGGGTTCGAGCCGGCATCAGACTTTGTGATGACAGTGCAAAGCCTGCTTTGGTTTCTCTCTCCCTTTATCTCTGCTCCTTCCCCGCTTGCATTCTCTCTCTGTTTCTCTATCAAAATAAATAAATATTAAAAAAAAGAAAAGTAAAGAGGCAGGATGGAATTATCCCAGCAAGTAAGCAAAAAATCTCCCAGCAGCCTCTGGGTGACCTTCACTTTTTACAGTTTTCCATCAAGTGCAGAGAAGGATGATCAAAGACGAGTCACTACTCCAGGACCTAGTGCCCAGAGGGCAGGGAGAGGCATCAGGAAACTAGAGTCCACAACTTTCAGTCTGGGAGCCATGATGGCCTTGATGACTAAAACACCCTACTTTACACTTGGTGCAAGGCTCAAGTTAATAAAGGTTTTCAGAAGCTGGGAAAGGCTCTCACTCCCTGAAAAAGTGGTGCCCATGTCAAATTTGAGCCATTTTCCTGGATTATGTCTCAGACCCTGTTATGACTGGCAAATGGAAATGAGAATAAGCCAGTCTCTAGACATGTTAATGTGATAGTTTCGTCACAATACATTTAGCCGCTACCAAAATAAAAGGAAACTTTTAAGTTGGTTCTCTATCAACCTCAGTTTTCCATTTGCAGCTTAATAGCTTATGAAACTTTATAAATACTTAATGACATTATCTTGGTTTGAGGCAGTGGTTCTTAATTGGGGGGATTTGTCCCCCAGGAGACTTGACGATGGCTGGACGCATTTTTGGTTGTCACAACCAGGATGCTCCTGGCATCTCGGGAGGTGGAGACAAGCAATGTTGCTAAACATCTTACGAAACACAGCACAACCCTCCCACAACCAAGAATAATCCAGTGTAAAATGTCGATAGACCTTGGTCTCTTTTGTTCTTAGTATAGTAGGTGAAGTGTCCCTGCTTTAACTCAAACTCATGGCAAAAATGTAGCCTTCCTTTGATGCAAAACTGTCAACTCACTGTTTATGAATGTAATGCAGTTCGAAAAACTCTCAACTACACCCTAACGTACATGTCTTAGTATTTCCTCCTTCTCTCTCTTAATACCTCCTTCTCCCTCCCTCCCACTTTCAGGCTGAGTTACATATACTTCTGAGCTGTTCCCCAAATACCCTATAACTCTGCTACCTTCTTCATAATAGCAAATACTTAGTAATCCTTTATTGTGGGTCAGGTCTGGGTTAAGTGGTTTATATGCTTTGCTCTTTGTACACTCCGCAACCGCCGTCCAGCAGAGGTGTTGTTTTCCTCTCTGTCTGACTCCAGAGTGCACCTGTGCATTACAGTACACCGTCCCTATCACAGCGGCTTGTGATCGCTGATTTTCACATTGGCCTCCCCTCCTCCAGCTGGGTCTTCTTTTTTAAATTAGGGATCACAGTTGTTTCTTTTTTTTCCTCTTTTATTTAAAGTGTTTATTTATTTTAAGAGAGAGAGAGACAGAATGTGAGCAGAGAGAGAGGGAGACACAGAATCTGAAGCAGGCTTCAGGCTCCTGAGCAGTCAGCACAGAGCGTGATGTGGGACTCAAACCTCCTCACCGTGAGATCATGACCTGAGCCAAAATCAGATGCTTAACTGACTGAGCCACCCAGGTCCCCAGGTCTTTTTCATTTCTGTATCTCCAGAGCATCCCATACGGAGCCTCACAGATAGTAAGATAAATGAGTGATGGATGAACGCATGGATAAATGGTTATATAGATATGTCCTGTTCAATTTGAAATCTTGTCACACTTACAATACACACATATAGATTCTCTGCCATGTAAAGCAGACAATCTATTTCAGTTTTTCTATGTGCCAAAAAAAAGGATTGAGAAATATTATAGTATCCAGAGGCTTCTACAAAGTATTCAGCTAAAAAATGTAAGTTTTCATCTTGTCTCTATGTTACAGTGTCTTAATTCAATTCCCAGTGACCTAAGAAAAGCAACACTATTCCAGAAGTATTCTATTGGAAACATTTCCTAGGAACAGTTTATTTGGTTGATCTTTCAAATACTTTGTCACATGTAATAATATCTGAAGTAAGTGTTAAAATGGCTTTACAGTTTCTGTGCAGGGTGATCTGTTGACTGGTGTAATCTGTCTGTAACTTTTTCACTGGGAATGTGTAAACCTATCATGTCTGTACAGAGAAATCTACATAATACGTTTGGCTGGGTCTTTAGAATGGACTTTCCCCTTTCCCTTCCTCCTATGACCTACAGGCACCTGTGACCATGGAGTAGCTCTTTGGCACATGGAAAAGATATCCAAGTATATGAGAAAATAGCAGGAGGCTCATTCTTTCTTACTCAGAGTGTAGGGAGTACCGAGGTTTTTGCTTCTGTTTTTTTTTTCCCTGTTGTTTGTTCTTTTGAATTATGAACGCACATTTCTTTATTCACACATACTGCAAAAATGCAGATACATCACAATGGTTCCATTAAAAAAATTTCCAACTCCTCATTCTTCACTGCCAATTTCTTTCCCCACAGGTAAGCATGTTCTTATTCTATTTTAATTTGGTTGTGGATAATTAATACTGGTGCAAACATCAAAAACTATGAAAAGGTGGAGTCTCCCACCCATTTCCCATTACTCCAAAGAGGCTGATCATTACCATTAGCTTTGTTTGCTCTTCCAGAATGAACACAGGGTTGTGTAACATTTAGAAAAGAACACTTTCCTTCAGAGTTCATACTCTAAGCTAAATATTTTGGACATAAAATTCAGTAAAAAAATTAACATTCGTTGCCATTCCTCACCCCCCCCACTCCCCCCCCCACACCTTCTTGAGGTATCTTTAAACAAGAGAAAGAAAGGCCCATAGGAGATTCTCATTAAAATCTGAATCAACTAGGGGTTCCTGGGTGGCTCAACTGGTTAAGCGTCAGGTTAAAATCTCATGGTTTGTGAGTTCAAGTCCTTCATCAGGCTCTGTGCTGACAGCTTGGAGCCTGGAGCCTGCTTCAGATTCTGTGTCTCCCTCTTTCTCTTTGCCCCCCTCCCCACTCATGCTAGCTCTCATTCTCTCTCTCTCTCTCAAAAATAAATATTGGGAGGCGCCTGGTTGGCTCAGTCAGTTAAGTGTCCGACTTCAGCTCAGGTCATGATCTTACGGGTCGTGGGTTTGAGCCCCGCGTCAGGCTCTGTGCTGACAGCCAGCTCAGAGCCTGGAGACTGCTTCAGATTCTGTGTCTCCCTCTCTCTCTGACCCTCCCCTGCTCATACTGTCTCTCTCTCCCTCAGAAATAAAAAAATAAATATTTTTTAAAATGTTTGTAAATCTGAATCAACTAAATTTGTTTTCCTCAGAGTGTAGCTTATTGTTTATAGATTTCCTGACTTATTAGGGAGATAGAAGAGGAATCCTGCAAAACTTGGGAAACCTTTTCCTAAGGTAAAAAGAGGAAAATGCCCACCATTGTAGATCTGGGCCTGATTGTACAGAGCAAAAGTCGTATGTTGGCTTCAGATCCTACATTGCTTATAAATTCGAACCACAAACATCTCTGTGTGATGCAGTTGTCCCCCGCAAAGACCAGTGGTTTTCCAGGAAATGTCCTCAGTACTGTGTGTGTTCAAGAAGTGTGTTCTCAGCATTTTCCTAAGATAAAATCACACTATTTCTCCATGTGAGAAATGCACTTGCCAGAGTGGACATTTCAGTCACCCCATTAAATGCGCTCTTCTAAATCTATCAGAGGGGAGTTTAAATGTGAGTTTCAGTCAGAATATGGGTCCAAGGTTTAATATGACTGGCAACTGTCATTTTCAGGCTTGCTTGTTCTTATTATGTTACTTTGTCTCTGTTTTTCCTCCATATTTGTTTAGAAAGGAATAATTAATTGTCAAATAAATATAGCACTCAAGCAAACAATATGTATGTGATATGAACAGTACAGATTTTTCTCGAAACAATACCTTCTATTTAATGACCTGGAAATCTCAGAGTACTCTAAAGGCTTCAGGAAAAACATTTTCTTCCTATTTTAAATCTCATTAACCTGCTCTTCTATCCTCTCAGTGCCCATATAATGAAAGTAGAGAGAATAGAGGATCATTACCTGTCTATGCATGAGAAAGCTGAGGCCACAGAAATAGCCTAAGTGCTCGGGGACACACACACGAAGTCAGAGATAACATCTAGAAAAGATTTCTGGGCTCCCCCATCCTTGCTGGCTTTGCTGAGAATACTGTGTTTGTGGCATTGTTTCCTTTGCCTTTAGCTAGGCTGCTCCCCAGCCCACAATGTCACCCTGTGCATTTTGTCAATTGGAAACCAGTGAGCAGAGAGGGTGAGTGTTTCCCCATATGACCTGGAGCCAAGCACAGGAGCTAAAAATAGCATGTGCAATTGCCAGGCCTTCATGCCTCACTCAGCTCCTTTAACCTCACCTTTGGGGTCCCGATATTAGAGGATATCAGGAGTCCGGGTATCTCCTGGAGTGATGGCTTCTCTCCTGGTGGGAAGCTTACGGCCGCCACTATCCAGGTCAGGCCCCTGGCTTTGCCATTGACAGAGGACAGGAGGGAGGGATCCTGGGCTCTCAACTTTGGAAATATGCAAAATGCAGAATTATCAAGATAATTCAGAGCAAGGTGGTATATGTCTGGAAAAAACAAATAGGTCAGGGAAAAATCATTTGAGGCCTTGGGAAAACTGCCTCAACTTCCAGTTTACTTTGCTTATGTACATACCTCCCCCCACCCCCAAATGTCCACTTTCGCAGAGTGACTGTATGTCACTACATGTCCAAGTAAAGAGGTTAAGGTAAGGAGGTTACGTTGAGCTAAATCCCTTGGAAATCTACCCCCCTCAGACATCTTGAAGCTGAAAACCCATTAAAATCAAACAGATTGAAAGAACATCCTAGTCGTCTAAAGAACATTTCCATCAGAGAACAGATCCCTTGAGCAGTGAATTTTTCATTTTATCTGTTTTTTACTTTAAGGCACAGTTAGCCTCCAGAGGCCTCTCTACAGGTTGCTCACCAGTGATTTTCCAAGACATAAGAACTTCTTTAATTGAGAAGGGACAGAGAAGGAAAAAAGTTGGAGAGTGAGCGAATGAGGTTATAAAATTAATTAGAACAAAAATAGATGCCATCTTCTATACACATTAGTCAACTATCATATATAATAAGCACTAGATTTTGTTGGTTATCATGAACTATTTTTATTATAGAAGTAAATTTTCCTGATTACTGGAATAGTAGAAATTTACACGGGAACAAACAATAAAAATCCACAATCATGTCACCAGAGATAACTACCATGTAATTTGCTGAATTTCTATCATATTTTCTTCTAGCTATTTTTCTTTAATATGGGTGTGTATGTATATTCATATTAAAGAGACATCATGATACATATCATTTGATAAATTATTTTTATCACTTTGCGACATAGCATAAATATATTTTATGGGAATAATATTTATCTACGTGATTAATTTTAATAGCTACATAACGTTTAATTGAATGTACCTAAGTTTATTTAATCAACATTATTATTGGTACCAGTTTTTCAATATGATGAACAATTCTAGAATAAACAGCCTTATGCAAACCTCCTTACATACTTGTTTAATTGTTCCCTTAATAAAAATTCCTGGAAGCAAAGTTTCTGTGTCAAAGAAATGCATATTTTTGACCTATGGACTCATCCAGACCATTTAAAGCAAAGAAGGTTGGAATACTCTTTAAAATCAACTTGAGCAACAGAACATTATATATTAGAGAAATAAATGAAAGTCTATATCAGAAAATAGTTTTTAAAAAAACAATTATAGTTAACTTTTGAAACTCTCATTTTAGTTCTAAATCTTGGTGGTTTATGTGTGAAAAGAGAAAGGAAGTGTGGGAAGGATGAAGGGATAGACAAGAAAAATCTTGTCTAAATAAATCAAGGGAAAGAAAAAGGGGAGCACAGAGGGAGACACACTACCACTTGCTTTAGTCCTTCGATCTGCTCCTCTCTATTCCCCCTCGCCTTTTAGCAAAAGTCTAGAATCTCTAAATGGACTCATCCCTAAGCACCTGGGACCCAAAACTAAGGGCCAGACACACATCCCGCCGGAAACACTCCCAGCCATCCCTCAGTGACTCCCCAGGAGAGGGACTTCCCTTTCTTAGTCTCAGGCTCTAAAGCTTAATTTTATTAGTTGAACTTTCTATTTCACTTTCAAAGATGTAGAAGAAGGGACACATTTCCTAAAGTTTCTTAAAGTTATCAGAAATAAGTCTTCAAAACTATGTGATAAATTATGATTATTTTTAAAAGAACTATTGCTTAGAATTCTAAGAAATGGAGGTCTGCAGAAAATCCTTGGTCAGTGAGACCCAAATGTCATTTGAACACTCCAGAATAATAAATACCTTGCATGGTAGTCTTTAAGTCTGGTTAACGTTTGAATAATCCATTCTCTATCACTTCCTCGGTAATGTTTTTCACCAGAGTGAAAACCGAATACAGGGGCAGATCAGCTTAGCTGTTTTCCACCTTTAGTGGAAAGTGGCACCTTAACGTTCACTGGATAAATGTGGACTTGGAATCTTTAACTTACATTCTTCACAGTGCCATAAGAAAAAAAAAAAAACTGGATCATGAAAGAGAGAGCAACTTTTGATGAGGAGGTAAAGAGCAGCCCTGGGCACAGAAGGTGAAAAAGAAGCCAGCCAGGAAGGAAGAACATTCCAGGCAAAGGACAGAGGTTAGGCAACTCCAGACAATAGTGCCAAGGTGGGTATGGCTCGTTTTTGCAAATATGGACTCTTGAAATAAGGAGAAATGATCACTATTCAAAGTGAAGCCGTATTTAGCACCTGTCTTAGTCCTTTGAGGCTGCTCTAACCTAATACTATATACACTAGGTGCCTTATAAACAACTGAAACTTGTGTCTCAAATTCTGGAGGCTGGTAAGTCCAAGATCAAGGCACCAGCAGATTTGGTATTTGGAGCAGGCCACTTCCTGGTTCCTAAATGGCCATCTTTGCATTGTGTCTTCACATGATGGCAGGGGTGAGGGAGCTCTCTGGGATGTTAGACTTCAACATATGAATTCAGTGGGGGACAGAAACATTCACTCTATAGCATCATCTTTGTAACTGTAGACAAGCAGATATAAACAAATCTCTGAACAAGTAAAAACTATTTGTTTAGTTTCTCTGTGTTTTTAACATATCACACTCAGATCAGCAATCAATCCATTAACAACTATTATTTTCTTGTCATAATGGAGTAAACATATAGATTGTTCCCTGAACAAGCTTAAATCTGGTTGAAAAAAGAAAGTGAATGCTGGAAGAATTAAAATGCATTGCGATGTTAAACCATAGGCATTAGGAGAAAGTTCAGTGGGAGTTCATAGATCAGTTCAGAGAAAAGAGAGTGGTTCTAAAGTTGAAGGTGGGACTTCTTCATCCAGTTCCTCAATAAGCACTTGCTACATATTTGTACTTAGGTTAGGTACTGGGAAAGACATAGACACTGGATAACTAAAATATGCTTTTGTCCTTGAGTGGCTTGTTGTCTAATGGAAAGAAACTGAAACTGAAATAAATAATTACAATTCAGTGTTACAATATAGATATGTAAAAATTGCTAGGAGAACAGAAGATGTTTATGGGAGAAAAGAGGAAGACTGACTCCCCATCAGAGGAAATGAGAAGAAATGACATTGTGCTAAGGTTTACAGAATGACTTGGGTCTTGGGGGGTAAGGGATGGGCAAAATGGGTGAAGGGGAGTGGGAGGTACAGGCTTCCAGTTGTGGAGTGATTAGATCACAGGGATGAAAGTTATAGTGTAGGGAGTGTAGTCAATGGCATTGTGATAGAAATGTATGGTGCCAGATGATAGCTACACTTGCAGGAAGTATAATATACTGTATAGAGGGGCGCCTGTCTGGCTCAGTTGGAAGAGTATTGATCTCTGGGTTGTGAGTTCAACCCCCACATTGGATGTAGTATTACTTAAATAAATAAGTAAACTTTACTATATATATATATATTTATTTATTTATTTATTTATTTCACATTTGGCTTGCCGAATCACTATGTTGTACACCTAAAACTAACAACATTGTATGGCTAGCTCAGTTGATATAGCTTGCAACTCTTGATCTCAGGGTTGTGAGCTTGAGCCCCACATTGAATACAGAGATTACTTAAAAAAAAAAAAAAAAGAAAGAAAAGAAAACCCTTTAAATCACTTATAAGTTACAGTATCTACAGATATAGGATCTAGATATCCAGAGTCTAGTAAGCCCAACACAGCCAGATTTTCCTCCACTTTAGGAACAGATTGTTACTTCTTCTTTGAGTACCAGATGAAGAGTTGGCTTGTGTTTATTGGCTCTGTTGTATGAAAAACACTTATCTTTAAACACTGGGATCACACCCTCTGTGGTGAGATACTCACACTAACGTACGAGAGGCACCGGGGATCTGAGCAGACTGAGAAAACTGTAGATTCAAGCCTCCCACCTCATTCTCGTTCAGAAGCATAAACTCATCAAATAGAATGGGCGGGCCGACTTGTCCCGTTTCTCCCTTCTTGTAGAGTAGACAGTTGAATTCTCAAAAATTAAACTCACCTCTCACGTAGTGGCTCACTCTGTGAAGAAAGGAGAAAGGTGCCGTAGATATGAGGACAAGATGGAGTAGGCCGAGGAAGGACAGAGGACCTTGGTGTGCTCAGAGAAAACGAAGTAGTCTGGGATGGCTTATTATTGGATAGGGTGCAGAGAGATTGGCGAATGAGGGTTGGACAGCTTGTCACATCAGACAAGACTTTGGATTCGACTGTGTAGGCGATGAGGAACCATTTGATATTTTTAAATCAGGAGGTGACGAGATGGGCCTTATTTTTGGAAAGACCATTTTTGAAGCATGTTAAGGATGAGGTCAGCACATTTATTCTGTAAGGGGCCAGATCACAGACATTTTAGGCTTTCTGGGTCATATGTCGTACATCATGTGTCTCTGTCTCAAGCACTTGTAGCACAAAAGCAGCCATAGACAAAGTGTAAACAAATGGACACGATTGTGTTCCAGTAATTTTTTCTTTACAAAAGCAAGCTGTGGGTCATATTTGGCCTGTGGAGCCAATTTGTTGTGCCCTGGATGAGGAGATGGTAAGGTTACTGGTAGAGAGAGCAAGCAGTAAACTAGGTCAGGTCCAGGTCAGGGGGCTTCAAAGTAGGCCCTGACCAACAGCATCAACATCACCTGGGGTCTCTGGGGCTGGGTGCCCGTGACCTGAGTTTGAACAAGCCAACCAGGTGATTCCAGTGCTTGCTCAAGTTTGAGAACCGCTGACCCAGGACAGATGACAGAGAAAACATTTCCACATTTGGGAGGTGACGGTCAGAAAGAATAGAACAGGACAGATTTAAAATGTTCCAACAAGATCCGATCCCTCACTTTCTAACGTACTGACGTACAGTAGACAGGACTTTGGTGGTTATTTGGTTGAAAGTTTGGGAGATAGAAAACAGTAGTTAAATTATCTTCATTTGTTCATCCATCTCATGACCTTGATGCCTACAACAATGTAAGGCACGAACTGCTCACAAAGTATTTTTTTTACGGATCAATGAGTGATTGTTTCAAGGTTTGAAGTTTGGGTGTCTAAATAGATAAGAAAATGGCATTAACCAAGAGAGAACATCTTCCATGGTTTTTGAACAGCTATTAGGAAAGCGGATAAAGGGACATTTATTGAGTGCCAGCTTTGCCTACTGTGTGCCAGGCAGTTTGTTACCATATTATCTCATTTGTTCCTCAAAACAGTTTTTAGTATCTATGATCATCACCATTTTCCAAATGCAGACAATTGAGGTTCTGACAGATAAATAAGGTGGTGCAAGTGTAACACAGATAACGAGTGATAATGAAACCCAGGCTTATGCCACCTTGCAGAACAGAGTTCTGTTTTGAATTTTGGCCAGACTTTGCAGAATAGGAAAGCTCTAACTATAAAATACCATGGAACTTTACTGCTTACAAAGCAGTTTCATAGATTAATTCTTTTGAAGGAAACCACACTGTGTGTAGCAGGAAAAGTCTCAAGTTCTAGGTTCAAGCTTTGTCTCTCATGCTTGTCCAGAGGTAGCCACATACTCATCCCTAACGTGGAGGAGATGATAATGATCAATAGGACTGCTATGCAGGTCAAATGAGATAGATAAAGCACCTGGCGTGAGATGGGAGCTCAGTAAAGGGTGGATATTATTATTTTATCATCCTTAATACAGCTCAATGTCAAAGCTTTCTCTGTAAGGATGATGAGGAGCCACTTCGGCCCCCCAAGAAATCACCTGAGAGAGTTTCTCTCCATTTAAATCTTACAAGTACCCCTTAATGAGTGTCGCTGTTTTGCTTAAAGGGCTTATCTCCTTGTTCAAGGTGTGTTGACATTTAAAGGGGTTTTGAACTTGGTGAGGTCCATTCCATTGCTCTTGGTAGCCACAGTGGTCGTCCACTGCAGGGTTCCAGACTCCTTTCATACCAGTTTTCCTTCTTTCAATGCTTTTATTTATTTGTTTATCCAATCTTCAGCTTCTACACAATTTTCCTGTGTTCCCTCCCGTATTAGTCAAATCAAACAATGGCTGGGCTTGGAGATCAGAGGGAGAGAAAGTTGTTCTTGAAAGAAATGCCTCCTTGTTTCAAAGGAATTGTCTTACTTTTTAAAAAATGTTTTTATTTATTTCTGAGAGAGAGAGAGCATGAGCAGGGGAGGGTCAGAGAGAAAGGGAGACACAGAATCTGAAGCAGGCTCCATCCAGGCTCTGAGCTAGCTGTCAGCACAGAGCCTGACACGGGGCTTGAACCCATGAACCTGACCTGAGCCAAAGTCAGACACCCAACCAACTGAGCCACCCAGGCTCCCTGGAATTATCTTACTTTTACGAAGCCAAAAAAGAAACAGTCTGAAGAAAGTTGGATTTGTTAAAGAGGCAAAACTCATCACTAATCTCTACTTCATTACTCTTTTTTTTTTTTTTTTAACTTAGTAGAGCATAACGGAGATGGTAACTCTTCTCCTTTCAAG
This sequence comes from Proteles cristata cristata, assembly GCA_017311185.1. Lineage (NCBI taxonomy): Eukaryota > Metazoa > Chordata > Mammalia > Carnivora > Hyaenidae > Proteles > Proteles cristata. Next base: position 2,265,307 of record JAESUZ010003487.1, read on the forward strand.
ACCCAAGAATATCACTTCTTCTGCCTCATGAAAAACAAGTTGTGATCATCACAGTGCCTTTATCCCAGAGAGGTTGGTTCGTGACATTGTGTTTACCACCTTTTAGAGGAGAAGCTTCTTGCTTTCCACTATGTTTTAGGTGATTTTAGAAAACAAGGTTACTGCTTTGCAACATGCCAGGTAAACAGCAGTTTCCATTTCAAGGGGAAATCATACTTGACCATCTTGCCTCCTAGATTCCACTGGATTAGGAAACAAGCAGAGATAAACACAGCTTTAGTGGAGTTGGTTGTATGCTAAGAAACAACTGAGCCTTTTAAGATAAATGGAACTGACAAACAGTGCATTCTGCAAAAAATAAACACAGCTATAGGGGAGTTATTCTGAACACTGATATCTGCAAATGACAGTTGAATAATTTTGATGCAAGGATCTTTTTCTCAAGATTTGAAATAAAATCTTTCCCCCTGCCCCCCTCAACCATTTAACTAAGCTTTTAGTCGTCTGATAAAAATCGTGTTGTCAGAAATGACAGAACTAATTTGTGACTTTTTCTCAAATCAATTTTGATGTAATGCAAGACTAAATGAATAGCTTCCCTTTTCTCCCCTGCATGAATTAGAACAAAGTGTACTGTTCACCGTGTCCTGTCACACAGACTGGCGTGACAGAAACCTCTGGATTTTATTGCAAGATTTGGAGAATAATTATTAGAGATCCATTCTGCCTCCATATTTATTGGATTTGCAAAGGATAACTGATGATTTCTCATTGTCGGATGAGAACATCTAACAGGACATTTGGGATGACTTTAAGGTCTAGTCTAGAACTCTCAGACCGTCTCAGGGCCCTCTCATTTTTGCTTTGAATTTATTACCTGGGGTGATAAGAACTTAAGTCTCCCAGTTAAAGTCCCTTCCACTCAGTGGTGAAATTGGAGAGGGAGAACTCATGCAAGCCATCCTTCTGGTGATTTGTACTCGCAGCAATTCACACTTACAGCCCTCTGCCAATTACACCCGTGTTGTAACTTCTGACACTTACACAGGGTGTTTCTCACATGAACATATGCTGTTCTCCTCTTTGGAGGAAATGAATCCCAACCTTTTGCACACTAGCAGGCCACGATTAGTTCTGATCCCAACGTTTTAGGGCAGGAAAAATGACGATAAGAAAACGAGGGAATTGACCATAAGGACACAGAGTTCGTTTTCTCTGGGGCATCATATCACTGCCCCAAATGTTCCTTCAATGCTCTGGTCAAAACGTCCTCAAGGAAATCATCTTGAAATCCATAAAACGAATAAACCTACTCCTTAGAGTTGTTTTGCTTCGGTGTAACATTTGGCAGTAAAGTGTGGTCAAACAGAGTGCATCATATTAAATGGATTTTATGTTTATTGACTGCTTGTAGCACCACTTAATTGATTTATGCATGCTTTAGAAAGCTTTACACTCTGAAACATATAATACATCATTTATAGTTTTTTATTAAGTCCTGCCTCTGGTAAAAGCTGGCGTAAGGCCCCAGGTCAGGAACTTTACCCTTTGGTTCTAGCACTGTTTCTATGAGAAAATAATATGTGATGCACTTTATTTCTACTTATGGTAAGTCTCCTAGCAATCTAATCCCCATGTGAAGGCTGCTTGCACTCCCAAGTGCTACTCTCTGTCACATTCCCACTGTGTTTGAAGGAGGTTTTTCTATGTTCTTTTTTGACTATGAGTTGAACTAACAAATGAGAGAAAATAAAGTATGTCTTAAGGTTTTTTTAAAAAATACTTATTTATTTATTTTGAATGAGAGAGGGAGAGAGAGAGAGAAAGTGAGCAGGGGAGGGGCAGAGAGAGAGGGAGGGAGAGAAGCCTGCATGGTCAGTGCAGAGCCCAATGTGGAGCTTGATCCCACGAACTATAAGATCATGACCTGAGCCAAAATCAAGAGTTGGCTGCTTAACCAACTGAGCCACCCAGGCACCCTAAGACCTAAGGTTTTTATTCTGTTGATTTTTAGAACCGACAGGAGTGGCCTAAGACTGCATAGAAAGAATATTACAATAACACTAGGATTTTGAAAACTACCTTATGATAACTTTATCTGTATCTGTATCTGTATAGTAGATATATTAAAAGTAATACAGTAGTAGTAAGTCTTAATACAATTACTACTGCTGCATGGGTAGAAAGGATGGGTACCAATATTAAGATCTAGAATGTGGTCTTATATCACCAAGGTGACACATTAAGGGGTACCATAAATTCTGAACCCATTACCCCAGCCCATTCCTGGTGCCTCATTCTATCCTTCTGGCGGCCAATTTTCTCTCCTATGCCCCCCTCCCCCACCGCCCTCAAACAAGCTTAGCACGTCTTGTTTCTCCAGATTCCCTAAAACCACCAAGCAAGTTACTGAATTTGTCCCCATCCTGTAAGCAGGAACTGACAAGTAATATGAGAAATAAAAACCAGCACTTCTATTTGAAGATGACAGGGAAAATCAGAAGGTAATGTGGTGCTCCCTATTGGAATTTCTTTGAATCATCATATCCAGTGTCACTTACTTGTCTTTTGAAATATGTCAAGGGTGATAACCATGACATGTTATTTTCTGTTTGCATTCTAAGCACTAGCCCACATTCAGTTAATAGTATTAATGGAAGAGATCACTGCCTGGGAATAGTATAGAATGGTGGCTGATGTAAACAATACTTAGACTTGGTTTTGAAATGTGCTTCTGTTAAGAGATATTTACATACGGACAGATCTGATTTCAAAATTCAAACAAACCTGAAAGGAGGCATAACTCAAGCGAATTGGGGAACTGTCTTGCCTCCTTATCCCAATGTCTACTCCCTGACCCTCTCTGCTAATGCTCCCCGTAGATGTAACTCACCCCCTCAAACTTCTGCCTCTCAATCTTTCTTGACTCAGAGGCCTTTGTTTTGTGTTTTGCTTTGGATTGAGTCAAAGTGCTTCCTTTGCTAATGGGTAGGTTTGATGTAAAAATCTGTGTCAATATGGAAAACTGAAAAGCCAAAACAAGTAACTATTGGGAACAGTGGAAATGCTGCTAAAATTAAAAGCAAGATTTGCTGCTAGTGATGCACCCTGACTTGACAGTCGATGAATCCGTTTGTGTAACTTACAGACTATTCTGCAGAAATGTAACCATTCACTTTGTGGATTACCATAAAGTGTCTTCCTGTTTCTGCCTGGCCTGCTTTCCCACATGCTTTCTCCACAGCAGCTCACAGTGCTGGAATGGAGCCAGACAGACCAGCCTTCATTTTCGTGAGTAGTCCCATCACTCAGGAGCCACGGAAGCTTGGGTATTTGATTCAGCCTACCTGAACCTCACACCCCTTTGAGAAAGAGAATCACCAACTCCGTGTGTAAAGGGCACATTATCTAATACACTCCATCATTCTGTACTAATTTACATAGTAACATAATATTCTGATTATTTAGCATTAAGTTTTATAAGAGTAAATAGTACTGTTTTGTTCGACTTGGGAAGGAAAGAAAAGCTTTCTGACTGAGCTTCAACAGTCATTAGGTATTGCACAGGCATTTACTCCATTCTGAGTGTGAGTCATCCTTCTTACGTAACTGTGTGTAGGTTTGGACCCCTTCTTGAGGAGCTTGCTGACACAGACCACTTTAGTAATACTGCTCGTCATAAACCTAAAGGGCGCATTTACCTGGCAAGTTGTTTAGGTCCCAGCTGCACATTTCAAATGTTTTTATCGTGTTGGCCAAATCGATGCTGAGTCATTGCCAGTTGAATGAATTTATTGTGCCTGCAGGAGCTCAACCTTGAAGACAGGTCCTGTGTCCCCTTTTATGAAGCTTTCCTTGATAGCCTGATTGGAAGGTATCTCTTTTCATCTGATGTCCTATCCTGTTTTACTTCTATCATTCTTATATTAGTACCAAATTCAGCTTTTTTTAAATGTTACTTTTTAAATCTTTCTATTAGGTTGTAAGATCTTTGGGCGCATGAAATATGTCTTATATGAATGTAAGCAATGACCCAGTGAAAACGTTAGACAAAGCTCTGGATCAACCCTCAGCTTCTCTCTGGAACCTTCTTTCTAGAACCTTCTCTCAAAAGTCCAATCCAGTTCAAGCCTACTTAGCCCTCATTTCCTATATTTATTCCAACCAAGCAAGTTAACCTTTAACTATACACTTTTACATTAGTCTCTAATTACTTTAAATTTTTTAAGCCACAAAGAGATTATAAACTTCTAGAGAGCGGGGACTCTGAATGAGATGAATAAGACTATGTGGGGACACTCAGCTGGCTCAGTCAGTAGAGTGTGTGATTCTGATTCTTGGGTGGTGAGTTCGAGCCCCACGTTGGTGGTCGGGTTTACTTGAAAATAATAATTATAATAAAGGATATCTGTGAAAGCTCCAAAAAGTGATACAAATGAAAGGTCTGTTGGGTTTTTGCTTTTTCTTAGTGCTCACCGCACAGCTTGGCACTTGGAAGGAATTCAAGATATGCTTGTTACAGGACTAACCGCAAGTATTCGTACAAGGGGCGGTGGTTTCTGCTCAGGTGGCTAGGCCTTTTGGATCCACTTTTGTCTTTTTTATTTTTCAACAATAAAAAAATAAAAAATTTTCAACAATATGGGAAGAGAATGCGCTTCCCACAACATAGGAAATTTACCATGGCATCAGAATATTCAATGATTTTGAGGTGGGTCAAGATGGGAAAGCAAACTGACCCTGAGAACACACAGAGTGATTCCTGTTCCTCAGATGGCACAGGAGAGTGGCCCATCTAAGCCCAGTCATGCCGGAAGCCAACGGGCCCCAGGTCTGGGCTGCCTGACAGAAATGATCACCACAGCTGCAAAAGCAAATCGGGCAATTGATCAACTGGTGATGAGCTAATTCACCTGTCTCCTAATATTTTCTAGACTTCTTTAGGTAGACTGTCTAGGAGACATGATTTGCCGATAATTGTGCCTCTAAGAAACATGATGATTTTGCAAACCCAGCACTGTACAGTAGAATGATGTAAATCTAGAGAACCAAAACCCAAAGTCAACCCTACGTCATTTCTTCAGTGAAAAGACATTTCCTAAGCAGATCCGTAGAGACCGATTTAGGCGCCTGGATACATCAATGCGTAAGACAAATAAAATTCCTTGTCTCATGAAGATTATATGCTGGAAGCTGAGCACCATAACAGGCTATAAACTGACACATCGCTAATATAAATTCAGAGAGTGAAGAAGACCGTGAAGAAAAATAAAGCAGGTCAAGGATTTTGAAAATGACAAGGGGCCAGCAACCGAATTTCACAAACACGGCCCATGCAGGTCTCTTTGAGGAGGCAACACTGAACAGACCCCTGAGAGGCATGACTCCATGTGCACGACGCAGTGTGCCCCGAGACACAAGCTGGCTTCATATATGCAAGGAACAGTGAGAGGCCTGTGTGGCCGGCCAGAGAGACGAAGAGGGAGGGGCAGGATGTAGATTATGCAGGGGGTTAGAAGTCAGCTTGTGTTCTGAATATTTTGGAAAGCTTTGGGGGCTTTGGAGCAGAACAGTAACATGATCTGGGCAACATTTTTAAAAGATCATTCTGACATCTGTAGGGGGAAGAGATCCTATGAGACACAAGATTGGAAAGACAGAGACCCATCCAGGGGCTACTGCTGTAGTCCCGGCAGGTGATATAGGCATAGCCTAGGCCAAGGTGGAAATCATAGACATAGTGCGAAGTGGTTAGATTCAGAATACAGTTTGAAGATAGTGACATAGGACTTGCTAAGGGACTGGATGGGGGATGTGAGAGAAACAGAAGAGTCTGACCTTTCTTATCATTAATAGATATCAGAAAATAGTCACTGAAATTCAGCTGCATATTTATATGTGTACCAGCATACATGCCTATACCGATGATAAGTCTGTCAAACAACTACTTAACCTTAAAGCAACCGCTTAGTGACTGAATTCAATCATCAATTGCCAGATAAATGCTTGAATTGAAACTCTGATTTCTTTCAGCAATTTTTGTGTGTGCGTCCTCATGTCTATCTTTCTGCTTATTTATATACACGACCTAGATAGCTAAGTGGAAAATCTGAAGTACCCTGGGTCAGAACTCTATGGGTACTGTGTTTATAGTCCAGCACTATGGTCCTCTGGATGAAAGGAAGACGGCTACCTGAAGACTCTCAAGTATCTAGCTATAGATACTGCAGCTATAGCTGTAATTTCTCATTTTTATCCAAAGATTTGCTGTCATATGAAACATGGCAATCATGTGAACATAGCAGCCCAGAATAGCAGTGGCATATCACCTCATTAGTGACTGCTTAGACCTGTTCAGATCCCAGAAAAGCACCTAGAATATAAAATCATAAGTAAATTGCAATTGGGCAAGAACACCAAGCATAATATGATACGCAATACATCTGAAGAAAAGATTCCTAACAGCAAAATACACATAGACCTACCTACTAAAACTGAAAATGAGGCAATTACCCTGTCTCACAAGAAATAAAGCAGTCATACCTCAAATGGGGGGTGGTTTAAGTATTTTTTAAAAATCACAAACATGTCTACCTGGTTTTTCTTTTTTTTTTTAATATTTTTATTTATTTCTAGGAGAGAGAGAGAGAGAGACAGTGTGAGCAGGGGAGGGTCACAGAGAGAGGGAGTCACAGACTGAAACAGGCTCCAGGCTCTGAGCTGGCAGTCAGCACAGAGCCCGACGCGGGGCTCGAACCCACGAACCGCGAGATCATGACCTAAGCAAAAGTCGGACGCTTAACCGACTAAGCCACCCAGGCGCTCCAGTCTACCTGGTTTTTCAATTCAATTCCTTCAGATAAATAAAGTTACTCAATAGTAACAATATTTGATATTTATGATATCAAGGAACTTTTACAAATTATTCCACAAAACATACTAACGTGGGAATGTCTAATTTTGTAAGTTTATTTTGCGAGAGAGAGACAGAGAGAGAGAGAGAACCAGCAGGGGAGGGACAGAGAGAAAGGGGGACAGAGGGTCAGCCTCCACACTGATAGCAGAGAGCCCAATGCAGGGCTCGAACCTGTGAACTGTGAGATCATAACCTGAGCCAAAGTCAGATGCTTAACCAACAGAGTCACCCAGGTGCCCCTAATTTTTTTTAATGTTTATTTTATTTTTGAGAGAAAGAGCAAGCAGGGGAGGGGCAGAGAGAGTGGGGGACAGAGGATCGAAGCAGGCTCCATGCTGACAGCAGAGAGCCTGATTCAGGGCTTGAACTCATGAACTGTGAGATCATGACCTGAGGGAAGTCGTATGCTCCACTGACTGAGCCACCCAGGTGCCCCAAGAATGTCTCATTTTTTTATGGATGAATGATGAGGAACCCAAGGCAAAGCCCCAGCGAACGCCCTACTTATTGGAATTGAGCAGGTTGGCAACAGAGGTGGCGAGGGGAGCGCGGAGGACGAGCCCAACAGCACCGAGTGGTGAGAGAGAGACCTAACTTCCCATTACTAAGCGACTCGTGCATTGAGTTATTCGGTTCAATAGCTCGGTTTGGCATAACTCAGATAGATTCTCTTCCCCTCCCCCACCCACTCCAGGAACTAGAAGTAGAAATATTTTTACACTAATAGACATGTGGTAGACAGAGTCGTAGTAACACTAACAAAGAGAAAACCAGATAGGATGGAAATGAAAGACAGCTACACTTTAGAATGTCAAGAAGTCAAAAAAATATGTTAAGGGTTATATTATCGAAGATAACTACAAATATGTTTTCAAGTGCATAAAATTTGGTGTGACTCCATTGTGGATAACTTTACTGAATGTTTATAAATATTGCCATCAGGAACCCAAAAAGGACATACAAGTGAAAATACATCATACAGATCTAGAAGGAGGACTGTGACCCAAGGAAGAAAACAATTAGGAAATAATAAAAATATCTTTTTGAAAAAATCCAAGGGGGCACCTGGATGGCTCAGTCAGTTAAGCATCCTACTCTTGCTTTTGACTCAGGTCATGATCTCACTGTTTGTGAGATGAAGCCCTGCATTGGGTTCTGGGTTGTCAGCACAGAGCCTGCGTGAGATTCTCTTTCTCTCCTTCTCTCTCCAGCCCTCACCCTCGCTCTTTCTCAAAATAAATAACCTTAAAAAAAAGAAAAAGAAAAATCTTAATGTATTTTAAGCAGGATTGTTGTCAAGGATAGAGATATTAGCATGTTAACATGACTTTTAAATATTCAGAGCAATCTGTTAATAAAATTAGCAACCAGAATGAACTTTCTTAATTCGAGCAAAAAGACAAACCCCTGTGTATGGTACAAATCCACAGACCAAGACTGAGCTGAAATGACAACTTTATGCTAAGCTCTCAGGGGGAACAAACAGTCAGATCGGCTGAGAAATGACTAAAAATGTAGTTAGCAAAGTTTTACCAAAATAGATTAAGGGTTCCTAAAATGTGTATATTCTTTGTGCCGCTGATTCATTATGAAACAATGAAAAAGTTACCCATGTACACATGAGCTAAACTTTGAAACACTTTTGACTTAAAGCATGTAATAAATTCGCTGCCTCTTTTCTGCCAAAAGGCCCAGTCAGTTCAGAGAGAGTTTGCCTACATAATGCCAGACATCTGTGCAAAAGCTGCAAAGTTTGGTCAAGGATTTTAATGTTCTGTAGATATGATGCCAAACATCTGGGTATTTGAAAATATCTAGATAATTGACAGACTTTTTACTTTTCATCCAGATGTTTGGCATCAGAATTAAATACCAGCTTACTATTTAAGCACATTTGCAATGTGATAGTGTTCTCAGCATCCTCTTAATAGAAAAAAGAGAAGCTTAAAACCATGCATACAGGGTGATCCCAGTTTTGAAAACAAAAATTGTATATATGCCCATCGAAAGGAATTCAGAGAGAAACACACCAAAATATTTAGAGTGAGTATTCATTCTCTGGATGGCGGGATTATTGCTGATCTTTATTTTAGTCATAGTTTTAAGAAATTTTTTCTAATGTTCTTCAGTAAAACATGCATTGCTTTTATAACCAGAAAACATTTTAATTGTATGATTCGGCAGGATTTGAAAACTAAGAAAATTTAATGTATTACTTGGCACTGTGTACATACGATTGTAGCTATGAACCTGCTAGCAGGTTATGCTGGTTTTAGAAAAGCAAATCCAGGGTCCCTGGGAGGCTCAGTCAGTTGCTGACTTTTGATTTTGGCTAATGTCATGATCTCACAGTTCATGAGATCGAGCCCCATGTCATGTCAGCATGGAGCCTGCTTGGAATTCTCTCTCTCTCTCTCTCTCTCTCTCCCCCTTCCTCCCCCCAAATGAATAAATAAACATTTGTTTTTAAAATGTAAAAAAGCAAATCAAAAGTAAGTTAGCAAAGATATGAATGCTCTGGGAACCTAACGACTACTAAGTGTACATCATGCTGGGAAACGGTGGGCCTGACGGGTTTTTTTTCCTCTCTGAATTGCCCAGAACTTTTCATTCTGCATACATCCCAGTCTGTGCTGCTCACACAGATACACGCAAGTTCACTTGATGCTCTTCCCAACCATGTCCAGTGCTTGGCCAGAGCACTGAGAGGTCTTATCCCAACAATGCCTACTATTTTTAATTTTTTTTTAATATTTATTATTTACTTTTGAGAGAGAGAGAGAACAAGCAGGGGGAGGGACAAAGAGAGAGAGGGAGACACAGAATCCAAAGCAGGCTCCAGGCTGTAAGCCGTCAGGACAGAACCTGATGTGGGCCTTGAACTCACAAGCTGTGAGATCATGACCTGAGCCGAAGTCAGCAGCTTAAGCAACTGAGCCATCCAGGTGCCCCCCAAACAGTGCCTACTTTTTTTTTTTTTTTAATGTTTTATTTATTTCGAGGAGAGAGAGAGACAGCATGAGCAGGGGAGGGTCAGAGAGAGAGGGAGTCACAGACTGAAACAGGCTCCAGGCTCTGAGCTGGCAGCACAGAGCCCGACGCGGGGCTCGAACCCACAAACTGCGAGATCGTGACCTAAGCGAAAGTCGGACGCTTAACCGACTAAGCCACCCAGGCGCCCCCAAACAGTGCCTACTTTTGAGGCCACTACTTCCACTGCCTTTATACCTTCTGACTCCAGGTCCCTTCTTCTCTGGGGTTGACAAAGTAAATTTAGGTCTTATTCATTTTCATGTTGTTATGTTCCTCCAAGTTTAGACATGTAGAAGGTTAGCATCTTCAGTATATGCAGTCCAAATCCCTTGTTTTGTAGGTGGGGAGACTGAGGGCCAGGGAGGTTAAATGCCGGGCTACTGATGGTGTGTTCAAAGCTAAAACAACAGGGTCTATTTCCAGCTAAGGGTATTTTTCACTATACAACACTACAGGGGCTGTTCTGGTCCCTCAATTTCTTCATCTGTAAAATAGACTGAATATTTGTATGCAAAGTGCTTGGGGATATTCAAGAGAGAAGTTAAATATAAATATCAAGTAGTATTCTGGCACCTTTTTAAATATTTTATAAAGTCTGCTATTCAGTAATGCTTATAAAAATTAGGTATAATCTAGACAGACTCTCAGGATCCTAATAAAAATATTAGCCCCTAAAGCATCAGAATCGTAATTGTTCTGATATTTTTAAGAAAGCAAGTGCTATTGATGTGACCCGAACAGTTCCATGTTAAATAAAGACCAAATGGTAGAGTTATCTGGAAACTTTTGAAATGGAAAATTTGAGATCCCTTCTTAAAAGTAACAAAAACAACAAAGGACTGTGTTGGGTGATTTTGGTTTTCAGCCTTTGTAGAGAGCAGAGCAATCACAATTCACTGATGAATCCCATATACTCTTCAGTTGCTGTTAATCTAAAATGCTGTTCAAGCAACACTTAAAGTAAAGCAGCAAAACCCATACTCTTTAGTTTATCTTCAAGTCCTTCCCATGGGTTTTGAGAGCAGATTGAACTAACCTGAAAAAAGATACCAGGTAAACAGATCTGAAATAAAATGGCTCCCACTCTCCGAGAAAAGTTACAGCTGTACAGTTTCAGAAATACTGCTTGGGAAAGTTTCTGTCCCTCCTAGTCCCTGTCCAATGGGAAGGAAGAAAGAATAAAAATAATCATTTCTAGGCAGCGAGCCCTGTAGTTACATGCAACCTGCTCAACTCAGTTCTTCCCAGCCAGACCCAAGAAACACTTCCACATTGTAAGGAATATCACAAAACACATGCTTGGCTGGTTCTGGAATCACCCTTCACTGTTAACACTTCCAGGTTTTAAAAATATATGTATTTATTTCCTCAAGACACATAAAATGTGAAGGAAAGCAAGAAGTGAATCTTTAAATGCCTTGTCTTTTCTGCGTGTTTAAGGGTCTTCTCATGAACGGGGCTAAGGGCCATAAAGTGACTAGTACGCGGGCTCATTATTGCTCAGATGTATGTGGTATTTATGTTTTCAAAGCATTTCACCGTCATTAACTTCATGTCAGCTAAGCAGGATATTGGCCTTGATGGAAAAATGATCTAATCCAGTGTGGAAAATTCTGTTTCTAACAACCACACCTGAAACAGGAAAACTTCTCATTTCTTTGTGCCAGAACATTCTCAGCATAGAAGGTTCACAAAGTATGTCCCTAAAATCTTTGCAGAGTGAGGTTGGCAAGGGCATTTTGTCTCATGGAGTGTTTTTGTTGTTATTGTTATTGGGGGAGGGGGTTGCTTGTGCTTGGCCAGGATGGTGGCATTTTTGGTAAGTTTTGTTGTGGATTGATTCGGTTTTTCAGAAAAGAAAGAAAAACGCATGCTTAATTGAAGTCATTGTCGAACTAAAACTTAGAGCCTGCCAATGTTCTGAGATAATTTAGCTGATGGTCTAGAACTACCTTTGAGATAGAACAAAAGGTTTTTGGGGGGGCGGGGGATGGGAGGATCAAGGATGCTAAGGACAGTGTCCCCAGAGGAAGGTCAAACCACCAGGCGGTCCATTGTAAGGAAAGTTTCCAGTCAAATTTTGATGAAGGGAGCAGCTCGGTTCTTCGGTTCTTCTACTTCGCAGGTTTTGCAACCTGCCACTCACTCTCTTCTCAAGAACAGTTCGGAGCTGCTGAGCTGTCACGAACATGACTTGATTCCTATGAATTGACTGTGTTCCAAAACCTCATTATTGGAAAACTTTTCCGTTTGATGCTAAATATAGGGTATTATATAAACACAATGTATTATAGGTCAAATTCTGTTACCACAAATGCTAAGAGGCTATCCAATTTGGAGTTAGGAAGGAAGACTGTATTAGAAATTTATGGCACACATCAAATCTGATTACAATTATATAAAACAAAACTATTTTCAAGCCCTAGTCAATGGGCAACATATTTCAATTGTCAGTGGAAAATCCTTCAGAGTTCTTCAAAATGAGAGTTACTTTAAATGAAACACGAACTGTTCTCAATCTTTTTTATCTGATGGTGATCTCATCCTCCTAAACTCATAGTTCTTATTTCTAAACCTCTCATTTAGAATTTCATCATGTATTACCTTGTGACATGCTCATGTGTTATTTTTTTAAGTTTAGTTATTTATTTTGAGAGAGAAAGAAGGAAGAGAGAGAGAGAGAGAGAACACACGTGCACAAGCCAGGGCCAGGGGTGGTACAGAGAAAGGAGAGAGAAAATTGAAAGCAGGCTCTGTGCTGTCAGCCAGAGCAGAATGTGGGGCTCAGTCTCATGAACTTTGAGATCATGACCTGAGCGGAAATCAAGAGTTGGGCCCTTAACAGAGCAAACCACCCAGGCACCCCACTCATACATTATTTAAAGCATAACATTATTTAACATTTTCTGTGTATTTTATTTGTCTCTTCAACTTGATTGTAATGACTTGGAGAGCAGGTATCCAGGTTTATTTCTGTGTGTACTTCATGTGGTTAAGTCTAGAGAAAGTTCTTGATGAAAGGGATGGAGAAGAAACTAGAAGGAAGGAGCAGGACGATGGTATGGCCAGCCAGGGCAGAAGAGATGCCTATCTGAGAGGGCCTCATGGAGCTGTCAGGACATTTGATTTAATAAGGAGGGGCGCCTGGGTGGCTTAGGCGGTTAAGCATCCAGCTTTGGCTCAGGTCATGATCTCACAGTTTGTGGGTTTGAGCCCCTCATCGGGCTCTGTGCTGACAGCTAGCTCAGAGCCTGGAGTCTGCTTCAGATTCTATATCTCCCTCTTTCTCTGACCCTCTGCTCACGCTGTCTCTCTCTCTCAGAAATAAATTTAAAAAATAAATTAAAAAAAACAAAACCCATACTCAGCACCTGAGTTGAAGGAAGTAGATTCCGTACAGCTTTCTACTTACAAACAGGGTAGTTTATGAACTTGTAGTTCTCAAATGCAATTTCCCCTAAACAGGAGTGTGAGTTCATCTTTCCAGCTCTAAAAATGGATTAACCCATGTTCTATCAATCCTCTTTGTGCAGAATGGATTCGCTTCATCTCCACATATGGCAGAGGAGACATCTCTTCTGGAGGTTTCTGCAGGGGCCTAAGGGACCCCTTAGCAGCTGGAGGGTCTTCCTGACTGTGTACCTGCCATGGACTCTGGCACTGGGCTCATTGTAATGTGCTACAAAACCTAGGACATTAATGGGGTCTCGATACAAAAGTTTCAGTAGCAGCACTTGGGCCCTGCTTAGCCTTGACATTCCCAAGCTCCTAGCTAATCCTCTGCTGAATAAACTTTAGGCTAATAGACCTCTAGTTTTGCTCCTCTATTTGGAAGTTCAAAGTTAAAAGTTTGTTAAGTAGGGGATCTTCTGTCCTAAGGAATATTAACCCTTACTCTTTCAGAGAAACTTTAAAACTTCAGCCTGCCCTTGATCCCAAATAATAACAGGTTGAAAACCAAGCCTTTGTACCTGTAATGCTGACTGTCTGTCTCCTAGAGAATTGGGTCTTGGAAAAAGAGCTTCATTCTAATCGTCAGCTCCCAGGTCTTTGCAATCTTTGTAATCTTTACTTTCTTCCCCAGTCATTGCCCTATGAATAGAGTAATCGTATAATTCATTGTCCTAGCAAGGACACACTGGGATTTTGTTTTGTTATGGATTTTTTTCCCAATTTTTAAAATTGAGATTTAATTCACATAACATGAAATTCACCTTTTTATTTATATTTTTTAGTTTTTTAAAATGATTTTTAATTTATCTTTGAGAGAGAGAGAGACAGTATGAGTAGGGGAGGGTCAGAGAGAGAGGGAGACACAGAATCCGAAGACAGGCTCCAGGCTCTGAGCTGCCTGTCAGCACAGAGCCTGGAGCGGGGCTCAGACCCATGAACCATGAGATCATGACCTGAGCCGAAGTTGGACGCTCAGCCGACTGAGCCACCCAGCCGCCCCTGAAATTCACCATTTTAAACCGTACAGTTCTTTGGCACTTAATATACTTAGTGTTGGGCAGCCATCACCTGTGTCTCACTCTAAAACATTTTCATCTCTCCTAAAGGACATCCCATACACAGTAAGCAGTTACTCCTCAGTCCCTTTTTCCCAGGCCCTAGCAGCCATTCATCTACTTCTGGTCTCTGTGGATTTGCCCATTCTGGACATTTCATCTAAGTAGAATCACAAAGTATCTGGTCTTTTGACTTCAGTCACTTTTTTTTTTTTTAATGTTTTATTTATTTCTAGGAGAGAGAGAGAGACAGTTTGAGCAGGGGAGGGTCAGAGAGAGAGGGAGTCACAGACTGAAACAGGCTCCAGGCTCTGAGCCGGCAGTCAGCACAGAGCCTGACGCGGGGCCCGAACCCACAAACCGCGAGATCATGACCTAAGCGAAAGTCAGACGCTCAACCGACTAAGCCACCCAGGTGCCCCTTGACTTCAGTCACTTAACAGGATATTTTGAAGGTTCATCCCTATTATAACATGAATCAGTACTTCACTTCTTTTCATGACTAATATTCCATTGCATGGCCTAACCACATTTGTTTATCAGTAGAAGGGCATTTGGTTTCTTTCTGCCTTTCAATGATTATGCAATAATAATGCAGCTATGAACATCTACGTACAAGTTTTTGTGTACGGGTATCTGTTTCCATTTCTCTTGATTATATAATGAGGAACGGAATCACTGGGTCACATGAGAATTCATATTTAACCTTTTTTTTAATGTCTATTTTTGAAAAAGAGAGAGAGAGACAGAGTAGCCAGCTAAGTAGGGGCAGGGAGAGGGAGACAAAGAATCCAAAGTAGGCTCTAGGCTCTGAGCTGCCACCACAGAGCCTGATATGGGGCTTGAACTCATGGACTGTGAGATCATGACATGAGCCAAAGTCAGATGCTAACCAAGTAAGCCACCCAGTTGCCCCTCATATTTAACTTTTTGAAGAAATGCACACTGTTTTCCACAGTGGCAGCACCATTTTACATTCCCATTAGCAATTTATGAGGGTACCAATTTCTCCACATCCTCACCCCACTTGCTATCTTTCTTTTTTGGACAGTAGCCAGCCTTGTGGACATGACATGGTATTTTGTTGTGGTTTTTGGTTTGGATTTCCCTAATGATTAGTGGCGTTGAGCATGGTTTTTGTGCTTATTGGCTATTTGTGTATCTTCTTTGAAGAAAAGTCTATTCAAGTCTTTTGCCCATTTTTGAGTTATTTGTCTTTTTGCTGTTAAGTTGTAAGAGTTCTTTATGTATTACAGATACTAGACCCTTACCTGTTACATGAGTTACAAATATTTTCTTCAAGAAACATTTATAAATGAGAAGAGAGAGGTATTAATACTTATTCAGATAATACAAGCTTGCCCTGACACTATTCCAGACAAAACAGGACTTGTGATCAAGCTATTTGTTGAGAATCTTGATCCAGCAGGTTGAAGAGTAATGTGATGTTAATTTTAATGGGAAAACTTATCTCTGCAAATAACCAAATATAATTAATCAAACGAAGTACCCTCCCTGGACCACCTAGAGTGCTAGATACTGTGGAAAGGAATGTAAAGGAATATTTAAAAATTTATAAGGCTTTAAACAACTTAAGGTCAAGATGAAAGCACAGAAGAAATGTACACATAAATAACTAATAAAGTAAGGATTCACTAATAAAGAAGAAATTAGTATTGGTGTACTAAGAGAAGTTTCAGCCTTGAAGGATAGGTAGCACTGAGATCAAGAGAAATTGTATTTTTAAAAGGATTTACTAAGGGGACATAGTATATGTAAAAGACATGTGCTAGAGAGTCAAAACGCATACAGCAACCTCATAGACTTTAATGGTAAGAGAAAAAATTGAAAATAGGGTATATGTTTCATACAGTCATTCTGTTCTTCCTTTTCCAGCTTCTTATATTATCACCCCATAAGGAGCAAGATCTTTAAAAATGATAAATGTATATATTATTCTACAACCCGCTTAGGATTCTATTAAAAGGCTACTTTTGAAGAAACATAGCCGTTCAGAATACATTGACTTAATGTTGTTACTCACTGCATTTCATAGTGTCCCCACTGGAAATTAGCCTTGGCTTTGTACTTGCCTAATGGCACTTAAGGTTCTCATTGTTGCACGTGAACATAGCCACCTTCTAATAAGAGGGTAAAACTCTGTGAGGACATGAACTTTCTTATTTTCTTGTCTGCACCTGTGCCAGGGTCTTCCACCCACCCATCCACATCTCCTTTCCACGCTGCTCCCCTCTGCTCTTGCCTCCTGGTGGCCATCCTGTGGGCATTCTGTCAGCCACCAATGAGCTCTCCAGATTCTGCTGAGTTCATTCAGTGGGGAGCCCTGGATTGAGAGTGGAGGGAGGAAGGTGAGTGACATCAGAATACTGAGTTGCTCCTGGGTAGCTCAGTTGGTTAAGCATCGGGCTTTGGCTCAAGTCATGATCTCATGGTTCCCGAAATCAAGTCCTGCATCAGGCTCTCCACTGACAGCCCAGAGCCCGCTTGGGATTCTCTCTGTTCCTCCCTGATTCATGCTGTCTCTCAAAATAAATAAGTAAACTTTTTCAAAAAAAGATTCTCTCCCTCTGCCCCTCCCCTGCTTGTGCATACATTTACACACACACTCTCTCAAAAACAAACAACAAACAAACAAGGACACTAATTCCCCTGGCTCCTTTCCTGTGAGGCCCTCTGCCCCTTGCAGCTCTCTCTGGCTGGGCTCTTTTGCCCTCCTTCCTCCTTGTGCCTTCAGAACGTAGGGGCGGTAACAGTTGTCTAGCCTTGGGTTCCTACACAGTCCGTGTTTAGCCAAACCTTCACAGTTCAGCCATCTTGTAAATAATCTGCCCCCCCCCCCCGCGATTATCCTAATTTGACTGTGCCATCTGTTTAATCTTAGGACCCTAACTGATACCATCCCCCATAGTATCTGATAGTTTAGTAGTGCTTCACAAATATTTGTTAAGTAATTACTAAATGAATAAATGGGGAGTACATGCTTCCATGTCACTTTGTTTCCCCTAACAATTACTTGGGTAGAGGTGAGATTTTCCATAATGGCCATGGTGCTGGTAAATTCCCAGTTTGCACTTAACGTATACATTGATTTAGTTGAGAAATCTATTTTTAATTTTAAAATGCCAGGTAACATATCCCATAGGATGACAAATCTGCTTTATTGTATCACCACGGTAACTAAGTATGTTTTTACTGTACACCCGGCAAAAGCATGCAAAGGTGAAAGCAAAGGACATTTTAATTTTCTTTTATTTCATTTTTTCTAAGTTATACATTGTAAGTGGTGTGTATGGGTCGGCATGTGGGGTGTGTGTGTGTGAGAGAGAGACTGTGAGTTTAATATCAAAGAAAAAGAACAAAGGGTAGTTTTTCTCTCATTTCAAAAACCTCCTATCTTTTTTCTAGCAATCTCTTTCTTCATCATTATTCTGATTTCTCTCTTTGCCAATTGTTACACTGAATGCTTCTGATCACAGGGCAGAAAACAAACAAATGAACCCTGGAGTGCAGTATAATAAATTTAACTCTAGTCTTCATACCTTTTCAATTTTGCCTTCTTTATGTTCACTTTGATTTTCTGTTCTGTTTTGATTGCTTATGAAAGGTGTGTGACTGTGTATATGTGCATGTGTGTGTGCATGTGTGAGTGTATAAGTGTGTGGTTGGCATAGACATGGTAAAGAGGGATTTTTTTTCCCTTCAAAAACACTCATCCAAAGACATTCTTTTTAGAGTATTAGTTTTCTCACAGCAGCAAGATGTCCATTAGCTACCTGCCCTACACCGACCAATTAAACTTGCTTTGGCATTCATAAATGAGTTCCTCAATGCTCTCATTTTCTTGAGGGCAAGGAGAAAGTGATGTAGCATCAGCAATACATTTCTATAAACTTGAAGAAAAAATGCCTATCAGAAATAACAGACATGCCCATGCAGATTCTTTTTACCAAGTTATTTGATTAGAACAAGAATAAGAAAGATTATCAGAGGTCAGTTATACTGAATTAATGGTCCAAACATGGTGACCATTTCACTAAGTGTTGAGAAGAAAAATGACAATGGGAATACAGGATTCACTCCCAACTAGGGATTAGAAGACAAAAAACTTCAGTCTCAAAGAAAACATTTGTACAACATCTTTTTGGTGGATTCCAAGTGAGTCACATCATAAATCTCTTGGATGGTTATCTGACTGGGGACAATGGGTGTGGTCACCATTATTTGACTGGACACGATCCCTACTGCTTTCTAAATTAGGAGCTTGGTACATGACCTTTTGGAAAAGTTTCTTTCAAATTATTGCCTGGGCTTGTCATGACTTGTCCCAAAGCAGTCAAACAACTGTCTTCAATGTGCTTTTTTTTGCCCCAATCCAGCTGTTCTGAGCCTTGTGGAGACTGCCTATGCTGCTGATCTGGTTGAGATCATGAGGAGAAATGACAGATTGGACTGCTTGAATCAGAACACCCTCCTTCGGGTGACAGTGTGTTAGGATGTTTTCCTCAAATACGTATGCCATTCTTTTTTTTTAAATTTTATTTCTAGGAGCGAGAGAGACAGCGTGAGCAGGGGAGGGTCAGAGAGAGAGGGAGTCACAGACTGAAACAGGCTCCAGGCTCTGAGCTGGCAGTCAGCACAGAGCCCGACGCGGGGCTCAAACCCATGAACCGCGAGATCATGACCTAAGCGAAAGTCGGCGCTTAACCGACTAAGCCACCCAGGCGCCCCTATGCCATTCTTAACCATATAGTTTCTCAAAAAATAATTCTCAAAGATGACTAAGAGAAATTCAGTCAGAATTATCTTTGTATTAATTTCCTTGCAGAGTCTGTAGAGCAGGCATGAGTTGTCATCACTCTAGTAGGTATGAATTCTCAATATTGTCCTGATTTCAAGCCAGTGAAGCTTACTTTTTCATTTGGTCAATTCACCAAAAACGTTTCTGGAAGCCCAGCATTGCTTCACAGCCTCAAAGTTCTGTTCAGAGGGCAGGACAATAATCAGTGCTGCACGGCATTTTAGGCATAGTTTAGGGTATACATCAGACCTTGAAGATTCCAGAGGGGCAAAAGTTTTATTAACTTTTATGTATTATATATTTTTGTATCCCTTTATTTTTTCCCCTTTTCAGAAAAGTTGCAGAAAAGAGAATAACTTCTTTAAGAAAAATCAATTTAACTGGAATTTGCCTTCAAATGGAAAAAGTGACAGAGTGACATAGAGGAAATAGTTGAGTTAATGAGAATACTTCTGGGGAAAGGCAAGGAAAAGAAACAAAACAAAACAAAACACAGCAATTTACAATAGGTTTAGGGAAGAAAACAAACAAGCTGAAAGGACCTCAATTACGCATCGTTATGTAATGAGGAAGCCGGAGTGAGAGCAATGAGAACACGAGGCCAGAGCTATACCCCTAGGAGAAGAAGAGGCATCCCCAACGCTGAGAGTGTGTGTACTTCTACACCAACAATCTATGAAATTGTAATCTACTCTTCCATAGCCCTCTTGGAGGCACCTTAGGGGTTAATGTGACTCTGAAACTATCTGGGGAACAAATCAAGTTTTAGGCACCCAGGCCTGAAACAGATAAAGGGGCTGTTGGCGTCGACTTAGGTGCCTACCCGCTTCTCCCAATTCTACCAAGTGTCGGGTCCTGGATCGAAGTGCTGCCGCAGGAATGAGGCGCAGAAATAGCAGTGTGCAGGGGTGGAGACGGCTTGCTCTGAAGGGCTTTTTGTCTGGTAATTCTGTGACTAAAGATAATATTTGTTTATCTTGTATGTTTAACTTGTGTCTTGTAATCCAGAGAGCTGGAAAAAAAAATGTGGAATTACAAGTAAGTTAGTGAACAAACCCATACTATAGGGTATAATTTCTAGGCCTGGGAAGGGCAGGAAGAACAAAATCAGCAGTTAGGATAGAATGTATTTTTTCTGTGCTCTCTCCAGCCCTTCCAGTAGGATCATTTTACAATTAAAGTACTGATTGCCCAGCAGCATTTGATACGAAATTCTGTTGCATTCCTCGTGGAGGCAAGTTGACTTGAAATACTTCCTTACTTAGAACTCTCAATTCTTGCACAGTCCAGTGATTTTTAAAATAATAAAATAAAACAAAAAGTCTTCCAGAGGCACCTCAAGGGTGGAAAGCCCAAGGCTGCAGAAAACTGAGGGTTTAAAACGTTACCATCATCCAATTGTTGCTAGCAGCTCTATGAATACACCAGATATTATAATAGGGAGTTGGGTGACCCGAAGAGTATGGGGTTGGGGGCCATCCCGTTTAGGCTCTTTAAGGATACAAGGCCCAGCCACATTCCAGAAGGAGAAACTGTGTTCTATCACAGCCGAGTATTCTCAGGGAGATCAACTCCACCTCTTTCTCTCGTTCCAGGCTCGGCTCAATATTATTGAAGTAAAGCCAACAGCAAGTTAGCAAACCAGCAGGGGAGCAAATTGATTATACAGTTAACTGTGGAAAAACTGAAATTCTTTATTAAGGGAAAATGAAATATAGTTAATTTATGCTTCAACAGAGGCTTTCCCCACGTGGCATTTACTCCACTGGCTCTTTGACTTTGCTGTGAAGCTGTAACTCGGCCAAAAAATGACAGAAGCTTTACTGATTTAAAAATAAGGCAGGTTTTGAGCTTTTTTTTCCCCCTTGCATGATGATTTTTCCAGCTACAATTACTGTAACTCACTCATTATAGAGGATAACATAGCAGGCAAACAGGCAAGAAAAAAAGTGTGGTAAAACAGTTGGCAGGATGTAAATTGAAAGTCTTTGCCATATAATTTTAAACAGTATTTATAGAGAGCACCCATAATACAGCATTCAGTGTCTCACACAAAATCTCTTAAGTAGTAGAAACATTTACTGAAGTTCTTAGCAAAAGTAGTGGACACTAATAAGTGAAAGAAATTAATAAAACCCTAAGCTCCAAATTTCAAAGGTAGGATCGAGGTGAGGTATGTCAGTTTGGTGGAATTATAAAGCTTGATGCCGAAGTTCCCCTTCATAATTAAAAATAACAATGATTTACACATATAGAGAAAGCTTTATCAAGATCTGCATTATATATTTTGTCTTCTTAATTCTTAAAAGGAGCTCCAGGTTCAAGGAAATTGCTATGTTTTTAAAAACTTTTATTCTGAAATCACTGTAGATTCTCGTATTGTTGTGAGAAATAATACAGAGAATTCACATGCCCATTGCCCAGTTTTATGCCAGGGTAACTTCTTGCATAATTATGGTACAACATCACAACTGAGAAAGTAACATTGATACACACCAGCAACCGTATGCAGTTTTACATGTACGTGTGTGTGTGCGCATGCTTAGTTCTGTGCAGTTTTGTCACATTAACATTAGTGGGTCCACCGCCGCAGTCAAGATTAATATTATTCTTTTAGCAATAAAAATATAGTACTATGCGTCTTGAGCAACTTGCTTGACTATTTGCTAATAATTCAATGTCGGCTCTTAATTCAGATATTTATAAGTGCCCAGTTACAGTGTTAATACCGTGCCAGACAGAAAGAAGAGCAGAGCAGAGCTACCCCACAAGTACATTGAGTTGGGGCAATTGCTCAACACTGCTAAAACTGGTACATAATAAAGAGCCCCTGGGGCCAGGGCTGGGAACCTAACATCAGAGACCCCTTTGCCCAGTGTCAGGCTCTAAGATGCACTTTTGTAACATACTTCTCTTCCTCTCCTACTCAGAGAAGGACCCATATTGGTTCTTGTGTCCCTTTTATAGGAGTTTATTCATTCATTCATTCAAAACATTTATTAAACACCATCTGTTTAATAAATACCAGGAATTGTATTATGCATTGGAAATCCATAGATGATTAGGACACTGGCCCTGTCCTCAAGTGGCTCAAAGCATAGTGAGGGAATATAAGGTTGATTCTGCCTTCAAAGAATTTGCATTTTGGGGCCCCTAGGTGCCTCAGTCATTTGAGCATCCGACTCTTGATTTCCACTTGGGTCATTATCTCATGGTTTGTGAGATGGAGCCCCGCGTCAGCCTCTGTGCTGGGCATGGTATCTGCTTGATTTTCTCTCTCTCTCTGTTTCTCTCACTTTCTCTCTCCCTTCCTTCCTCCCATGGTCACTCTCTCTCTAACAAAAAAAAAAAAAAGAAAAATTAAAAAAAAGAATTTGCGTTCTTATTACATACTGGAAACTGAATGATATAAGCACAACGTGGGCGTATATAGTAAGAGTCACCCACAGGTAGGGTAGACTTTGAAGAGACCTAGGTCTAAGCTGAAACTTAGAGTGGGGAGGATTTGCACAGCAGAGGGCTAGAAGGAAAGCCTCATTTGCAAAGGCAAAATATCTCACTGTAAATTTGGGAAGCAGGGGGCTCCTGGCTGGCTCAGTTGGTGGAGCATGCAACTCTTGATCTCAGGGTTGTGAGTTCAAGCCCCATGTTGGGTATAGAGTTCATTTGGGGGGGGAAAGTAAAATTTAGGAAGTAGGAAAATATTTTATCAACTGGAGCAGAAGTTTGAGGAATTAGTGAATGATGACACCAGACTGTGCCTTTGATTAGATGCTGTGGCCTTCAATGTCATGCCTGCATTTGGCCTTTGGGATTTAGTTAATTAAAAGATAAAGAAGCCTTATGAATATGAGACAAATACAACAAAAACTTTGCTTCAGAGTAATTAATCTGGCAATGTGAAGTTTATGTTAAAGATAAGAGAATAGGGGTGCCTGGGTGGCTCAATGGATTAAGTGGCTGACCCTTGATTTTGGCTCACGTCATTATCTCATGGTTTGTGGGAGTGAGTCCTACATTTAGCTCTGAGCTGACAGCGCAGAACCTGCTTTGGATTCTCTCTCTTGTTCTCTATGCCTCCCCTGCTTGTGCTCTCCTCCCCCCCTCAAATAAATAAACTTTAAAAAATAGATAAGAAAATAAGCCAGAATTTGAAGATTTAAATATTTAAAAATTTACTCTTGTCCATAGAAGAATAACTCTTTGGTGGGAAATAAAGAGCTTTCAGGACCCTTCCAGCAGATTTACCTCATCATCCTTCCTACGACACAGGGGGATGCAATGAAATAAATGATCTAGTTTATGCCTGAAGAAGTAACACCTTCACTAAACCATAATTGCATAGGCTAAGAGCTAAATTAGTTGGAAAGGCACGGAAACCAGGAAAGGGATGAATTGCAAGAGTTCAGCTAATTGAGTAGGGATTTCTTGGAGGTGTTCAGACTTGAGCTAAATATTAAAAGAAGAACATATACGTACAAAAACAGAGAGGTCATGACTTAGGCCCTCCAGGCAGGAGGAACTATAAACCAAAGGTACAGAGTGGGCATGCGTAGGACAGACGTAAGGAACTACAAGCAGAGCAATCTGCCCGAGGCAGCATGCTCGTGTCCTTGAAGAAGTTACAAAGATATATACAAGGGTACAGAAGATCACTGCTGTCTAAAGATAGTAATTCCTTTACAGAATAAAGAGAACGTATTATGCCTATTATTATAATACATTTTTGTGTCTTTTTAGAATTTGATGTTTACTATGTTTTTGTACACACAAAAAGAATTTTTAAACTTTTTTATAGAATGGACCACATAGGACGCTCAGCCAAAAATGCCCCATTTTAGTCCATACCACTGCCTTTATTTGGGTATAATGTGGGCCACTGGAATCCTGTCTCTGATCATCTTACCATCTCGGTAGCACTGTGCTAGGCATACCAGTAGCTCTGAAAAGGTACAAGGAGAGCCATTCCCCATGGGGCAAACTGGAATCACGCTCCAGCAGAAATGACCAGACAGAGCAGTTAGCAAAGAGTTCAGGGGAAATTAAAAGGCCATAATACATCAGGACCACCACATGCTAGGACCCTTTGTGCAAAACAGAAGTCAGTAGCTGTTGACAAAGCATTATTACAAAAAAACCAGTAAACACTACTTAGAGGAAAAAATTGACCCTGTATTTCACGATTAGACATGTGCCATTTAAGTTAGCAAAATTTCTAAGCCAGAATACCTCCCCTTCTGTGTGAAGGCTTTTTCTTTTCTTTTCTTTTCTTAAGTTGATTTATTTATTTTGAGAGAGCAAGTGAGTGCGAGCAGGGGAGGAGCAGAGAGAGAGTATCCCAAGCAGGCTCTATACTGTCAGCACAGGGCTCGATGTCGGGCTCTACCTCACCAACTGTGAGATCATGACCTGAGCCAAAAATCAAGAGTTAGAGGCTTAACTGACGGAGCCACCCAGGTGTTTCCAAATGAAGGCTATTGCTAATTAATTATGAACTAAGGAAACCAACCAGTTAAAAAATACATGAAAGGTTAAAGTACAGGAATGATGACTATCTATTTCCATCTCCACTGAGGTTAGAACAAAAGTAAAAACAAGGTTTCACGTGTGCTGCTTGAGGGATTCATGTATATACACATCTAAGTGAGAACTAAGATACCTAAGAACGTTGGTAAATGTTCAGCCCTAGAACTAGACTTACATCTTAAATGGACTGTCCCTGAATGTGAGAGCTAGACCAGTAAACCTTGGCATTAAAGGGAATATTAATTACCTGCAGATCCTGTTGAAATTGGTGGGTCTGATGGGGTGCCTGGGTGGCTCAGTCGGTTAAGCACCCGACTTTGGCTCAGGTCATGAATCTCATGGTTTGTGGGTTTGAGCCCCACGTTGGCCTCTGTGCTGACAGCTCAGAGCCTGGAACCTGCTTCAGATTCTGTGTATCCCTTTCTCTGATCCTCCCCTGCTCATGCTGTCTCTCTCTCTCTCATAAATAAATAAAACATAAAAAAAAAAGAAATTGGTGGGTCTGAGAAAGGGCCTGAGATGTTGGATTTCTAACAAGCTTGCAGGTGAGATGATGCTGCTGGTTTGGAGACAAGAAATTACCAGTCAGCTTCTCATAGCTCTTCCAGGCCTTTGAGTGTTTGGCAAGATTGCTGTCTTGGGAGAAAAAAAAAAAAAGATTGCTCTCTTAACACATTGTCTTAATTCTGAGGTCTGAGCACAAAGCATGTTGGGGCTTCAGAAGCCCATGTTGGGAGAGGTGGACCGGGGCTGGGGAGTCACACAGCATAGGGTAAGCACTCTGAGTGGTAACTCTGAGAAACTAATTATAGTGTCAGAATCAACAACTCACACTAGACCCTGGAGGCTGTAGCTTAGAGCAGGGCAGGAGGAGTGTCCAAATGGAGTGATCCCTTCAATTAAGCTGGACAAGGAATTGGATGGGAAGCCCCCACTCCGAGCTCCATATTTCCTAGTGAGCCCCTCCATTATTATGCTTACGATCCTGTATTGACAGTATGTGCGTACTGAGTCTTCCATTTCCTGTTAGACTGTACACCTCTTGAGGCAGAGCCGTGCCTTCTATTTGCAGCTCATAGAACTTGCTCAGTAAATATTTGCTGAACGATTGAATGAATGATGAGATATTGCATCTCTGTGCTGTTTCCTCTCCTGCAGTGCTTTCCCCATCTTTCCGACTGATTACGTCCAAACTTCTTGTAAGACTCTGCTCAAGGGACACTCTTCTCTGACGTTTTCCCTGAGCCTCCTTTCCCCTGGCTGGGTACTATTGCCCCTGCCCTTCTTGAATGTCACCACTACACCTGGTATATGTCACCATTACTTCATTATGGATCTGTGAGCCCCTTAAGGGCAGGAACTGTGTTTAATTTAATTTTGGCTCCCTAGCACTTAGCACCGTGCTTGGCACAGAGCAGCATGCCATATAGCACTAAGTATAGCAAAAGCGATACAAAATTAGGCATTCAAACCACAGGTAAAAGCAAACGCAGTATTTTATATTGAATTAGTCCCTTTCATCAGAGGATATTAAAGGATATTAAATTATTTAACAACTAATGCTTGTTAAACTCTGCTAACAAGGTAACTATTACGCTACCTATCTTACATAAGGGTAACCTTGGAAAAGGAAAAAGGAGGAGAAGCCCTTAAAAGAGGATGTAGGCAGAAGCCCAAATTTCTAGATGGAAAGAGGGCAACATAGAAAGCCATTTAAATTTAGGGCCCACATAATGCCCTCTATTCAGATCTTCTGAAACATCTCAGTGACTGAATTTCCAACCCCTCACCCTGGTGTTTGGTATCACATAGACTTAGTTTTAAGTGGAGACTTTAACCAAAATCAAATACTGGGGGGAGGGGGGGGGTTGGGGGCTGGGGAATTTAAAACTGGAAGAAACCCTTTGTCCTAGCGTCTGTTTACTCCTAGATCAAGATCCTTATTATAATGGATTTTTTTTAAACAAATGTAACTTCATGGCACTAAGTCCTCAATATAAAACCCTCCAATCAGGCCAAGTCAATCTCTTTAAAATTTTCCCAACAGTCACAATTTATAAAACATGTAAGCCAAACCCAATAAATCAAGTAAATAGCATTGCATAATGGAGGCTTAAATATAGAACAAGACAAGCCAGAAAGGTTCAATTAAGTAAATGCTGTACATATGTCTAGCTTTGGTGAGGTCAGTATAATATATTGGGTTATTTTAGTATAAAGCCAAATAAAATAAGATAATTTAATGATTAAATAAAAGAGAGGAAGAAAAAAGAATAAAATGAATACTTTAGGGAAACAAAGTGGGCAACAAAATTTTAGAACAACCTAGAGTTTTCAATTATAATATAGCCTTAACAGAAGCTCTTGAAGAAGAAAATCATCAGGAAAACTGGGAAACTCTCTTAATGCAAAAGCAGAGTGCAGTTCTCTGAACAAATAGAAAGTGCTATCGTAATTGTGATTTTTAAATTCCAAAATACTTTCAGGTAATTAATACATAGCAAAAGTAAAATGTACACACATAACAAAGTTGTTAGGTGGTATTAGGCTATTGAAGGAGTAGATCACTCGAAAATAGTTGGGTACAAAATGAAAAACTCATCCAATCACCTGGATATTTTGTCACCACAGTTGCAAAATTATAATGTTTCAAGTTATCTGGGTGACTTAATGAGCTTACATTTTTCCTATGAATGTTCCATTCTGGCCAACCTTTTCTACATCTTTGCAGTAGGGAGGGAATCATATAAATTAGGAACAAGCAGACCTCTGAAAAATACAGCTGTTACATGTACCCATAATACAGTATCCATAAGCACATGTTCATAGTGATCATTCTGTCAGATTAATCATTTGTAACTCTTCTCTTCTAATATTATTCACTGCACATTCATTTACTTTGTTGTCCACTACTGCTTACTAGCAGGAAAAAACAAACACCCTAACTGGCCTCAAGTGTCTAAGAAGCATATATCAGAGAAAAATTTTAAGTAGAGAAATCTATTCACCAATACATTGTTTTAATGCATGGGGGAAATACAGCCATTATTTAATTTTACCCCCCTCCAAACACACAAAAAAATTTCTGTACAACTTGTTTATCATCATAGTCTCAGGGCATAACATTAAAGATTATTGGGGATCCTGGCTGGCTCAGTCAGTAGAGAGCATGAGACTCTTGATCTCAGGATTGTAAGTTTGAGCCCCACATTGGGTGGAGAGATTACTTTAAAAAAAATAAAATCTTTAAAAATAAATAACTTGGAGGATTACGTCTTCAGTCAAATCACGTTTTTCACCTGTTTCCAAATACCTTGTACTTTTTCATTTGTTTTCCTTGTCTCACTTTATTTAATTTATTCATTCAACAACTGTAAGTACCTGATAGGTATTAAGCATGTGATAGGTATTGGGCACCATGCTAGATGCAGGTAATAAAAGATGTGAAACATACACACAGTTGGTGCCTTCATGGAGCTTATGATCTGCTGGGATGGATAGATATTCATCAAGCCATTTGCCGTAGAGCCTCTGTAGAAGGGTGTGAGGGATCTCAGAGAGGTCAGGGAGAGAGAAGTGCTTGAACTGGGGTCAGAGGGATAATTAGGAGTCAGCTAGGTGAACAGATGGTGGAAATGGTATTTCGGGCAGGAGGAATCACTCAGGTAGCAATCACGGGGCAGGAGAGAGGGTATTTGGACCTGAGGCAGGCCAGCACAGCCAGACTATGAAGAAGATAGAAGTGGGTTCAGGTGAGGCTCCAGAGACCAGGCAGAAGGCAGACCATGTCCCTCACAAGGGCCTTGCAAACCAAGTTAATACGTTTCATCATAAGCTAAAACGTTCCTCCCCCCCTTCAACGAATGTCTTCAAAATCCTGTATGGCTTTTCTGAAATGCTACCTCCTCCAAACCTCCTCCAAATGCCTTTCCCATTCTTTTCAGCCAAATCTGTTGTTCCCTTCGTCTGTGCTCCAAAGTGCTCTGATAATATCTGTGTTGTCTCATCTATCCCTGTCCACCTTGTATTGTGGTTATTTTTAATACATGCCTTTCTCCCTTTGGTGCCGCTCAGCTTCAGCAATGCGAGCCTATTCACCTTTGTATTCCACACACACATAACAAGTGCTCAATAAATGTTTCGAATGGATTGAATTCAGTCAATGTTTCTGGTTCTGATTTATGTTCTGCAGTTCGTTGAGCCTGCCTCTTCGTTATCAAAAGTGAGAGCGAAAGCCAACAGTTTTTCTATGCCGTACATAAAGGCCCTGACGATATAAGATAAACTGGAGAGATCACATATGTGAAGATATGGCTCAGAGATGTGGAGATCATGCAACAACTGGCAGCTCACTGCCCGCCTTTGCAGCCTTTACAAAGATGTGAAATTTCTGGGAATGCTATGTGAGCCTAAATACAGGTGATGTCTACAGGCAGGTGCTGACTTTATCCATGACCAGCTTCCACATATGTAATCAGTAGTGGCTACATACCACTACACGTCTCTAAGAGTTGTAAATAATCCGTGACTAAGCATTGGGCGAGAACAGAAAAACAATATGAGGCATGGAAATAAAAACAGTGTCTCTGAAGACTGGGTTTTAGTTTTTGAGAAAAGAATCCCTATTTTTTTTTCCTTTTAAAGTATGGCTTTTTTGGGGCGCCTGGGTGGCTTAGTCGGTTAAGCGTCTGACTTTCGCTTAGGTCATGATTTCACCGTTCGTGGGTTCGAGCCCCGCATCGGGCTCTGTGCTGACTGCCAGCTCAGAGCCTGGAGCCTGTTTCAGATTCTGTGACTCCCTCTCTCTCTGACCCTCCCCTGCTCACGCTCTCTCTCTCTCTCTCTCCTAGAAATAAAATAATAATAATAATAATAAAGTATGGCTTTTTGGGGGGCTCCTGGGTGGCTCAGTCAGTTAAGCGTCCAACTTCAGCTCAGGTCATGATCTCATGGTTTGTGGGTTTGAGCCCTGCATCAAGCTCTGTGCTGACAGCTCAGAGCCTGGAGCCTGCTTCAGATTATGTATCTCCCTCTCTCTCTGACTCTCCCCTGCTCACGCTCTCTTTCTCTTTCTCTCAGAAATAAATTAAAAAAAAATTATAAAAATTAAAAAAAATAAAGTATGGCTTTTTTAAACACCGTTCAATGAAATGGTGTGAATTCAAGTCATTCTTGTATGCCAAAGAAAGGAAAAACTGCCATGGTTGATGCTCATAATACAGTGTTCTCTGAATTATAAGCAGCACAGGTCTTAAACACAAAGTGACCATTCACAAAAAGCAATATGACAAGGTAAAATGAAAAGATTCTGAAAGACAATAGAAAGAGAGGGAGATGTAAATAAAGTAGGAAAGGAATAATAACCAATGCTTCTATGCTGGACTTGCTAGGTACTTCACATGTATGACTTAATCTTCACAGCATTCCCATGAGGACAGTACTATAGTTATCTCCACTTTCCGGGAGAAAACGTAGACACAGGGTTAAATAGTTTGCCCAAGACCACACAACGGGTGAGCGGCATACCTCAGATTTGGGGCTGGGTAGCATGGCTCTCCTGAGCCTTAATTCTCAACAGGGGTGAGGATTAGTTCTTGAGGGTGGGGAGGTGAAACAATCATAGACATTACCATGGTCTGTGGTCCTCCAAAGGGCATAAACAGACATAAAGTAAATCAATGGTATTAACATCTCAGGGGGCGGAGGGAATCGGTTAGGAAAAACATGTCCAAAAAGCCTCCTTGTGGGGGGCAATAATAAAAAAAAAGGTTGAGAGGCACTACTCTAGAGCTTGTACCGTCAGCTGCCGTTTAGCAATGCCTCTCGATCTTAGTGTTGTGTGTTTTCCTTTTCTCAGAGAACAAGTTGATGGGGTAACACTCACATTTCATTAATAACGTGGATTCATGAGCTGCATAACAATGTGGATTCACAATCTGCTAAAACGTAGCAATTCTGAAAGAGCTAGTTTAGCTATCTCCAATTAATCAATTATGCATTTATCAAATAAAACAGAATTTACTGTATGCACATTACTTCTGTTGGTATTCATCTTAGTTGCATGACTCTATGTTCCCACCACAAAAGATAACTTCTAGGGAAATTTATGGAGTAGGTATAGCTTATTCTGGCACTTTCCCTGTTACCTTGCTATTCCGCATTCTCCCTCCTACTCATTTATTCATTAGACCCATAAACATTTATTGAGCACTCTGGGCAATTTCATCCACTCCTGTCATTTTCATGACAACATATATGCTAATGTGTCTCATTTATTTAATTAATCTGAAACCTCTAATCTAGCAAAAACTTCTCCTCTCAAATTCCAAAGGACCAGACGGCCTAGTGGACATTTTGCCTTAAAGTTCCCCAAATCACTTTAAACCCAACGTGTCCAAAGGGAGGCGTCTCTCCCCTTCCATACATGGTTCTGCTCTTGGTTCCTCTCCCTCGGGTGGGAACTGCATCTACTTCATCATCACCCAGGCTTGAAACCTGCAAACCTGTCACGAGTCACCTTCAGCCAGTGACCACGCCTTGACAATTATGCTTCATCAGATCTTCCTCTCGAGCCAAACTATTGTTCCTAAATATAGAGTCTTATAATCTCTCCCTGGAAAACGTCCCCCAGCTATGAAACCCTTGAATAACTGTCTGCTGCTTAAGGACTATAGACCCTCTGTGCTCCGGCCTCTGCCTACCTGTCTGCAGCAGGCACACCATCCTGTCACCACTCATAACCTAAGCTTTTTAGACCTGTAACTTCTTTTTAACATTGGTATTTTTTAAATGTTTAAATCCAGAGGCCCTGAATTGGCATGTATGGATCCTCCAAAGCTACCTTTGATATATACATCAGAAAACAGGGTTGGGGCGCCTGGGTGGCTCAATCAGTTGAGCCTCCTATTTCAGCTCAGGTAATGATCTCATGCTTTGTAGGTTCAAGCCCCATGTTGGGGTCCACATGGACAGTGTGGAGCCTGCTTGGGATTCTCTCTCTGCCCCTCCCCTCCTCAAATGCTCTCTCTCAAAAATAAATGAACATTAAAAACACACACACACACACACACACACACACACACACACACACACTGAAAGAAAAGAAAGAAAGAAAACAGGGTCTTTGTTTTTCCTAAACATAGATTTCCTCGCTACAGCGTATTCTTCTCTCTTTATAGGGGTGCCTGGGTGGCTCAGTCGGTTAGGCATCGGACTTTGGCTCAGGTCATGATCTCACGGTTCGTGAGTTTGAGCACTGCATCAGGCTCTGTGCTGACAGCTCAGAACCTAGAGCCTGCTTCGAATTCTGTGTCTCCTTCTCTCTCTCTCCCTCCCGTACTCATGCTCTGTCTCTCTCAGTCTCTCAAAAATAAACAAACATTTAAAAAATTAAGAAAATAATATAAAGTGTGCTCTTCTGGAAAGTAAGAACACTAGACAAAATATATTTCTATCACTCCTTCAGTGCCCTGCATACAGTAGGTGCTCAATAAATATATTTTATTTATAAAAATAGTGACGAAGTCACTACTGAGTATTATTTTACAGGCTTGGATGTTCTTTCTCTTAGAAATAAAATTATGTTATGAGACCACAGTATTTCTTATTCATATAATTTGACGGGAGGAAAGACGAAATAAACTATAAATTCAATTTACAGACTTACTTATTGAGGAAATTGAGATATTACTAAGTAAAATATAGATATCCAGTCCAGCTCTTTCAAAAGACAGATATGTAAAAATGTAGCTATTGCTAAAACCAGTTTGTGACATGCTTTCTCGGGTTACTTAATGTCATTATAGCTTATAATCAATATATAAACAACAGAGTTCCTAAGCAACACATAAGTCTCTGAAAGAAATTGATGAAAACAAACTGTTTTTGCTAAAAATTTGGGACTTTAACCAAAACATACATTTTAATTTCAGAAGAAAAAAGCATACTTTGAATCATAGTTACCCACATTGAACCATAGTTACCCATCAGCTTGAAGCTACTTTACCAAATCTAAATTCATTATAAGAGATAGAAATACATATAAACATGAAATTATCATTGAAAAGAATTCACAATTCTAATTCTTTTTTTTAAAGTTTATTTGTTTATGTTTTAGAAAGGGAGAAGGAGTGTGTGTATGCACAAGTGGGGAGGGGCAGAGAGAGAGGGAGATACAGAATGCAAAGCAGGCTCCACGCTCACGGCTCTCAGCACAGGTTTGAATCCACCAATCATGAGATCATGACCTGAGCCAAAGTTTGACACTTAACCAACTGAGCCACCCAGACACCCCATTATAATTTTAATTCTTAATAGTCCAATATTTCTTGTTTTGTGAGTGAATTCCCAGGATTTTCTGAGCTCAAAGGTCCAGGGTTTTGGCCTAGCGCCAGACTGGAATGCAGACCCTATCTTACAAAATCCTCTAGAGCAAATACATCCTAGCTAGGGTTTTTTTCTTCTTTTAACCAAAGTCTTATACTTCCCATTGTACCAGATCCACAGAAATATTTCCTTTTGTAAATTAGAGCTATCCACTTTGGTCTCAACTGTCAAGAAAATTCTTAGAAAATTTGAAACTAGTAATAAAAGTGGACTTACAGAATTCTTTCAGTTGTCAGTATTAGCAAGTAATGTCAATACAGTACCTATAAAAGACTTGTCCGTATACCAATTGATACTTATTTTGATCAATCACTGGCTCATATTTAATTCTTCCCTAATTGTGTGTGTTCACCGAAGGGCACATTCCTATTTGCCATTTAGTATTTTGTCTGAATATATTTTTAGTCTGGTGCCGTGTTCAGAGTGCTCAAAAAATGTGTTTCATATGTGAATAAAATTGAGAATACCTCTGTATCTTTTAAATAAGAAATATATGAGGGGCACCTGGGTGGCTTAGTCAGTTAAACCTTGACTCTTGATTTTGACTCAGATCATGATCTTATGGTTCGCGAATTTGAACCCCATCTGCACTGACAGTGTGGAGCCTATTTGAGAAGCTCGCTTGCTTTCTCTCTCTGCTCCTCCCCCTCCCTCCCTCTCTCTCATATATAAACTAAGAACAAGAAATATAGGAATAAAAGTATTTTGAAAAATAGTTTTCAGTTGTAAAATTAGGTTGGTCACTACCATATCTTTCAAAGCTCTGCAAATGGTGGTTGAAACAAATAGACTGCTTGGAATGTATTTTAATTAAAAGTCACACGCAAACCCGGGTATAAATGTATATAAATCTACATAGATTTATTGGTATTAAAATTATCTAAGCATTTTCAAGGATTGAAATACATAGAGTCCAGAGAACTAATACTTCATTCATCACGAAAGATTAATTTGCTCTATGAGACTATGGAATGAACAGGCATTCACCACCTGAAGACATTTTAGTGCAACCGCCTCTCACAAATACTGCACTTCTAGTTCTTGCTCTCTCGTGGAAAAGTTGTAACAAGCAAAGCAAACACCTTTATGGTAATCAATAAGTAGCATTAGTGCTACATATATTATAATTCCAACCAAGTTGGGTCTATTTCTGTTTTATGTTCCAGTGTACAGCATTCTCATTTGGTGATGTCAAGAGGGTGAAAAATGTGCTGTTCATAAAATGAAGTATTGAGTTTGCTTTAAATATTCCATCTTACAAAAACACTCTCAAAACGTGGAAGTCTACCTTCAAGTTTAACAGAATAATGTATGTTGGAAAGGGATAGAAATAATTTACTTATTATACATGTATTATGAGCATATTTATTTAATTAAAGACACACAAGAATTACGTAATTCCACAAACACCAAAATTGACCTGCTATAGTTTTTAGCATTCTCAACCTATATGCCAACATAATTTTTACGTATCGTAATGATGGATTAGAATAAATTTATATTTTTGTAAGGTAGCATTTAGGTAGTGTTTTAATATCATTTGCAACAATGTACTTTATTATTGACAAAGAACTCCAACAAACAGCGGGTTTTTTTTTTTTTTAAAGAACCATATAGTGTATTTGAACCATTATTATTTTTGGCCAGGTTTTGAAAATCCATTTATTAATTAGAAATAAGCTGACAGATGAGACAGGGGAAAAAAAACCCTATTTATTAAAATCAACACACCTCCCTTTTTGCTTCATTTCCTGGATTCTTGACTCTTTAATCCAATTAGCATCAGGCTGTGGAGTATGAAAGAGAATCTGCACAATCGTTACTCAATTAAGAGTGCTTTCTAATGACCTGTGTGTCACCCTTTCACTCTTAGGATTGTTACTTTTTCTTCCAGTTAGGAAACAAAGCAGATCCTTTCTTTTTTCCAATTGCATGGAAAGGATGACTTCAATTTCGTTGTAGATTATTAAAAGCAGAGCTAAACTAACTAACCCCTGTGACAGCAAACCCATCAGTGGTTGCCCGGAGGAAGGAGGCTGGAGGGGAGGAGGCAGAGGGAGGGAGGAATCAGCAAAGGTACAAGACAGCTCTGGAGGTGATGGATGTGTTCACTGTCTTCCTCAGGCTGGTGGTTTCAGGGATACATACAGATGTCAAAGCTTACCCAGTTGTACACTTCCAGCATGATTTCTTGTATGTGATTTATCCCTTAAAAATGCTGTAAAAAATGTAGCTTGGTTACAAAAGCGAAGGTAATTACTAAAGTAAAAGTTTTTGTCAAGTGACTGATTTATACTGTGTTCCTCAAGGGGTAAGAGGTTTTTCTTTTTACTTTGTTTTACTTGTGATGTAAATTAGAAATTTAAGAAAGCTTACTTAATGGGGCGCCTGAGTGGCTCAGTTGGTTAAGCATCGGACTTAGGCTCAGGTCATGATCACACAGTTCGTGGGTTCAAGTCCTGCGTCAGGCTCTGTGCTGACTGCCAGCTCAGAGTCTGAAGCCTGTTTCAAATTCTGTGACTCCCTCTCTCTCTGACCCTCCCCTGCTCATGCTGTCTGTTTCTCTCTCTCAGAAATAAAAAAACAAACCAACAACAACAAAAAAAGGTGGTTGACTAAGAAAGCTTACTTAAGCCAAGCATAGCTTTCTATGTATTATTTTGTTGTTTTCTATTACAATTCATAGTTGCAATCTGTCATTTTAAGAAATGCAAAAGCAAGGAGCTTGTTACCAAAAAAATTAATAAATGTTCTAAAGTTGTAC
The DNA here is from genome assembly GCA_017311185.1 of Proteles cristata cristata. Classification (NCBI taxonomy): domain Eukaryota; kingdom Metazoa; phylum Chordata; class Mammalia; order Carnivora; family Hyaenidae; genus Proteles; species Proteles cristata. The sequence goes on from JAESUZ010003487.1 coordinate 2,301,258, forward strand.
ATTGTTTCAAGTTCACAAATCATCTTTTGCTCGTAACTTTATGATCTTGGTCTTTGATCTTTTTGTTCTTCAGTTTGGTGATTAAAATTTAAAACCTCATATTTATTATTTTTTATACTTCCCCCTTAAGATTAATTATGATTGTTTCATATTTCCACCATACGTATTTAATAAATTTAAGTCTTTCCTTGTATAAGAAGAGAATGAGTTGTCAAGATTCTTAAGGATGACTCTACAATGTCACAACTCTGGGAGAAATTGCCCCTCATTATTTATCAAGCGACTTTAGTCTAGAAAAGAGCAGACATTTAAAAATAAAAAAGGAAGGGGCGCCTGGGTGCCTCAGTGGGTTAAGCAGCTGACTCTGGATTTTGGCTCCATGATGACTCAGGTCATGACCTCATGATTAGTGAGATCGAGCCCTTCATTGGTGGGCGCTAAGAGTGCAGAACCTGCTTGGGATTCTCTCTCTGTCTTGCTCTCTCTGGCCCTCCCCTTCTCCTGTGTGTGTGCACACACATGCACTCTCTCTTTCAAAATAAATAAATAAACATTTATAAATAAATTAATAAATAAATACACACATAAAAATGGAAGAAAGAAAAGAGGAAAGAGAGGAAAGAAAGGGAGTACGAAGAAAGGTGGATAATTTAAGCAGAATGGTAACAGGTGAACAGAAGTCCTACATTCTTATAGAGATGTACTCAAGTAGCTGCTGAACTGAAAGGCTTGTCACCTTCTGGGACAGCTGTGTCCCCTTGGCAGAGAGATAGCCTTCATTCGGGAGGAGCCACGCAAGAGGACAGTGCTCAGCCTCACGCCCCAACCACCATACATATTTGTATCAGGCTTCAGCATAAATGGAAGAACTGAGCCTGTTAGAGCATTGCAACAAAACATCTTAAAATTGGGCATTTAATATTCCTTAAGGTAAACTGATGTGCAGTGTACTCAGCCTGACCCAGCCAAACATGCGTTAGCATAAGGCAGTAAAATTCCAAATTGGGATTCTGAAAGTTTAGGGTTTTGAAATACAGAGAACCCAAATGATTCACTATTGACATCAACCACAATACATTTTTATCCTCCTTATAGTAAACTGAAAATTGCAAAATATATACAGTAGTTTCCCACAGTAGGTAACTGAGATATAGTGCGTCTTCATTCTAGACTGTTTCCCTAGCAAATTAGCTCGCCATGGCCCACGCTGGATTCCACACAGAGGGCATAACGCCTGCCGAGCAACCTGCCCTGCGGAATAGTTGCAGTGCAGCCTTGCTTCAGGCAAAGCGCTAAACTAAATTTCTCTCTCCCATTGTCATTGACAGTAGAACAGCTGGAAATTAAAGATTTCGAGATACGTTATAATGTTTTCCTTAAAAAAATATTTTTTTTTACCGTTTTATTTATTTTTGAGAGAGCATGAATGGGAGAGGGGCAGAGAGAGAGGGACACACAGAATCTGAAGCAGGCTCCAGGCTCTGAGATGTCAGCACAGAACTCTGTGTGGAACTCGAACCATTGAACCACGAGATCATGACCTGAGGCGAAGTCAGATGCTTTAACCTACTGAGCCACTCAGGTGCCCCTTTAAAACGTTTTTTTATACATACAGTAGCAAAAGTATTCTTAACAAAACTTTGGAGGGACCAATATATTCTTATAGACCCTACATGAGAACTATGTTAATTTTCTCACCATGACCCCCATATTTTTATGTCCTTGTAATCTGATATTAAAGTATATTTTATTTAAGGGGAACCAGGCTGGCTCAGTCCATAGATCATGCGATTCTTGATCTCGGGCTTGTAAGTTCGAGCCCCACTTTGGGTGTAGAGATTACGTAAAAAAATAAAATCTTTTTAAAAAGTGTATTTTACTTCAAATATTAATGATGGGCTTTTCCACTTTCACATAAGCGTCAATACAGGCAGGTTTCTGTGAGCTGTATGGTACTGTGGAGTTTGTCCATACCTAACTAAAAGTACCTCGCTTAGCAAGCTGGAAAAGCCATGGCACCCGGTTGGAACCTGCCTGGTTTGACTTCCTGTGAAGTGAATGTCCACCAGTGGTTTGGCATCATGTTGAAGATTCACAGCCACGTCATGTAATTTAGGGTCACGGACTGCTCTCATGGCATCTTCCTCCTACAAGCAACCTTTGGTATAAATAGTTTGCCCTGCTAAGCTGAGAGAAATACAACAGGGACCTGGAACCAGAGAACGGTGTACCTGTTTGTGTAAATTGTGGGCAAGAACTACTTACGTTATGAACATTAAAATAGTTTGCAAGGGCTTTAGAACACTCCAGCAGCAGGTTATTGAACTATTTGCTTGGTCTTTAGTACTAAAATGTTTATATGACATTACACTATTTTGCTGACCAATAAAAGTATCCATACTAAAAGAAAATTGAGGAAAAAACAGCTGCTTTTAAACAGAGATGTAAGAGGCACCTGGGTGGCTCAGTCGGTTAAGCATCTGACTTCAGCTCAGGTCAGGATCTCATGGTCTGTGGTTGTGAGCCCCGTGTCAGGCTCTGTGCTGACAGCTAAAAGCCTGGAGTCTGCTTCAGATTTTGTCGCCCTGTGTCTCTGTCTCTCCCCCCTGTTTACACTCTGTCTCTCTCTCTTTCTCAAAAATAAATAAACATTTAAAAACATATATTTAAAAATAAACAGAGAGATAAAATTAATAAATGAAAAGAAGGTATTGTACTTTGTATCTGATTGTAGTAATGTATTCATGTGAACACATCACCACTTACAGTCAAGTATAATGCTATACCTGACACTATTTCAATCTTCCTTTTTCAACAAAAAGTTACATATTCAAAGATAACATATTTTTCAGGTTAATTTTCATTTTATTTCTAGTTTAACAAGTTTCTCTGTTTTAATGAAATGCTCTCCATTACTCCCTCTGAAAACTGAGAGTATTTATTGCCTTCAAGGTCCACCTTTAATGTACCAACACTGGGGGCACCTGTGTGGCTCAGTTGGTTAAGTGTCCAACTTAGGCTCAGGTCATGATCTCACGGTTTGTGGGTTCGGGCCCTATGTTGGGCTTTGTGCTGACAGCTCAGAGCCTGGAGCTTGCTTCGGTTTCTGGTCTCCCTCTCTCTCTGCCCCTCCCCTGCTCACACACTGTTTCTCTCTCTCTCTCTCTCAAAAATAAATAAACATTAAAAAAAAAAAACCATACTAACACTGGATCTACCATCAGTAATATTCCAATAAACTCTAACCCTCACCTGGAAGGGAAAATAAAGATATCACAAAAGCTCGAGAATTTACCATTTGACACAATGTCAAATCAACCATACTCTGATTATTACAACAGATGACACACTAAATGTAATTTACACTTTCTTCAAAGATTTGAAAACCAAAAAAAAAAAAAATGATTTGAAAACCAATCCAGAATTTCACAGTGTGTCATCCTCACCACCACACGTGGTCATCATTCATTCTAGCTATAGGTACTGAGGCCACCACATGCCACACACAACGCTAGGCACAAGAAATGAAATGACAGCTAGACACACAGCATGGACTCCGATCTCTAGGAACTTGCATCAGATAATACTGAATGGGTACATAAAAGAAACACACGCTAAAGCGTCAATACTATGCCAGGTACCGGAGAGTTCACAGTGCCTACCATGAACCTGAAGCAAGACCATATTTTCTGCTGTCTTTTACTCAGTTTTTCGTTTATTTGCTAGTACCCATAACTTAGTCAACTTGAAACAATTTAATGAGTACAACTTCAGGTAACCATATCAATGCTCTACAGAAGTCAAACATAGCATGATAACTTCACCTATTAATCTTACCATTTCTGTTTAAAAGCAGTTAATTTTTTTCCTTAGATTTCCTTTGGCATGCATGTTTTTACTGATCATCAAAATAGTGTCATGTCATTTATACATTTTGCTTGCTCTGACATATATTCGGTATTTTTAAGAGCATGTTAGGTCAGCTTATCAGTCATAATGGATGAGAATCACTAGTCTGTTTCCCAAACCCGTTATTTCCCAGTAGGAAGTATGAGGTCATCTGTCTTCTTGACCCAGAAGGCACAAATTATCCAACTATAGAGGGAAGAATTTTTGCTGTGTATCTGGTATCTAATTTTTTTTCTCCACCCAGATTTAGTCTGTGAAAAATACAGCTGATAGAGCTGAGGGTGATGGAGACAGTGGTCCAAATAATTCTGGAAAGTCTAGCTTCATTTACATTCTCCCCCTTGATTGTGCCTTAGGCCTGATGCTTGGGAGAGCAGGTGAGTAGTGGACTTAGGGTAGGACATAGGCTGGAGAGCAGGCAGCCCCCACCAGAGGGGTGCACATGGCCCCTAGCACTGAAGGCACCAGCAGGCCAGCTGGCTTTGGCAAAAGGGGCTGCCCTTAGGGGAAGTTAAGGCAGCAGCAAGAGGAGGAAAGGGAGTCTGACTGAGGAGAAGGAAAAGAGGCGGGTAATAGGAACAACTGATCATAGGTTCCGATGGCATGGAAGGATTGTTGGAATTGAGGAAGTAAAGAAATGAGGTGAAAGAGGAATAGGGGAGTGGCAGGGGGTTCAGGGGGAAGCAGGTTTGAGGTTTAAGTCTGCTGTGACCACAGGAGGTAGTGGCTGACCTAGTGATGGGAATTTAAAGGGGAAGTGCAAGGTGGAAATATCAAGACCTATCATCCTTAGTGCACGGATGCCTTCCAGGAAATGAGAGTGCTAAGCGCATCACTGCTATGGAGGGGATTCATTATTGCCTGGCCTCTAGAAGATGCATTTCTGATATCACTTACCTACTGTCAACATATGTTAATGTACAAATAGGGATTTATTGGCTGAGATTTTATCTACATCTTTTAGAATTTTCCAATGGACCAAGTGGAACATAACCCACATCTATGTTATCACTCACTCACCTAGAGCTGTAGACCACAGCAAGCTTTACCTTTGAACACCCTACCTACTTAGGCATGAAGCTGGGTAAACTAGCCCATGAAGGCTTTTTTACTGCCTATAAGCTAGGATTGGTTTGTACATTTTTTTCACTGATGGCAAAACATTAAAACAAGAATAATACCTTATGAGAAGGGAGCATTAGAGGTGCACCTGGGTGGTTCAGTCAGTTAAGCTTCTGACTCTTGATTCTGGCCCAGGTCATGATCTCATGGTGTGTGGGTTCCAGCCCTGCATGGGGTTCTGAGCTGATGGTGCATGGCCTCCCTGGGGCTCTCTCCCTCTGCCCCTTCAACAGACACACTCTCTCGAAATGAATAAATAAAATAAAAAAATAAAAAAAGAAGAAGTGAACATTAAACAAAATTCAAATTTTAGTGCCCATAAATAAAGCTTTATTGGAACACGGTCATGCCCATTTGTCAATTTCTGGGGGTGGCTGCCCTCCCACTACAAGGGCAGTGGTGAGTAGTTGGGACAGAGAGCAGATATTCTACAAAGGCTAGAGTATTTATTACCTGGCCTTTACAGATAAAGTTTATTGAGTCCTTATTATTTTAATAAGCATTAAAATAATTCTTAACTTATTTATTCTTTGAGGGGCGCCTGGGTGGCTCAGTCGGTTGAGCTTCCAACTTCTGCTCAGGTCATGATCTTGTGGTCCATAGATTCGGGCCCTGCCTTGGGCTCTGTGCTGACAGCTAAGAGCCTGATGCCTGCTTCAGATTCTGTGTCTCCCTCTCTCTCTGCCCCTCCCTGACTCACACATGTAGGAGCATGGGCTCTATTTCTCTCTTTCAAAAAAAAAAATACACTTAAAAAAAAACAACAACAATGAAAAACCAAGATGTTCATCACAGGAGAGACCATTGCACTACTCAGAAAAGAGATTGGCCAGTGGGATTTGGGCTGATGGAAGTACTGGGATGGCTGTGTGCTCCCTCTGCTCCTGCTGTGGGACCAAAGTGTGCTGAACAGGATGGCCTGGGACAGATCTGGGGGAGATCAGACCCAATTTAAACCTTTGTGCTGCACATCATTAGCCAGTTACCCGGTTTCTTTGAGACTCAGCTTATTAGTACATGAAGTGGAATAGAATCGTTACCTTGCTGGGTTGATGACATGTGATAACCTTTACGAAAGACCCTGTATGGATAGACCTTCAGTAAATGTTTCTTTTTTCCCCTCTTTAGCAGTGAGATTTTAAGGAAGAATGAAGTAAAACTTACGTCACCAAGAGACTGTTTAACACACTGCCGTAATAAGAGAAAAAAATTATTTTCATCTCATAATCTTCACACTTCAGAGAATTCAATTAGAAACTATAAAGAAATCTCAGCCTTTACACGGAATGAAGCAGAAGGAATTAAGGGACTATGGTGCTGAAAACACACCATGCTGTAACATGAATATCCCAAATTCAGAGCCAGTTAATACCTTAGAGTACAGTCAGATGACTGAATATTGTATAGCTATTAAAAGAAAGGTAAACAGAAAGGAAGGAAGGAAGGAAGGAAGAAGGAAGGAAGGAAGGGAGGGAGGAAGGAAGGAAGGAAGAGAAAGAAAGAAAGGAAGGAAAGAAAGAGGAAAGAAAGGAGAGAAAAAAGAAAAGGAAGTGTTTTTAATAACATAAAATGTAGATAGAAAAGAGTGAAAAAAGCAGAATATAAAATTTTAATATTTTTAAGTTTTTAAAATGTTATTTACTTTGAGAGAGAGACAGACCCAGAGAGCATGAGCAGGGGAGGGACAGAGAGAGAGGAAGAAAGAGAATCCCAGGCAGGTTCCATGCTGTCAGTGCAGACCCTGACATGGGGCTCAGTCCCACAAATCATGAGATCATGACCTGAGCCAAAATGGAGTCAGATACTTAACTGACCAAGCCACCCAGATGCCTCTAAAAGTTTATATACAATGCAAGCTCAACTGTATTTAAAGGAAAACACACACACACACACACACACACACACACACATACCACACAAAGAATAGTAAGGGATAAAAATGTACATGGACTTAAAAAAAAAAAAACAGCTTTACTGAGTTATAATTCACATACCAGGACATAAACTTTTAAAACAAAACAAGAGAATTTGAAAAGATTTGTACTTGTAGTGGGTGCTTCAGTCTGGGGGTGCACATATTTAGTTTTTTAGAGAAACTGTGGGAAGCATCCACTTAGTTCAAGTTTTCAAATCCTTCATTTTGCAGCTAAGGAAACAGAGCCCAAGAGAAGTGACGAGACCAGCCTAAAAAAGTGGCAGCAAACTAGTAGCAAAGCAGGAACTAGAGGTTTCAGCTTCAAGTCCAAATACACCGAAGCATCCCAGTTATTTACATCCTCCTTGTTCTCATCCATATTCACGTATAGCTTTGATGTCACTGCAGTTATAATATAGACACATATTTGGGGACTGCTAATTCTTTAAAACAGTTTTCCTCTGGTCAAGTCTCTCTATGTCAACTTTTATTCTTCTTTATGCCTCTCTCCTAGCTTGTATACCGAGCACATGTGCTGTATTTGCGAGCCTGTGGAATATTTTTGTAAAAAGCCCCAGAAACTCAAAGGGCCCTTTTATGAGCATTTGTTGGAATCTCTGACCTCATTTTTAAATTTAAATTTTAAATTCTTTCCTCTTCAAAGTCTGCCTCTTTAGAAAGTATTTAGAATCTTTCCTTTTAATTTTTCAAGACAATAGTTTGCTTTTAAAAATGTGTACTTCCCTCCGCAGCCTCCTGAAGGAAGAGCTGGTTTCTGTCAAACTTACCACCTCCCCTTCCCCCAGTAAAGAATTCTCTGCCTAGAATATGAATAAAAACTTGAAATATTAAAAAAAGAATAGAATTCTCCACCACAGGTCATTAAGGATTTTAGTTTTCTCTTTCCCTTGTTCCTTAGAACGTTCCACCCATGCGTGCACTTTAGAATCACCTGTGGGGCTCCGAATTTATTTTTACTGAGATGAGGACGTGATTCTTACCTTCAACCAAGACTGACAACTTCTGCCTTGGATAAATAGGTTAAAATGAATGCATTTTCCTAAGGATAGTTTTGCTGTAAAATAAGTCCAATTGGGAAATTAAAAGGTTTGACCTTTGTAAAAGAAATCTCATTCAGTGTCATTTGGAGCGGGTGGGGGTGGGGGTGGGGGTGGGCATTGTGGACGAGACCAGTGAAATTGTACAACTTACTGTTCCCATTTATTCATTCACTCATTCAAAACCTACATGATGCCAGACACTAGAGATTTGCACATACTCCCTGCCCTCAAAGGGCTTATAACTTAGTAATAGGAAAAAGAGTACTTCAGTAAATTTGGTGAAGGCCATATGTACTGTGAGAGAGGCATATACAGGCCTCCTCTGAATAAAGAGTATCTTAGAATCTAATTTCAGGCATAGTGACAGAACACATTTTTATCACATTTTATCCAAATCAAGTTTTTAAAATATAATAGAAATTATAGGACAGTGGGATGTAGATAAACACCATAGTTATATCAGAAGCAAATGGGAAGTTTGAAACTGAGGTTAAATTTGAGGGTGCCTTGAAATAACAAAATTCCTTCAACATTGGTATAAAAGATAGAAAAAAGTCATGTTGATATATGATACTTAAGTTATTTAGAATTATAGGAAAAGATAGTTACAGAGTTAGATTAAAAGTAGAAAAGCAGGGTGTCTGGGTGGCTCAGTTGGTTGGGTGTCCGACTTCAGCTCAGGTCATGATCTTGTGGCCCATGGGTTCGAGCCCTGCGTTGGGCTCTGTGCTGACAGCTAAGAGCCTGGAGCCTGCTGCAGATTCTGTGTCTTCCTCTCTCTCTACCCCTCCCCCACTCATGCTCTGTCCCTGTCTCTCAAAAAATAAACATTAAAAAAACTATTTAAAAAAGTATAAAAGCAATAAAAATACAGGAAAGAGGGCCTACAGAACAGACCAAGAATAGAATAGAAACAATCTGTAGGGAAGGGAAAAAGAGCAAGAAAAACAAAGTAAAAGAGAATCTCATGAAGAAAGCATAATCATTCCAAAATAGAATTAAAATATAGTTAGTATCAAAATGATATATGAAAGGGAAGGAAAAAATGACAAATTTTAAAGAAAATAGATTATGAATAATAGCACAGTGGTTGAAAATAGATGCTATTAAAAAATCATTTACTATTTACTTAAAATATGCTATATAAAATGTACCTCTTTAGTTCATTAAAAAAAACATTATTTTAAGAGTGAGCAGACTGAAAATAAAAATCACTTAAAGGGATGCCTGGCTGGTTCAATTAGAAGAGTGTGTGACTCTTGATCTCTGGCGGGGGTTGTGAGTTCGAGCCCCACATGGGGTGTAGAGATTACTTAGATTAATAAAGTTAAAAAAACAACTTTGTAAAGAATTGCAAAAATGGGGGTGCCTGGGTGGCTCAGTCAGTTGGGTGTCCGACTTTGACTCGGGTCACGATCTCACAGTTCGTGGGTTCAAGCCCCATGTCAGGCTCTATGCTGACAGCTAGCTCAGAGCCTGGAGACTGTTTCAGATTCTGTCTCCCTCTCTCTCTGACCCTCACCTTCTCATGCTGTCTCTCTCTCTCAGAAATAAAGCGTTAAAAAATTAAAAAAAAAAAAAAGAATTGTAAAAATGTCCTTACTTAAATTTTAACATATGAATAACCTAGTAAAATTCAAGAAAGAACTAGTAGTGAAAGCAAGCCAAATGCACTAGGAGAATTTCCTCAGCAAAGAATCTGGGTATCTTGTTCTATATATTCTCCAAAATTCTTTAAAAATCCTACAAATTTCTACTACAAAGAAATCCTGAAAATATGCCCAGAGTGGGGCGTGGATCTAAAACTTTTCAGCTTGACACTAAAACCCCATTCTAGACATTGATGGAAAGTGAGCTGAATATAACACTCAATTTAGCACTACAGATACATTATACCACATTGCTGAGAGTGTGTTTATAACCAATAGTAATTTATGAATTAGAGGGGTTCTTTTTGCATTTGGAGCAAGTTTATTAAAACAGCTATATTGCTAATAAAGTAGTAGATTTTTGGTCACAAAAGAAAGTTGAGTTAGGCTATTGTAACTACTGCTTCAGTGCTAGTATATTGTCGTACAAAATGTTGTAAAGAGATAGTGCCTCTTTAGCAAAGTAGTTCATGATGGTAGTTTGGGCAGAAGCACTGCACGTAGGGAAGTCACATCCATATTCAGAGTGTCTAGTCCATTAAGAACAAATGCTGCCCCTTTCATGATGGACATAGTCTAATGTAATCAACCAGATACGTGTTATCTAACAGGAGAATGGTGCCAGAGAGGGGACTCAGTGTTGATCTCTGCTGTTGGCATATTGGGCACTCAGTGGGGGCCCTAGCCAGGGTGGTCTTGGTGAGTGGAAGTCTGTGTTGCCATCATGGCCACATTGTTCATGAACCCACTGTGTGATGCCAAAAGTCACTGGGGAAGGAGGTGGACTGATCACCAAAGAATGGGTCATCTTAGCCACTATTGTGGTATTCCACACAACATTCTTTCTTATTTATTTGAGAGAGACAGAGAATCAGAGAGAGAACATACATGCAAGTGGGGATGAGGGGCAGAAGAAGAGAGAGAATCTTAGGCAGGCTCCACATTCGGCAAAGATCCCCATGAGGGGCTCAATCCCATGACCTGAGCCAAAATCAAGAGTCAGACACTCAACCAACTGAGCCACCCAGGTCCCTCCCCAGAGCATTGCTTCTGATGGAGGAGCTCCATCAGGAAGTGGGGCAATGGAACCATGCTTATAACATTTTCTGGTCTTACTGTATTTCTCACCATCCTGAGGCAGTTGGCTGGATAGAGTAGTGTAATGGCTGCTTGAAGACTCCGTTATAGAACCAGTGAGGTGGCAGCACCTTGCAGGGCTGGGTAAGGTTCTCCAGGAGGCTGTATTTACTCTAAATCGGCATCCAGTATACTGTGCTGTTTCTCCAACAGTCAGGATTCATGGGTCCAAGAATCAAGAGATAAAAATTGGAGAGGCACTGCATAATACGACCCCAGTGATCCACTAGCAAAATTTTTGCTTCCGGTCCCTGTGACCTTATGCTCTGCTGGTCTAGAGGACTTAGTTCCAAAGGGAGGAATGCTTCCATCAGAAGGAACAGCAGTGATTACATGGACTGGAATTTAAGACTGCCACCTGGCCGCTTTGGGCTTCTCATGCCTCTGAACTAAGAGGCAAAGAAGGGAGTTACTGTTCTCGCTAACTGATTGATCGCAATTACCAAGGGCAAATCAGGTGGCTTACCACATAATGGAGGTAAGAAGGAGTATGTCTGATATTCAAGAAATGCCTTAGGGCTTCACTTAGTACTATACCCTGGATTCAAGTCAATGGAAAACTACAACAATCTAATTCTGGCAGATCTGTTAGTGGCCCAGATTCTTCATGAATGAAGGTTTGGGACACCCTACTGGGTAAAGAACCATAACCAGCCAAGGCGCTGGCTGAAGAATATGGAATGGGTAGTGGGAGAAGGTAGTTGTAAATAACAGTTGTGACCATGTGACCAGTTACAGAATGAAGACCATAATTGTTACAAGTATTTCTTCCTTATTTTGTTATGAATATGATTGTGTGTGTACATATGTATGTATGCATGTATGTATCTACATATTTGTTTTTCTCCCTCTCTTATTCCCTTATCATATAAGATATATATGACTTATATCAGAGTATTTAAGGGGCACCGGGTGGCTCAGTCAGTTAAGCGCCTGACTCTCGATTTTGGCTCAGGCCATGATTTCATGGTTTGTGGGATCAAGCCCAGGATCAAGCTCTTTGCTGGCAGCACAGAGCCAGGAGCCCATCCCCTGTTTGTGCACATGCTCTCTCTCTCTCTCTCAAAATAAATAAACATTAAAAAAGAATTAACTTTACATTATAGCATCTAAGTTACCAGATACCAAGGAAAAGCATGAACATGACCCAAGGACTCTGAGCCTCTTCTAGGAAGGAATTGGTATGTTCTCAGTTGTACACAGGATAGTCAGATCATGTTAGGTGAAAGGATGACTTTTTTACTGTCTTTATTAGGAAATTAAGTGTGGTTTAAGGAGATGTGTTTGAAAGTCAAGTTGATAAGCAGTAGACTGTGATGGATAATTTTATATGTCAGCTTGTCGAGGCTGTGGTGCCGTTGTGTGGTCAAACACCAGTTAAGATTTTTTTACATTTATTTATTTTTGAGAGACAGAGAGAGACAGAGCGTGAGTGGGGGAGGGGCAGAGAGAGAAAAAAGGGACACAGAATCTGAGGCAGGATGCAGGCTCTGAGCAAGCTGTCAGCACAAACCTCAGACACAGGGCTCGAACCCACAAACCATGAGCTTATGACCTGAGCTGAAGTCAGACACAACCGACTGAGCCACACAGGCGCCCCTTCAAACACCAGTTTAGATGTTGCTGTGAAAGTTTTTTTTTTTCATTTAACGTTTAAATCAGTGACCTTTAGTAAGGCAGATTACCCTCCTTAATGTGGATGCTCCACATCCCATCAGCTGAAGGCAGTAAGACTGAGGTTTCCCAGGAAAGAAGGAAATCTGTCTCCAGACTGCCTTCACACTCAAGACCACCACATCGGCTCCTCTGGAATGTCAGCCTGCTGGCCCATACTGCAGATTTTGGATTTCCCACCTCCCATAATCGCATGAGCCAATTCCTTCAAATAAATCCCCCTCACCTCTCTCTTTCTCTATCTCAATCTTTATCTGTCTCTCTTTGTTTCTGTTTCTCTCTCTCTCTCTCTGTCTGTCTGTCTGTCTGTCTGTCTGTCTTCTCTCTCTATAGAAATATAGATATTTCCTTTTTAAGGATTGCGATCATAGGTAACACTATAAAGAAAAAATATAGTACAGAAATCTATGAAGATGGGATTTAATATGCAACCGAATTATTATAGAATGAAGCCTCTATTGCATTTTGTCCTTTGTTATAATGCTACCATAAACTGACACTGAGTCCTTGCAGTCAAGATGATCAATCAAAATTACTTATTGGTATAATAAACTTTGGTATCAAAGGTATAATTTGCAAAAAGTTATGGAGGTAGTGGTATGGTGGCACTTGTCTCCTAGCTAGTGCTCTGCGAAGTCAGGGCCATGTGCATGGTGGAGGTGCTGGCCTTCTGGTTCTGATCACCCAACACTTCTACCCAATACTGGTCATTATAATAAGGAAATATTTTAACCTTGATGGCTAGAACAAATTCCCCTAACTTATGTTCTGCAACCCCTTTGTTCACTGATTTCACTGAATTTAGTAAAACATAAATAGTTATCATATTCTAATGGTTTTCTTAGCCACATTTAATCATTCATTCAACAAATACTTAAGTACCTAGTATTTACATCCTCTGTAAAACCTATTAAGATAGGGGTGTTGCCTGTTTTATTCAGTGCTGGGTCTCTAATGATGAGAATAATGTTCTTGCACAGAATAGCAACTCAATAAATTTGTGTTGAATTAATAAATGGAAAGAAGCATATCCAACACCACTGGTAATAATTTGTGCATTATCTCTCTCATACTTCATGTCCATAGTTGGTTAACATATGTGTCTTAGTTGTGAATATAGCAAGTTCCTAAATAACTATTAGATGTGGCAAAAAGGCTCTTTAAGAAAACAATGTTTTTTGTGAAAAGCTTGAAGCCTTAGATGAAAAGTACAGGCAATATTCATGGACTTCTCTCAAACGTTTCCCTTTTCATTGACTGATTGTGAAGTGGAATATATTTCTCTACAGAAACAAGGTTTTACGAGGGGGTTAAGTTCTCAGAGCTGCCTTCCTAAAACCTGCACAGCCCTGCAGTGGTAATAGAACATAGCCGTCGCATGTGTGTTTCTGTGGGCGGTTAGACCTGAGGCTGTTGCACCTGCCTGAGAACCCTGTGAAGCACGTCTACGTTAACACGACAAGCCTCTGGAAATGTGGGTCCTCAGACTCACCTGTGGCTTAGTATTTGCTCTTCAGGATGGCAGCAGGGACTCTGAGCAAAGGAAACGATCAACCCTTGAGAGGGTAGGACCTGGGCATGGAGGAATGGTGATATTGTAAATGAAACCAGTATTAACAGAGGGAAAGAAACGGCTGAGTAGCCTGTCGCAGGAAGGGGGAAGAGGAAACAGGAGTCGGGAAAACTCCAGGCAGAGGCAGGAAGAGAAGGAAATTCCAGGCCAACAAGAACCTTACCCATCTTAGGCGGTTGGTTGGCCGTGTATAAATCAGGGACTGGATTTACTAGAAAGAACCCATTGATTGAGAGTATTAGAAAGTCATAGTTTATTTTACATTTTTAAAATTTTACATGTATTTCTTTTTGAGAGACAGAGCACAAGTGGGAGAGGGGCAGAGAGAATGAGACAGAATCTGAAGCAGGCTTCAGGCTCTGAGCTGTCAGCATAGAGCCTGATGCTGGGCCTGAACTCACAACCTGAGCTTAAGTCGATGCTTAACTGACTGAGCCACCCAGGAACCCTTTTTTCTCTCAGTAAAAAAAATTTTTTTTTACGTTTATTTCTTTTTGACAGAGAGAGACAGAACACAAGTGGGGGAGGGACAGAGAGAGAATCATGGTTTATTTAAAAACTTAGTCAAAAAGAAAAGCAAGACCTAAATATTAGCTTTTGTTATTTTATAACAAAAGCACGTGCTTAAGTAAAATATTTATTGTAGAAGGAATTTTAAAAATTGTTTTTAAAAAATGTTTTTAATATTTTATTTATTTTTGAGACAGAGAGAGATAGAGCATCAGCAGGGTAGGGGCAGAGAGAGAGAGGGAGACACAGAATCTGAAGCAGGCTCCAGGCTCTAAGCTGTCAGCACAGAGCCTGTCATGGGGCACAAACCGATGAACCACGAGATCATGACCCAAGCTGAAGTTGGACACCCAACCAACTGAGCCACCCAGGCACCCCAAAATTGTTCTTATTAAATACTGAATATACGCAAAATATTCTAACATGTGCAACAGATATTAAGAGCAACAGATATTCACATACCTACCACTCAGTTGAAAACTTAGATATTCAGCATCTAAACAGGGCTTAGGATGGTGCAAGAAAACAGTTGCAATCTTTCAGATAGTTGTGTGTCTAGAACATCATAATCATCTTGGAGAAAAGCTAAAAACAAAACAACGTTAGCCAGGAGGGTAGGCATTTCATCAAGGGTGTCAAAAACTGATTCATAAATAATAGAACTAATTAAAATACAACATTGATTGACCCGGCAAATGTTTTGAATAAAAACAGAGTTTTATATTTTAAAGCCCTAGAAATATTGCTCGACTGAGTGCTCTGTGGTGAGTAGGACTATTTGTCAAGTGGTCTGTGTTTACAAGGACCTATTTCAAAAGGAGCAAGAAGATGGTTCTTTTACCAAGGAAAAAGAGCTGCTATTCAGATGCGCTCTTTTTCTCAAAGATATTTTTCTGCCTGGCTAGAACATCCCCCTCCAGACCTAGGATTTTCTAACAATCTTACATTTTAACCAAAGGAGGCTTTTGTCCTCTGAGTGTGCTTTTTTAGCTTCCTGATACAATGTTTCCAAACTGTGCAAGATCTTAAAAATGTAGGACTCAGGTAAGAAACAAAGTCCTAGATGCATCTAATAATGTGTCCAAAATATTTTCATGAAAAAGTTCTGGTGATGGGTAGTGGTGATGATTGCACAACAATGTGGGTGTACTTAATGCATGTACTTAATGTACTTACTTGAATTGTACAGTTAGCAATGGTTAAATTGGCAATTTTTATCTTACATATATTTCGCCACAATAAAATGTGGTCAATCAACCAACCAACAAAATGTCCAGGCCACGCTGATTATGGGTTCAGATTCTGGTTTAGAACCTACTTCTCTAGTTGAAGATCCCCATCAGTCTACCCGAATGTTGTTCTACATTTAGGGAGATAAGTCCAACACCTGATGGATCTGTATACTGCTTCTTACTGGAGTACATGAGTTGTGATTCTTATATTGCATGTAACTTATTAGATTCTATTTCTTTTTTTTTTTTTTAATATTTTTATTTATTTCTAGGAGAGAGAGAGACAGCGTGAGCAGGGGAGGTCAGAGAGAGAGGGAGTCACAGACTGAAACAGGCTCCAGGCTCTGAGCTGGCAGTCAGCACAGAGCCCGACGCGGGGCTCGAACCCACGAACCGCGAGATCATGACCTGAGCGAAAGTCGGACGCTTAACCGACTAAGCCACCCGGGCGCCCCTATTAGATTCTATTTCTAACAGCTAACTTTGGAGTTATTTCAGATAAACATAAGAGACAGGAGAATTGTAGGAAAAATGTTAACACTTTATAAATCGGTTATATTTGTACATATATGTATGTGTGTTGTTTTACTTTATTATTTGTACTTCTACTAAAACCAAATAAACTATTGGCACTGGTATCTTCTTACATTATGTAAAGTACTATTTCAGGAAGTCTCTGTGCTAAAACCTGTGTGGGATATTAAGAAATCTAAAATATGATCCCTGTCCTTAAGGAGCTTTAGGTCTAGTTAGGGAGACATCAGTAAATGTATACAATAACACTTTTTATATTGAGATATAATATATATAGGTACACATGTGTGTACCTTGAATGAGCTGTACACAAAATGTTCCATGAAAGAACATACGCATGTCACCTCTACTCTGATTAGGAATAAGATATTCTCAATATCCCCAAATCTTCCCCATGTGCTTTCCTGGGTGCCCCCAGGAAACTCCCCCTCCCCCCAAAGGTAACAGCTGCCTGGTATCTGCCATTATAAGTTAGCTTTGTCTGTCTTTGATCTTTATATAAATAACATCATACAATGCTGTTCTTCTGTATCTGACACCTTTCACTCAAGATTATTTTTATATACGATTTAGTTTGTTCATTTTCATTTCAATATAGTATTCCACTGATCAAAAACACTATAATATATTCATTCACTTATTGAGAAACCCTATTGGATATATGCTTTAGGAGTGGAATTTACTGGGTCATAAAGCAGACATGCTCAGCTTTAATGGACATTGCCAAACAGCTTTTCAATGTACATTTCAAGTTTTAATTTTATAATTGTTTTTAACATAGAGAAATACAATTGAATTTTGTATAATGACCTTCCATTCCAGAGATCTTAAATTTAATTCTAATAGTTCGTTGATTCTTTTGGATTTTCCACATGAACATATAAGCATTTGCAAATGACAGTTTTATTTCTTCCTTAGTAATAGTTATACTTTTTAAAAAAAAAAAATCACATTGGCTAGAACTTTCTGTAAAATATTGAATACAGTAATAGTGGAAATTCCATCCCCAATTCTCTTTCCCAATCTGAGGGAGAAGCTGTAAATATTTTCATCATTGAGTTTGACACTTGTTAGAGGCTTTTTGCATATACACTTTATTATATTGCAGAAGGTCTCTCTTATTCCATGGTTTTAGATGTCGAAATGGTATTTTGTTCAGGTATAATTTACAGATAACAAAGTGAACAAATTCCAGTCGTACAACTCAATAATTTTTATGAACCATTGTCAAAATGTGACCATCATCCAGATCAGTGTTTTCTTAGGTAAATACTTAGGAGGGAACTGTTGGGTCATATGGTAAGTATATGCTTCACTTTAAAAGGAAGTGCCACACTATTTTCCGAAGTGGTTGTATAGTCCTGCCAGCAACAAAAGAGAGTTCCAACTGTTCTACATTCTTGCCAATACTAGAAATTGTTGGCCTTTATAATTTTAGCCATTCTAGAGGGTGTGTAAGTGGTATCTCTTGTTGTTTTAACTTGTGTTAGTTCCCTGATGACTAATGACTTTGAGCATCTTTTCATATGTTTATTGATCATTCACATAGATTTGTAAAGTGCCTTTTCAAGTCTTTCATGCATTTTGTTATTGGGTTGTTTGTTGTTAATTTAGAGGTGTTCTGTACTTATTCTGGATACAGTTATTTTTCCAATAGGTGTATTGTGAATCTGTTCTCCCAGTGTGTGGACTGCCTTTTCTCTTCCTAGTGGCATTTTTAATAAGAATTTTATAATTTTAATTTTTTAAGTTTATTTACTTATTTTGTGAGAGAGAGAGAGAGAGAGAGAGAGAGAGAGAGAGAACCAGTGGGTGAGGGGCAGAGAGGGAGTGAGAGAATCCCAAGTAGGTTCTGTACTGCCAGCACGGGAGCCCGATGGGGAGCTTGAGCCCACAAACTATGAGGTCATGACCTGAGCCAGTCAAGAGTCAGGTGCTTATCTGACTGAATTACCCAGAAGCCCCAGAAGTTTATAATTTTAATGAAATCCAATTTATCATTTACTTTTCTTTCCTGGTTAGTGTTCTTCATATCCTGTTAAAAAAAATCTTTGCCTACCCCCAAATTATAAAATATTTATTATCCCAATTTTTCTTGTAGGAGGTCTATAGTTTTAGTTTTAACATTTAAGCCTACTATGATCCATCTCTAATTTACGTTTATGTATGGTGTGAGGTAGGAGTCAATATTCATTTTCCCTATACTAATAAATAGTTGTTCCCACACTATTTATTGATAAGACTTTTCTTTCTCCATTGAATTTCTGTAATGAGTTTGTGAAAACTTAATTGACTGTATATTTAGAGATCTATTTCTGGACTCACTGTTCCGCTCCATTGATCTATTTGTCTATTCTTACACCAATATCAGAGTCTTAATTATTGTAGCTCTATAGTGAGTATTGAAGTCAGTAGTGTCAGATATCCAGATTGTTCTTCTTCAAGTTTGTCTTGGCTTTACTTGATAATATTTATTTCCATGTAAATTTTAAAATCAGCATCTTAATTTTCACTGAAGAGACCTCCTGGGATTGTAATTGGGATTGTAATAAATTTAGAGATCAGTTTGGGAAGAGCTGATATCTTAACAATATTGAATTTACCTATCTCTCCTTTCAATTAGGCCTTTGTGAATTTGTCAGCCATGTTTTTAGTTTCAATGTAGAGATCTTGCATATCTTGTTACATACATTCCTAAGTATTTGGTGTTTTTTATGCTTAAGTAAACATTTTAAAATATCATTTTCCAATCATTTCTTGTTAATATGTTGAAATATAATTGATTTCTGTATGTAGGCCTTACATCCTGTGACGTTGCATTCATTTTAATAGTTTATATGCTATTTTGAAATGCAAGTGTCCACAATCACACTATCAGTAAATAAAGATGGTTTTACTTCCTTCCTTTTTATTTTCTTACCTCATTGCATTGGATAATGCAGAGAAGCTAAATAACCTGCTTCTTAAGTTCACACAGTTAGTAAGAGCCAAGATTGAAACTCAGTCAATTTCAGAATACCCTGGAATGACTGAAGGTATATTAAGATTTTGTTGCTGTTATTACTTCAGAAGATATGGCTAGAAAAAAATAGCGTGATACTGAAGAATATAAGGTAAAGGATTTGAATTGTATTCTGTAAGCAATGAAGGATTAAGTGTTTTCAAGTGGAACAGTAATAGAATAAAAGTGGGTACATTAATCTTATGACAGTGCTCAGTATGATTTGAAGGGAGCCTCTCATTCATTTACTTGTTATTTCCTGGTCATTTCTTGAGCCTGTAGTCTAGTCTAGGCATTGTTATAGGTACTGAGGAAATAAAGGTGAAGACTATGTGTTGTGTAAAGTAGTAGGGGTATTCAGTGATGGAGAACAGACTCTTAGCACAATCTGTTAGCCATGCTGTAAAATCAGCTTTATGATCTTGCATAAATTAGTTTCTCTGAACCTCACTTTTCTCATATGTAAAATGGGAACAATAATGCATATAATGCCTACTTTGACTAGAAATAAAAATATATGTAATATGCTTGAACTATATTAGACACATTTATGTTAGCTATAATATTTAAGGGATTTGGAAAGAGCAAACAATAAGAATGAAAAAGTTGGTCAAATAGTTGTTTTGTTCAATAATCAAATTGTCAAATAAATATTTTAATTGATCCTCCCCTCCAATAATTACATTTTTAATGGAATGAAATACAGGTTTTCACTTTTACAATTTGAAAGTAGAGTGTACCAAAATAGAGGTTAACTGTGCTATGCACAGACCTAGTCAACATAATAATATTCCTTTATGTTTGTATAAAGAGTTTGATTGTTAAAATACATTTGAGTAGTGCAACAGTTATACAGATGAAGAAACAGATATTTAGTGACTTGTCTAAAGTCACATAGTAAGTAGCAAAGCACAGTTCATTGTTTATTTCCCTATCTTCTACAGATTTTTTTTTTTACCATACTGTGTTACCTCTCATTATATCATGCTGTATGCTAATAGTATTAATAATATGAAAATGGCATTGAATCTTCCATTTTTATGTAGTTTAAGTATGAAGACAGTAAGCACCTTGATTGGGGAAAAGAGGCAGTCAAATAGAAATTTCTTACCTTATTGTATTCACACTGTTCTCATTTTTCTTAGGTATATTGTTAAATATAGAAGTTATCATTTTTCTTCATGTTGCATTTATAATTGGGCAGACTTTTTTTGGTTTGTCTCATTGCCTCATCCATACACTGTCTGTAAAGTTTTTGCTTCTACTAAATTTCAGTAATTTCCTTCCCCTTTATGATTTGTACCCATTTTTTTTTGTGCCCACAAGTTTTTTCCTTATTGGGTTGTTGTCTGTTGGTGATATACCTAGTTCCTATATCTTTGCTTTTTTTTTCTTTGCATCATTATGTCAACTTATTTACTGCATTTTCTTCTTTCCATTTTACATTATCCCAGTGATAATTCACTAATACTCATGGCTAGTTTCTATAACCATTATTCTGAGGTCTCATAGGAATCTAAGGTCTATAAAAATACTGCAAACATTTTTTATTAACATGTTTTATGAGCAAGGTATTGGAGGGTGAGGTGGGTGGGGAAGGGGACATGGAGATTGGATCAGAAACTATTGTTTATGTTTTACAGACTCGGTTAAACATAAAAACATATGTGAGAGTTACAGTATGTAAAAATCAGAACAAGATATGGTTGAGAGGCCTGATTAGTTTACAATGTAGTGAAGAAAGACTAATATATAAACAACTCCAGTACAACACAATGTTATTAGAACGACAGCATGAAGTGCTGAGGGAGCCCAGAGATTGTACTGGAGAGCAGAAGTTACAGGATTCCTCAAGGTTCCAGGCAATTGAGTAGCAGCTGGACATAGAACTTACTACGCTGTGCTGTCAGATTTGTTTGTTTTATTTTTGTAGAAACAGTCATGTATCTTGAGCACGTAGTAAGTTTTATTGAGAAATATGGAAATGCAACGGGGAGTTATTTATTTGCACAGGTATCATGGGTGGTTTTTGACAGTGTGAAATATACTGTTGCAGAGGGCTGATGGGCTCAGGACTTCTGCCAAAAAGAAATCAAGAAAGAGATTCTTTACTACAACTCAGTGTTAGGGGTGAGGCCAGGAGACAAGATCTGAGTGCAGCAATAATGCTATGGACTAGTATTTGGTGGAAGATGACAGTCTATAAACGCCCTCAATTTCTCCTTTTTTTTTTTTTTCTTTTTGGAGAGCTGTGGGTTTTCAGGGAACATAATTCTGTTATGTCAGGTAATTAAATAATCTTTAAAAATTTACTAAATTAATACACAGTCGATGCAAACATTATGAACACTGTAGTTAAGTGTATAAAAGTGGAAGTACCCCGTTACACACCCACTATTATCCTCCCCAGTGCTAACAATTTCTTGTAATAGCCTTCTATTTTCCATCTATACACACACACACACATTTTCTCTCCCAAAATAAAACTGGTGGTATTCCCACAAATTTGAGGTTGAAAACATTAAAAGTGTGGGCTTTGGAGCCCGCTCTGGGCTCAAATCCCCTCCCGCTTCCTGGCTGTATAATCGTAGGCAAATTACTTTATTTCTTTAAGTTTTTTTTGTGAAGGATAAAAATGGTAATTACCTTGTAAAACTCGAGGATCAAAATCTATAGCGCATAGAAATTACTCAGGATACTGCCAGGCACATAGTATGTGTTTGATAAACACTATTATGGTCTATAGTAAGTGACCTTTCTCATAAGACTACAATAAGGAAATCTATTATGCAAATGTTGTTCATTTTTCCCAACTAATGATATCTAAGTTGGGAAGACCTTGCTTTTCCAAAGCATAAAACTGATCCAAGTAATATTCAAGTGAGAATCCTCCTCCAATTTTTGGCGCGGCTCTCCTGCATCCCCCTGACATCACTTTCTGATATTTAGAAAGTGGGTTTTCCGATAAAAAAAAAAAAAACTTTGTGATTCATCCTGGGACGAGGATGCTCCACCAGGTTAGGTTTTACACACTGTGGGCTCTTTTGCTGTATTATGCGATTGCTGGGTGGCACCCCTTTCAGCTCGCCTCCCGCAGTCGCACCCCTCCATCCCCTCTGGAGTTAGGGCTGCAACAGGAGAAGCCTCTCCTCGTAGGAGCGGAAGGAGACTTGATGGACTGGGGGCACCTCCGGGCCGTAGCAGCAGACGCTGGGCGCGTGAGGTGCGCCCTAGGGGTGCAGGCTGCTGGCAGAGGGGCCCGGTCTGCGCGCCGGCGGGAGGCTCTTCCCGAGGCACTTGGCTTTCACCGGTCTTCGTTCGGGGCATCTGCCCCGTCGTCTGCAGCCCCAAGAACCCACTGCCTCCACTTTGCAGCCCCGGCCTGTCCCATCCTCTCGCTTTCTTTTTTGGCACTGCCCTTTGCCCTCCCATGGAGTCGTCTGTTTACTCTCCCTTCACTTGCAGTCACCCATAGATCACCCTCCCTTTTCCACACTCACCCATTTTGTCCCCTCTCCCTCTCCCCCTCACTCTTCACCTCTCCCCGAGTCGCCTTCTCAGAGGACTCTGCCGACCGAGATGCTGCGGACCCCGCGGCCAGGGTCTGCTCCCCGGAGAACCCTCCGTCCACCTTTGCCCCCTCTCCGGGGGCGCAGGAGGCAAGTTTCCGCCCCGTCCTTTCCCCAGTGACAGGACTTGGCGGCGGCCACAGCCAGGGAGGCGGAGGGAGGGACGGCCTGGCTCCCGAGCCCCCTCCCCTGCTCGCGAGCTCGCGCGGTCTGTGTCTCTCTCCGCAAGTGCGGAGACGCGGAGGAGGAGGAGGAGGAGGGAGTTGGGGGGAGGATCTCCATTGAAATAAACAACCAGGCAGCAGTTATTAACACGGGAACATGGCGGCCGCAGCCTCAGCCGCCGCTTCGGCGGCGAAGGTCAGCGCCGACGGCAGCCGGCACCTGACGGCGTGACCGACCCGAGCCGGTAACCGCGCCTTCCCTGGGGGCCGTGAGGGAGGGCGGGAGGCGGGCGGCGGGCGGGGGGCGCCGCGTCCCCACCCCCGGCTGCGACTGCCCTTCCTGCGCCGAGCCCGGCAGAGCCGTGCGGCGCAGAGAGGGCTGTTTTTGTGTGCGGGGACCGCTGCCGGAGTGTGCGGAAAACGGGAGTTGCATCCCGGAGGCGCCGCGAAGCTGGGGAGTTGGGGCTTGGGGGGTGGGGAGGGCGGGAAGCGGCGGGGAGACGCGGAGTCCCTGGGAGAGAAAGGAGGCGCTCCAGCGCTTTGCGAGAGCTCTGGAGACGAGTCCCGGAGCGCGAGGCGGGCGGAGGCTGCAGCCCGCGGCGCCGGCGAGAGGTGAGAGCCCAGTCGCGGCGGGGAGGCCGGGGGCGCGGGCGCGGCCCCCGCCCGAGGACCCTGGCGCCCGCCAGCCCGCTCGGTGCGGGGTTGGCGAGAACCGAGGCTCCTGTCCCCTCGGGGGGAGAGGGGCTGAGACGGGAAGGTGAATCCTGAGAAGGTGCATTCTTTAATGGAAACGCGGAGCGACTGCAGCGGAGGGTGGGAGTCGGGCGAGGGGAGGCAGGACTCGGGAAGTGCTCGGGGGTGTGTGAAGGTGAAGCGCGATGTCAGGGGCAGCCGGCGGGGTGAGACGCTGGGAGGAGGGGATCGGCGGCCCGGCGGGCGGGCCGGGCCCGTGTCAGCGCCGGGGGCGGGGGCGAGGGCACCGCGCCGCGGGCGGACGGGAAAGAGCTGCGGCGGGCGGGGCGGGCGGCGCGCTCGGGCCGAGCAGGCCGGGCCGCGGTGGGGGCGGGGAGCCGGGGGCCGGACCGCGGCGGCGCCGAGCTGGGCTCGCCCCTGACTTAACTTTCTGGGTGCGGGCATGTGTGCAGGAGGCGCGCTGGGGCCGGGGCTGGGGGCGGGAGGCGGTCCGGGAGGTTCCGGGTTGGCTCGCCAGCGCCCCCTTTTCTCTCCCCCTTCTCCCCGCCCCTGAAGGGACAGGCCCTCAGGGCCCCAGGCGGGAAGCGGGAGGGGCCCTCCGGGTCGACTCGCGACGGTCACGCCCCGGGCCGGGGACGCTTCTCCTTCGGGCCTCCGGGGGCTGCTGAGGGAGGGGGCCGGGGTCGTCGCGGCGTGCTGGAGCTCCCGGTCCCTCGCCCCTCCGGGGAGTCCCGGAGGCGCCTCTTCCGAGATCGGGGGTGGGTCCGTCCCTGGTTAGATGGTCCCTCCTTCTTCCCCCTCCCTCTAGTGGTTTCCGGGGCCTGCGGGACCGAGGGGCGGGAATCAGGGACCCGAGCCCTTTGCACCGGCCCAGAGCGGGACCGGGCCCAACACCTTCTGGGTCTGTCACTGGTAGGGGAAACTTTCCCAAACCAGGGACCGAGCCTGAACACCTCCTCCGCCACCTCGTCCTCTAATCCCACTCCCACTCCACCTCCTCCGACGCCTTCCCCTCCCACCGACCCGAATCTCGCTGCGTGTGACTGATGGGGCAGTGAGCCAATCGAAGGCGGGGAGCTGACCTGCCGGGTGTCGGTAAGCCAATCGTCGGGACCGGAGAAAGGAAGGGGGCGGGGTTGCTTCCCGACCAGTTAGAGCAGAGTTGCACGCGGGGCGGGGGAGTCATGGAGACGCCGAGCTAGCGACTCCTGTCCATCCCTCGTCACCCGTTCCTTGGTCTTGCTGTAGTGTCACTTCTAGGGTCCCTGACCCGGGAGGCACGTAGTTCACGCGAGATACTGTATTTTTCTCGGTACCACGCGAGACGTCGTTTTGACACGATGAAGTCTAAAGCCACTTAGGATGTGGCAGTAACTCTCCGAGGCCCGTTTCTAAGATGGCATATATTGTAGTGATTTCTTCTGGACCTCAGCGACCGGTTTATGTGCAGAGGGTCATAGGAGTTACCAGTTTACTTCTGCCTCACTTTGACCCAGCTACTCCAGCGTGGGGACAGTGAAATTTGAAAGGGTTCTCTGAAAATGAAGGCGTCGGGATAGTCTTACGTCAGTTGATTATTGGGAGTGTAAAGCATCATTGTTTGTAATGGCTTCACCGGTTCCTTGTTTAATTAGACCGCCAGTTTCCAAAGTGCTTGAAAGTTAGGCTTTGGGGATGACACAAAAAAGTTGTTTATAGCATGCGTTTTGTTTTGTTTTTTATTTTTCTTGAGTAAACAAAATGAAGTTAGGAACCAAAGCATCACTGTTTGAAACATAAAGCGTTGGCTTTAAAGAAGCAAAGCTCGTCAAAGGATATTTGTCTACAGAAAAAAAAGGTAAACTGTAGTGTGCTAGATTACTCCCACACGAAAGATTCTTAAAAATAAATGGTTTCTTGGTAAACACTGCTGAGTTGTACAGTGTGTGGGTACTTTGCTCGTTTAAGGTTAGGGTGGTTTTATGCTAGTTGTCGGGTTCAGTTCAGTGACTTTCTCAACTCTTGACTTTTAGGAATAAGGGGGAGAGGTCTTTGGTTCTCTAGAAGGAGCACAGGTTGCTGCGCAGGAAGAAGCTGCCGCTTGAAAAGGCAGCCCCTGGGACGATGCTTTTTTATGTGTGTGTAAGTGTGCTCCTGTTCTTTGTTGGTGAGGTTTAATGCACACTGACAGCCGCAAGGACCCTTTTCCCAACTGGAATTTATAAAGTCTTTGGGAGTTCAAAGAATGAATCCTATTAAACTGAGAAGGAATCCATTCATTTTCTGTTAAGCAACCCATGAATTTAATCTTGGGAGGCTTGGTTTTTTGGAAGTCCCTTACATATATGATATTTGTCTTACCTATACTGGCTTCTCAAGCTTTTATAAGTATTTGGTTACCATAAGAAATAATTGAGGAGGTACTATAGTTTTTAGGGAACAGTATTAACTACACATTACACATGTGTTCTGTTGTAATATACCATTCTCAAGTTTATCATGTGAATTCGTAATTCGGTGTAATTTTGCATATTTGTGTAGACAAAAATTAATTGCATTTTGCTGTAGGCTTTGAGATGTTATTTTAGTGATAAAATACTAAAACTGTGAGGATAAAACAAATATTGGGCTGCCAGAAGTAGGGAATATCGTAAATAACATTCCAAATTTGACAACATTGAAAACCCCCATTATTAATTTAGTAACTGATGGACACTCTGACGTGTGCCCTTCTCTCTTTTGTATGCATAAAAGCAACACATTATTTTACTTCCTTCCCTACAACAATCCTTGAAAATGTTCTCAGATTCTTGGTGGCAGAGAGTAGCAAGTCCCTTAAAGCCCGGCTGGGGGTGGGGGAGACCTCTCAAGCATATGGAGACATCTAGAAAGAGATGTGCATCGTCAGCTGTGATTCCATTGTGTGCTCTCAGACTAGATCTGAGCCTTCTTCCTCCTGGGGATTTCAGTCTTAACAGAGGAGTTCTTTGACTTTTGGATGTCAGGGTACTGAAACAGGGTAGGAAAAAAAGCTTACAAATTATGAATTAAATATTTTTTAGATAGTTTAGCTCTGATTTTTGACCTGTCATTGGTTAAATACAATTTACATGACTTTCATTCATTGGTAGAGGAACATTTCACTGGAAATGTAAGATGTTAGGATCGGAGGGGGACTTGGGTTGTGGTTTGAGTGCATAAAAGGGTAATGCTCCTTGGTTGGCTTTATCTATAGCTCTATCTTATTAAAGGTTTCTAGGCCTCACAACCGAGGACCTGTGAGCAGTGCTTTCATTACACACCCTATATTTAAGGATTCAGAACCCTAGCTGCTTCAAATCACATCAGGGTGAAACATGGTCCGTAAGTTGACAGATTGAATTTCTTAGAAAAAAAAAATGTTTGCATTGTGTTGGGTTTAAAAGTTATTCTTTTAAGCAATCTTAGGATGTCAGCAAAAAAAAAAAAAAAAAAGAGAAAAGAATCATTAAACAATTTTTCTAGAAGGTCAGTTTTCTGAAATGCACAATGTGTTCTTGATATTTTGACCACTATTATGTCGTGGTCAAAATTATATTTAAAAGCATAATTAATGCTTAACTATTTTTATAGCAGAACAGCTATTTAAGAAATTATTGGCTTTTCAGTATTCTGTGTTTATAGTTTTGTTTGGTAATTTATGTTATTACATGCTCTATCAACTTTAAGTTAAGATAATAGGGAGAAAGAAAAGTCACTGTTTTAAGGTATTGGTCTTTTCTTGCGGTAAATCTTAATCTCAGCGGGAAATTAGGATCTTTTCCCCTAACGAAATAATCAAACTGTATTTACATACCAATAATGAAAGCCATTCAAAGCAAAACAGAACAACACCCTTAATTTTTTCTACTCACATATCTGAAGCTCATTTACCACTATGCCATGTTTTTAGAATTAAAAATATTCCTAGCATTTGTTTATTTCCTTTTTTGTTTTACAGGGTTGTAGAAGGGTTTATGAATTGCAAACTAGAAAGAATGTTATGTCATGTTACTCTTTGAAGTCTGTTAAAAGTAATGTCTACAAAAGCTGTAAAATACAATTTTAGGTCATAGACCCACAATTCAGACAGCATAAAGAAACTCATACTTTATGGATTCTAGGTACTAGTGTCTAATAGAGGTGAGAATGTGACTTCTGTGAATAATTTAGAAGTTGGTTTAGTTTTCCTAGCTGTTGTAAAACTGAGGCAAAACTGATTGTGAAAAGACTGGAAATCTTAAAGGTAAACTTGTGTTTTGAAGGTCACTGAAATGGACTGCGTGGTGGTTAAGGTAGATCACAATACTCTTGGCTTTTAAGGCAGAGGTTTTGTCTGTCCTATGAAATGTTCATCACTAACCACATTCTGGCTTCCAATGGCTATAATGACATAATGCAATTGTGGAAAAAGTGATTCTAGGACAATTTTCAGTTGGTTCCCTAAGTGGAAATTTCTAGAGGAGCATTAAATGAGCAGGGAACCTATGGGGATGCTTTACCTTGCTTCCTTTGAGGTTTTTGGACTTTTAAGTAAGAAAGAGGAGAACTGCTTACAGGTAAAAGTTATCGGCACCTAGTTAAAGGTTCTGAAGGAAGAAACAGTTTTTAATTTGAGTATCAGTTGGTATATACATGATAAATTGACGTTAGCAGGTTAAATCTGGTAGAACTGATGCCTTATAGGTAGCTAATTATGAACTGTAAAGAGTTCCTGATGGGTAAACTTAAATCTCACATTAGGCTTTTTTAGATCTTGTCTTTTCATTCTTGCCTCATTTAACCATTGTTTCATTTATTTGTTTACCTATTTATTTGATGAGTATTTGAGTATCCCAGCAATGGTAGTTTACTTTGATAGTGTAAACCGTTCATTACAAATCCTGTGACTTACGAGGATAACAGAGTGGGTGATTTTTAAAAAAATGTCTATTTATTTTTGAGATACAGAGAGCACAAGTGGGAGGAGGAGCAGAGAGAGAGAGAGAGAGAGAGAGAGAACC